>CM034314.1:19054773-19704773 GCA_019925795.1 Dendrobium chrysotoxum | reverse complement strand
CAAGTTAAAAGCAGAAAACTTCAAATGTAAAAAAAAAGGAGTTCATTGATTTTTAGAAAATCTAAACCTATGATTTTTCAAAAGAATATGATTGCTTTAGAGAGGATTATTTCCTATGGTTACTGTGGATCAGAGCACATTGTCTCTACCCCAGCCAATTGCAGCATAAGCAAGGATCCTCCCTAACTACAATTAATTTATCTCCTTAAGAACACATAATCCTAACCACCAAACGTTTATATTATGGTTGTATTACGTTTTAAGTTCCTAATTGTTATTCTATTCCTCTGTCGAGGCTTTAGATTACACTAAGTTCTTAATTTATGTACAACCAATACATAAACCAATTGAAGCATGGAGAAGTTAAAAACAACATGGATACAATATACATTAAACCTACTCTAAGCAATATATCTTTCAAATCATCATAGATTCAAAGAAATTATTTAGCTACATATGGAGGTGTTATTACAAATAACAAATATAGCAAACATTTTATTACACTGAATGATTAATAAGTACAAACTACAACATAGGATAACAATATAAACAAGATAAAAAAAAGTTTAGAGGTAACCCGAAAATAGAACTACAATCCCTTATACATTTCCTCGCTTTGCTCCACTCCAACACAAGATTCAAGATATAAGAGCACAAGCTACACTTTCCTCATCACAGCCATCACACTCACACACACTCACACAAAATGACTCCACAATGTGTCAACTTCTTTACACACAGATTAAGGTTATTATTTATAGTTTTTCAATTTAATTGAACAAGCGCCAAGGTACTGGCTTGGTTGCACTGTTGAACCAGCACGTCGGTTCACCAATCATTACTTCGGTTCACTGGCCCAACCAGCTCCTGTTGCAGTGCTTTGGCACTAAACTCTCCAGCAGAAATTTGGCAAGTTCTCTGCTGTAAGGCTTAAGGTGAGGCAGTGTGGCGTTAAAATGAGTTATGGCGCTGTGGTGCATATCCAATTTTTATGATTTTTCACTATTGTTTGCACAAAACTCAAGGTTACAAGTATAAAACAACATAATAATAAGAAATTAAAATTTATCTAGTTGTTACATCGATCACTTTTTAGATGAGGGAGATTAACTAGTCTTTTTTATTTGTCATGTTCGAAGCCAAGCACTGTTGGGGTGTGAATTGGGACTAACCAATCTAATATTTTTATGGATTCTCAAAATAATATTAAAGGTCAGGACTGAGACTAAATAAAAGAGAGAAGACAACTTGGGTTCAAACATTCTCTTTAAATTATTTAGATTTACAAGAGATCTAATTGACCTCTTAGAGAGAAACGGTGCTTCAAACTTCAGTTACAATGAAAATAAATTAAATAGAGAATGACCAAGATAAGATTTTATTCTCATTTATGATGGGAGTACATTAGTTGATGATTCTTGTTTCAAAATTAATGAAAAGAGCCTAATTTAACTTATGTGATCCGAAGCATTAGATTTGCAATATACTTTGATGATTGATAAGCTTCAACATAAAAAGCTCACTAGAGGCCGATGACACTCAGCCTTTAGACATAATTCTCTTAAAAATTAAGAGAGAAATCTTCTTACCTTCACCAGTCGGCTGCGATTGCTCAATCTCCTCCAATATAGGGTCATGATTGTATGTGGGCTGAAGTAATGGGAAAATTATTACGTCCGGTCACCTGGTCACCTGACCTAGAGATAGGTCCGGATTATTAACACGTGGATTGGACACGTTGATTTATTTTTTTACTTTATATATTTAATGTGTCCGTGGAACTTTAAGCCAAGGTGCAGGTAAAGCGCAGTTAAAGCGCAGGTGAAGCGCAGGTAAAGCACAGGTGAAGCACAGTCAAAAGGTCAGGTAAAGCACAAGTCAAAAGCGCAGTCAAAAGTACAGTCAACGTGGCAATTTTTTAGTGGACATCTGGACCTATCTCTAGATCAGGTGACGGGACCTAATAATTTTCCCAAGTAATGACTGAGTTGGCGCCACTCCCGAAGCAGAGGTCACCACTACTTTGCTCTATTCAATTTTCACTGCCACTTCCAACGCAGACACTATCAACTTTCTTAGCACTTCCATTATTTCTAAAATCTTTTGTGTTCTTGAAAAATGCAAATTTTGCTCATCTTTCAAAGTTTGAAATATTTAAAAGAGGTAGTCAAATAGGTTTAAAGAGCCAACGGCACACAGAGATGCATTAGCTATAGAGGAATCTTCATCTTTATGGATGCTTTTAGTGAAGATGACAAAAATTGAAGAAGTAGAAGAGCATGGAGGTGGTCAAGAGTGAATTTTATCACTAAGGGAGGGTACTAAAGTTGCCATTAGAGTTATCATGGATACACATGTTTATGGTGTGAATGTTGTAATGATAACTATTAAAAAAATCTCTTTTGGTCAATTCTAATAGTAGAGGTAAGATGTGAAACACTTTTAGCAGAGATGGGAAGTAGCATATGGAACTCTCTTGAGTCTTCTTTCACACTTGACTTGAACAATTCACTTAATACGATAAGATTTGACACTCCATATAACAAGGCTTTAGCATTCTAAAACCAAAAAGTAGAGTTTGATGGTATAAGGAGTTACTTCAATAAAGGAGAGGGCATGCTTAAGCTACTAGTGAAGAGAATGTAGCCATGATCCAACCTAATGCAACCACCCATAACATGGTGGACTCACCATGTTATAAGGTTGTAACAGCCAATTGATTATCCAAGAGCTATTTGGAAGATTTTTTTTAAACAATATTTATAACCAGAGAGCTATTTTTATACCATCAAATAAATAATAAATATAAATATGAATCTCTTTTCATTCACATTACTAAAGTATACAACAAAAAAGAATATATACAACTATCATGATACAAGTCCTATCAATAAAATATATATATCACCATAATTATAAAAGCATATATATTACAATAGCATGTCTAAAATTAGGGTATCAACAACCAACAACACGTACTTTCGCCCATTTTCTTCTTGTTGCATATTCATTTTATATACAAAAATATAGAAATATTAACAGTTTTAACATGTAAGAATAATTTCTAATATGTTATAGAAATTTATTAAAATCTATATACAGGATAAAATAGTATGATTTTAGGAGTAAATTTATGTACATTGTCATAAATAATGAAATCATTTATATATAATATTTTTAGATCATTTTGAAGATTTTTGGCTTCTAGATTAATTTCTACTAGGATCTACATATTTAAAAAATAAATAAAATGTCATATAATATAGAATATCTAATGAAAAATTAATATAAATATGCTAGTATAATTATAATAATTCACTCCACAATATTATATCAAAAGTTACATTGTAAAAATTTTAAATTTTTTGAAAATCTAAGTTTGCAAAAAATTCAATTAAATAAAATATTAAAATGCATATAAGAGCAATAAAATTGAAATACGAAGTAGGATAACGATAGTCTGCTATGAGCAAGACAAATTTTCTACCTTACTTGATAGATGAAATCAACACTGAAAGCTTCATCATGAATAGTCTAGAGAGCTTCATGAAGATTTACTGATGCGGAACTAAGTATGCTTTAAATTAATAAAACAAGAATTTGCACACTTTCAAGTGAGAGCAATAATAATTAAAACATTAGCCACCAAACGATAAGAGAAAACAAGAGAGGGGTGCCTAAGTTTAGGCTAAGTCACACAGTAGTTGTAAAGACCACAAAATAAATAGAAATTTCAACTTAAGCAAACATAAAAGATTTTCAATAATATCCATATATTAACAATGAGATTAGATGCAAGAAGTCCCACACTCAATCCCTACATTTACTAAGCTTTGGCAGATAGCTTTGCACAATTCCTTATGCTTGATACATAGCCTACATTTCAAGGAAAAATGAAGAAGAAAGTGACGAGGAAGAAGAGTTCACCCTTGTTTTGGTCTAGCGACGTTGTGAAGAGGTAGGTCCTTGGTTTGGCTTGGCAACTATTATCCACTGAACGATGAAAAGCTGCTCTTCCACAGCTTCGAACAGGTGAAGATGATATGCTCCAGATATTCTTTGATGGTACTATCGACCTCCGGATTGACGTCGAAGAAGGTTGATTGAAGGATGTCGACGAAGCCTTGATTGTTGTAGACAATGCCGGAGTCAAGTTTCGGGTCAGCCATCCGTGCAAGGAGTTGCTATTTTTGACTTGTTAAAGCATTGGACAACAATGAGAAGATTTCCTGGAGGTGGCACGGTAAAGGAATCTTGCTGGAGTGTTTGATTGAAAAATATATTTTGAAAAAAGTTTTAATTTTCTTTGGGAAAGTTAAATTTCTAGAATTTTGATTTTATAACCGAACACTTATTATGAATGATATATCACCTCAAAAGGTGATCATATCGTTCTCTAACAGGTTCAGATTATAAATCTTGATTTACCTTGATTATCGTAGTCAAACTCAAGGAGAAATAACATATGATCCCGAAGAATCAGAATGGTGTTTAATCTAATATTTAACTACAATAATCTAGTAAAGAGATAATTAATTTCATAATCAAAGTTACAATAATAGTACGATATATCTTTCCAAAGAAAGAGGATATCGTCTGTTATCGATCATTTAAAAATGACGATAATGATCGTTGACTTTTGAATTTCCCAAAGATAATTCATGAATGTTTTAGAAAAGTTTGATTTTGAAAATCTGATCTAGGTTTCTAAATCTCCTACGAGCGCAAGCCCTCGTAGTTAATTACATCATAGGAAACCAAAAAATTTCCTACAAATACTCTCGATTAAAATAGCGATACGAATTTTATTTTAGAATTCAAAGCTTGATGTCAAAGGAGGTAGGGTTGAAATTTTCAATCGGGAATAGATCAAATTGGAACAGTTATTTCTGGAGTCAAAGGAGGAAGAGTAAGAGGTGTCTTAAGATTCTGAATTACTTCAGAAATACCTCAAACTATCCTAAGTGTTGGGCTTGAATTAGATTGAAAGAGATTTAATGTTTGAGTGATCAATTTTATTAGAAGATGGGAATTAGATTCCCAGAAGGTTGAGGTCTTAGGATTGAAGACATGCCTCAAAACCTAAGTCTAAAATTGGGTACTGAAAATCAATGACCTGGATCCTAGCTAATGCAATGCAATCCTAGACTTATCCCGGCCTGGATTGGGGAGCGAGCTAAACCACCTAAACGCTTTAAAACTATGAGTCAAGTCTTTTAAATGTAGAGTGGTTAGGGATGTTATTTAAGATTGAGTTTGAGGAGTTGGGGTCGACCCCTTAACTTATGTTGGGTGAAATGCTTAAGCTAAAAATGCAATTAAAGATTTAGACTCAAATTTAATTTGTATATAATACGATGCATGGTAGTTGACTCGATTAAATGCTTAAATCAAAATGAAGCAGTTTAAAATCAGGCTTAAAAATAGGTTTTATCCTAGAGATTGCATAACATCCCCTTGGACAGAACTGTACCCTAATAGGTCAGGTGGTCTGCCAAAACCCGCAGGCGGGGATGTGCCTAACACGGATGAGAAAAGTCAATATGAATGCATGAAAAACCCCCGGCGAGTCCGGGCTTACTTCTTAGAACCGTTAGAGTTACTATCTGAGCTTAAAGTTTTTAAATTTTGTTTAAGTAGAAATAGTTTATGATCGTACCCTCACGAGCCTCCGATTGAATTTCAGGCTAAATCAAATACGACATACAAGATCACCAAATAAACTAATAAAAGTAGGTAAATCCTAATCACAATCAACACATTAATCAAATCAATCAAATAATTAAATTAATTAAATAAATATTCAAAATGAAAGTCCATAGGCAAGTGCCTTTTAATTATACAACCCATGGTCTGTAGGAAGAGTAAAGTGGCCGAACACCACTGACTACAACCCGGATTCTACTCCTAAGACTTAAGTGACTTTGAGAATGGGTCTTCTCGTTCTTCACTTCTTCGTCCTTCTGGAACTCCTTGGATCATCAAGTCCGGATATCCAAATGAAAAGAAACTCTCCCTTGAAAGGGGGTTTGAGCTATTTTGACCAAGTCTTAATGCGTTGACTTGGTAAATTTAGCTTGAGTTCGACCCATATTGTATCAAAAAAGGTTCAAAGTATTAGATGGAGTGTTCTTAAAGTCTCTTGAAACAAATAGAATAGAAGGACATATGAAAGATAGGATTTGTCTATGGATTTGAATTTGACTAAGTTAAACTCAAAGTGGTTTGGGCTTCAAAAGGGTTTGAGGATATTTGAGTTATATTTTGAAACGAATTTGAGGACTTGAATTGATTGTTCAAAGAAATTTGACATAAATGGGCCTTATTTGATTGGACTTGGATTAAGTTGACTAAGTCAACTATTGACTGGGTCAAGGGTCCAGTCAAATCCAAATCACCAAGGGAAGTATCCCAGGGGCTTGAATGAGGTTTGAATGGATTTAGGGTCTTAATTTGAGTGTTAAGGAGCTTAAAGGTTGATCTGGTCAACCTAAGTTGACTTGGTCAATCAGGTTGACCTAGGGTCAGAGTTTGGGCTGGAATGATTTGAAATGATGAATGGGGTCAAGTGGAGGTGGTTTCATGGTTTAAATGGGTTATCTAGATCAAATGACCTGTTTAGACCCTTAATGTGCTTAATGGGTCAACTGTGTTGACTTGGTCAACCAGGTTGACCCATGGTCAGGAATTGGGTCCAACCAATTCAGAATGATATTCTGAGTCTACTGGTGATGGTCTCAAAGTCTGGGGAGGTCATTTGGTCAAAATGACCTTTTTGGGCCCTTAATGGGCCTTTAGGTCAATCATGGTTGACTTGGTCAACCAGGTGGGTCCAGGGTCTGGGATTGAGCTCAACAGATTTAAAATGATATTTAGAAACCAATGGAAGTGGTCCCAAGGTCTGATGAGGTCATTTGGTCAAAATGACCTATTTTGACCCTAAAGGGCCTGTTTGGTCAACCTGGTTGACTTGGTCAACCAGATTGATCAAGGATCTTGATTTGGGTTCAATGGGTTTGGTTTGATATTTGAAATTTGTTTGAAGTGATTGCATTTGATCTGGAGCTCATTTGGTTTGAAAAGTGCATTTGGACCCCAAAAGGGTATTTTGGTCATTTTGACCCTTGGTCAACTAGGGGTCAAATTGAGTCCAACAAAATACAGTTTATTGCTCAATGAGTCATAATCAAGGGTGTAGAAATGATTTGAAGCTTTGGAGAAAGCTCCAGGATCAAAATCCACTGGGTGGCAGGTCCAGTGGCATAGAATGTAAATATTTGAAGGTTTTACAGCCTTCATATTTCAATTCAGTTTCTGGGGTTAGAGACCTCAGAATGAGCTCAAATTTAGAGGGTTGCCTTTAGAGACATGTCACATTAGTGTGGAACTGATAGACTTTGAATCAGAGGTCACTTGATAGGGTTTTGAAATGTTCAAAGATTCACTGGAAAAGGCTTTCAAGACTTAGACCTTTGGCCTTAGAATTGAGTCTGGATTTCTGGTTTTGAGTTGGATTTTGAGTTTGAATGATAGGGTTTGAACTATCTAAATCATTTACAATCATTTAAGTGATTATAGATGATTAGATAGGATTAAAGTCAGGTCAGAGGCTATGACAGCTAAATCTGGGTTGTTTAAAGGTCAGGATTGGTCAGGGATTTGAATTGACTTGAACTCTGAATTGATTTGAGTCTTGAATAGATTGATTTAAAGTCTGGATTGGTCTGGAGTTTGAATAGATTTGAGATCTGGATAGATCTAAGATCTTAGAAGAATCCTAAGACCTAGATTGATCTAAAATCTGGATAGATCTAGAATATGGGTAGATCCTAGGATTTAAAGTCTGGAAGAATCCCAAGATCTAGAATATATCTTTGGGGGGGGTTTAGAATCTAGGAAACATTCTAAAGCTTGGGATCTGGGAAAATCCTAAGATCTAGTAGAATCCTAGGATCTAGGAATCCTAAGATTTAGGATCTAGAATGATCCTAGGCTTTAAATGAATTTGAAGGAGTCTTAGGGTACGTCTAGAGTAGACCCTATGGACTGAAGTCTAGGAAGATCTCAGTATCTATGAGTCTTAGGATTTGGGGTCTAGAATAGTCTTAGGATCTAGAAGAATCCTAGGATCTAGGTTCTAGGAGGATCCTAAGGTCTAGAAGGATCTAGAGGAATCCTAGGGTCTAGAATAGATCCTAGGATCTAAGAAGATCATATGATCTAGAGTCTGGTAGAATCCTAAGGTCTAGAATAGATCCTAGGGTCTAAAGTCTAGGAGGATCCTAGAGTCTAGATTGGTCTTAAGTTGTGTTGATCTGGGATCAGGATTGATCTAGGGTCTGGATGGGTCCTACTGACCTCATACAAAAATGAGGTCAACATGGAGTTGATGGACAGCAAGTTGTCATTCTTTAGACAGCAGTTTGAGAAGACTCCGGTTGGGGGGAAGACAAGGAAGAGGTGCAGGAATTCCTGGCAGCAACTTTGGAGAGCAGAATGCCAGAATTCAGATGGGGTTTAGGAGGAATTCACGGAAGGAAAACTTAATAGAAGGGTAGGCGAGGAGGCGACTGTGCTAGGGGAAGAGGGAATTTTATGTGGGTATTAGGAAGGAGTATTAAATGAGATAGGAGAGATAAAAAGGGGTGAAGGGGGGCCGGCGGCTATGTAAGGAGTTGGGGATTGGATTTTGATTACCTTCCAAATCAATTAATCCTAAATAAAGAAGGAAGATTTAAATTAAATCCCTCCATTAAATTCATAATTATTTGATTGAAATCTGATTTAAAACTTTCCTAATATAGATTTCCTATTTTAGGAAAGTGTTCAAATTCAAATCAAATTGAATTTTGAATTTGGAAACTATCCTCATTAGGATTTTCAAAATTGGTAAGCATTAACTTTGGGATGTAAACTAAGGAGGAAAAATTTGGGGAAGTATGGTCAGCGGCTAGCTTGGGCTAGAGAGGTTGGCGGCTAGGGTTAGGGTGGAGCTTGAGGGAAGGAATTAGAATGGTGGTTGGTGGATGGCAAGGTTGGCCGATGGTGGGGATGGTGGGCCTTTGGGCTAGCCGGCGGTGGGGTTCTGGAGGGTGGCCGATGGTGGGGCTCTGAAGGTGGTCGGCGCGTTCTTGGAAGGGGAGGAATGGAGAAGAAGAAAAGAGAATAGGGAAGAAAATAATCATGAACCCGGACTCTTCCAAGGTTGGTGGGTGATCCGGCGGCCCTCCTTAGGGATTTCTCAAAGCTCTCAAACTCTCACATCGAGAGAACACTATGCAGGAATTTCTTTCATAATCATTCATTAACCTTCAAAGAAACATAATGGGGCAATATAAAGCCTCATACAATGAGAGAAAATAAAAAACAACATAGCCCTTTGGGCTTACACATAGCACACCCTTAAGTAAGGGCAAAACGAGAAAAACTAATAAAACAAATACATAAAGCAAACAAATACATATAAAGACTCAAAAATAGATCGGCGCAATCGTGGCTGTCAATGTCGGCCACGTCTCTGATATACTTTCCATGATCTGATGTCCCCATCATTTACTTTCCATGTGTAGTTTCTAAAGTAAGAGCTATGTTTGGGACAACTTTTTTATTTCTTTGATTTTCATACTGCAACTACAATTCTATTTAGCTACTACTTTCTCGTTGCTTTCCAAAAAAATTTTTAGTAAGAAGCAGATTTTTCAACAGCTTTCAAAAAATTTACTTTCCCCATAATAATTGTATAACTACCTTAATAAAAAACTACAACGCTCCCAAGTATATGTCATTTCTTTTTTTGAATTTGCCAAAATGATGAATTATTAGGGCTAGATTTTTTGCTAAAGTGTCACTATTTTTTTTATTTAATATTGAAAAAAAAATATTTTCTAACCGAAACCGAAATTGAATTTATTGTACTCTTGATCATTGAAATAGAAGTTGATGCCACATCAAAAATTAAGCTAGATGACAGGATACCAAAACTTTTGTAACCCAGAAGACAAGGGACAACAAACCATAGAGAACAAACATGCAGCCAGCAAAGTGATTAATCCCAACTTAAATCAGATGAGCCCCATCAAAGCCAAACATGGAAACAAAGAGAACAAAAGCCAAACCACTAGGGATATAAAATGCTCATCATTTAACTAAGAAACTAAGAAAATTGCTGTGCATATCCTTAAGGTCTTGGCCATGTTTCCAATTAATAAGTTTAACTTGTACACTATTTTAATTCTGTGTTTTATTTCTCTCTATGGCTTGGATTGAGATATTTTTCTTGCTACTTTTTAAAATAGTTTTTTATAAAAAATATTTTAAATTAAAAAGCTATTTTAGAAAGCAGTAAGAAAGTTATCCCAAACGAAACCTAAAGGTGATAAATTATGTAGTTTATTCTTGAAAAGTTTTTTTTTTTTTTTGCATTCTTAAAATATTACTTAGATCAGCAACATCTTACAATACTTGCATGATAGAAGGGCTAAGAAGGACAATAAGGGAACATGGCATAAAAACCATTGAGCAAGGCATCAAAATGGAGCAAGAGAAGATATGACTATAAAATTCATCTCACAATAATACATTGGATAAGTTTGAGGGTGAATAACATTTGTTTTGGCTACAATGTCCACAGCTTCTAAACCATTGCAAACAACAAGCTATGTGTAGATAGAAAACCGTGTGGCAACCCTTTTGTGCCTAACCCAACAACGATAATCAAAATCTCTCAAAATATGGAGAAATTGCCGAAAGGCATCCGGAGGTCAATCAAAACGTGTTACGTCATTAATATATATCGGTGTATTGATACACAATTATGTATATGTATTGGGTGATGTGACACATTCGAAGTGGCCTATAGAATCTAACGTCCACACGTAATAGTTTCTCCAAACTTGCCAAGAATATAATTAGCCTTTGTTGAATATGGACTAGGTATTATAAGATTAATGATGGTGTTAGGTAGCTTAACATATTATGAACCATCCAATACTTAGTACCCTGAGAAATGATCTCTAGAGGGTTTTATTAATCTGCATGGCTATCTCATACTATTTCTAGACACTATTTATCATGCTTGAGGTCTTCTAACTCGGAATTTGGAATCTTTTTACGGTCCAATTTATTTATTTATTTTTTAGGATGAGCATTCAAACGAAGACCACTTATATGAGGACACCCTACCACTAGGCCTCGATGTCTCACACAAGTGAATCATTTTTGTCAATCTATTACTTACTCAGTTCATCTTGATCTGTTAGGTGAGAGCTTTAACTATCAATCATGAGGTTCTGAGTTTGAAGCTTACGAATATGATGTGTTTGTGAGTTTGTATTAATTGAAAAATTGTTACGTGCGGCGTCCGGATTCATCTAGCGCCACGTCACCCGGGGCCCAGTGCATCCGGATGACGTGTCGAGTTCGTATTCGAACTCCAGACAGTTTGGACGCCGCACATAATAATCTCTCGTATTAATTGGCCTAAAGTTCCAACAAAAAAAATTCTATTACTTCGAAAATTTTCATTGTGTTTGGGCATGCAACAGATTTTATACTTCTTTTACCATTTCTACATCCTATGTATTTGTAAACTTCTCGGTTCATAATATATGAGCTCCTGCTGACAAATTTCTCAAAAAAAGAAGGAAAAAAAAGGGGTCCGCAACCCTGCCAGGCTACTATAACAAGAGCAAGAATCTGAGTAAGGTAGAAAGCAAGCATCGCCAGCAGGTAAACCGTTCCTTTCTGCATCGCTCCTGCCTCGCAATCTCTTATTCAAGACTTCAACAATGCTCTCCTTCACCTACACCTCGAACAATAAAGCCCTAACGCTAACCCCTCCCAAATCTACAAGCAAGCACCACAACCAGCAATGGCCGACAAAGTTTACAACCCGGCAAAACCTAATCCCCAGCCTCCGTTCTCGGCCTCGAAGGGCCAGCCCTTCAATCGCCCCATTTACCGGCCTCAGCCTCCGCCGCCGACATCAAAGCTCCGCAGCTGCTGCTGCTCTGTCATTCTCGCCCTCCTCTCCCTCATCCTCCTCGCCGCCATCGCCGGCGGCATCTTCTACGCGATTTACCGTCCCCACAGCCCAACCTTCTCGATTTCCTCCCTCCGCCTCTCCGCCCTAAACACCACCTCCTCCACCCACCTCACCTCCCTCCTCGACATCATGGTCACAGCGCGAAACCCTAATCGTCGGATCGCTTACAATTACGACCAGATCTCGGTCTCCATCTCATCCAACGGCATCGGAATCGGCGAGGGATCGTTTCCGGGGTTTGTTCATAGCGCGAAGAACACGACGGTGATAAGCTCGTCGGCGTCGACGGCACCGGATCTGAAAAAGGCCACAGTTCCGTTGGAGCTTTACATGGAGACGAAGGCAGTGATCAAGGTTGGTAGTTTGAAGACGAAGAAGGTTGATATGAAGATCTCCTGCGATGGGATCGAGATCGCTGCGCCAAAGGGGAAGAAGGCGCCGCCGGCTTCGACGCTCGATACGAGCTGCAAGGTAAAGTTCCGGATGAAGGTCTGGAAATGGACGATATAGATCCATTTATATTGAATCTTTGATTCAGTTGAGCAGTAAAGAAGAAGATGATTGGTAAAGTGGAGTGGTTTTGTTTTTCTTGTTGATTTTTAGGTATATTATGAGTTATGTTATTTTCTTTTTTATGATTCTATTTGAGATGTTGAATTATTATTATTATTATTATCATAAGGGTTGTATTTGTAAAAAATCATGTAATAATTCCTATTAGAGGGTTGAATTTGTAGGTTTTTTCTGTAAGATGTTTGAGAGAAAATATTGGGGAAAAGTTTTAGTCAGATATTATAAGTAATTTTTATTTAAATTATTAAATAATTTTTAATGAATTTGAAGATTTTTTTTTTTAAAATAGTAGGCCATTTTTAATTCAATAATATATATAATTGAATATTTCTAAATAATTATTTTTATTGTAATTTTTTTTCGAAAAGAAAAAACATATTATAATTTAAAATATATGCTTCAAGATGAGTTAATGGTTGGTTTTAGAGTTGATCTAAAATTAATCTGACTCAAATTCAGCCAACTTAAATCTAACCATTTTAATAGATTAGTTTAAATAGTGGACTCGAAGTCAATGTGATAACACATTTTGATTAAAATTTTTTTAATTATTTGTCAACTATAAAGTTGAGATTTATTGATCAAAAATAAAAAAATCATACCAACAAGTAAAATAATTTAAAAAATAATATCAAACATATTATTTTATATAATATGTGGCTTCATTTTTTTGTTTTGAAAATACAATATTCTCCCTTAAGCACTGGACAATGAATCCTTTTAGAAACTTTACTAATTTAATAATTATGTTTAGATGTATCCATAATAGTAAATAATAAATTTTAATAAAAATATATTAATATCAAGAGAAATGAAATATTTAAAATAAAAAATAAATCTTGCTATGTCACTTTGGCTCATAGATGCCAAAGAGATATTGTATCTTACTTCTAACCCTTCAAATATTCAAATCTCAAAATTTTACACGGGCTTACAACAAATCACAATAAGAAATAGTCAATCCCTCCCAATTTCAAACACCAACAAAGGACTTTTACTTAGCTTTGTGAAACCTCTTAAGAAAAAAGAGTTAAATTTTTAAACATCGAGACATCTTTTAGTGTAATTGTCAGAATTTTATTTAGAAAATCTGCAGTCAAGCGTTCTCATCTTGGAAAAATTCTGAGATAAGTGACCTCCTGTGAAGTTATATTAATAGGATAAAATTGTGAGGCCCTTAGAACAAAGCGAACAACAATGGCGGAGGGAGGGGGCCCCCTAAACGCCTATTAAGGAACCCCAACATGCTCTCTCTCTCTCTCTCTCTCTCTCTCTATTTTTGTTTTATATTTTTTCTTCTACATCAACATTTTAATTATTATTTATGTGACTTTTCTCATTTCTAATATGAGATTTTTTTTCTCTTATAATTTATTCTTTTATCATATATTTTAAAGCTAATATTTTTATTATTTTTAATTTCTTTACATATGTAATTTCATGCTATTTAAATATAATAAAAATTCATATGTTAATTTTTTTAATTTTATAAAAATATCATATAATTTTATAAAAATATCATATAATTTTATGTTATATAACTTTTATAAATATTATATAATTAGGATTTATTTGAGACAATTTTTTAATTGCTTTGCTATTAGATAATAATCATTTTTTTGTTACTGTTTTCTAGCCATTTTTCAAATATTTTTTATAGGCGAAGTTTTTTTACGTCCAAAGTAGCTAAATTAATTTTTCTATGCCACCAAAGTTTTTTTTATTGTAAGTTATTTATTATTTTATATTTAATATTCTACATCCATAAATAATAATTTGAAAAAAAAATTAAAACTACCTATGCCGGTCCCAAGTCTACATGTAAAAAGTTGAGGGAGAATTTAAGAAAATTAATTTAGGCCCCCCCTAAATATATTTTCTGGCTCCGCCACTGACGAACAATATCTTGATTGTAAAGAATTTGGGCTGTTACAGACTTTGTTCATGACAACTTTCTTACTATTTTCTAAAAGAATTATCTAATATAAAATTTTTTATAAATACAGATTTTTATATTAAAAATTATTTTAGAAAACAGTAAAAAATTTATCTCAAAAGGAGACCTTACACAATCTCTTAAGCTCCTTTTCTACCACCTTCATCACATTGCAAATCTATCACATAATCTTATATTAGTTCGCAAATTAGCCATTGATAACTCTTGCTAACCCCATTTTGACAATTATATGTACATCATAAAAGACTGATGAACCAATTAGATTCTTCTCAACGAACCTTCACATAATGGACTTCACACGCATTCATCCACCGACGAGACCATCACACCAATCAAACTCGACAGCACTCAGCCCTCTCACATCTCCTTACTAAAACAAACACACATATTTGTATTTCATCTAATAATTCTCTATATACTTATTCCTCTTTATCAAAAAAAAGTTATGAGAAGTCATTTTCTTGTTCAAATAATTATTATTCTACACCACTAGAAATCATCCATATACAGATGTATGGCACCCTCCCAATAATTTCAATTCAAAGCTTTTAGTATTTCCTCTTCTTTATTGGAGAAATTATTCTGTGCGGCAACCGAACGGTCCAACGGTGATTCAAAATGCGCCACGTCACTTGAAACTCAGCGGTACATAGCAAAAAAATGATGTAGCGCGTTCTCATTCACCTTTGGATGCCGTTCGGTAACCGCACAGAATAATTTTTTCCTTTATTGACTCCCCACAAACCTCGATATATACTAATAAAAATAAATATGAATCTACATTATTATAAAATTTTGATCAGAATATTTTGATATAATTTTTTTAAAGAAAATATATGAAGACTAAAAGAAACTTCTTTAAAATACAAAAAATTTAAATTATCATATTTAACTCACCTTATAACATTAATTAAATTAAATTAAAAAAAAATTATTTTAGGATATTCTCATCAATTTTTTGTAAATGAGCTTAAAATTTTGGCATATAACACTTATATGATATATATGAAAAAAATGTAATTTTAATATTTTAGATAAATTTAAATATATAAAAATAGATGCTCTAAAATATATAATAAAAATAATTAAATATTTAATAAATAATAAATAAATAAATATCTCATTAAATATAATTTAAAATTAACATTTAATAAGTTTTTAAGCTTGAGGAAAATTAGGTCATATCCAATTTTTTTTTCCAAATAAATCCCAACCTTAACCCCTTCTCTCTCTCTCTCTCTCTCTCTCTCTCTCTCTCTCTCCGCTCGTCTTCGACAATGAACCACAACCCCAACTCGAATCCCCCCAACCCCACCCCCTCGCACCACACCACCACTGTCAGCCACGCGTCCCTTTCTCCCCTCCCCCACCACCCACCCACCCCTACCTCCTCCTCCTCCCCTGCCTGCGCCGCCTGCAGATACCAACGCCGAAAGTGCAGTCCGAACTGCCTCCTCGCCCCCTTCTTCCCGGCCGACAAACCCCAAAATTTCCTCAACGCCCATCGCCTCTTCGGCCTTTCCAAGATCGTCAAAACCCTAAACTCCCTCGACGAAAATAGCCGCCCGGAAGCTATTCGATCAATAATCTTTCAATCAAATGCTCGGGCTCAAGACCCCGCCGGCGGATGCTATCGGATTGTGCTTCAATTACAGGACAATATTCAGCTTTATCGGGCTCGCCTCGAACACGTTTTGTGGCGGATTTCGGTGATTCGTCGGCGGGTTCAGATCTTGCAGGCCAAAGAAACTGGTTCTTGTAATCAAGATCTTGAAGGTTGCTTAAACCCGGGAACCAACTTTGAACAGGCGATGCAGGTCTATAATGGCGGATCGGATTTGCTGGGGCTGGGGCTTCCGCCACAGGCGTTGAATTTTAAACGGCAGAGGTGAAGTGGTGGTATGGGATCGAACTCTGTTAATCCTTTCTAGAAGAAAATTTGTCGTTTCATAAATCCTTTATTTTTGTCATCTATTGATGATGATGATGTGTTAATTTGTTTTTCACATATTAGTTGTTTATTTGTAAATAAAGTGAGCAAAATATTGTTCCATCCATTGTTAATATACCTATATTGTTATTAAAAATTAAAATATGTAGGATCAAAATATACTTATCAATTTTTTTATTAGGATAAATATCAAAGTTATTGCCACGGGTTCAACAGTTGGCTGGTTGAACCGACAATTCATATCGATTCACATCGGATAGATACTGCGATGATTTTAAGACAAGCTGAATAGATCATATGAACCGGTTGAACCGATCAATTTTGAAAATCATGTTTATTAAATTACTTTATAATTATTGTAAATCCAAATTTTGTTGATTGTATTTTTCTCAAAATAAATTTAATAATTTTAAGGTTGATTAAATTTTGGTTGGGATATTCTAATCATAGGTTTGTTTTAAAAAGAAAAAAAAAAGGATTTAAATAAATTTTTTATGTATTTATATATCTAATATATATATTTTTAATTATTTCAAAATTTAATATTTACTTATTTGACCAGTCAAATCTAAAAATTATTAATTAACTTATTTTAAAAAAAATCATACGTATAATTTGATATGATAATGATATGGAGATTGAAATGATATATAAATAAATATAAAAATTTAGATTTTAGATGTGTAAATACATAAAGTTTTTGGGATATAAATGAAAAATCTCCAAAAAATCATTTGTGATTTCATCATATTAAAATATTAGTCATTCAATAAATTTATTAATTCTAATGATTAGTTCTTCACCTATTTTGTCTAATTTTATTTTAAATTATTATCTCACTTTTAATCAAGTAAATAAATAGGATTAATTTGTTAATTCATTATAATCCTTTCATAATTATTTTTTCTTGACTTACTATAATAGCATCATGTTTCTTATGATTCTTGTGGGGTAGCAAATTAAGATATTTCAAAATAAAAATTTTAGAGTTGCATTTAAATCAAGGCTTATCTTAAATACATAAATTTATTTTTCATTGATGACATTCAATTTTATTTATAAACCTTAGAAATATTTTGATAGATGATTATTATTTCTATCAATTGGTTATGTTATATAATGGCCTGAGTTTTATATTATATTATACAATAGTTTTTAGAAAATCATATTTCTGGTTTATTTGCTATTAATTATATTATAATTTATAAAATATATAAAATATTTTATTTTTTTAATATATTTAAAAAAGATCAATATTGTATATATAACATTGCATGAAATAAATATTATATAAATTATTTTAACATTGATTATTATTTCTAATTTGATAATATTATCTATGCTTAAATTACTTAACAATATTTTTATCAACAAATAATAAATTAAGAGTTCATAATACTAAGAAATTCAACTAAATTAACATGTATTATAGATTTATTTGGTAATAATTATAAAATCCTTAATTCATGAAAATTTTATCCTTAAACCCTTTCATCCCCTATCATTTGAAATTTTAGTTCTGACATGAATACAAAGAGTATATTATCATCCAAAAGAAAAAAAATAACATAAATATATAAATATAATTCCTAAGCTTATTTATAAAAGAGAGAGCATCCCAAAAAATAATTTTATAAAGATAATTTTTTTCCTTAATTGCTCCAATTTTAATTGAACATGCTGATGATATGTTCTTTCTATAAGATTTTATTTTTTTACATTTTTGTATTTGCATTATAAATTTAAAGCTGAATTCTTTCTAAATTGAACAAAATTTTAAAATGATATCATTTAAAAATTATTTTCGTTCATAAAAGTGATGACAATCGTTACCTTAGGCAATGACTGACTATCTTGAGCTGGCAAACGAGTTGAGCTGGCGGCAGGCGAGTTGAACTAGATTTATAGAAGATTGGATTTCTATCTCAAAAAAATATGGTTTCTACCATAAAAAATTAGATTTCTAATGCAATCTTCTTGTTCTAGATTATATAAAATCACTCTTCATATCGATATCGACTGACAATTATCCTCTTAATTAAGTCAACTCCTCTATATTATTCACATAATAGGATGTGTGGGTGATGATGTTAGTGCGTTGATGTTAAGAGAGATGAAATTTAAGCTTAGATCACATCCAACAACTAAAAAATACGCTGACATAAAAATATAGAATAATTAGCTCTCATTTATGAGCTTAGGCTTTGTTTGGGATAGTATTCTTATTGCTTCTTAAAGTAGCTTTCTAGTAACAAAAAATTTTAGTTTAAAAAATTTCTGCATTAAAAAATTCCCTTAAAAAACAGTAAGAAAGTCATCCCAAATGAAGCCTTAAACATCTACACTGAAAACTAATTTGACCAGTAATTCATTCGGCCTAATTGTAATTCGATTTGGTTCAGTCTCTATAAAAGTAGAACCAAAGTTGATGATTCAGTAACTCATGTAGCTTGTGGTACTTATGAATTTTAAACCCTTTCTAATCACAGTTAGCAAAGTTCAAGGGAGAGTGACTAACAATCCCTTCATGTAGTTGAGTAGGCTCATACGATAATTGTACTACTAAAATTTTGTATTTAAGAAAGTATATATTAGTAGCGGTTTTAAAATAGCTTTAAATTTTGATATCTGCAAAGGTAAAAACTGCTGCTAAATGGCAATAACTTTCATCGCTACAGATTCTTACAGTTTAAACCATTACTATATATGTTGCAGCAATTTGAACTTTTGCTATATCTTATTTGCGATTAAAAAATCAATAGATATATCTTGAATCTCATAGGATCGACATCTTTCCCTATTTCTAAAAATTTGCCTTAGCTACTCGATCAGTTGCCACCGTTGCTTGCTATTGTTGTCTTCAGCTCAATCTCTCACCCACTGCCCTTGTTCTACAAAATTATTACGTACGGTCATTGGACGCGCCACATCACCAATATGCTGTGTACTCTTACTATGTACTGTTATGTATCGGGTGACGTGGCGCGTCCTGATTGGCCTCCGGACGGTCCAGTGACCGCATGTAATAATTCCTCCCTTGTTCGTGCTCAAAATAAGTGTACTTTTTGATCCTTTATATGATATTTAAATATATTTCTTCTAGGTTAAATTATTTTAACCATTTTGACGGTTTATCCTACGTAAAATCTAATTTATATTTTTCCACATTTCATGTTCTCAATATTTATCCAATGGAAGTGGTTTTTAATGTTCATGGCGGGTTCCTTCTTTTCGCTCTACTAGGGCTTTTGTCTTAGCTGTCGCTTGATGTGGATTTCGATCCGCGCTTGGAGGGGATTTTGGTGTCTCCTCTCCGTCCATTTCTTCGCCTTGTTGTTTTTGTTTGGTTGGATTTTTTTCTTGGCCCTTCTCTAGTGCTATGGCGAATTCTGTTAAGCGTTTAGATCCTGGTTTTCTTGATTGTAAGAATTGCTCCAAATCTTTCAAGGAGGTTTGTCTGGCTCTGATGAGTCTAAGGCATTTTTGGATCTGCAAGTCACTAGGATTCGGGGTTTGCCAGCTTTATGGATCTCGAAGGATGAAGTTCTTCATCTTTCTAAGCCTTTTGATTTCGCTTTAGTGGGGAAATTTCTGTTGCGGCGGCCGGTATTAGACTTGATTAGGAGGTTTTTTTCAACCTCAAATTATCGGGTGAGTTCTCTGTTACTCTTTTTGATCAGAGTAATGTCTTGATCAAGCTTTCTAATGATCTCGACTGCGCCAGGGTTTTTGCGCATATATCATATTTCGTTTTTGGTTGTTTTATTAAAGTGATAAAATGGAAGCCGTTCCTTGACCTATCGGAGGAGTCTCCGATCGTCCCTATCTGGATTTCCTTTCCAGAGCTTCGCCCACATCTATTTTCTCCTCGCATTCTTTTTGGTTTGGGGTCATTATTTGGTCGTCCGCTTCATACAAACAATGCCACTGTTGTGGGTTCGAGGCCATCCGTAGCTCGTATCCTTATGGAAATGGACATTTCTAAAACTTATCCTGACTCAGTTTGGCTTGGTCCTGAGAAATTAGGCTACATTCAGAAAGTTATTTTAGAAGATTTTCTTAGTTACTGTCCTCATTGCAAAGCTGTGGGTCATAAGAGGTCTGAATGTGTTAAGTTGTTTCCTCATTTGAGGCAGGCCGATGCTTCTGCTCAGCCTCCTGTGGTTTCTGGACCTGCCCCCGTTGTGGACCCTACTTCTTTGGCTCTAAATGATCCCTCTCTTCCTGCGAATTTATTTCCCCCTAACACTGCTGCTTTCGAACCTATCATTATAGACCTGGCTCCAGTGCGTGTGTCTTCGAATGTGTGTGTTTGGGAGGGGGCTTTTGTTTCTCTGTCCCTAATATCTGTTCGGTGGAGAATGTTAATGTTGCTAATATTAATTCTGCGGTTTTGAGTCCCGTTGGTGTGGTAGTAGGGAGTGTTGCTGATTGTTTGGGGGTTAATGCTGTGACATTGGACTCTGATTTAGCTCTTGGTGATTCTGTTCTTACGGCGAAGGAGACTGCACCTATTGTTGTTGTTTCGGATCAGCTTGATATTGCTTGTTGTAATGGAGTGAATTGAAATTTGAGCGTTAATAATTGTGGTCTTAATCTTATAGCGAGCCATTCCTGTGAGGATGCTGTGGCAGTTTCGGGTGATTTATCTGATGAGGTGGCTTTCGGGGTTGTTTTTACCTCTGGTGAGGATCTCCCAGGTTCTCCAACCCAGGCGTTGGTTGGGTTGTGATGGCGCTATTCCTTTGGAGCATGTGGCATGGGATGTTGATAGTTCGGCAGTTAATTTGGTTTCGGTTTTATTTGTTAATGTTGAGTCGAACGTGTCTCCTTTCGTAAATGTCTCGAAGGAGAATTTGGAGTATGTTGATATTCCTATTTCTATTATGTCTAATGCTGATTTGAAAGCCCATCTATCCCGACCTTTGAATAACTCTGTTTTGCTTCAATGTGATTGGCTGGATATGGATGAGTCCCTATCCACGGCTTTGTGGGGGAGGGTGATGATTTTGATCAAGCTATTCTCAATGGCGGAGGCACAAGGCAGAACAGTTAATCTAAGAAGAAATAGGCTTTGGGTCTTCTTCTCGCTTTTGTTGTCGTGGGCTTTATTGACGTTTTGGACGATGATGAGGCGACCCCTGCTTTTCTCCCTTTGGGCCTGGGCTTGTTGTTAACCTTGGTGATGTGCCCTTTTGCTTGGTGGTTACCTGTGTGGGATGTTTATGAGTGGTTATTACCAATGGATGGTCCGTGCCTGGCTGCGGGTTGGTTGCAGGGGGCTACCACCCTGAGTCCGCTGTTGACTGTTGTCTCATTTTATTGCATCTTTCTCTGTCTGTTTTATCTAAGTTGCTTTCTTTTTCTGTCTTTCGCTGTATTTTGGTGTCTACTGTTTTTGGGCCGCTGTTGTACTCTTTTCTTTGTTGGATTAAAATTTATTTTTCCTTAAAAATAATATTTATCCAACGTAAAATCATTGCCAAATAATTTCTAGCATATAGTAATCGCAACGGTTTGTGAAAGTTTTAAAATTGCTGAGAGGATTTTTTGTAGAAATTAAAACCGCCGCTAAAGCCTTTAACGCCACTGCAAAGTCCCTTTTTTCAGTAGCATTGATAAGATTTAAAATGGTTATATTTTAAAGCAAGAGTGAGATTATATTTATCTCTAAGAAAATTTTAGAGTTTTAAAGCTTATTCAGATCAAATTTTTGCTTGGATATCCTACTATTTTTTCTTTTCTCCTTGAGAGCCCTTGAGAGCTCTCATGTAAAGAGAAATTATTAAAACACATGACATGTGGATTTATAGCACATTAAATAGTTGAAGGGTGCTTTGGTATACCAATACTAATTGATCCTCACCCATAGACATAAATTTTTTAGTTCAAAATATATTTGTCTTTAGATTTTTGCAATTCCCTAATTCTTGATGAAGAGTATCATTTCATTTTCTTAATGGATAAAATAATTTGAAAAGGAATTTTATCATTTTGATTATGACCAAATAATAGCTATAACATTTGTTATTTGGAGGATTGTTAGCCAACTAAGTGGTTATTAATTTATTATGGTGTAGTTGAGTAATTATCTTATTTATCCTACTTAACTATAGTATTGGGCAGATTAGCTTAGCTAGTTATTAAAATATAGATTTTTTTGGTTGTACTAATCCTTTAGATTAGATTAGTTTATCACTCTCAACCTTTTTTTAATCCTTGCCTTTAGATCAAGTTGAGAATTTATATACATATAATTGGGATTTGACTGAGAGTTCTTAAGAGATATTGGTTTAAGGGATTACAATCTTATGTTTATAGATTACATTTTGAGTTTTAGAAATTAGAATTTATTTTCTTTTGTGATTGTTTATCATCTTAGAAATTTTGGACTCAAACTTCGTTTGGGATAGCTGTACAATAATTTTCTAAAGCAGTTTTCTTATACAAAAAATTATTGAAAGCAGCGAACAAGCAGTGACCAAAATTGTCCCAAACGAAGCCTTAAAAGATAGTAAAACCATTTATTTATAATTAATTTGTTGGTCTCATAAATAGAGTTTAGATTTTGTTAGTGCGAATCTGCAACTAGTAATAAGTTACAAATATAGTTATGAAAATCATAGTCAAAAAAATTCTGACAGCTGAAGAGGATGGTCACAAGTTTTTGCAATGAATTACCATCTCTATGACCTCATCATTCATATTTTAAAAGAAACTAAATATATTTAAGATATATATCATATTGTGATTAATGTTGGTTACAAAATGTTATTCTAAGTTCTGGGTAGGGATTTTTTTTTTACCTACATTAGCAACAAACCTAAACATGCAATGTTGCGATCTCCAATATTGGCCTTTTTTTTACTAGCGTACGTGTCATTGCCCTACTTCCAACAACTTAAAAAACAACCCTAAACTATTATGATTATCGAACATTCATTAGTAAAACACTGAACCAATATAACATTATTAAAACAATAATAAACCAATATTAATAGAGCCAACATAAAAAAATTTATTAATACCAACATTAAACACTAAATTATAGATGTTTATAAAAAATTTATTCATTATTTTACGTCATCACTCATATTCCTCATCATTATGATTCAAAAAATATAAATTTTACAAAAAAAACCTACAAATAAAGCCTTAGTTATCCTCCTCTTTATCGTCACAACCATCCTAGTCATCATCACCATCTTCTACTACTTCTTCTTCTTACCATCTATTTGTTGCACCACGGGCAGTACCTTATTATTTATGCTCCATCAGCATGAATCATACAATCTCCTTGACCTCCTCCCGCATAATTGGTTACCCTTGAGGATGACTCCCTTTGGGCCTTTATGAGGTGGAGGTTTTTTATATTATATCTTGAAAAAGTACAATAAATATATACATCAAACACTTGATTACCTAAGAGCTTGGTTTTAATTGGAGTTCTTTTCATTTCTTTCTCTCCACATGCATAGCAGATAGTATTTAAATTTTAAACTTAATTCCGTAAGTTCAAGTCAGCTCATTTATTCTGAAAAAAAAAAGAAGATTATTCCAATTCAGACAGTTCTAATAAAAATGATAAAAAATAAAAATATATATATAAGATAATTAATTAGAATCACGTGAGATAAAGAAGAGATATAAATTTAAAATATCTTAAGTATCTTTGTACACAAACCATTGAATTTTAATATATTTTAGATGAATTTAATATTGGGTTTTTTTTAATGAGCCGTCTAAAAACTTATAATTCAAGTCGGAGATAACACAAACTTGACTTGTTAGCTCAATTAAGCTCAGCTGACGAGCCATTCATCAAATTGAGCTTAGGTCAACTGACGGGTTAGCTTGACCTAGTTACACGATTAATTGTTATTATGTTAGGTTAGTCATCGATCTGAGGTCTAGCCACCTGAGCAATGGGTAGGCCAAGTAATGAAAGTTTATAGTTTTCACTTAGTTATGAACTTCCACCTAATGAACATTTAGCCCAAACTTAACGAGCTAATAAAAATAATATATATTAACTTATTCACTTAACGAAATGACCAGAAAAACATTCATGAGCCCATAAATCAAAAGGCCCATTCGTTTAATCCGTCTCCACTAGGCTGAACGGGCCGAAAGTAGTAACTGCCATCAGGCCCACCACCATCCCTCTAGTTGTCCACTCCTCGCCAGCAACCACAACTAGTATCATCACATAAATTAATTTATTCAATATTTAATAAAAAAATAAAAAAATAATATATATTTATGATATTAAATAAAATTTTTTTGTATATTGAAATATATACAAGAAAAATTAAAATAAAAAATGAAGTAAATATATAAAATGGCTCCTAGATATCACAAATTCTTCAAAAATTATGGGCTGAGAAGTAATATTGTAAGTTAGAATATTTATAAAATTAGAAAGAGTTTATCACCTTAACTTTGTATGCAAATTTCTCTGACATATATAAAAGATGATCAGGGGCACACCAAGCTTTTTATTTCAAAATTTTAGACATATAAAAAATCATGAGGACTAGCCCAATTAAAATAAGTCATTATGAAAGTAAGAATATAGAAGCTTGCTTTTCACCTCAATTAGAGAAAATAAAATTATAAAGTGGTGATAAATGTTGGAGATTCAGTAAATGGTGATGATAGTAGTCACAAAATGTCAATCGAGTGATGGTGGTTGAGCTATGACAGTTGAATGATAGTAGTCAAGGGACGACATTTGAGCTATAGTGATTGGGCGATGGAGCTTGACCAACAATGACTAGGCAATTGTATTCAAGCAACAGCAGTTGGGCAATGTCAGTTATTGGCAATGATTGTCGAGCATGGCTTTAGAGGTCTTCGTATCCCTAGCATCTATATACAATTTTAGGTCCCTTTTATGTGAATGTTGGGAGTATATTTATGATTTTTTGGAATAAAATTTTAATAATTTTAGCTAAAATATTCTAATACTTTATCGAACGAAATGTATTGTTTTCCTCAATCATAGATTATTATTTAAGCATTAAAGTGTCTTAATGACATCAAATTTATGTAATCTTAGACTTTTAAGATTTCTCCTATTGAGATGCTTAATTTAAAATAAGATTATTTTTTTATTTTTTATTTTTTTGATTTAACATAAGATTTGAAGAGCGTTGTCCTTCAAATAGCATCATGAATTTTTTATCTATACTTGGAGTGCTTGATTTAGAATCATTTGAACTTGGATTAAGGTATTTTGTTGTCAATGGATTCATCTCATCAAAATATTTATTTCAAATATAATAATTGAATGACAGAAGTAAAGCGATAGTGGCGGCAATTGCTAGTGGTAGTTGTTGTTGGAGATCACTAGGAAATGTAATTGCGCTCATTAGCTCTCTCAACTCTCAAATCTTCTTTACGTAAAAAAAATGAGATCATATTTGTTGCATTTATGAGAGGGATGTTTTGAAAAATTTAGTTAGAATCCAAAATACTTCATCGAACGACTCATATTTATCCCATTAATCATAGATCATTTATTCAATACTTTATTATCTTAATGATGTCACATATCATAATCAACTGATCTTAGACTTGTTGAATCTGCGTTGTCGAGCCGCACGCTTTGACTATAAACCTTCAAGATTTGAGGACCATTTCATTCTTCAATGATTGTCCTGAAGTTTTCAAATATGATTCAAGCGCTTGATATGGGTTCATCGGAACTCAAATAAAATTTATTTTATTGTTGCTGGGTTCATCATATCGTGAAGTTCAGTTTGATGATAACTTTGCTGATATTGAAATCCGAATGGCCATGAATTTAATTATAAAAGTTTTAAATTGAAATATAGCATCGAGATTCGTGTTGAACAAGGGAACTTTTTAGAGATGTATCTTATATAAATATAATTTATTGAATTTAGAATGAATGATGAAATATGATTAAGAAAGCACAACTTTCTCCTCCTAAATGTATAGTAATAATTTTGGCATCTTCACTGTATTATATATTGACTTAAATTAGATTTATTTTAAACAATCCATTGAGTATGTTTTGTAATTAATTAATATTTTATTTGAGACAATTTTCTTATTATTTTTTAAAGCAATTTTTAGTATAAAATTTTTTTGAACTAAAAAATATTGTATCAGAAAATTTATTCAAATAAATAGTAAAAAAATATTCCAAATAAAACCTTAATTAAAATAATTATCAAACAACTTTTATTATTTGTACAAAGTATTGAGCATCAACCCATCAGAGCCCACGCACTGTCCTAATCTACTGCTGCATACATCCTTGTCGTTGGGTTTGTCAAACTCCATGTGTTAGCTCATTGTTTAATGAAGCCCATCTGTTAATTCTTCCAAACGGACCAAAACGCGCTGTCAAAGGGTTTTGGTAAGTCTTCAAAATATCAATTTCAGTAGGCACTAATGTAGATGCATATTTGAATCGAAAATTTCTAGAATTAAATTTAGGATCATTCAGATTTTGATTTCAACAAATTTATATTCAAACGATCTGCTAGATGAGAAAAACCCAATGACTCTAAAAATGATCCAATTCGAGTCCAAATAAGCCCAGATTATAAGCTTGAAACATAGTTGAAATTTTTTTTAATGTAATGTGTGCACATGAAATCAATTACTGAGTGATGCATTTACAATGCCACAACACGCCCAAGTATCATCCAACTCATAGAGAGGGTAGCGCTGCTCTTCTCAACCATTGCACTGCAACACTGTCACAACCTGTCAGGATATGACCCAATATCACAAAGGTCATACCGTATCCGATTGTGATAAGACTACCCTAAGATATGGTTGACGAAGTATTGAAATAAAACTTCCAAATTAGACATCACATTTCAGGATCTATATTGGAAGAATTACATATCTTTCATTTTATTAAATTAACTAGAGCTTAGTAATGAATAGCAAAAAGAAATATGATTACATTTTTATTTTGTCCAAGCCTCATATCATAGGATCATTACCCTTTTTTGAAAACATGTAAAATCACGTAATGAGCACATAACCCAGCAAGTAATTAAAATCTTACAACTGAAATCAATATAAGATAAAGAAATATATGCATCAATGTCTATAATAATTATATGTATCAATTTATCATTCTATAGTTCATCACATCTTAATCATTACATCATCAATCACAGTATCAGTAATAATCAATAGTACTAATGATAGTAATAATATTAGTTTCATGATCAATAATGTTAAATAATATTAATGACATAAAATAATATTAGTGTCAGTCACAATATTAGTACAGTATTCGTAGTTGTGTCAGTATCAGTATTCAGATATTCATTGAGTGCATCATAAGAGTACTTTATTCTTGCACTTATGACTCCCAATCAATCGCCTCTTATAACTCCCAATTAATATTCTCCTTTTAACTTTCCTTAAATCACGTGAATTAGTCACCCTGACTTCTTATAGCTCTCAATCAATCTCTAGCTTTTTATGACTCCCAATTAGTGAATCTCATGGATCAGTAAGGTATCGTGTGGAGTTATCATATCATGTATCTGATATCATTCAGTACTTTATTTAAAATATAAAAAAATCATGTCAAATCATTTATAATGATAAAATGTATAACATATCCAAACTTGCACGATGAGAGCTTCTGAAATCAGGAGATAAAATATTTTGATAGATTTAGAAGAAATGAAATTCGTAGAAATTAAAATCATTAAAAATAGAAGAGATTAATCACTTATAACGAATAGAAAAAAATCTGTAAAAGGAATGGCTAATAAATATGATCCAAAGACTTTTCTCTCTCTTTTCTTTTCATTGCCTCTTTAAATTTCTTCCCAGCTAAGCAACCAAGTGAGGGAGTCAGTGAGGTGAGGAAAGGATATATATATATATATATATATATATATATATATATATATATATATATATATATATATATATATATATATATATATATATATATATAAACTATTTAGCTTACCAGATCAGTGTCAAAGTGCTCTACTTCAAAATTTTTATATTTTTCATATAAATTTATTTAACATATTTGAGTTATTATATTTTATATTACACAAAGCCACTATTGAGTGCAATATAAAGCGAAAGACTACTGAATCTCAACATGATTTTCTATGTCATTCAAAAATATATAATATGAAGGCTATCTACAACAGTACTTGACAAAAGAGAAAAATTAAATAATAGCTAAGCTTATAAAAATCAAAACTAACTAAAATATACCTACAATATATATCGAATTTTGCTATCCAAACTACTCAGCTCACTCCTTACCCTACCTCGGGCTTGAAAATAAAAGTAAAAATAGGGATGAGCTAGTACGACTCAGTAAACTATTGTAGCATAAAACAAAAATCAAAAGCTAATTGAATGAATTATAAACAAACACTTCATAATGATTATCAGAACAGTTCTTAAGCCTAAATTTTTATATATTTACTAAAATCCCATCTCGGTACTCATTGGCGCCAGCATAACAAAATCCCACCTTAGTCGCTCATTAGTGCTAGCATCACATCATATCATATTATATTACATTACATTTCTTTTACATTTTTTTAATGCATTTCATTAACAAAAGTATAATTGGACTGAATTCAAAAATTGCTAAAATGTCCTAATAATAGATAACAGAAATACTAATGAGCAAAAATTTATAATTTTAAAATATAATCAAATTACTAGAGATTATATAAAACATCATTCTAAAGCTTTAATTGAACTGGAGCACTATTTTTAGATGTCAAAATAAATTTCTAAGTAGATAATAATTGAAGCTTTTTCAAAATCACCTAGCAAAAAATTTATAGAATATACTCAAAATATTTATAATATTTATCTCTATAACATATAAAAAGTTATGGGATAAAAATTTTACCAAAATAAAATTATTCTCATTTTTTAGTAATAAAAATACAAATTTAATCAAAAAAATACCAAAAATGTCAAATTATTTAAAAGCTAAAATAGGCAAAACGTTACCTACCTCAAGATGAGCAAATTTTATAACTGGACTGATGGACAAAAATCTCTCTATGACTACCAAAACCTAGCTTCCTTTCTTCTCTCACCTCTCTCCTCTCTTTGTTCTCATTTCCCCAAAATCCTTCTCTGTTAATGAAAAAAAGGATTTAAGGCATTTATAAAATCCATAATGGTTTTAGATTTTTATATAAAATAATAATATAATAATATTATTATAATAATTTTTTCAATAGAAAATTCTTAAAAATCTTTTTAAGGCTTTAAAAATTATAGAGAAATATAAAATAACTTATTTTATATAAAAATTTTTTGTGAAATCAATTTACAAAACAGACACTTGACGCCTCAAAACCTCTACTTTTACCAATAAGTACTAATTTCTTAAGAAATTTTATTAGTGTCAAAAAATTATAAAAAATTAGTGACACTAAAACACTATAACAGATATGTTATGATGACGAAAATTTGTGATTTAGACTTATAATGGCTCTTGAAAGAAATTCTTAATTATTATAGGTAAAAATATATTTTTCAAAAATTTTGAGTTATAACAAACACTCTTAAAGAATTTTCTACTTAACATGTTTTTACTTTTTTAATTCAAGTCACAACCCCTTTTGGTAGAAATTCAACATGGAAAGAAATTCTGAAATATCACAAAATATAAATAGTCATTAAATGAACTTGTAAACTCTTACCAGATTTTATTCAGCTCATTTTAGGTGGAATCAACACTGTAGAAGCATTTATTATAGACCCATCTTGAAAGGATCGAAGCAATTTAAAGAAGAAATTGAATGGTTAATTCAACAACACTATCTTGGCTGATCTATAAAAATCCAATCTGCCCATAAGGACATTGCTCCCATTAGTGTGTAAAGAAGCAGCAATTAGAAAATTGCCAACGAGTTGGGGATCACTACAGGAAAATCATTCATTACCGGCGAAATTTTTCGGCGGATTTTTGGCGGTCATTTTTCCGGCGGCTTTCTAGTGGTTTTTCTACGGAAGACAATGAGACAGCTTTTCCGGTGAAAGTTTCAGGTGGTTTCTTTCCATCGTAATTTTCAGGTGGCTTTTTTGGCGGCTTTTCTAGCTTTCTGGCAAATTTTAAATAATTTAAATAAAATTATTAAAATTTAACTATTTAAATGATTTAAGTAAAAAAGATTTAAATTTAAAATTATTACTTAAATTTAAAATTATTACTTAAATTTTAATTTATTTTAAAATTTTATTTTCTTTGATTAGTAATTTTAAATTAATTAGTAATTAGTAATTTTTATTTTTAAATTTATTATTAATTTTAATTTTCATGATTAAATTAATTAGTAAATATAATTTTTGTTTATACGTAATTATATAATTTAAATATTAAAAAGTGAGCAAAATTACATATTTTGCATTGTAGCATTTTGGTTGTGTTTGATAAATTTTGAATCCAACATAGTTCGAATCCCAGACAGTGCACAAGCAGGTAGGTAGGCAGACCAGTGGGCAGTCGGGCGTCTGGGCGGTCAGCTGGCAGTCGATCAGCTCGGCGGGAAGGTAGCGAGCAGCGCAGGAAGGCATCCGGGTGGGCGGGCAGCGTGCTTGGGCAGCTGGGTAGGGGTCAGCGGGCAGTCGAGCAGCTTCGTAGGATGAGAGCGGGCAGCGCAAGAAGGCTTCCCGGAGGGCGGGTAGGGAGCTTGGGATGCCAGGCAGCTTGCCGCGGGAAGGCATATGGGCGGGTAGCAAGGCAGCTTGGGCTGTCAGGTAGTCGGGCAGAAGTTTTTTAAATTATTTTTTTCTAGGTCGTCGGAATTTTTTACCGTCGGAAAAAATTTTCCTAGGCGTGTTTTACCGACGGATATTTTTCCGCTAGAAAATCGCCGGTAAATTCTAAAACCGCCGGAAAATAATCAATTTCTGTCAAAAAATGCCGCCGGTAATAGATGATTTTACTGTAGTGGGAAACTAAAATCATCACTGGAGGCCCACTACCATCCAAACAAGTCTTTATCTTCAGGCTTGAAGAGAAAATATAAAAGAAGTCATATATTAATTACTTTACTACTTTCAATGGTTCTTACTTGGAAGAGGTCCAAACCCTTAATTAAGACGTAGTTTTCGTTAGCATGGGTATTGGTGACCCATGTTACAATATTAAGGAATTTTGTTTGATAATGGGAGCACCATCAATATCTTATTCTATTTCACCTTTCTCAACACATGCCTAATAAGTGAGAAGCGTCATCTTATTGTTAGGCCATTATAAGTTTGATAATCAATTGATATGAGTGAAATCGATAATCATCCTCACTTAGGGAATTCCTCTAATAATCGACTCAATCCAATTTATAATGGCTAAGTTAAAGTTAGCATATCATCTCATCAATGGGAGTCCCCTCTAATCAATCTTTTGAGTTGTCACTTCCATTTTACACCTTTAGCTAAACTTCCTAACTCTGGTTGGGATCTATTTGATTAGAAAAAAGTGTTGTTTTGAAAGGGATTAATTTTTTTTGGGAAAGTTTAATTTCTAGAATTTTAATTTTGAAAATTGAACGCTTCATTATGAATAATATATTGCCTCAGGAGGCAAACATATCATTCCATAGTGGGTTCAAATTAAAAAACTTTCAATTTATCCTGATTATCATAATCAACTCAAGAAAGGACAGCATATGACCCCGGAGGGTCAAAATAATATTTGATCGAATGTTTGACTATGTTAATCTGGATAAAGGGATTATTAATTTCATAATTAAAATTATGATAGTAATTGATATATCTCTCTGAAGAATGAAGATATCAATCACTATTGATCATTTAAAAATGATGATAATGATTGCTAGGCTTGATTTTTCCAAAGAAAATTAATTAAAGTTTTTGAAAATATTGATTTTGAATATTTGATCTGGGTTTCTAGATCTCCTACGAGTGCAAGCCCTTGTAGTTAATTACATTATAGGAAACTAAAATTTTCTATGAATACTCTCGATTAAAATAGCGATAGAAATTTTATTTAAGATTTCAAAGCTTGATATCAAAGGAGGTGAGTATTGGAAGTTCAATCGGGATTGGATCAAGGTTGAACACTTATTTTTGAAGGTTAAAGGAGGAATGGTAGGAGTGTCTTGAGATTTTGAATCACTTTAGAAACACCTCAACCTATCATAAGTGTTCGACTTAAATTTGATTGAAAGATATTTTAAGTTTGAATGATTGATTTTATTAGAAAATTAGGATTCAATTCCCGGAGATTGAGATCCTATAACCTAAGTTTGCCTCAGAACCTAAGTCTATAATGGATACTTAAAACCAATAGCCTGAACTTAGCTAATGCAATGCAAGATTTGGACTTACCCCGGCCTGGATTGGGTAGCCAACTAAACTACCTAGGCGCTTCAAAATCATGTATCCGATCTTTAAATATAAGAGTAGTAGGGACGTTAATTAAGATAAGTTTAAAGAAAATAGGGCCGACATCTATAGCAGTCCTTAATTTGGCCCCTTAATATGTGTTGGGTGATATGATGCTTAAACTAAAATGCAAATTAAAGATTTAGACACTTTTTTAATTGATTTTTAATGCAATGCATGCTAATTGACTCTATTAAATGCTTAAATCAGGATGAAGCAGTTTTAAAAAAGCTTAAAAATAATTTTATCCTAAAATGCACAAATTTTTCTTGACAGATATGCACCCTCATAGGTTAGATGGTCTGCTAGAACCCGCAGGCGGGGAGATGCCTGACAAATGGAAAAAAATGTAAGAATTATGCTCATGAGAACTCCTAGCGGTCTTGAGCTTACTTCTTAAAATATTAAGTTTTTATATGAGCTTAAATCTTTTAAATTTAATTAAAGTAGAAAATATTTTAACGTGCCATCACAAGCCTCCGATCGAATCCAGGCTAAATCAAACACGACATGCAAGATCGTAAAAAAAACTACTAAAAGTATGTAATCCTACATCGTAATCAACATCAAACAATCATTAATCAAATCAATTAAATTAGAATTCAAATTAAAAGTCCATATGGCAAGTGCCACTTAATTGTATAACCCAGGGTCTGTAGAAAAAGTAAAGTGGTCAGGTACCACTAATAACAATCCAGATTTTACTCCTAAGACTCAAGTGACTTTGAGAATTGAGGTTCTTCTCATTCTTCATTTCTTCATCCTTCTGCGAGCTCCTTAGATTGTCAGGTCTGGATATCCAAATGAAAAGAAACTCCTCCTTGAAAGGGGTGTTATCTTTTCTCTTTGTATACTTAAAAGTTATCATAACTTGGCCTTCCAAATAGAGGAATACTCTCTCCTAAGGGACTGGATTAGTATAGATCATCCATAATCTAGGGGTAGATCTAACACACAATAAATCACATCATAGATTACATAAAATTAAATAAATAAACATATCAATCAATTACTTAAATCTAACAACCAACATGTAATGAAAATTATAGAAAATACATCACACACAAGTAGTAGAAAAGTAAATATCGGCCTAGCCTAATACTAGAGTTAGTTGTCCTAACAAACCATCTAAAGTGTGTGGGGTGGGCTATGTGGCTTGGATATGTCCTATATAGGGTACCTGATTGAAGTTGCTTGATATTCTGGTTGGTTGAAAGGCTTAAGGGAGATTTTAATTAAGGTTTAAATATTAATGATTTAAAATTAATTTTTAAAGTATATTTTAAAGGGTTATTGATTACCACCTTTATTACTCATTGAGGCCGTGGAGTTTATTTCACCTTTCTTGGGGCTAATTTAATAGCCTTGTAGGCCTGGGTTACCCAATGGTAACCGGTATAATTAAATAATTTGATTTGATTAATATTAAAAAGTTGATTAATTTTTAATTAAGATTGATTAATTACTAAATTTAAGGTTTAAATTAATTTAAGTTTGTTATTAACTGGTCAGTGGCATTGTGCTACCAAGCTCGAGGAATAAAATCTCCTTAGGACACATAGCCTCCGCAGCCCGGAGTAAACTAGCCTAAAAACATGATTGATATAATTAGATTAAGAATTTTAATTTTTTTTAAAGTCATTAATGACTAATTAATTTTAAAGTTTTAACACTCTATTGAATTCATTCATGGTGTTATGCCACCAGGTTCGAGGAACAAAGCCTCCTTAGGACATATAGCCCCGCAGCCCGGAGTAGTCCATCCTAAAAACTTCATCTTTAGAGTGGTTATTGTATATTAGAGGGTTGGTTGAGTAATTTAAACATTAACTTAACATTTTCTGGAATTTAAGATTAATTTTTAAATTTTAGAATTTTTAGATTATTTAATCATTTAATTAAGGGGTCAAAGGTTCACTTTTAGATTCAATTAGATTTCTAGAGTTTTGATATTTTTTTTAAATATTAGACCTTTTAATGAGTAATTATACTCTAACTTTGCTAGATTTGGAGTTTTCTATGACAAGTTATGAATTTTAGAAGTTTTGACTTAAAAATTTTGATTTAAAGTAGATCAGATTATTGAATTTTTAAATTTGAGTTATTTCTGGTGGTTTGATATTTTTGATAAATATTAGACTCCAAATGGAGTCCAATGCCTTTTAGTTTAGTCAATTTTGAATTTTTTATAAGTAGTTATGATTTTTAGAAGTTTTGGGTATTCATTGGAATTATTCAAATTATTTAATTAAGGGTGTTTTATTGATTTTTGCTCCGAATGAATTCCCAACTCCTTAAAATCAACTTCAAAGGTCAGGAATGACCTAAGGAGAGATTCCCAACTATTTGAAAATTTTTTAGAATTTTGAATTATTTTTAATAATTAATTTAATTAAATATTAATTTTTAATCAAAATTAAATTAAGCTTAATTTTGATGTCTAATCAAAGGTCTATTAATTTTTTTGTGTTAAGGGTTTAATTTTGGTTAATTTAAGGTATTATGTGTATTTTTGTGATTTAAATTTGATTTATTAAATTTTTGGAAGTTTTAATGCTTAATTAAGGGTTTAATTTCAAGTTATTTAATTAGAGGACCTAATGACGTCAAAAATCAGTGAAAAAATTCCTATAGGCTGAGAATGTCACTATGTTTAAATGATTTAAATTTATATCAATAAAAAGTGTATCATATTTTCTAAAATTATTCTAAGTTTTTTAAACATATGTCCTTAATTATTGTTCTTAATAATGTCACTAAGTTGAGTGGATTTAAATCAATGTTCCACTAACCTTTAGACTTAACATATATGAATATACACAATCATCATAATCAAATCCTAAAATTAGGAGAGCCTATGCTAAGTGCGAGTGTGTGCGTCCTAAATATATAAAGATTAATATAAGACGTAGAATTAAAGATTAGATTAGTGAACAATCATATTCAAGCAAGCTCAATCTATATTTAAAATTTCATGGGATCTCTAAAAGCTCAAAGATTTAACATACATATATAATTTTAAAATATATACATAAATACTTAAATATGAAAATATAAGTTTTAAAGTTAAAAATTAAAATAATTAAAACAATATCAAAATATTTTTCTTTTTGAGAGATCATTTGATTATTAAGATAATTTAAAAAAAAAATTTTAATTTTTAAAATAATAAATTAAATATTAATTAAATATTCAAATATTCAAATTATTTAAAATAAATCAAGTTTTAAATTTTAAAATTAAATTTAAATTAAGATATTCAAAATTTTGAAAATTTTGATATATTATTTATATTTTTAAGATTTAAATTAAATTTTATTTGAATTTTTAAAGTTTAAGATTAATTAAATTATTTAAATTAATTTAAAATTAAAAGATATTTAAAATATCTCTTAAATCAAATTCAATTAAATCTTAATTATTTTTTAAAATTTAAATTATTAAAACTAATTTTATTTGAATTTCTAAAATTATTAGGATTTAATTTCAATTTAATATTAATTAATATTTAAATAAATAATTAATTATATATATATATATATATATATATATATATATATATATATATATATATATCATAAATTAAATTTTGATTTGAAATTAAAATGCTTTAAGATAAATCCCTTAATTATTTAAATATGTTAAAATAAAATTCTTGATTTTGAAAATGCTTAATTTAATATTTATTAAATATTAATTAAATGTTTAAATGTTGAAAGTATTTAAAATAGAAATATTTTAAATTTAAGTTAATTTTAAAATATTTAATATTTTGAATGCATTCTCTAATTTGAAATAATTTAAAAATAAGTTTATTTTAAAATTATGAATTTCATTTGATTAATTTTAATTAATTAATAATTAAAATATCAATTTTTTAATGTTTTAAAATTATTCAAAATATATTAAATTTTTTTAAATGATTTTAATTTAAAATTAAAGAGGGTTAAAATACGATCAATTTGATATATTATACGTATTTTTTGAGTTAATATTTAATTTTTAAACATTTTTTGAAGTTTTGTGAATTTAAATATAATTAAAATTAATTTTAAAACTAATTAAATAGGTTTGCGGCGGGTGGACACGTGGCAGTCCCTGATTGGTTGCTTCAAATCATGGCCAATCATTGGCAATGATTGTGTCACCATTGCCAATGATTGCAATGGCGGTAGATGACTTAACCATATTAGCGGGATACCTCTGCCGTCTAATCTTCCACTGTTTGAAATGAGTGGTCCAAATTGATCCGGACGGTGAGTCGATCCGATAGAAGCCTACACGCGGTCCCATTAGAGAGCGGTATAATAAGGTCTCAGCCATTGATCAGATGATCAACGGTTGATATTTCATACACTTAAATTAGAGCATGAAAATGCCTTATGATACAATTTTCATCTCATTCATTCGATATAATGAATCAAAATTAATAAAATTTTAACCATATATAGAGTTGATGAAGAGCATTAATGTGGTATAGATTTTAACATTTGAAAAGTGCTTATGGAAAAGCTATTTTAATCTAAGTGTAGTGAACTAGGGTTTAAGTTTTTTAGAGATCTAACCATTGGATTTTGGTATGTTTAGAATTTATGAACTTGTTGATTGTCCACACAACTTTCTCCAATTGATGTCGCAGCCGGAGGAGCTACGGATCGAGCTGAGGAAGACTTGGACGAATTTAGGGCTTGTATGGTTGGGAGCTCGCCGCCGGCAGCCACAAACAGGAGGATTTAAACTTGGAAAGTCTTAAGGAGAAGGTTTAAAGTTTGAACGAACGGGGATTAAGGACTGGAAGCTGGAAGTAAGTGAGAGAGGGTGGAATTTAGAATGATCGCTCTTTTCATTGATTTGCCCTATTTAAGTCCCTCCAGCTTGAATGGATGGCCTAGGTCGAGTGGCTTGAGCTCTAGATGTTTGTCATATGCCCTGGGAGTAGGTAGGAGCAGGAGATTCAAAGGACAATGATATAAGCTATGGTGGAAAGCTCTTTAGCCCCCACTTGAGCATGGGAGCAATGGGGACTGTTAGATCTGGATCTAAGGGTTGGGATGGCATTTAGGAAGGTTCTAGAGACTGCTAGAGCTGTTGGAGCTGAGTTGGCATGGGCATGGAGGTAATTTGAGCTTGTTTGATCAAATTTGACCCCTCAAAAGCCTAGTTTTGACTGTTTGACCAGTCAAAGTCCAGGTGGACTGCTAAGGTGCCATACAAGAAGCCTTGAATGCTAGAATGATGAATTTGAGAAGATTTAATGCCTAAGGATTAGACTTGAGAGCATGGGAAAAGAGTTTAAGCTAGTTTGACCAAGTTTTAATATGTTGACTTGGTCAACCTAATTTTGGTTTGGTTAGCCAACAATTATAGCATATTGAGGCCATAGTTTGGAGTTAAATTAGAGTTGATATGGGTTAGAAATCTTGAGTTGATTGTGATTGATTATAGTTTGAGAATCTAATCAAATAAAAGTCTATGGTGGTTTGACTTAGTCAAAACTCACATAAAGTGATTCATGGTAGGTTTAGGGATGTTTGAAATATGCATTGGAAATGGATTGAAGAGTAGTAAAGGTTTGATTGAATCATATACCTTGTCTTGGTTCAAATGGGTTAAGTTTGACCAAGCTTGGGTTCAGTTAGCCAAGTCAACTAGTGACTAGGTCAGGGGTCCCATCAATATTAAATCACTAAGAGAAGTGATTAGAGAAGTTTGAATAGGTTTGAAGTTGATCTGGAGCTTAATCCCAAGTGAAAGAACTTAAGGGTTGAACTGGTCAACCTAGGTTGGCTTGGTCAACCAGGTTGACCCAGGGTCAAGGATTGGACAACAGATTTGAAATGATATTTGAAATCTATTGAGAGTGGTTCCAAGGTCTGGGGAGGTCAGTTTGGTTAAAATGACTATTTGGACTCTTAAGGACATATTTGGTCAACCTAGGTTGACTTAATCAACTAGGTTGACCTAGGTCATGGGATTGGGTCCAACAGGTTTGGTTTGATATTTGAAATTTGTCAGGAGTGGTCTTAAGAAATTTGAAGATCATTTGCTAAGGGGTATTTTGGCCAAAACTGGTCGACCTGGCCAATAAGGCTTGACCAGGGTTAGGGCTTGAGTTCATTGCATTCCTAATGATAGTTAGGATGCATTAGAAGAGGTTCTTCAGTTTGATTTGACTGGGCCATGTTGAAGTTTTGAGAAAACTTCAAAATTGCCCTGAAGGGGTATTTTGGTCATTTTGACCCCTGGTCACTTGGGGGTCAAAATGGGTCCACAAAAATACAGTTTAATATTTAATGATTCATAATCAAGGGCCTGGGTATGGTTAAAGGATTTGTAGAATGCTCTAAGATCAGGATTCACTGGGTGGAAGGTCCAGTGGCATAGGTCGTAAATATTTAAAAGTTTTATAACCTCTAGATTTTAATCCAATTTTTGGGGTTAGAGGTCCCAGAATGAGTTCAAATTTGGTGGGTTGTCTCTAAACACATGTCTTATCAATATGCAATTGGTAGACTCTGAATCAGAGGTCATTTGACTGAGTTTTAAAGTATTTGAAAAATCACTGAAAAAGGCTTTCAAGATAGGGCCTTTGAACCTTGGATTTTGATTTGAGTTTCTGGATTTGAGCTTGATTACTTGAATTTGAATTATCCAAATCATTTATAATCATTTTAATGATCATAAATGATTGAATAAGATTAAAGCTAAATTGAAATTTGGATCAAGTGTTAAGGCTAGGATTGATTGAGGTTTGAATGGAGTGGAGCTCTTGATAGGCTTAAAGTTTGGGTATGATGTGAAGCTTGAGTTAATTTAAGACCTGGATTAACTTAGATATAGATTGATATAAGATCTGAATTAATCTAAGGTCTAGATAGATCCTAAGGTCTGGGTAGATCTAAAGTCTAGATAAATCCTATGGTTTGGAGTGGTATAGGGTCTAGGTAAATCTTAAGGTCTAGCGTCTAAGAGGATCCTATAGTCTAGAAGTCCTAGGGTCTAGGATCTAGAAAAAATCCTAGGACCCGGGTAATCCTATGGTATGGATTTTAAAAGGATCTTAATATCTAGATAGATCCTAAGTCATAAATAGGTCTGGAGATTAGATTATTTAAAATTAAGCTAATTAGAGATCAAGAATGATTTATCATCTAGATAGATCTATATTTTAAATTAATCTGTAATCTGGATTGGTTTGGAATATAAATTGATCTAAGATTAGAATTGATCTTAGAGTTTGGAGAGTGATCTAAGGTCTAGACTAATCCTAGGGTCTGGATTAATCTGGAGTCTGGATAAGGTCCTAATAACCTCATACAAAAATGAGGTCAACAGGATTGATGTAGTGAGTGAACATCAATAGAAAGTACAATCATCTTAGCTTATATAAGCTCAACTGCACCAATTAGTGACTCTTAACATTGAAAATTTTGACCTCCAAAATGAAGAAATCTCCTAGAAAGCTTCTCTTATGAAATACCTAACTTACATCGCTATATCATATGAGCATCCTTCACAAATATTACAAGTTGGATATTTAGTCTGCGAAGAGGAAAAGAGAGAATATGTGAATTTTCTATATTAGAACCAATGCATCTTTATTTGGAGTTCTTCAAGTATGTCTGTGGTTGACCCCAAAATAATTATGGATCCCCTCATGATAAACCCAAAAGGCAAACTAGCCATCCAGAAGCAGTGGAACTTCATGCTAAATCGCCAATAAGCAATTGGACATGAAGTCAATAAACTCTTTTAAACATGATTCATATGGGAACTACATTCTTTTGCTTAGTTAGCAATTTTCATCATGGTCAAGAAAGCCAACGGGGCTAGAGAATGTGTGTTGATTACACTGACCTTAATAAAGCTTGCCCAAAAGATAATTTTTCACTTTATCATATAAATTAACTTATTTATGCCACATGTAGACATCAAATGCTAAGCTTTATGGATGCTTACTCTAACTATAATCAAATAAAGATGATTCCTATGGACAAGAAAGCAATAGCTTTTTAGACAAATAAAGAATTATATTGTTACCAAGTCATACCTTATAGGTAAAAGAATGCTAGACCAACCTACAAGGTCTAATAAATAAGGTCTTCAAAGACATTATAGGGCACATAATGGAAGTACATATTTATGATATATTAGTGAATCCTATGCCATATTATGTGATTCAACCCAACTAAGTGTGCTTTTGGAGTGACATTAAAAAAATTTATAGGATTTATAGTCAAGCATCATGGGAATATAGCTAATACTAAGAAGAATAAGGTGCATTAAAATATAATACTCCTGAGGAATATTAAATAGGTGCAATGCTTAAGTGACAAAATTTTAGCTTTATGTTGCTTCTTGATCCACACAAGAGATAAATATTTAACGTTCTTTAAGATATTGATGGGCAACCACAACATAGGTTTTTGATATATAGATGAGTGTTAGGCAAAATTTGAATAGTTCCAAACATACTTGGCCTCACCACCTCTATTATCAAAAGTAGTCTAAGGAGACATGTTATATATGTACCTTGCTATCTCTCATCATATTATAAGTTCAATCTTAATATGAGAAAAAAATGTTATATAGTATCTTATCTATCAAATTTTTAAAAACTTATATTTTGATCTAGTAAACTAATTTTCTTTTGGATTCATTATAAGTTAAATTTGAAAATCATTTTTGCCATAAAATAGATATTATTATGCCTTATTTATAATAATTTTACCCTACTTTTAGGGATAATGTAAAAATTGATACCTATTTACATTAGAACCAATGCATCTTTATTTTAGGATTTGATAGTCGTAGAGCAATTTTCGTTAGTCGATCATGTTGAAAAAGTTATTTATCTCGAGGTAGACTTCTATTACCCCACCTTTAATTTTAATAATTTTACATATTATATATTTTATGCATTTTAATTTGGTTAAAATATACAAAAATTATAATATCTTTATTTTTTATCAAACTTTCATCGTATAACTTTTAGTATGTGATAGATGTCATCTATATAAGCATTTTGATAATAATATATTGAATTTTTATTTAGTATTTTTATAGTTTGGGGGGAAATATCTTAATTTTGATAATTTGGATATATCTAAAATTTTGAGAAAGAATTATTAAAGTTTTTGTATATGCTTATATGATATACATACTTATTATAATATAACTATTGCTGATAAATATAAGTGAAAAAGAGCACACTGTGTTTTCTTATAAATTTCACTAATTTTGATTCATATATAAATTTTATATATATTAAGATGATATAATGAACTTAATATCGAGTGTATTATTATATGTATAATTTATTATATATAATGTGAAATGTGCCTATGTAAGAAAGGCTGGTGAGATATGATTGACTCATTCAAGTTGGCTGGAGATATTTTACCCTTTATAGAAGGGTAGGCTAATAAGCTTTTTCTTAAAATAAGATTTATGGTGTAATCCAAATGATATAAAAAGGGAGGCATAAGAAGATGGTTCTTAAAAGCTTTGCTTTGGAAAGATACAAAGGAATTAAAATTTTAATTTCCTTAGAAAATTTTAAAATTGACTTTTAAATTTTAATTCTAAAATTAAACATACAATCATAAATGATATACCACCTCGAGAGGTGGAATATGATTTCTTAATGGGTTTAGATTTAGAATTATAAATTTCATCATGAAAATCATAACCAAATTCAAAAATGAACTACATATGACCCCAAAGGGTCAAAATAATGTTTGATCAAGTATTTAAATATAATAATATGGATGTGCTATCGTTAATTTCATATTTAAGGTCATTACAACAAATGATATATCTTTCCAAGTGAAGAAAATATCATTCCTTATTATCTACTCAAATATGATGATAACGATCATCGTTGATTTTCTTTATTTTCTCAAAGATAATTAATTAAATTTTAAAATTGATCTGGAGTCTTAAATCTCCTATGAGGGTAAGCCCTCATAGTGAAGTATATCGTAGAAAATTTGAGTTTCCTATAAAACCCTCAATTAAAATAATAATTTTTTTGAGATTTTCATAGAGTGATATCATAGGAGTAAGGTTGGAGTCCCAATAGGAATTGGATTAAATTTGAACACTTGTTTTAAAAGACAAAGGATGAAAGGTAGGAGGTGTTTTGAAATTTTGAAACACTTCAAAAACACCCCTATCTATCTTATGTATTAGGCTTTAAATTTTAATTTTAAGAGAATTTAATTTGAGTTATCATTTTATTAGAAAGTTGGGATTATATTTTTGAAGTTGGGGTCTTATGATTTTGAGTCCACCCCAAATCTTAAGTTTAATTTGAGCAATAAACTATAGTGGCCCAAACTTAACTAATGTAATGCAAATCTAGACTTATCCCAGCCTGGATTGGGAGCTAGCTAACCACCTAACACTTCAAAATCATGAATTTGATCTTTCGTGAAAGATAGGTGGGCTATTGTTTAAGTTTTGAGGAATTGGGATCGACATTTAAAGAATGTCCTAATTGGCCCCTTTACTTATGCAGGGTGATTATGCTTGAATATAATTAAAGTTTTATTAATTTAATTAGTTTATAATATGATGCATGTTGATTGACCTTATTTGCATAAATGATATGAAGTAGTTTTAAAATTAAGCTTAGAAAATATATTTTTCTTAAAGATTGTATAACATCCCCTTAATAGGCCAAGTGGTTCGCCACAACCTGTAGGTGTGGAGGTGTTTAATAAGGAATAGAAGAATTTAATATTGATGCAAAAGACCATCAGCGAGCCTGAGCTTACTTCTTAAAATTGATTAAGTTTTTATGTTGGCCTAAAATTTTTATTTAAATTATAAGTATAAAATTTTTTGTCCTTAAGAGCCTAAACACTTATAGACTAAATAAAAAAATAACATGCACATAAAAAACCTAGAAAGATTATGAAACTCCTACTATACAGAATTAAACACATCAATCAAATCAATAAATTAAAATAAGTCAAGTAAATGTAAAAAATCAATATGATAAATATTATCTAATTACAACCCAGGATCTGTAGAAATTAAAAATGGTCGGGTACCACTAGCAACAACCTAGATTCTAGTTCTAGAAATGACTCAAATAATTTTAACAATGGGATATTCTTGTGTCTTCACTTCGTCTTCCTCCCTTCTGTAGGCTCCTTGGATTCGTCTGGTCAAGTATCCAAATATAAAGAACTCCTCCCTGAAGGGGTGTTTCTTCCCTCTTTGAATTTTTAAATTATCCTAACTTGAATCTCCAAATGAAAGGAACTCTCCTCTAAAGGATGTTTCCCTTCTCTTTGGACTTCAAGTTGGATGGTTAATATCACATCTCAAAATTAACTTTCACTACACTTGAATTTAAAATACATGTAGAAAATTAAAAAAGACTGTAAAATAACTTGCACAGTTATCCTAAGCAATTATAATAAAAAATATCACAAGTAGTTATATAATTTAATTTGTTCAAAATTAAGCACAAACACACTTGGCCATGCTTTTTTTAATTTTAAGGGGGACTTAGCATATATTAGCACCTGCAAAAAATGTGTTAATTGAATTTAAATTTTGACCCCTTATTTTAGCCCTGCATGAGCATGGTCACTTACAAAAAAATTTTGTGTGCATCCAAATCATTTCTAACCTAGGAGTAATCTAATGCCCATTACATAAATTCATAAAGAGCATAATAAAATTAACACATTAATAAATATCATATCAATCAATTATAGCAACCAATATATAGTGAAAATTATGAAAAACTCGGCACACAAGTAATAGAAAAGGAAAACACCAACCTACCCTAAAACTATAAGTGGTTATCCTAGAAAAATATCTAAAGTGTGTGCATCAGGTTGTGTGTCTTGGATATGACCTATGTCGGGTAATTATTAAAGTTGTCTAATATTTTAATATTTTTGTAGGTTAAAGGGGATTTTTAATTTGAATTTAGGTGTTAGTGTTTTGATGTTAGTTTTATGGTAAGTTTTAAGTGTTGAGTGATTATTATTTTTGTTTAAACAAGGGTCATGAAGTTTATTTCATCTTTCTTGGGGCAAAGTTAATAGCCTCGTAGGCCTAAATTACCCAATAGTAACCAACATTATTTAATTAATTTAATTTGTTAAAATTAAAGGGTTGATAATTTTTAAGTTAACTGGTTAGTTGCTAATTTGAAATATTAAGTTAATTAATTTTGTTTGCCATCAACCGATTCGTGGTGTTGTCATAGTGGGCTTGAGAAACTAGGCCTCCTTAGGACATATAACCTTATAGCTTAAGGTAGTTCATCCTAAAAACCAAGTTGATGTAGTTGAATTAAATATTTAATTTTAGTTAAGTAATTAAAAATTAATTAATTTTAAGATTTTGTACTCTATTGACTTCATTGGTGACGTTGTCATATTGGGCTCGAGGAATTAAGCCTCTTTTTGACACATAGCTCCGTAGCTCAAGGTAGTCCATCCTAAAAATCTCATCGCTAGAGTATTTATTATGTATTTAGGGGTTAATTATCTGATTTGATTAAGATTAATATTTTCTACAATTTGATCAATTATTGAATTTTTTGAATTTTTATGAATTATTTAAATCATTAAATTAAGGGGTACAAATTTGACTTTTTAAATTAAGTTGAATTCTAGAGTTTTAATAATTTTTCTAAATATTAAATCCTAAGGTGAGTAAAAGGGCTCTAAGTTTGCTGGATTTTAATTTTTCTAGATTAAGTTATAATTTTTTAAAGTTTTGATGCATTTTTGAACTAAAGTTGATCAAAGAGTTAACTTTTGGACTTTGACTTAATTCTGGAGGTTTGATATTTTTAATAAATATTAGACCCTTAAAGGAGTCTAATGCCTTTGAGTTTGCTCAATTTCAAATTTTCTAGTATTAATTATAAATTTTCAAAGTTTGAGTATTCAATTGAATTAATTAATTATTAATTAAGGAGGTTTTAATAATTTTGCACCAAACTTACTCCAAACTTCTTAAAATCACTCCCAAAGGTCCAGAATGACTTATAAAAGTGTTTTCAAGGGTTTAAAATTTATTTAGTATTTTTAATAATTTTTAATTAATTAATTTAATTAATTATTAATTATTTCTTAAAAATTAAATTAAGCCTGAATTAGAGATCCAGGGATGGAGATTTTAATTTTTCAAGGTAGAGGGTTGAATTCTGAATAATTTGATATGTTATTTATATTTTTTTAATTTAATTTGAATTAATTATGATTGTTTTAAAGTATCAAGCTTTATTGAGGAGTTGATTTTTAACTTAATTAATTTTCTAACCTAATGTGATCCAAATTCAGTGAAATTTGAACGTATGGTGGGTAAAGTCACTAAGTTTAATGTTTCAAAGTTTGATATCTATTAAGTACATATTAAATTTTCTATAATTTACCTAAATTTCTAGACATTATCCTTAATTTTTGTCCTTATGTGAGCCTAAGTCATGTAAGTTTGAAATCAAAGTTTGCTAACCCTTTTGCATAAACATAAGTAATCATGTGACCTAAATCTAAGTGCATTGCAAAGGGTAAATTCTCAAGTATTTGGGTTTTACTTAAAATTAAAATAAGATTTTGAGTATTATTAGAGTAATTCAAATTATTATAAATTTGATTCAAGCACTATGATTTTAATGATAACAAATATTATTGTGTTTGTTACTATTTTCTCCTAATTTTATGATATTCTGTTTTATTTTGTGTGTACTAACATTTCAGGAAAATAGTCCACCGTTTACTTGCAATTCTGATCAGCTCAAGACTGGGTAGACTAGGGTTATAGTCTGTATTTTTAATTTGTTCTGTATTTTTTCCTTTTTTGAGTCGTATCATATAAGTGGGTGGATATTTTTACTGAGTAACCTTGGACATACACAGGGGGAGAGAGAAAAATATTTTTGAGAGAGCTTTTAAGTAAATCGTACTGTACAATTTTGGCTTTATACTGTACGACTTTATTTTGCACTGCACGACTTTAATTCGTAATGTACGATCTATTATGCTCTATCAAAACCCTAGCCGTCAGAGGTTAAGAAAGATAATAATTATGTGCTGATCATACGGTATGATTTGGTCGTAATGTATGCCCTAATTAAAATCTTTCTTAATTAACTTATCGATATTAAGCAATCAAATCATGGACAATCATTCTCGTCGATCGTATTGTACGATATAGTTTGTACAATATGATTGACTGAGTAAGACTTTGGTCGTCCTAGAGGTTGCACCAAATAAAAGTAATGAGTTTTATACTGATCATACGATACGATATCCTAAGTGCTGGATGATCAATAGTGTACGAAATTGGTTGTCCCAGACATTATACCAAACGAAAGTTATGCTTTTTGTACTAATCATACTGTATGATGTTCACAATGCTGGATGATCGATAGTGTACAAGTTTGGTCATCCCAGAAGTCATCCCAAATGAACAGAAGGAATTTGGATATTTCATATCAAACGATCTTAGGATCGTACTGTATGATATGTTGTAAAATTTAAACATTTTATCTGAACGACCACCGGATGAACCTAGTTTTGTACTGATCGTGCTGTATGATATGTTTATTGTACTGTATGAACATAAGATGAATCTCTTGAAAATTAGGACTTTTTTAAGCCCACTACTTAAGGTTTTCTAATACTTCTATTAAAAAATATTTTGCTGTTGAGATGATCAAAGAGAGAGAGCTTAGAGAAGGAAGCGAGAGAGAGCTTTGGGAGAGAAGAAAGGGAGAGATCCTTGTGAGGGGGGATTATGAGGGATTCACAAAGGTTAATCCAAGCAAGGTTTCCACAATCTTCTTCAAGTTACTTTCCTGATTCCTTGGTGTCTCTGGGGAAGATATTCTTCAGCATCAGATCAAGGTTCTCTACCTACTCCAGAAGGGAGTAAAAGGATTTAGGTTCTCTACCTACTCTAGGAGGGAGTAAAAGGATTCAAGTTCTTTGCCTTTACCAAGAGGGTGAAAATGATTCAGGGTACTCTGCCTCACTTGGTCGGTGGAAGCGATTTCTGTAAGGGCTTCTCCGCCTAACTCTGGGGGCCAAAGGAGAGACACTAAGAGTTTAGTGCAATACTCTGAGGAAGCCTCCAGGGAGTGGACGTATGTCAGATTTGACCGAACCACTATAAAATCCTTTGTGTTCGTTCTTTTACTTTTTCACATTTTAATTTCCACACTTTTCTGTGATTTACTGTGTGGTTTAGAAAACTCTAATTTTATTATTGTGAAATTAATTTGCTTATACATCAAGGGTTTTAATATTTATTAAATTTTTTTTAAATTATTAATTCACCTCCCTCTTGGTTAACCTCGGGCTAGTTCTTAGAGGTTTAACAATCTTCATAAACTTTCATAGATAGCACTAATCAAATTGCCCTAAAATTAACTTCAAAATAAAGTAGACTTCATTCTGAATTTATAGAGTCCAAGAACTCTAAAATTGGATTAAAATGAAAATTTTCTGATTTTTTGAAGTTTTTGTAATTAAAAAGCACTTAAAAATAAATTTATTAATTTAAAAACCCGTCGGCGGTGATGGAGTAGGGCCACACAGCTCCTTCTGGTTTATCAGATCAAAATCACAGTGATGGTGGGCATTAATGGCCAATGATTACACAATAAAAATTATTGGCAATTAATGCGGATGCAGTGACAGGCCGACGCGTGTCACTTATTCGAGTCAGCAGCAGATCTCGACCGTCCATCCACACCCGATTTTAATAGGTGCTCGTGATCTAGCTAGATAGGGAATGAAATAATGTGAAAATGCCTGTGGATTAGATAAGTGATAAAACAGTGATATCATAGCAATTGATCATGCGATCAATAACTCAAATAATATACGAGGCCATGCATTACATGATTAACCCTAGGAATACGAAAATAAGCTCATTCTCTTAAAATAACCAACCAAACTTCATGAAATTTTAAACAGAGCTTGGAGAAGTGAAGAGCATTAATGGGGAAGTGATTTCACAATGTAAAATGTGCTTAATGAAAAGCTATTTAGCCCTATCTAGTATAAGCTAGGGTTAGAGTTTTATCGTAATTTACTTGATGGTTTTAAATATGGAAAGGCTTGTTGAGCTTGTAGACTATCCACATATAATCCCCTAAAAGAAATCGATGGCTTAAATGGCCTAAATCATGACTATTTGAGTTGGATGGACTAAGTGGTGCCTCTCGCCAGAATCTCATCGCCGACGACCTTTAACTAGTGGATTTGAGCTAGGGAAGTGAGGAGGAACTCTTGAATAGTCAAAATGAAATGTGAGAATGGATAAAGAGGCTATGGAGTTGGGATAGAGTAATGTATATGAATTGAGGATTTTTTAGGGTTTGAAGCTTAGGGTTTTAGTTTTGGATGGCTATGATGCATCAGAGGCCTTCATCAGATCCCCTATGTAATAACTCATATTTTAACCCAGGTAAATAATTTTTTTGGAGTCATTATAAGTCCAAATCACAAACCATCTTTGTTATAGCATTAAGATTATTGTATTTTAATTACATGAATTTTTTTGTAATTTGTGGGTACTAGTAAAAATTTGTAAGAAATTGACACTTGTCGGCATAAGTAAGGATTTTGAGACCATCAGGTGTCCGTTTTGTAAACTGATTTTACTAATATTTTCTAAATAAAATGATTTATTTTATAGATATTTTTTTATAATTTTTAAAGTCCTAAAAAGATTTATTTAAATTTTATACTAAAGAATTAATTAAATTAAATATTATATTAAAATATCTTAAAGTATAATAAAAAAAATTTTATAAAATACTTTTCCCATTTCATTTTAGCTAACAAAGATGTGTGAGAGAAAAATAAAAGATAAATAGAAGAGAGATAAAAGAGAAATCCAAATTTGAAGGCCACAGAGTAATTTGTATCAGTCGGGCCAGTTGAGAGATTTGCTCGTCTCACTGTAAGGAATCATTACCTTATTTTTTATTTAAAAGATTTTATATTATTGATTTTTTTTTAATCAAATTTGTGTTTCTGTTACCGAAAAATAAAAATAATTTTGTATTGATAAAACTTTCTCTGTGTAACTTTTTATATGTTATAGAGATTGAGATTATAAATATTTTGAGTATATATTTGAGATTTTTCACCAGGTGATTTTAAAAATATAATAATTTTTGCATACTCACAAATTTAATTTAACATCTAAAAAAGTAATTTAGTTCAACTAAAACTTCAAAATGTCATTTTATACAATATCTGGTAATTTGGTTAAAATATGAAAATATGAATTTTTACTCAATATAATTTTTATTATCTACCATTAAGATATTTTGACATTTTCAAAATTAAGATCAATTATATTTTATTTACTATAATGCATTGAAAATGAATGTGGATATGTTATTGGATTGAGTAATAGCTGGTCATTATTACTGTTATAATATTGTGATAATAATATATGTGTAAAAGACAACTTAAGACTAGCTGACCTGTTGGTTGTAGACTTATTAGCCTATATAGGATGGTGAGTCGACGGGCTTTCTTTTAAATACTATAATTTAGTGTTATCCTTTATTGATTAACATGATACTGATTGGGAGTTATAAGGAGATGATTACTATATCGATAGACAAAGAGTGACGACTCTGTTTACTGATCCAACAGTTTACTGATACTAATATAATACTGAAAAATACCATGATAGCTAGGATTTCATACTTATTTAGTGTGACTACGAAAATGCATATTCATGAGGCATTATTCTTATTATTGTATAGATTTACTATTACTATATGAATTTATTATTATTGTATTATTCTATTGCTTCTTTCGCTGGATTGTTATTATTATCAATTTAGATATTGATAATATTTTATACTACTAATTCACTATACTAATACTAAGCATATACTATACTGAGCACGTGATATAGAATACTTGAATAATATTGGTACACTCTTATATGATTTTATTATGTTGACATAATTTTGATAGTCTTTACTAATGTTTTGATTTGATGCTTTACTAATTTCTATATTTATTAGTATTACAGGTATGACAATTACTTTATAAATTTAATACTCATACTAATTTACTTCTTTGTTGGGTTTTGTACCATAGTGATTTATTATTTATAGATTATACTACTACTGCATATGAATTTTATTATTTTTGCACTGATTCAATGGTCATATGAATGCTACTACTATGATTTGATCTCTGACATGCATATTCCCCATTTACCATACTTTAAATTTAGTTATAGGTTTTGGTGACCTGCTAGGCTTTTTAGTTTATTATATGTGGTTAAATAATTTCAGGTCAGGACAGGGGAGCGGAAGTGTGAGACTGATCAGGATTTCTCAGGTTCTGTTTCTTTTTATTTTAGTTATTCTTTTATACTCATGATAAGATAGATATGTGATGATTGTATAGATCCTGAATTTTATATAAATTTTTTGAGAATGAATACAGATGTGTATATGGATGTTCTGAATTATATAATCTATTTTTACTATTTATTACTGATAGATGATATTAGTTAGCTTTAATTATATTTTTTAAAAGATAAATAAATAATTCTTCTAAATTAGAATCTAGGGCATCACACCCTATACGTGTCTCAAGCAATTGGGGAGCAGGGGGAAGGTTGTTCAAGTCCCATTAATATTGGTGGCTTCATGTGGGAGGGGACCACTTATTTCCCTTTTGGGCTAGGCTAAGGACTGAGGCTGGTTGGAGGGTGGCTTAGAGAGGTTTTGAGCTTAAATGAAGCCACCCAAGTAGCTTGGCCTGAAGAATAGAGCCATATCCAATGGGGTTTGACCATATGGACTCCCCTGCACTTATGGTTGACTATTTGACTAGTCAACTGGTCAAGTGTTGTGAGGTGGAACCTTAAGAGGGTATGGCTTGCTAAGGGTCATGGGTTTGGATGGGTAAAATTGATATATGAATGAATGAGTTCATAGGTGAGAGCATTTGCCCACCCTTAGTGATTTGACTAAGTCAAAATCACTCAAGTTTAACTTAAGGGAATATTTGGAATGTTCAAAGCATACTATAGAATGGTTGTGATGAGTTTAAAGTAATGGGATTGGTGTTTACATATAGTATTAACCATGGAGGGATTCATTAAATTTGAGTTTACTAATGTAACTAGTCAACTGAGTTGTGATGACTAGGACTGACCCAAACAAGCATTTGGCATAGTGGTGGGATAGGTTTGAAATTATAAGATTAAAGCTAAAGTGAAGAATCAAAGGTTTTATAAATTTGTCCCTATATTTACTGGGTTTCACCAAGTCCAAGCTCAGTTGAGTGAGTCAACTGTTGACTGAGTCAGGGTTACTGATCAGGTCTATTTCACTAAGAGAGATGATCAGAAGCTGATAAGGATCAAGTCTGATTTGAAGCTTGGTTGAATGTTAACTTATGCTAATGATCAATTGAGCTAGCTTGAGCTAGCTCAATTGGGCCATACAGGGTCAATCACTGGCTGAGGAGCTAGTGATGATTGATTTGATGCATAGAGTTCCTAGTGAAGTGATCTGGACATAATTAAAGTCATAGGAGTTAGGGCATTGAGTTGGGAAGTGCATTGGACCTAAGAGGCTATGGTTCATGATTGACTTGGTCAACCATGGTTGACTTGGTCAACTAGGTCAAAGTAAAGGTTAGAGTTGGGTCCAAAACATTTAAATCAGTGATTTGAGACTTATAGAGGTGGTCTCTTGCAATGGAATGGCCATTTGAGTTGAAATGATAATTTGCATCCAATGCACTCCTAATAATATTTAGGATGCATTAGAGGAGGTTCCATGGCATGGTGTGGATTAGCTATGTTGAAGTTTGGAGGAAATATTAATTTTTGCCCTTAAAGAGCATTTTGGTTATTTGGGCCCCTGGTCAATTGTGGGTCAACCTAGGTCCACCAAAGTGCAATTTAATGTTCAACATATCATAATAACGGTTATGGACATGGTCAAAGGCTTTGGGAAAGGTCCCAAGGTCAAATTCCATAAGGTTAAAGGTCCGACGACATATACTATAAATATTTGAAGGTTTTGTAGCCTTTGGATTTCAATCAAATTTTTGGGGTTAGAGGTCATAGATTGGCCTCAAATTTGAAGGGTTGACTCTAGGGACATGCCTAATCAATATGCAATTGATAGATCATAAATCGGGGTCATTTGATTGAGTTTTGAAGTGATTAAAAAATCACCCAAAAAGGGTTATAGGATATGGGCCCCTAACCTTATATTCTAGTATAGAATTCTGGATTTGAATGCAGTTTTGAATTTGATTGATTAAATTTAAATTATCTACATAAATGATAATCAATTAGGAGATTTTTTATGATTGGATAAAGGAAATTAGGTGGTGGTCACTAGGTGCCAGTGTATTGAGCTAGGCAGTATACTGAGTCACCTAGCTATAGTGCAGGACTACAGCTTTAAGTGATGATAAATTAATATCAACTGGATGATCGAAACTGATTGAAGTTTGATTGATGTCGGATTGAGGATTTGATTGAAATTTGATTGAAGATTGGATTGAAGTTTGATTGCAGTTTGATTGAAGTTTGATTGGAGTTTGATTGAAGACTGGATGACTGCAGACAAGTGCAAGCTGATGTTTGAAGTGTAGATTAAATTCTGGATGATTGATAGCTAGGTAATTATCAACCATCACATCAATATATAGGAGTCTGGATGGATCCTGATGAACTCATACATAAATGAGGTCAATAGGAGATAGAGGTCAATAGGAGATAAGTTGATATGATATTATATGCCAACGAGTAGGAAGTGATGACTTCTAATATGAAAGCCACCTGGCCTAAATGACTTGTAATTTAGATTGATTCCTGTAGGATTGGCCTATAGGACTAGATACAAGAAAAACATTATAGATAGTTAGATACTTTTTTTTGCTCATAGTAATTGATTATATATATGATAGGAGCATATATTATAGATGATTAGAGATCTTTTTAAGAGAAAGTGAATTGAAAGTATACATTTTTCCATCATTAAAGGTCCTTGGGTTATATAATAAATTGGTGAATTAAGAGAGCCCTCTTGAATTCAACCCCATCATATCTTTCTTACAAAATGAGCCATTACCTATATACCCAATATCTGCAATTATCCTTTGGAGACAAGTAGTGAAATTTATCATCAATGGTAACAAACTAAACAAATGGACCTTTACAAGGTTGTACCTCAACTGTATCCTACTAGTAGACTTTATTTAAGTACTACAAGAAGTCTATTAAGGATATATGGAGAACACTTGGGGAGAGAAGGCACTAGCTCTCATGACTATGAGATAAGGATTCTATTGACCTATAATGAAGCAAGATGTGTTGGTGTTTATACGGAAGTACAAAATTTATTAGTTGCATTCCATCCTCACCCATACACCAACAGTAAAACTCATCCTTCAAAAATCCTTGGCATTTTGCCCAATGGGGAGCCAATATTATGGGACCCTTTCTTATGCCCTATAGAAATAAAAATTAATATTCCCAGTATTGACTAGTTTATTAAGTTGGTAGAAGCCAAACCACTTACAAAAATCATGAAACCAAATTCTAAATAAATCTTTTTGGAATAATATAACATGCTACTTTGGCCTTTTGGAAAAGATCATTATTGATAATCAGACTCAATTCATTAGCAAAATATGTCCATCATTCTTAAAAAATATCTATATCAAGCTACATACAGTTGTAACCCATCATCGGACAAATGGGCAGACTTAGAAATTGGGCCATTCTTAAGAGATTAAAAATATGCCTTAGAAAAGCTGGTGCCAATAGGTTGAAAACTCCCAAACATTATCTTGGCCTTTCACACTACCTCTGGAGCCCTAACTACAATCTTAACTTCAATATAAAGGCTATCATCTCGGTTGACTTTGGAATTCAGATCCTTGGGGTATAAAGTTTTCATACTAGCAGTAATTATGATAAACTTTTATATAACTTGGATCTTCACCCAAAATATGAGATATGGCCCAGCTTAAGATCTCTTCTTACTTCTAAATGAGAGCTCCCCATTAGAATGAAAGGGTAAAATCTCGACCTGTCTCTGTTGGGAATTTGGTGTGCACCCCCCCCCCCCCCCCCCCCCCCCCCCAAAAAAAAAAAACTACTATGTAACTTTTTTTTATTGAATTATATAGAAATATTAATGTATTATTAAAATAATAAATATTTTCTCTTAAATTTTCTATGATTGATATCTTCTTTTTTGAACTTAGTTATAGTTGTAACTTTAAAGAAACATCAATTGAAGAAAGGCTAACCTTCAACCTTAATTCAAGAAATATGTGACCATTGTTGCATCTAAGTTATTGAACGATCGATTCTAGTTGGATTTGATTTGATCTCTTCCATATAGGTTAATTTCACCAAGCAAAGATCTAAAAAACCTTAGATAGGTCTAATATCTATAAAAGATTTCTCTCAAACTTTTTTATACATGTTGATATTATCAAGCAATAATTTAAGAAATAATCTTGGATAAGTCAAACATCATTAGTAAATTTCTCTCAAATTCTATCATATAAGTTAATGTCATCAAGCAATGCTTTGATGAACAACAACAAACATGTCAAATATCCTTTTTGGGCTTCTCTTAACCTCTTCCATATAGATTACTGTCATCGATTACAATTTAACAAATAATCTCATATATATATATATAATATTCTTTGTGGATTTCTATCAACCTTTCATTGTATATTAATATTTAGGATGATGCCTTATACCAACAACCTTAGGAAGAGATAATTATTCATTACTCTTGTTAGCATAAATAAAAACTTTGGTTATAATTATAACATTAGCCTTGCACAATCATGAAAAAATATATATCATGGAGAAAGATACATGCATAAAAAAATTTATTTACCCTATAGGGCAAGTTGTTAGAATATTTGATCACAATAATAGAAGATTGACATTTCATCAATGTTGGATTATAAGCAACAGCCAATCGTATCTTTAACAAGAAAATTCATATACTTATGGGTTTTTTCCTCTTTTTTTTCTATATGGGTTGTATGAATAAGAAGTCTCATTCTAGGGTTACATATAGAACCATTTAATATACATGATATCGAAGCACTCTTGATCAAATCACAAAAGATTTTATAGGGACTTCTATATCCTTCAAACCCTTGTCACAACTTATAATGACTAGTCGCTTTCCCCAAGAAGTTTTTTTGTAGCCTTAAAAAGAGTTTTACCTTGGCTAGGATATATCTCAAATAATTCTAGTGGCATCAAATTCAATACCAATGCTTGTATCACTGATATAGGAATGAGTACTAAGAAGAAGCAAAGTGGGCCATATCAGCCTCCAAAATAGTCATTCAATAAAGATACTCAACATCTCTTTTAAGGGAAGACTAACGCCTCTTTATAAAGACAAAAAGTCTTGAATACCTACAACTTTTTTCAATTCAATAGGGATATTCAATGCCTCTTTTAAGAGATGATTGAAGCTTGTGTCAGAGAATTTTGCTTTAATTGGCTTTGACGGTCTTTAAACTCAATCTATGTCAGAATATTATTACTTGATTTTCTTCTATGGTCTTTAAACTCTTACCAGATAATTTATTTTCTACTTTTAAGATTGGTGAACTAGAGCCTGCATTAGAGGATTAATCCTTGATTTTTACCAACAATCTTTAAACTCTTACTAATTTTTTTCCCCTCTTTTTAAAGGGAGAATATGAACCAACATCAAAGGATTGCACCTTGATTGCTTTTGACTGTCTTTAAACTCTTATCAAATGGTTTTTCTCTCTTTGTACTAGGGTAAGTTGGAGCTCGCATTAGAGGATCATGCCTTAATTGTCACTAACAGTTTTTAAACTCTTGTCGAATAAATTATCCAAGCTTTATATGGGAGAATTGGAGCCTATCAAATGATCATATCTTGATTGCCACTAACAATCTCTAAACTTTAACTGCCCAATATTTTGTCTTCTTTTATGGCGAAAAACTTAAGCCTAAGTTAGAGGACTACGCCCTACCCTTGTCCAAACAAAGGGCCTTAGAGCGGGGTTATTTATAGATCCATGGTGGAGAAAATTTTGAATTTTTTTAAATTTCTTATAATTTAATTAAAAAAAATTAGGAAAAATAGATTTTTCAACATTTGCAATATATATATCTAATAGGCTCATCACTCCCCTGTCGGGCATCCAATCTACGCGCCCTTAGAGCAATGGATAAATTAAAAATATTATTAAATTAAATTAAAGAAGCACCACAAGGTGCGTATGGGCACAACCGTCATTGGCAGACTGCAGCTAGCCAGCTAGCTAGTTCGATAACTTATGCATGTTCGGGCCTATTTTTAGCTTGAATAGTCTATTTAAGATGTTTTTGTGTCCCCATGAATTTTGATACTTTTAGAAACCCATGAAGCCTATAAAGACAATTTTATGCAATTTTAAGAATGTTGGACAAAATTTTTTGATAATTTTTATTCTAATCTACATACTAACTTTAAAATTATAATTAAAAAGATTTTGCATGGTTGTTTGTGTGGTAATATTGACTCACAACTAACTTTGCATAATGCATGTTTATTTGTGCAGTAAAATAAATTATATTTTGACAGGTAATGTAGACTTTGACTTTATTTATAGATCCAAGGTGGAGAAAATTTTGAATTTTTTTAAATTTCTTATAATTCAATTAATAAAAATTTTAGGAAAAAAAGATTTTTTGACATTTTCAATATATATATATATATATATATATATATATATATATATATATATATATATATATATATATATATATATATATATATATATATATAAGGCTCATCACTCCCTTGTCTAGCGTCCAATCAACGTGCTCGTAGAGCAATGGATAAATTAAAATATTATTAAATGAAATTAAAGAAGAGCCACAAGGTGCGTATGGGCACAACCATCAGTGACAGACTGCAGCCAGCCAGCTAGCTAGTTCGATAACTTATGCATGTTCAGGCCTATTTTAGCTTGAATAGTCTATTTAAGATGGTTTTTGTGGTCCACATGAATTTTGGCACTTTTGGAAACCATTGAAGCCTATAAAGACAATTTTATGCAATTTTTAAAATGTTGGACAAAAGTTTTTTGATAATTTTTATTCTAATCGATGTACTAACTTTAAAATTATAATTAAAGAGATTTTACATGGTTGTTCGTGTGGTATATTGACTCACGACTAACTTTGCATAATGCATGTTTAATGTGCAGTAAAATAAATTATATTTTGACAAATAATGCAGACTTTGTCTTTCGAAATAGTATGGCAACTAATACATCTTTAAAACTCGACTTGATTAAACATGAATATTGATGCACACTTGAATTAGAAGCTTCTTGAATTAAACTCAAGACCATCCAAACTTCAATTTCAACAAACTTATATTCAGACTGATCAACTTGACATGATGAACACAAAAACACCAAAAATGATGTGACCCAAGTCTTAATAAGCCCCTATTAAAAGGTTGAAGCATAGTTATGTAATGCCCAAGGTTCTAATTTTAAAAGAATTATCTAATTATCTATTAATTAATCTACCATAGTCATTAATATCTTTTAATATAATCATCAACAAAAGCAACTATAAATCATATTCATAAAATTATACAACTGTATTCAATTCTAAGAATTCATTTACAATAGCTAGGAGATCCATCTATAAATTAGTCTATCTTTTTACTTATGACTAACAGAATAAAATAAATATGAAAAAAAATAAAACCTGAAGTTTTGGTCTGCGTCACTCCACTGGATCATATCCCCTTCCTGAAATCATGTAAAAATCACAGAGTGAGCTACCAACTCAGTAGGTTATCAGAATCTACGGCTACAATTAATTTAAGAGAATTGAAATAGTATTACATATAATCATTTAATGAACATATAACTTATAAAAGCAAGTAGAAAGTCAAAGTGAGCATGTCTTGTCATATGAGCAATAAATTGAGTACATCTATAGTGATCAGTGATAAAGTTAAGGATCAATGGGTTCTGACATTTCTATACATATTAGTTACAAAACAATTTTTAAGTTGCTTTATGAAATCATTGCACTTGTATTTATTATATAAATGTACAATATCATATATATTATGTTCATATTAAATGCATTTTTCCAGATATCAGTCTTTATCTAAAGTGTTGTATGTGCATGTATGCCTTATAATATCTATATAATATACAATGTGTATCATGAGTTCATTTAAATCATATGCCTTTGTGTGCATCTTATCAGCCATATCACGGGCTTGTGTCAATCATGAACAGTATCATATATATTTTGTAGCATATCATGTAACTTATGCAATAAATTAAGTATGTTAATATCATATGTATATATAAACAATATACAAAAGATTGGACATGCAATTAAATGTGATATTTTTCTTATATCCAGTCCTGTAGGCTAATCCTACAGGAATCAGTCTTAGTCATCTCAGTTATGTTTCCAAGAATCAGTCTTATCACAAGTCATAACTTACGTCACTCTCATGTCACAAGTCATCACTTTCTACCTATCGATGTTCATATTTATATCAAATTCCTTTTATAACTCCCATCATGTATCAGGTTCATACAACTAATCCACATTTAAGGAAAAACTGTTAGCCCATCCTCCTATGTACGGAAGTTATATCTCTATCATCCGGAATCATATAGTAATAATCTTTCTTGCATACACATATTTCGCAACATATATAATATAATAAATAAGTGATATTATGCTCAATATTCAACTTATTGTATCAATCTAGTGCATATGAAATTTACATATGAATCATGACTAGTGTTATAAATAAAAAAATTAGCATGCTCATTTTCACATGTATATAATCATAATAGATGGATTATAGTAAGTATGCATGTCATATACTAGTATTATAGGGTTTAACAATTATTTATCAAAATTTCATATTTATCCTAATTTCTTAAATTAGGGCATTTCCCTCAAATACAAAAATAACTGATGAAAATTCAATATATTCATTTCAATATGTATAAAATGATTAAAATTATAATATACTTAAAAGTTAAATGTAAAAATTTGATAAAAATTAAGATATTGTAAATTTAATAAGCTCTAACCAAATTAAAATTAAAAAAATACAAAATAAGTAAAATCACTTAAACCAGAGGTAGGGTAACAGTAGCCTACCTTCACACGAGCAAGTTTTCAACTAGACTGACCAGCAAAAATAGCTCTACGACCCTCAACCCTTAGTTTCTCTCTGCTTCTCCTCAGTTTTCTCCTCTAATTCTTTTTTTCCTTCTCTAGATTGAGGAAAACAAAATGGGAAATGCCATATAAGAAGATATGTAAGTGGAATAAGATTTTTATAATAAAATATTTTAAGGGTATAAATGTAATTATGCCAATTATTTATTTTTTAGCATAAATTTTTTATAAATCTTTCTATATCTTCAAATCCAGGGATTCAAAAATTATGAAAAAATATTCATAAAATATTCCAACAGGTCTAGAAGGCTCTGAAAAAATTGATTTGTAAAACGGATACCTAATGGTCTCAGAAAATCTACTTGTATTAATGTGTGTCAATTTTTAGAGGAATTACAATTAAATAAAAAAATTCTTAGTTTCATATATACATTACCCATAAAAAAATCTTGTAATTAATGTACAACAATATCTATGATATGGAGAAAACAATTTTTATATTTAAACTTATAATAACTACTGAAATATTATTTGACTTTATAGGTCAAAACATGCCTTATATAAATTTAAGAATATTGTCTCTATTTCTTAGGTAAATAGTCATAATATTGTTTAAATATCAAAATAGCTTAAAAGATTTCAAAGCATCTTATCATTCAAACTTATATTTATGTAAATAGTTTCATATATATATGAGCATTGTAGTCGTTTCATGATCAGAATTGAATATTTGGCTATTACAAGTTAGAAACGCTGAAATACTAATTTGGAGACTAAATGATGTCCAAGTTTGATGTGCTCATAGTCAAATCAATTGTCCCAACGATAAATCTAATGAGTCTAAGATCACTTAATTCTAATAATGTTAAGGTACTTAAATGCTAAATGAATGGTTTATGATCAAGGAAATTAATATGAGCATTTGATAGAGCGTTTTGAATTTTTCCCGTATTTATAAGGCATGTTACTCTCAAAAAGTTATAAATGACCCCAGTCTGACCATAATTATTGGACTTCCATAGCCCAATTGCCATCATCAGACCTTTGCCACCAACTGCCGCCATTAAACTTTTGTCACCAGACTTTTGCTTTCGAACCACTGTCAGACTACGAATGTCAGACCTTCTTCACACAACTACAATTGTCGGACATTTGCCACCATCACACCTTCGACCACTGTTATTGGACCAGCATTCGACCACCATCATTAGATCACTACCAATTGTAACCTTTGGACCTTCGGCATCCAACCACGATCGTTGGCCCTTCATTATTCCATGGTCATTGTTGAACCATCGCCCAACCCTAACTATTGGACCTTCGTTGCTCGATCGTTATTGTCTGATTCTTGTCATCGAATTGCCAACGTTATCAGATCATTATCATTTGGCCACAGTTGTATGAATACCTTTTACCTAATACCGACTCTCCAACAATGTCAACTCTCCATACTCTTACAATCTTACCATTTCCATGTTAGAGGGCAGACAAATGTTTACAATCAATAGTCAAATCTTGAAATCATTTCAACTAGTCAAAGCCCTATAGTTTCCTCCCTTTTTGTGTTTTTAACTTAAAAACTCATGTGTTATTCCTTTTCCTTTTATTTATTTATTTTTATGATGAATATTTGTACAAAGCTACGACATAATACTCTCTCATTACACCGTCGGATTTCATATCAAATGTCAAGTTTTTTAAATGGGAATTTTCATATATAATGCTTCAAATTGTATGATTCATATATTTAAAGCTAAAATTTTCTATTTATAAAATAAATCACTTCCCATTAATTATCATTAACTTAAATGTGTAAATTTTATAATTTTGAATATTATGATCATAAATTCCTAAAAAAATTAAATAATTGTTGCATTCCTAACTTAACCTGATAGTTGGGATCATCGCTTCCTCTAGTAGGATTCAAAATATACGAACCTCACTAATTTTTTTAACTTAACATAAGACTCAAATTCAAGACCTTTGATTGACAATCAAAAATCTCAATCATGTCTTTAACCTAATATTTTACTATTAGCGTCTGCGCTGTTCAATGTCAAAAACCAATCTCAGCTATGCAAAGCAGGAAATCACAGCCAAAAAAAAAAAAAATTCGCAGCCTCAATCATGAAAGAATCCAAATGACAAACATAAATATAAAAACCCCCAAAAAACCAAAAAAAAAAAAAAAAAAAACTAGAAGACAAGAAGACAGCCCATAGCTTGGACCACCTTCTGGTCCTTTTTTATCTCTCCAGTCCCCGCTAAATTACAAAAGGCCAACAAAGTGTACGCTTGTATCTACTATACCCTCACACCCAGCCTCTCCATATTTAACCCTCCCTTCATTAAGTATACTAATTGATTAATCATTGAGCTGGCCTGGCCAGCTAGGTCAGCCTCACACTAGAATCCGTAGCCTTGGAAGCCGTAGTGTCGGACCAAGCGGTCCGCCTCTCGGACTCCGCTGAGATATGCGCCGTGAGTGGTCGCGTACCGTGTTCTGTGCGTGGCCTCCCCAGCGAACAGTATCTGAAGCGAGCCATCCACCGGATCCGCGAGCGCATCCTGATCGTCCCCGCTCGATCCGACAGCCACGTAGCTGTAGGATCCCAAGAACCGTGGGTTCCTCCCCCAGCTGCTTCGCCTGACCTTCGAGATCCTCCCGAAATCGCCGGCGGGGGATGCGAATCCGGCGAGTGTGGCGTGAACGCCGTGGATGATGTCGTCGTCGTTCAATTTCTCGATCTCGGCCGCTTCCCGGCCGACGAACCATGCAAGGAGCACGTGCGATCCGCCATAGATGGGGCAGATGGAATCCGTCCTCCTCATCCACCAGGGGATTTCCGCCACGTGCCTCCCTGGATCGAACGCCATCCGGAGAAAGGGAAACGGGGATTTCACCTTCCCTATTCCTCCTTCGATCTCCATGAAAAGCTTGTCCACTAGGCCAAACCCTAGCCGCTCGATGGCGCCTCGCTTTGCCTCCGGAAGGAACGGAGAGAACACCAGCCCGCCGGCGCCATTTATCCCCGCCTTGAGGACGCCGAGTGAGACGGTAACGATCGCGTGATCGGCGAGCTCAACTTCGCCGTCATCGAAGTGGAGTTTCACCCCATGGTCGCCGGAGAGCCGCCATTCGACGCGGGAGACGCTACGGCCAAGACGGATGGTGCCGGGAGGGAGCGCGGCAGCGATGAACTCGGGGACTCGGGAGTAACCGCCGGGCAAGGTGATATGCTCGCCAGGAAACTCCATGTACTCCTCTTCAGCCGCAAGATCGAGCGTGTACAGATCGTCCACCGCCGTGTACTCCCTCTCCCCGCACTCGTGCATCGCAAACGCCGCCTCCTCCATCCAATCGCCGCCGTTCGCTGCTCGGTAGGATTCGAATCCGCTGCGCAGGAACGCGCCGACGCTAACGACTTCCTTATCGGCCGCAATCTCGCCGGAGACGATCAGAGATTTAAGGTGGGAGAAGAGGGCCGAGATGCGGCGGAGAAGGGCGGGATCCAAAGCTTGGCCCCCCTCGGCTAGGGTTAGAGCATCAGAAGGAAAGCCATCCATGCGTTCCCATGGGAACTGGGTTTCGCCGTCGTCCCCGCTTTGGTTCGGAATTAGAGCACCAGCCTTCCTGGCGACATCGTAGATTGGGCTTCCTTCAATGCCGTGAATCCACGTGGCACCCATCTCGACCCGCGCGCTGGCGAACTCAGAGGTGAAGATACGGCCGCCGATTCGGTCGCCGGCCTCCACAACAACTACGTCGAGGAGATCACCGGCGCAGACATGTAGCCGCCTCGCAGCGGCGAGGCCAGCCATTCCGGCTCCGACTATCACCACTTTCGGCTTCTTGCTATCTACTTCTCCCATCTCTGTCTCTCTCTCACTCGCCAAGCTTGAAGGGAAGTGGGCTGAGACCTGGAGAATGAGGCCGAGCACTGCTTAAGAAGAAGACAGCAGTCGGATTTTTGCGCTTGGCTGTAATAAAGTTAAAATAATAATTTAAGATAATTTGATATTTATAAAGAGGCTTCGTATCATTATTATTCTATAAATTTTATACTGATTATTGACTATCTAATCTAATCTTTTATTTTTCTCATCAATAACTTAGGATTTAACAACGATAATATTATTGTATGAAAAAAAAAAATCATGTAACTTTCGATAAATTTTATACTGATTATTAACTATCTAATCTAATCTTTTATTTTTCTCACATTATTCTTTCACGTGCATAGGTAAAGCAGGAACTGTCGAAGCTCGAGTGCTCGAAGGAAAAAAAAACCTAGCTTCTTCCTTACCGTCTTCCAAGTTTGCTCTATTTCTTTCCATTTTTTTAGTTCGTTCTACATCCTAAGTTTCATTGTCAGTTCACTGTTCACATTACTTATTTATTTCTAGGGCATGCAATGATGGATGGCTTTGTTAAAGTTACATTTAATTTGAGCCGCTCTTTACTTGTATTATTTTTTCATTATTTTCTAAGAATGAGAAAATTTGTGTGGCAATTGCCCCCCTAGGCTTAAAGTGGATCCGCCCTTACTATGTAACCAACCCCACATGGTATGATAAAATTTTATTATTGTCATTGTTGTCGATATTTTGTAAATGAAATATTAGAATTTGAAGAGGTTATAATAAGATCCCATTAAGATTTTATTTGAGAACATTTTTTTATTAATTTCTAAAACAGTTTTTTAGTAAAAAAAAAAATTTTTGACTTACTAAAAAATTGTTTTAAAAACCATCCAAAATAAAGCCTTAATATAAAAAAAAATTAAAAAATCAAAATAGTTAACAACTTTAGATTACATTAAGATTAGTGTAATTGCCAAGGTTGTGAAAACCGGATCGGACAATGAACCGGTAGAAGGAGCGGTTCACGGTTCGATCGGTTCGACTAGTTGAACCGGGGTCGAACCGGATGACGTAATAAATAAGATTTAGATGACATAAAAATCATATAATAATATAAAATTTTTATTAAAAAATAAATTGAATTTATACATTACTAATATCTTATATAATTTTAAATTTAAACGTATTCAATCTTTAAATTTAATTCAAATTTAACAAAAATTTAACTTACATATCAATTAATAAGTTTAATATAAATTATTATTAATTTATGTTATATATTTATATATAATTTATATATTAAATTCATATTATTATTTTACATTTATAAATTATTGAGGTTAGATTAGATCATTTATTATAAATAAATAAATAATTAATTTTTATAGTTTATAAAAAATAAATGAAGAATATAATTTATTTAATATTATTAATTAAAAATAAATATTATTTACTTCATAAAAAGTTTATTTAAATATTTTATTTTAAAATGAATAATGTGTGTTGTAAATTTAAGAGTTAAGAAGTAAGGAATATGAGCTTTAACTTTTTTAGTCCCACATCACTTGGGAGACTTTCTCTTGATAATACTTTTACTTTATATTGGCTTTTGAGCTTACATGGAGTAGTACATCATGTGAAGTGATGAAACTTTGTGAAATGCTTAGTTGAAAATTTTAATTTAAAATTAAGCATTTTAAATTTAAAATTGAATTATAAATATTATTACATATTTCAAAATAATTATTAAATATTAAAAAATACAAAATTTGAACCGGCCGGTTCAAGAGAACCGCGATCGGTTCAACGGTTTCTGGTTGAACCGGCGGTTTTGTACGGTTCTGGCCGGTTTAATGCAGAAGCGGTTTTTAGAATGAACCGGACCGGCCATAAGACCGGTTCACGGTTGAACCGGTCGAACCGGCCGGTCCGGTCCGGTTTTTAAAACAGTGGTAATTGCAAATCATGACAAAATATCTCAATGCAATTTTTTTTCTCAAATGTAAATGTTTCTGTGTTATTGCAGAATGATATCATCAATATTCTTTATCTTTTCTAAATTATTTTTAAAAAAATCCAAATCAATAAAGTCTGCTAATAATGATTTCTGGATTAGGCGGTAAAGGGTAAGCGTGTAAGCTAGCAAACAACGGTCACGATCTGTAGGTTTGAGCTTCGGTGGCCGCAAGTCAAAAGTTGCTATGTGATCATGCGGACATATGACGAAAGAAAGAGTGTTGGTGTTGATTGTTGAATATCTGTGGTTATAATGACTATAGATTTGATTTGGGGAACTTTTATTAAATGCGATCATTGGGCATTTATTAATAAATTATTTCATTACTTGTGTAGAATTCAAAAAACAAAACAAAAAGACCTTTATTTGCCCACTTGCTTGAACTACAGCTTAAGTAATTCAAACAAATTTGCTTTAATCTAATAATCAATCTTAGAAGAACATTTTTACAATGAATAGAAATCATTTGTGATAAGATTTTTCTCGTAAATCTTGCTCAATAAGATTAGATCAAGGGTTGAAATTAGGTTGCTAATAGAGGACTTTTATAGGCACTCATGCGATCTTAGTGGTTTATTTTCTTCGTGATTTATTTGAGCATGGAGAAAAGAATATTGAGTGATAGAGTTTTAGGTTATGTCTAAGATTTTTTTTTTTGTTAGATAATAAATTATAATGAAGTTTATTTGAATTATATGGGATCAAGACTTCTGATTTGCACAAACCCTCAGATAATTACATTTTGAATTGGATGTTTAAGAATACTCTCAACTAAGAATGTCGATGAGCTATGAAATAGAAGTTGGGAATTTATTTTATGGTTGGAGGGGATCGTTAAAGATGGATGGCCAATGTGATCAAGCTCTCAAAGTTTTATCTTCTCGGGTCAATATAATGGACCTAGTTTACAAATGATATGCAGTTTGAAAGTCGTGTCATTTATGAAATATTATTACTAATGTTAGGTTGCCTCCTATCAAACATCTCATGAAGATCAATTGGTTGTATGTCGAAGGCCACGTGTCTTTAAAGTAGAGCCCAAACTCTATCTCATTTAAAAAAGTCTAAAGGGATTAATAAAATGGATCATTATTTAGAGGTCAATTAGTGTGACCAGTGAAGGTAAGACACATTAAGTTTGACCAATTCATGTTAAAGCTAGTTCAAAGACACAATGCATTATTAAGTGTAGTCAAATGTATCAACATGTAGCAGTCTCTTGCTTGGTGGCTTTGTTATAGTCAGTTCTCCAAGATGAATTTTGGTTCGTCCAAGAGAAACACACATACATGAATATGGGGCAACGGGTGTATGTTATGGAGCACCTTTGCTTTAAGGAATGATCATTAAGCGTACATCCATTCTTGTGAAAGTTTGCATCTTGTTGTAGAGGGATAATTATCGTATCCATAGGTTGCCTCAAATATATAGCCCTAAGTTAAACAAGTTGGCTCACTTTCAAGCATTAACTTAATCATACAATCAAATAATATTCACTTTGGTGATTGTAGGATTACTTTAGACAAATAAATTGTAATACTAGGAGGGTTAGAGCTTGTTTTTATGGATATATAATGACCTCAATAATAGGACTTATGGATGACCCAGACATAGGATATATGTGGGATTTAAGGGATTATCTTCCAAAATCGATAATCTATATGGGACTTATATAGTTATAGCCCAACATAATAATATATGTGGGACTTATTGGGTTATGATCCAACTTGAGTATGTCTAAGAGACTTTTGGGGTTATGACCCAACTTGAACTTTTGAGGTTATGACTCAAGCAGAAGATGGATGTGGGACTTATGGGATAATAAACCTAACTAATTATACTTGTAAGATTTTTTGGGGTAATGACCTACCTCTAGAATATATGTGGAACTTGTGGGGTTATGACATCGAGGATTTTAGAGTGTATGTTAAATTAGTCTAAAAATTAATTGGTATATTAGTGTAATTTAGGGCTATGAATTACATATCTTGATGATGGAGAGACTCGATAGGGTCGCATAATAAACAAGGTGGGTTGAGTTTACTCATGTGTTGGGTTGTCTATTGTTAGTTTCATAGATGTTAAGGCATACAACTTTGCTAGGGGAGGTGCCTATGAGTAGGACTTACAGCATCTCTCTTATAGGGTTGCCTAAATATAGGTTTAACAACCTCATTCAATAGGCAGGGGTTCTTAAAAGGATTTAGGTATTTAGAATTATTAATATAACTGTCACACCCCATTTTGACCCCCCTCCCCCCACCACAATAAACCTAGAGTGTAACAGAGGAGGAGAATCTAAATAGACCGTCTTCTTACTTAACCCCATTCTAAACATTGATAACAAAATTGGATAAATAAAATGTAGCCTATTCAAACTATCTTAACCTCACTAATCATAATACTTAAAAATATTCATAATATGAAGCATATATAATATATCTTAACTGAAATGTACATCTCAAATGAAATGCAGAGTTTTACTAAAATCTTTAATAAAATTTACTTACATACTCAAAAGCCTTTGTATAGCTTCCTCTTGAACCTTTAAGCACACGCAAAAAATATGTACACCAAAAGAAAGATAGTCACCCCCTTAATGCCCTACGGGCTCCTTCCCCTTTCTGTAGTATAACAACTGCTAATGAGCTATGGCTCAAAGAAATACATAAATAATGTATAAGAAATAATAATAATATTTTTTAATAATTAAAAATTTTATGATATTAATAATAACATGGATAAAATATATTGAAATTTCATTATGATCGTAAGATATATATATATATATATATATATATATATATATATATATATATATATATATATATATATATATATATATAATTTTTCATCTTGCTATCTGTTCCACACTTTGAAATAAGTCATATGCTGACTATAAGCTTTTGTACCATTTCAGCTTTCCAATTCAAAGTTGGGTCCAGCTTTCCCACTTTTAGAATTGAAGCTACTCTCTCTCATTCAAGGTTGGGTCCATATTCCCAACTTTTAAAAGTGAGAGCATAGGCTTATCTCGTCAGGTCTTTTGCCTTTATTTGTGAGGGCTTATACCCCATATATGACTTATTTCACTTTTTCATCATCATTCATTCATTCATTCCTCACAATCATGCAGTGCTCATATGATCATTATTACTCAAAGAATCAAGAAAATTAAAATTAATAGAAATAAATGCTATCATAACATAACATAATAAATATAAATTTAAAACTTATAAAATTTTATTTTCTATGCATTATTTGGGTGTCTCACCTCGCTAGGAATCGGTTCTTCCTATTTTCTTCTCCTTTTACACACCACCTACAACATACATTTCTTTATTTACATAGGCAAATAAATAAAGAAACAAACAATATGAATATCTTATCAATTTACCTCAATTAAGTTTCTCCTCATTCAATATTAACCTTTTCTTTCTTTCCTATGTTTCTTTCCTATTTCCAGCAATCTACCACAATGAACTCATCCACAACCAACTGATTTCAACAACATTAACTTTCAGCAATTCTTCTTACCTCTCAAACTTAATCTCAGCTAACCTAACAGCAGCTCTTTTCTCCCTACTGATTTCAAAAAATATATATATAGATTTTTGCACTTAATGATTTCAGTAAATACAACTTTCAGCTTTCAAAAAATTTTAGCAAACATTATTGAATTCCATCCTGTTAACCACAGATTTTAGCAAAAAATTATTTTAGTAACTATAGATTGCTTTACTTGGACTTATCCTCCCCAAAGAGCCCTCACGGATCCTCCAGCACCCACTCACAACATCTTAGCGAACTCCAGATAAATGCATCAGGTGGGAAAATTGGAATGGAAAGAGAAGTGAACTAAATCTTATTTTATATATATTAGAGCTCTTTCCACTTAGTCCTCCAAACTCACTCTTAGTCATGAGATTACAGCATGCCAAAAATCAACCTTTGCAAGCTCAGACTAGTGGAATGGCTATAGTAGAATACATTAATTAAATGGTATGCTATAATGATATCCATTAACATTACTTTTAATACTCTGTTAAATTAATTAGTTAATTATTATGAACTTAATTGATTAATCTATTACATGAATTTACATATATACACACTTATATATAATTCAATGAAAATAAGTTAAAAATTTAGAGGAAGTTAATGGTTACATTATTTTGAACATTTTGAGGGTATTACCATATCTATATTGATTAGAGAATGAGGCATATAAGTCTGAAGAAGATGCCCAAGAGTTGGGACTTACAAATCTTTAGTGACGGGAGGTCCATTATATATGTCTTACTGGTTTAATATTAGAAAGGTTTGTGTGTGAGACTTATGACCTTAGTTTATTAAAAGTCTGATAGTGGGTCTTAAAGCCCCATCATATAAGTAAGGTGGCCTAAAAATGAATATTCATTATAAATATTTTTTAAGAGCCTATGAAATTATAAAGCCAAATTTTCATGGATCTTGCTTCATCTGATCCTAGTGCATAACACATAGATCAATGTGTCACATTTATCATTGTAGGCTTTAGCAGCTATGTTAATAAAATTCTCTTAAGACCTTTCAATGGTATACGTGATCTCCATCGTACATATGGTATACAATATTGAAAAATCATTGAAGTTTAGATATTTCAATCATCTAAAAATTCTCTCGTAAAATACACTTTTTAGAGACTCATGGGAACTAATCTTTTAGCTTCCTCTCTAGAATTAAAGTTCACTTGGGAAGCACTCATGCAATAAAAATTATCTTAGGAGAATATTAAATGTCATCTTTAATGACATCAAAAACTCAAAGACATTATAATGTATTGAAAAAATACATTCTTCATTTTGGAAATTAATAGGTTGCAACTTATAGTCAACATATACACTCTTCACAATAATGTTCGTATCTTCTAAGAATTATATCTTCTCCATTTTTAACTTCTAAAATAAATATTGCTATAAATACATTAGTTAAAAATCTTAGTGGATTAATTATTCTTAATGATTTTGAATATAATTTATTTAGTTTTTTATATACACAAGTCCTTCTAGAGCTTATTATTATCTATAGAGATGTCTCTTGTACTATTTTTCTTCTCAAATTAAAGAATACATCTTCTTAACTTGCCTTACAATGGACATAAATCATAATACTGAACCACTTAAAACCCTTGTGCATACTTTATTTAGTATTATCAATTTTCTCTCCTCCTTGTAAAGCATCCTAACTATGATTTATTCTCAACTTTAAATGAACTAATAGCATGTGATATCTTCATATCTACGAAGAGAATGAGATTATACCATTCACATTTCTTTGGCATCATCCACTGGAAAGAAAATTATAGTTTTAAATAAAAAGAATAATGGTTAAGGAAATTAGCATTAATAATGGAATTCAGTATGAGCCTCATATATTGATTGGTATGATGTCTTCAAAGCATCATGTTGGAGAGTCATCTAATGGTAGCATGTTTATTTCTAAAGAATAATTGGATAATCGGTTCAAGGATCTATGCTAATACCCAATTATTATCTCTAAAATAGTTAGTATAGTTATAACTAATCAACCATTTCTCTTCATTTATCATATATATTCATATTATCCTCTCTTTAAGGGTATATTGAACCAATTAGAGCCATAATAACCAGTATCTTTAAGGCAAATGGTTGCACCTTGTCCTAATAGAGCTTTTATTAAAATTGAAACCAATAGGTTGAATTAGATTGAGCTTCAATCTACCATGAAAGCCATAGGTAAGTCTAAACCCAAATCACCCCACACACTAGATTAAGCTTAGACCTTGTAAACCCTCAACAACCTTAAGAGACAAAGGCTACAACTTTCTTATTTGGAGTTCCAAACCCTAAGCTAGACTTATTCATCTAACTAAAACAAAGAATTAAACCAAATTATCTAGAGAGCGAGCTTAGCCAAACAAATCCATTAGGTCAATGGGCTTTAACCCAAGATTTGAGTTCACCAAGCTTAATAAAATGAAACCATTAGTAGACTCATCATGCATTAGTTTAATATGCCAATCATGCTCAACGCCCAATTAAATCATAAACCAACCTAAAAACTTAAAAAGGATAATGGTTTAATTGGCTTAGCTAGACACTAGCCTATTTTAATTAACCTAGCATGAATCCTCCTTAAGAACTAAATTAAATCCTATTTGGCTGACCTAACCCAACCTATGATAACCTAAACCAACATAATTATCCCATTCACTCAAGATGGCTCAATTGACCAACCTAAACTTAAATTGACTAAAATTTAGCCAAGTTTGACTTAATCTACCCCTAGATGGCTCGTTTGACTCAATCATCAATGGTTTAACCCAAGCCTAATCCAAGTACCCAATTAGCCTAACTGATTGTAATTGACCTAACTCTAATCTAATTATTTAACTACTTTAGTTCTACATAACCCCGTGTGATGAATTAAGTCTAATTGGCTAACCATTATTACACCCAAACTCTTAAATTTGATCTATTAAACCTAAACTGAGTCAACCTAGCCCTCATTTATTTCACCTTTAACACATAATAGACATTAGGAATCCAATACTTACTTGGCTAATCGAACCCAACCCAACCCCATATTTAGCTCAACTGAACCACTTTCTTCAAATTAAACTCAACTTTTGCTAATTATTTATCTAGCCTCTCAACCATGATCAATGGCTATCATATGATCCTGACAACCATTGATGAGATTTGATCAAGTGACTTTATTGAAGTGGTGCTATGGGATTAGAAAGTTAACTATGAAGGGTAAAACTAATAATAAAGTAGCATAATGACTATCACTTTCTCACCATAGAAAAGGCCTCACTCAACCTAAAAAAAAAGGAGTAAACAAACTAACCATCAAGCAATGTTTGGAAAAAGAATACAAAAGCTCAATTGTATGTAAAAGTTGAAGTCTATATTCTAAAATATAAGGCTATATATAGGTCTTTTCAAACATGAACCAAAAGAGAAATAAAAAAGATAAAAGAACACAAAGAGGAACTTCGAAAAACGAAATGACATGCATGAAAAATTCCTCCACAAGTGTTCTTGAAACATGCCTTAGCCATCCAAATGAATGCACTTACCATCGAATTACTTCATCATCAATGGTCATCAATTTCAAGAAGAAAGACATGAACAATTAAATCTTCCAGGCTGCTCCAATCATTGGATGCTCATTAAAATATTTCTTATTTTGTAATGAAATGTGTTTATGTTTGATATAACTTGCTAGAATGGTGCACTTAAAGGATCGATTTATCTTTCTATAAATATAAAGATCGAAGGATTCTAACAGAAAATATAATTATAATGAAGTTAGTGAGTAGAGGTCAGAATAATTACTGAAATTCATATTTTCATTTTTTTTCTATATCATACCAAAAAAAAATTGCATCAACTATAGTTGCGAACATTAAAGTTGTAGAGAATTGAATCTACGCCCTCCAAATTTTGTGCAATTCAAATGATAAATAGGAGAGTTTTAAGCAAATAAAGTTTCATTTGGGACGGCTTTCTTATTGCTTTTTAAAGTTAATTTCTAGTACAAAAATTTCATGAACTAAAAGTTTTTGTACTAATAAACTATTTTAGAAAGTAGTAAGAAAGCGATTTGATGCTGCAGCATAGTGAGTGAGAAACTTAGGCTTCGTTTGGGATAGCTTTATTGCTGCTTTCTAAAACAATATTTTAATGCAAATTTTTTTTTAATTAAACCTTTTTATACTAAAAAGCTATTTTAGAAAGTAATACGAAAGTTATCCCAAACAAAACCTTAATCTCATGTGATTTTTACAAAAAAAAAAAAAAAGGATTTACAATTGAAATAGAGAGCAAAGGTCAATGTAATTTCTGGAATATTGATTTAGTACCCTTTTCTTCACGTACAACTATTAATAATTTGATCAAAATTTTTTTAAAAAAATCGTGCACATAAAAGCTGTAGAGAATTGAAACAAGAAATTACCCTCCAAATTCTTCACAATTCTGAGGAAAAAAAAAAAAAGATGGAGACTAAAGCTCAGAATAGCGCACAAAGATCATCATGTTTTCTAGAATTCAGATTTCGTGTTTCTCTCTTTATTAAAAAAATGTTATTGATTGGATATGAATTGACTAAGACTTCGTTTAGGAAAGTTTTAGATCACTATTTTTCTCTTGCTTTTCACATATTTCTGTACTAAAAAGTAGCTTTACAAAACAACAAGAAAGCCATCCCAAACGAAGCCTAAGTTGTGAACATGAAATTCATATACATTTGAGTCAATACTCTACCCGTAGGGATGCAAGTGAGACGAGTCGGCTTGCGAGCTAGCTCAAGCTCGATTCATTAATGAACTGAAGAGTCGAGCTTATCGACCCACAAGTTCAAGGTCGAGCCTATACTTGAGCTCGTATTTTAAACGAACTCAAGCTCAAGCCCAATCTAGCCTCGAAAGTGCATTAAGCAGTTCAATTAAATTAAAATATATTTTAAAATTAATTTAAATTAATATTATGTAATATATTTAATATTTTAAAATTAATCATAACAATAACAACAACATCAATCCTTTATCCGACTACGTGGGGTCGATACATGAATCATTTCTCTCTATTGTATTATGTTAAGAGTCAAATTCTCATTTAAATCTAATAAAAAAGTTCATTTCTAATATTTTCCAACCAAGTCTTTTTAGGTCTACCTTTACCTTTCTTAAAATAAGTCAAATCTAATACATCTACTCTCCTAATTGTGCCATTGGAAGCCTGCCATTTTATGTGACCAAACCATCTAAGGCAACTCTCTCTAATCTTATCTTCTACTGGAGCTACTACAACTTTTTCACATATATGCTTGTTTCGTATCATGCCTCTAAGAGTAAAATCACTAATCCACCTGAGATCCTGAGCATCCTCATCTCTACAACACTTAACATTATGCTTCTCTTTTTGCAGGTCTCACCACGATCTTATAGAATTTTCCCTTAAGTTTGAGGGCTTTTCTTTCACACAACAAGCCTAATGCATTCCTCCACTTCAACCATCGAACTTGAATTCTACTAATAATATCCCCATCTAGTTCAGCATCACTCTGAACAATAGACCCAATATATCTAAAATGTGTACCCTTATTAATGACTTGATCGCCGAAAGTCACAATCCCCATAATATTTTCAAATTAGTTATATTTTTAAAAAATAAAATTTCTAGAAAATTGAATTTTAAATTAAAAATTAAGAAATCGATCTCAATAATCGAGTCAACCTCGAGCTTTCCAAATGAGCTTGAGCTTATAAATTTTTTAAAAAGTCGAGCTCAAGCTTTGTAAAAGAGCTCGAGTCTAGCTCGAGCTCAGTAAGAACTAAACAAGCTTAGCTCGATTAGGCAGATATTTGACTCAACTCGACTCATTTACACCCATACTCTACCCTCCAACCTTCATGTAATTATAATTAGAAACAAAAGCGCTATGCTTAAATTTGTGAGATGGGTTCAAAGCAAATTTCGAACTTAAGATTTCATCTATTTGGATTTATTTAAAAACTATGACTCATCATATCATATTTAAGTAGTTGTGCTCAGGCAAGTCATACCATATTGAATCAAAAAATGCACCCTCCAAATTTCATGTTATTTTCACAAAAATATAAGGGATTATGCTATGTAAACTAAGGCTTCATTTGGGACGATTTTTTTATTGCTTCTAAAAAATACTTTGTAGTAAAAATAATAATTTTTCGTACTAGAAAGCTGCTTTATAAAACAGTAAAAAAGTCATCACAAACGAAGCCTAAGTTGTAAAGTAAGTTTGAGGCAATCAAAAAACTTATATTATTTGACTTATGACTGACTTAGGCTTCGTTTGAGACAGCTTTCTTTCTGTTTCTTAAAGCCGCTTTCTAGTACAAAAGCTTTCTAGTATAACAATTTTAATTTTTAAGAAACAGTAAAAAAGTCGTCCCAAATGAACCCATAGTTTCCAACAATCTCGGACTTATGGTCGTAACTCGTAAGTCCAACTCCGTCACTCCTCAAGTAGGAGGAGAAAATTTTACTCCTTCATTGCAGTATAAGAGTACCCCTGGTTGATCTAGTAAGCGCATTCAACAATTTTCACTTGACACTCCACTATCCTCTGAAGTTTTCTTTAGCATTAGAGGTGACACAAAGAAATTATCTAAAATTCTTATAAAACCTCTACTTTACAAATAATAAAAAGATATATACTTGAAAACATCTTACAAAAAATCCTTAAGAGGTTGGAATAGAAAGGATGTTAGCAAAAATAAGCTTCTCAATGAAAGAATTCATTGATAAATGGTTTCATTAATCTTCACAAAAGATATCCAAAATATTTTACATTGAAAGCTTAAAATTTCACTAATCCATTACTTTTTACTTCACAATAGGTGCAGTATTTATAGAGTAGAATATCTCATAAAATAAGCATTAGAGTATTTGGAGAAAATGGCTCATATTTTGAAATTCTTATAATAAATTATTATTGAAAATAGGAAAATACTCTCGTGCATAGGGGTGTCAAATTGAGTGGATGAGTTGGGTTCAAATCTGACTTGAATCTAGCCTATTTATCATATGAGCCAAAATATTTGGCCTGATCTCAACTCAATCTGAACTCCTAATTCAAACCCAAATTGTGTAACACATTTATTATATAGATTGTATAATGGATCAATACAACTCATTTAATCCAAATACGATCTGTTTAACCCAAAAATGACCTATTTAACTCGAACCCGAGTAGTTTAATCTAACCCCGAATCATAATCAAGTCAATTTCAAATCAATTTCGAGTTTTCAAATCAACCCCAACCCAATCTAAAAATTAATCGGGACAAGATTTCAGACCCAAATCCGACTCAAATAATAACTAATCGGGTCATCCCTAATATTAATTTTTTGAGTCAGATTGAGATCAAACTATTTATGGACTCCCCTACTGTGCATGCTTAACATCGCTCTTCACATACGTTTAAAATAAAACATCGGTTTATCACCAATCAATTAGTTAATTAAAGTAACCTAATAAATAATTCTTGAAATTTCATCATAATTCAACAATATATAGTTATTGGAACTCTAAATGATGAAATTAATCTTCTTAAATTTACTCTCATAAAAACTCCAAATGTAAATAAAATTTATGGGATCTGTCTCCAACAATATATTATCAATTTCCAACATTAAATGAACTGTAACATCTTAAAATATGCTAACAACCATACTTATAAGTACATTAATAAATACAAAAAAATATCATCACCAGCAAATATTTGATATAATTTAATGCCTACAGTGTGCTGTTGAAGAAAACTGCTACAAAATGGGTCCCCATAATTATTAATTTATGTTGCAAGTGGCCTTCTAAGAGCCACAATTCCTGCCCTCTCCCTTATAGACTAAACGAGGTGGTTGAGCTGCGAAACTTTATATAAATAAGTGTGGACAACATGAAAGCTTAATGTATCACATGTATGTTATTGTACAGAAAGCTATTATATATGATAGAAAGATCGACTAATCTTTCTCGACTGCAAATTCCTACTATAAATATTAGACACGTGTTCTAATATTTTTTTATTGGTAATGATTCTAAGAATTATTGTAGATGATACTGCTGATGTCAACTAGCTGTAATATTCGTAATTGGTGTTTATGCATCGAGCTCAAGATGTAGGTTGTCACATATCGGGGGTGAATGATGCATCGGTATGAATATGAGAACATAGATATGATACCATATAGATATGTAATATATCAGTTGCTTAAGATATATTTTTGTTGTTTTTAAATAATAAAAGTCTCCTATGAATTTTTCTTTTCTCAATTTCTACAGTTCGACTATCATTATCTCACTTAACTCATGATTGATACATGTTTGTAGTATGCTTGTCCTTCATTTAGTTTATATATATATAAGGTACGTTGACAATACATCTGACATGTGTCAAGTACATGTTGAGATGCATGTGTCGTATCTCATATGTAACAGATGAAATGTATGATACATTCAAAAGGGGAGTGAACTTATGTGCCTTAAAAAATATTTTGCAAAATAAAAATTTTAGGTTTTCTCTTATAAAATCTAATTTTGAAAATGAAGTGTAGCAACTATTAAGAAGCAAAAGTGAACATGCTTTTCTTTTTATTGATCAAGACATGCTTTCACATATCAAGTTTCACACCAAAAAAAAAATTTTTTTTTTACTCACCACCAATTTAAGATTTCACAACACTAGTATTAATTTGATCATCACATATTTCACATCATTAAAAAGCATTCAAAATATAAAACAAGGTGCGTTGATAGTAAAAGTTCATAAAGGAAAAGGGATGTAAATTAATTTATCGTGGCTCGACGCAATGACCTACATCCAACTCCCAAGTTCTCAAGATATTTCCAATATCATCTCCTTTTGCTACAGCAAAGCGAGGAAACAACTCTACTTAAAGGGTAATGCAAAAACCCTAAAACCTCTTTTCCAAGAAAGAAGAATACTTCTCTAGCCTGTGGTTGACCTATCTATTCCTAACAAGATTTCTAACAAGGTGTCAGATAATCCTGCATTGATTATTTCTTCTCCCCCTTCCCCTGTTGTGCCGTCTCTTATTGTGGAGAATTTATCGAATGCTGCGGCAGATGCTGATTTTGGCCATGCTAGGCAGTTGGCTGGGAGTGAGGAAGTTTTTTAGGAGGGTTCACCTGCTATTAATAATCCTAGTTTAGCTTAGGTCGACTTTGTGGTGGTTGGGGTTGTACCTGTTTCCCAGGCCCCACGGTTATGTACTAGTGACATTGGTGAATTGAATTGTGGTGGTATATTTAAACCTGCTTTGTCTTGTGCGGTTTCTATGCCTACCCCGTGCGGTTTGGCCATGGCTGAGGTGCCTTGTGTGGTCGCTGACCAGTCTGGTTCTTCTGTTTCTCCTATTCGGGTTTTACCTGGTTGTGGTGATCCATCCCCTATGATTCTCATGAGTCCGGATGTTGCCTCCTCTTCTGTTAATTTGGTTTTGGATAAGCAGGTTCATGTCGGCTTGGAGGGCAATGTTAATTTTGTTAATATCCCTATTTTGGTGATGTCTAATGTTGAAATGAAAGATCATGTGGCTAAGTCTGTGAAAAACTCTATTTTGGTTCAAACTAACTGGTTGGTTTTAAAGGATTCCATTTCTTCTCCTTCAATTGGGGAAGAAATTGATTATCACGAATTTGAGAATAAGCAAAAAAGAAAAGGCAAGAAGAAATAGGGTTGCTGTCTTAGCTCTTGCGATTTCGTTGGTGGCTTTTGGTTTTCTGATGAACGATGATGAGGAGGCCCCTGCTTCCCCTTGTTGGCTGAGCTGGCTGGCAACCTGGGTGCCTTGGCTTTGGATTATGGATTGCGATCATATACTGTCACCTACGGATGGTCCGTGTTTGGCTGCTTGGTTGGTGCTGGAGGCCTCCATTCCTGAGTCCCCTTTCATTGCGTATTTTGCTCTGTTTGATTTTTTGGGATTTTACTGTTGTGTATCACAGGCTATTGTAACCCCCCCCCCCCCCCCCCCCCCCCCCCTTTTTTTTTTAATTCAATGAATATTTTTGTATTTTAAAAAAAGAATGCTTCTCTAGCCTACTAGTTTGCCACACCTACTCTTCATCAAGACTATTAAAGATCCAAGATCTTTCTTACTAACACAAAATCTTAGCTCTGAAATAAGCCAAATCTTGAATCATGAGGGACATAGGGTGTAGAAAGAAAAAAAGATAACTAATTTGTGCTTTGCTCTCTCTCTCTCTCTTAATGTTGTAAGTGATATTACATATTGAGTTTCCAACAAGAAAATCTCTTACATAAGTTTAGGGTTTAAAAGTTTATAAACCATAATTTCTATTAAAAAATAGAGCATATGAAGATCACGCAGTGCGATCATAATCATATAGTATGATCAATTTAAGCTTAATTGTATCAAATTGTCTCCCCAAATTAAAAACTTAATTGCATTATTTAATAAAATAAATCATATGATATGATATATATCGTACAGTACAAATAATTCAAATTTTTAATTAACCTAATTATGAAAACTTAAAATATATGTTAAAAGAAGATAATGATGTCGATGATAAATATGACTAGTTCAAATTTTATAGTTATTATGCGGTAGTTATATCAAAATTAAATAAATTATACAATACGATATATATCATACAATATAATATGATGATCAATTTTCACTTATGTGTTAGTTAAGCTTGAGTGTCCCTAGCTTAAAATTTGGGTTGTTGTTGAGTTGTGTATGTTATCTTGTGTGTGCCCAATATTTGAAATTGTTTCTAATTTATACAAGAAATGCTAGTACAAAACTTTTCATAAAATTTATATAATTAATGTTTGCTCAAACCAACACTACTAAAAAGAGACCGTAAAGGCAGCATAAGCTAGCAATGATTTTCAAACTATTGTTATATACATCTATAGCAGTAGTTTTAATCGGCACTATCAAAAAAATTAATAAAAAATACACTTTTTTACGGTAGCGGTTGTAAAACCTCTGTCAAATTTCCTCGTTACCCTAGTCGCGAACTACCACTACTCCATTTGCCCGATTCATGCCCAAGCTGCGCTCTACCTTGCTCCCGGTTTTCGATCGCTCTTGCTCTCAGCCATTACCAGTGAGGTATACATATTGTAGTTGCTTTGAGTTTGAGTCCTGTTCTCTCTCTAAGTGTGCAGAACTTTCAACTTTCTCTTTCTTATGTATTTGTAGTTTTCGGGCTTCTCAGAGGACCAAAGGAATTGACTAAAGATGAGGAATTTAAGTTTCTCTAGATCCAGGTATCCCATCTCCATCATCTCTCTCTCTCGTTTATCTACTAAGGAAAGCTTTTGGTTTGGTTTTTTTCAGCTGACAGAAAAAGTGAAGGGGTGGTGATGGAACTAACAGGTTGGTTTGCTTCTCTATTTTTCTTATAGACAATCATCCTCAAAGTTCTACTAATTCAGGAGAGACGATCAATTAAAATAGATACTTAATCATGGAAATTTTCTCATTATAGGCAGCAAAACTTGAATGGGTGTGAAGTTTTTTATTTGTTTCTTGAATGCTTTTATTTCTTGAATGCTTTTGTTTCTTGAATGTTTCTGTAGTATTTTTTTTTTTTAAATATAGCTATTGTGGCGGTTTTTTACCGCTGTTATAACCAGCACTTAGGGGAATCTATCCCAGCGGTCTTACAATAGCCATGAAAGATCTTTGCAGTAGATTGCAAATACGATGGTCTTGTAGCGGATTTAGAACCGCTGCAAGCAATTTAGTGACGGTTATAATTACTGTAAACGTCTAAATTTAGTGCTACGAAAACCCTTTTTTTTTGTAGTGCAAATTATATTTTGGATTGTCAAAACTATTTAATACAAGCTAAGGCCCATTGGGTTAATAATATCCCCCTTTTTATGATAATAATTATATCTTAGTTATTTATGTAAGTATTTCAGTTGAAGAAAATGCTCCCTAAATTTATGTATTTTTCAAAAACTTTTAATATGTAATAAATTAAAAGCATGTGAGATATTAAAACTGAGGAGTTTAATTTTAAAATGATGGATAAAATAGCATGAAATAAGCAAAAAATATCTTCAAAACTATAATGCTCACATTTCTAATAAAAGTATCATGTTACCATATTTTTGTAATTAAAATGACAAATATAAAAGACATTCACAATGACACAATAATATAACATAAAAACCAAACTAACTATCCCTTTTGACATGTCAAAAAAGAAGAATGTACATATATCAAATAAAAATAAAAAAACTCACAACTATACAACAAAAACCAATGAGAAACCTTCTCAGAAGTCCTAGGGTCTTGGTTGAGATATGAGAAATGATGCATATAGTCTTTTAACTACGAAACCAAGCTCAATCATCATCATGTTAAAGCTACTATATATCACAATCATCTCTCTTCATCCTACTATTAGAGTTTTCACCACCTCTCGTTCTCTTACGTAATATAGTCATCAATTTCAAACTTTAGCTGTGGGAAGTGGTCAATTTAAGCATCATAAGTTTTACCGTATGACAAGCAGGTTGGAGCTAGGAGCTTGGGGTGGTGTAGAAGGGCAGCTTTTTCTTCTTCACCTTCAACATTGGTAGTGCAGAAGACGGACTTCGTATCGCTAAAAAAGAATATAAAATGAATGATTGGTGAAGGGAGCAGGGATATGATCGGTTCGGTGTAAGAATGAGTGTAGAAAGATTATATAGCAAAGAAAAAAAATTAAAATAAAGATAAAAGAAAACTTGCTAATCACCAAAGCAACATGGTTGAAGAGAACACCAAAACTCTTCATGTGAGGTTGGCCACCAACCCTTCTCTTCTTGGATGGAACTAAAAATTTTGCAAACACAACAACAACGACTTTTCATTCTTCATTCGAAATTATTTTTAAATGTTTTATACTATTTAAAATTAAAATAAAATCAAATTAAGGGAGGAGTTCAAGGTTATGCACTAGTAGAGGTGCAAAGGGATAGTTGTTCATCTTTTGGAAAAGTATAACCACCTCTTTCAATAAGGAGACTAGTAGTAACTACTTGAAAATTGGTATTTTTTTTATTTTTTAAACATTAATTTCATTTAAGTTCAATCTAACATTCTCTTCTTATTATACCTTTGAGGTTTCAAAATCCAAAAATTCAAATTTTCAAAATTTTGAAAATTCAAAAGTTCAAAATTTTTAAATTTCACATTTTCAAAATAAATTACATTCACAAAACAAGATCACAAACAGATGGTCTATTATAGCATTTGAGCTTTGAGCTTGATTAATTAGCTCGAGCTCGAGCTCAAGCTTTTATTCTACGAGTTCAAGGTGACTCACGAGCGGGCTCGTTTATGAAGAAAAAGAGAAAATTATTATGATTAAAGCAATTATTATACGGAACTGATAAAAAGAATGAGTAATTAAAAGAAAATTAATAAATCCCAAAATGATTATATATTTAAGTGCATTTTATATTAATATTTTTTTAAAATGAACCTACTCATAAGCTCATAAGTCGAGTTAGGGCTGGCTCAAATTTGGCTCGTTAGCTCATCGAGCTCGGCTCACAAGCCAGCTTGACTCACTTATACCCCTAATCCCATGTAAGCCAAAATTCTCTCTCTCTCTCTCTCTCTATTTTATGAGGAACAATATCTTTGTATTGTCCACATATACGAATTGTCATAAATCATAATATTCGTCCCCTATAATTAATGGAAGTGATTCGTAACAAATCTGCAAAGATAAAGGTAACATATCCTCCATAATGTCAAGGAAGGGTCCACATTAGCACATCATATTCATTTGTCAATTAAGGCAACCTTCAATGCCAAGACAAATTAAACTATCGAAATCATCATTTGAGAAAAAGCAAACAATGGCAAACGACCGACCAACGTTTCATTATTGATGGTTATCTAGTTTATGAATGATTGATGGTTATCTACTCAAATGAGCAATTTTTTTGGTTGGGGGGTCATATTCATAATGAAGATGAACTTGCAAGGGTTAGGTGAGTCTCTTATCTTTTTTGACCTAAATATATATATATAGTCATATTTGTAATATTTGTATTTAACTCGGTCAATAAATTAGAATTTTGCATCATGTGTGAAGCTCAAGGTTACAAGAAGAATATTGGATAGGTTCTTCGAGGAGATTAAAGGTGTGTATTTGTAAAATGTGTTGAGCAGATTTACGACATCAACCTGGCACATATAAGAAGTTAAAATCGAATCATTTAGATTTTAGAGGAAATGAGGAGTCTAAGTGATTGTGACTCTTGTGGCTAGGAGCGGAGCTAGGTGGGGGTCCTGGGGGTATGGGCCCTCACTGATCAATCACATAACAATTTATTTTAAAAGCTAAAACCTACAAAGCGGGTCATCACGTAGTCTATCACACAATACCTAAAACCCACATAATAATTGATTTTAAATTTAAAGCAAAGCAAATCTTCTACTCGGGAACACAACATCTCTTGCTTTGTTAAAAAGCCACTTATCCAGTAGACCATAAAGTAATTTACTCATAAGCTTTTACTTTTTTATTTAAATTATTAATTAAATTCTAAGCATTATATATATATATATATATATATATATATATATATATATATATAAAAGAAATAAATCACATGTAAAAATTTAGAAGTATGTTAGAAATCATTAATTTATACCCCCACTAATAAAAATTTTTTGCTCCACCCCCTACTTGTGGTTATGATTATTATGCAAGAAAGGAGAACAATGGTCATGGGCTGTGAAAGGAGGACGGAGGGAGTCATTCATAAAAGAGTGGGTGATAAACAAAAGTTAGTTATGACTCATACATAAAGAGGGCTCAAAGCTTGTGCAAGTTAAGATAATATAAGTGAGATATTTGTTATGCGATGAAGGGTGAGACGATTTTCTAAAACAATTACAAATTTACATTTGATATGTCATCAAAAAAATTATCATGATCGAGCACAAATCTTGAGGCAAAATCAAGTTGAAAACTTTCAAAATTAATTTTGGGACCTTCTGAACTCTGATTTTAGCAAACCTATAGTCGAACTGAACATCTCAAAAAGAACCAACGACACCAAATTCGACTCAATCCGAGCCCAAATGGGACCAAATCAAAGACCCGAAATGCATTTGGAAGGTTCAAACTATAAATGGATGACCAAACGGTTTCCAAAGATGACATGCTTATAGTCGAATCGAGCGGCTCAATGAGGCGAATCCAACGAGTCAAAAATCATTAAATTTTGATATCATTAAGACATTCAAGTGCCCATTAAATAGTCCATGATCAATGAGATCAACATCCACCGTCCATTCAAACCACTCCCAACTTACCCTTGATCTCCCTCCTATTTACTGGTCATGGCACTCTTAGAAAACTATAAATAGACCCCTCATTCCTCATAGAGGGTGGGGGGAGGGGGGGAAGCAAGAAAGAGAAGGAAGAGAGAGAAACTATAGTTCTTTTGCCACCAGACGACTCCTCGACCACCGTCAGACCACCGACCATCGCCGGACTATCGTCGGCCTTCTACCCGGCTATTGACTGACGTTGTGTGAAATTCCTTAAGTGGGCAATATCTCGATAGTTTAGAGTTCGGGCTGTTACACGACATCCTTTTCCCCGGCCACCAACTGAAGCCGGACTTCTGCCCGGCCACCGACTAACGCTGGACTTCCACCCGGCCACCGACTACGATCTTTTTGACCTCTATCGCACGTCGACTACGGTCCTTTCGACCTCCGTCACCAGACAATGATCTTTTTAACCACCGTCGCCCCCCAACAATGGTCCTTCTAACCTCCATCGCCAGATAATAATCTTTCTGACCACTGTTGCCTGCCGACTATGGTCCTTCCAACCTCCGTCGCCAGACAATAATCTTTATGACCACTATCGCTTGTTGACTATGATCCTTCTGACCTCAATCACCAGACTATGATCCCTCTGACCTCCATTGCCAAATAATAGCCCTTCTGACCTTTAACGCCAGACTACGGTCTATCGGACCTCCATCACATGTCGACTACGATCCTTCCGACCTTCATCATGAGATAATGGTCTTTCTAACCACTATTGCCCTCCAACTACAATCCTTCCGACCTCCGTCACCAGATAACAGTCTTTCTGACCACCGACTACGGTCCTTATGACCTTCGTCGCCAGACAACGATCTTTCTAACCACTATCGCTCGCCGAGTACGATCCTTCTGACCTCCGTTGTCAAACTATAGTTCTTTCGACCTTCGTCGCTAGACAACAGTCTTTCCAACTTTCTTCATCTGTCGACTATAGTCCTTCCAACCCCCACCGCCAAATAATGGTCCTTCTGACCTCTGTTGCTAGACTACGATCTTTCTAACCTCCGTCACACGTCGACTATAGTCGTTCTGACCTCCGTCGCTAGATAACGGTCCTTCTGACCTCTGTTGCTAGTTAACGGTCCTTCCGACCTCTATCGCCTGCCTACTACGATCCTCCCAACCACCGTCACCCGAATACGATCTTTCTGACCTCTATCGCCTGCCGACTATGGTCATGCCGACTAAACAAATATGTCAATACTGATTTTTCAAATTTCCACCATGTAATGCACTTTATATGTTGTATATTTGGTACATCAAACTAAGGCCTTCCCTCAAGGAAGGGCCTCATTTGCAATTGGCTGCAGACACTAGTGGATTCATTCAAACTGGGTCAGGCCCTGTGGTTTTTCTTCTTTTCAGGGGTTTTCAAGTAAAAATTATGGTGTCTTTTATGAATGCTAAATCTCTACTCTTTTATCTGTATGCGTGCTGGATCTTCGTATAAAGCTAGGACGTTAAACTTTATATTTCTCTACCACCGCGAATATTCTAGGGTGCAACAACATTATTATTATATTCAATTACTTTATTTTATGATATATATGTAACTTCAAGAGCTCAATAATAGACTCATTGATATAAATATTTGTGTTACTTCTATTTATAATATTCTTGAATCTGTATGACTCCTTAGCTTTTAATAAGCAAAGATTTATATTTGTAATCAAATTTTACCCTTTATATTTTTCATACATGGAGCCTATTTTATCAAACAATTAGATTAAGAATTTAGTCACAAGATTTAGTGAAACATTTTTTGTTAAGAAGAAACAGGAGAGCTTGCATAAAAATTAGTGGAGATCAGTATAAACAATTTTTATTCTTTGATGCACTTAAGTAAACTTGTTTTGATCTTACCAATTGCTATAACAATAATTGAACACTGCTTTGAAGATTATAAAGATTTGTTTGTGCACTTACTCATATGAGATAGTATTAAATGAATGACAATTTTCTAATTACCCAAAGAATTAAAGGATAGATTTTTCTAAAAATTTCTTAACATAATTGGGTAGTATTGCAGTCAGTATTAAATTGTAACAGAATTGAGCTTATTATTAATATAATTAATATTAATCCTGATACTAACTAACCTTTAGCATTAAATTTTGATTAAGCTTAGCTAATGGGAACTCTCTAGATTAAGGGAGTAGATTAGGCGACTAAATATAATTAACATTAATCCTAATCAAAATCCACTGGACTTAGAAACACAAATCGATTTTTAATAATTTCAAATTTGATAAATAAGAATATAATAAACTCTCTCTAACTAATCTAATCATATCATATTAGTTTACAAATATCGAGCGAAAAAATGTGAATGTCAAATATTACAAAAGAACCGGCTAGTCAAATTAGTTAGGTCCTCCTCGTGTCCATGTCTAGAAAAGACATGTCACACAACTATTTAAGCATCATACCAAATTGTGACATGGATACTCTCAGCAATATGAACCCTTCTCAAATTACTTTACATGCCTCATTAAAGCTTAATAAGCCTTCTACATTGTGAAAATCATTCTTGTTATTGATAAATATCAATGTTCATAGCAAAATGACAAGGAAAATACTCACAAATATTACTAGTAATACCCATACAAATAGTATAGATAATACCCAAAAGACCTAGTAGAGGTAGTGAGAGGTAGTGGCAATTTTAGGGTTGGAGATGAAAACAATTATGATAGGATATAATGATAAATTTTGCATTAAGATGAGCTTCAAAGTCTTGAATTTGTGTTGAAATTATTTCTATTTATAATATCTTGAATTACACTAATTTTAATGTAATTTTAAGGGCATGAAGCCATTCATAATGGAAAACACATCAAGATATCCTGACATAATTTTTTTATATTGGAGATACCATGCAATGATGTAGGGAGAGTGTATGAACAACCGAATACTTTGGAGATACTTCATAGCATTAATTGGAAGTGTGAGTATCCCAAGTAGCTTCTTTAGGATTAGACTAGCTATTGTTAGAGCACACATTTTAGGCACATTACTAGTTTGGTACTCACCTAAAACTCTTAGTCTTTTAAGGTTAGGTGAAACTCATTCTTTCTTTAAGATTAAACTAACTAGTATTGGAGCATGCCTTTTAGGCACCTTTCTAATTTACTTACCAATACTCCTACTATTTTAAGGTTAGGTGAAACTCATCCTTTCCTTAGGACTAGACTAATTAGTGTTAGAGCTTGCATTTTGGGAAACTTCCTACTTTATTCAACCAAAATTCCCTAGTGCCTTAGGGTTAGGGACTCTCTATTCTTTTATGTATAGTTTTTAGATTGAGTTGTTATTATGATAGAGCTCAGCTACCTTATATTTTCTTTTTCCTGGGATGTATTATAAACACCATTGTACTTTGAGATTCTCTATTCTTTTATTATGCAACTAGAACTACATGTTTTTTCTTATATTTTTTCATATATTTTGCTTGGGGTGGCCTATACTTGCATCATCGTTAGTCTCTTAAGATGTTAAATTTTCTACCTTAAATAACTAAGTATGTAAAATAACCATAGGAAAAGGTTTTCCTTAAAACTAAATGCATGGCTTTTATTAAAGCCACTTTTTCAAAAAAAAAAAATAATAATCAATCTCGTCCCCTTTAATGAATCATATTTGTGCAATGAGCATTTGGGTAATTGTCCTGCCCATTAAAAGTGTGCTCTTTTAGAATTAATAAAAAACCTAGAATGATTCCCTCATGCTTAGCTCGGTGAGACATCACATTAGATTTACTTTCTACAACTCATTTAGAATTAGATAACTAAATCAACTTGCATATGCATATCAGGTCCATTCATGATTGGACCGCCTTTATTTTAGTGGTAATGTTAAAAGACCCTTTCCCTATATATCACGCCTATTCTATCTTGCATATGCATAGAGACTAGACATTATGATTTTATGTGATTATGTGGGTTTAGCTAGCCATCCTTTCTAATCAAGATTGTAAGTTCAAGTGACGGGCATCCTTATTCTCTAGTGGGGTTTCAATTTGCAAGTCTCATCATTGTGTTTGCATTAGATTAGATCATGGGTCATATCTTGTTGGCAAAACTAAGGTTCAAAACTAGTACTTTTCATATAGTGTAATAGTTCTCATCATTGGGTGAGTTCCAGACCCATATATCCACATTACAAGATAACATCCTTTCACATGTTCATCTATTGTGCATGATATATTTACTTTGTGTGATTTCACCTCCATTATATTAACCTCCTAATGCTTTGATGTGTCATCCTTTGCACAATGAGTAGTCATTTTGAACTTTTTCTTTCATTCAAATAGGAACTTTTTTAAACAATTTATTTATAAAACCATAAAGAAAAATAAACGAACACCCTTAATCGAGAGTATTCTTGAACTCTTTGTTTAAGATAAAATCAATCATGCGGACTTGCGTCCATAGGCAATGATATATCACCAAAAAATTATCTTGATCGGGCACGAATCTCAAGGCAAAATCAAGTTGGAAACTTCAAAAATTAAATTCAGGACCATATGAACTCTAATTTCAATAAACTTATAGTCGAACTGAACGTCTCAATAATACGAACCCAACGACACAAAATTTGACCCAATCCGAGCTCAAATGGGTCCAAATCCAAGACCCGAAGCATATTTGAAAGGTTCAAACCATAATTTGGATTATCAAATGGTTTCCAAATGTGACATGTTTATAGTTGAATCGAGCAGCTCGAAGGGACGAATCCAACAAATCCAAGATTGTCAAATTCTGATATCATTAAGACATTCAAATGCCCAATAAATGGTCCATGATCAAGGGATTCAACATCGGTCGTCCATTCAAATCACTCCTAATTTACCCTTGATCTTCCTCCTATTTACTGGCCATGCCACCCTCAGAAAATTATAAATAGGCACCTCATTTCTCATGAGAGGGGACCCAAGCAAGGAAGAGAATGAAGAAAAACAAGAGAAGGAAGAAGAGAAACTTGAGTTCTCTTACCACCAGACTCCTCCTCGATCACCGCCGGACTTCCACTCGGCAGCCGATTGACGTCGGACTTCTGCTCGACCATCGTCTGACGCCGAACTTATGCCCGACTGCCGACTGACGCCGGACTTCCGCCAACCAACCGAAGCTAGATTTTCGTCCGACCACTAAACGTTGCCGGATTTCCGATCTCTGCTCGTAACTGGATTTTAACCCGACGGCTAATTATTGTAATCTGATCGTCCTCAATTTCAAGGACGAGTCAGACACTTGTAATCTAATCAAACACTAGTGGAATCATTTCAATTGGGCATGGCCCCGTGATTTTTTCATTTTCCAGGGTTTTCCACGTAAAAATTATGGTGTTCCTTTTTTCTTCTGTTTGTGTGCTGGATATCAGTTCAACGCTTAGACGAAAATTTCTAACTCTATCGCCGCGTATATTCTAGCCTACAACAAGAAACTTACTTACCCATAATAACATAAATCATATTCAATACTATGTGTTGAGTAGGGGAAATCTCTAGTACATTCAAGTCACACATATTTTTTTTTCTTTCAAGTCACATATATTTTTTTCTTTCAAGTCCGTAGAGATAATTGTCTTTTATCCTTTGGGATAATATGATCTCCTCCCTACAAAGTGCTCAAAAGAAAATTTTGTGTGACTATTATGTCTTCCATTGATTCTCATGCTAAAGCATAAAGGCTTATAACCGTTTTTATCTGTCGAGATGTGATCCAATCCTCTATAACTCCCCTACTGCATGAGTTTCTCTAGAAGATCCTCAATTATACTCAAAGTAATAAGAACAATTAATCTAATAATCATCATATTAACATTCAAGCATATGAAGTTAATATAAAAGCATTCAAGGAATGCAAATATAAACTACAAAAATACAGCACAGTGGTTTTTAACGTGATTTGACACAACCTACATATAATGCGTCTAATCCACATCACAAATAGGATTCTACTGACAGAAGCGCATCTCCAATTCTCTCTTGGGTGAGCTTCACAATATCTGGTTTAAGGGTAAAAATTAGGGGTGTCAAATTTTGACACGATACGAAAATTCGACTCGAACCTGACCCAGAATTTTCAGGTTTGACCCGACCCGTTTCTCAAACGGGTCGGGTTCGGGTTGCAAAAATTGACCCGTTTGAAAAATGGGTCGGGTTCGGGTTGACCGGCGGGTTGCCGGATCAACCCGATAACCAGTTTAATTTAAAAAAAAACCTTAATTTTGAAATTTCCCACCCGCTGCCCGTGCGCCCGCGCCCGCGCTGCCTGTTGCCCGCGGGCCCGCGCTCGCTGCCGGCTGCCCGCGCGCCCGCGTTGCCCCGTGGCTGCCCGCTTGCCTGCACGGCTGCCCGCTCGCCCGCGTGTCCGCCCTCCGCCCCGCGCGCACCTACCGGCATCCGCTCGCCCGCTCCGCCGCTCGCCTCTGCCCCGCCTTCCCGTGTAGGGTCGGGTCAACCAGGTAACCCGCCGGGTCGGGTCCGAGTTCGGATTTCCAACCCGTTTTCCTACCCAAGTCGGGTTAGGGTCGACCCGTTTGAATGCGGGTCATTCCGGGTTCGACCCGAACCCGACACGTGATCCGAAATTGACACCCCTAGTAAAAACACTCAATTTTTGTGAGCATCTCACTTATACGTTCTGCCACACGAAGTTTCACCAAGTTCCACTTGCACAAATTCAAATATTACAAGAAAAAAAATAGATCGAAGTGTTCCAACAATTCAGAGATGATTTATTAGACTTCATTTGGGACAATTTTTTTACTGTTTTATAAAACAACTTTCTAGCATAAAAATTTTTAACTAGAAAGTTCTTTTAGATACATGGGCGGAACTACCTAAAGCCTAGCGGGGCAATTGCCTCCCCTCAAAAAATTAAAAAAAAATTACTATAGGATTTTTTAGATAATTTATGCCCCGCCATCTATTTTTTAGTTTTTATTACAAGGGTTTTTAGACAATTGCCCCCCTAAAAATTTTAAAATACTATAATCTTTAGGCAACTGCCCCAAGCATAATTAAACACATTGTGTAGAGGTGTTATTAGTAGGGAATGATGAACCAAATACAAAAAAAACAAGTAAAAAGAATCCAAAAATATCCTGGCAAGTCGAACCCCTCCAAGGGGCGCTTCCCCCTTGGACATTTGCGAAATCTCTACACTATTACTTATAAGTTTGCCCCCCCCCCCCTAAAAATTAAGGCTAGTTCCGCCGCTATTTGGATAGTAGTAAGAAAATTATTCATAAGGAAGCCACCAAACCTATGACTATCACCCAACACTTTGGCACAATACAATTTTTATAACGCTATATTGAAGATATACAAATGAAAATTATCTTATAAGAATTATAGATTGATAACTTAAGTTATATTGATTCCTTAATGAATATTTTTTAATTCCTCTTGATTTTTCTCCCAATAAAAAAAACATAAATATCATCTAGTTTTGATTTTTAATAATTAGCCTAAAAATACCTTAAACCATATACATAGAGCCAAGAGATTATCTTAAGAACTCAATAAATTTAATGAAATTAAAATTAACCTCAAATTTATTTAATATAAGATAATTATCTTAAATAAAAATTAAGATGTAATTTGATGTAATTAACTGATTTAGATAGATTTAAATAAATATATAAAACATATAAAGTTAAGTAAACTTATTAAAATAAAATTTACATAATTAAAGAATATTTATGATATTATAATTAATATTGATTTTTTAACTAATATATCAATCATCTAATTACCATAATTAATCCTAAAATATATATTTAATTAAGATAATTTTTAAAATGAATTCAATTTTTTAATGCATATGAGTGATCAATATTTTAATGATGAGAAATTATGCACATAATGACCAAATAAAAATTCATTAAAAAATTATTTACATATTAACCAATAGGGAATAATTTTAATAATAAACTCCAATAAATTCCAAACGCTATGAAAATTAAATCCAATAATTTATTCACATGTTCTATCTTCATATTTTGAATATATATATTTGATGTATGTTTACTTCAAAAGAGTAATATTTGGGACAAAAGGAAAAATATTTCTAAAAATTTTGAGAGGTGAATTCATATTATCTTTTATTATGAAGATGATAAGGAAAATTGGTCAAATATATCCGTTGTTTATTTTTTCGGAGAAATTTACCTAAAAATATATATTGGACCAAATTACCCCCTTTTTTTAACTGCGGACTTTTTGTTTTCCTTATGGTAAATATAACATAATACAATCAAATAGTTATAACATAACATAATATATGATTGATACAACATAGTGCAATAATAACAACTGTACATAATAGATTATAAAGCTATTAAACAAAGAGTGCAATCCAATAGCAATAATATCATAAATTGCAATCAAATTACGATACATAACTAAACCAATAGAAACAAAGATTTGTACATAATATTATATTAATAGAATGCTTTAATATTTTATTACTATTCATAAAAAATTAATCATGATCGGGCACAAATCTCGAGGAAAAGTTAAATGAGAAACTTTCAAAATTAAATTCAGGCCATATGAACTTTGATTTCAGCAAACTTACAGTTGACTGAACGTCTCAGAAAAACGAACCCAACAACACCAAATTCAACTCAATCTGAGCCCAAATGAGTCCAAATCGAAGACTCGAAGCGCATTTGGAGGGTTCAAACTATAATTTGGATTCCAAACGGTTTCCAAACGTGACATGCTTATAGTTGAAAAGAGCGGCTCGACAAGACGATTCCAATGAGCACTAGATCATCAAATTCTGATATCATTAGGGCCTTCAAATCCCAATAAACGGTCCACGCGGCCATCCATTCAAATCACTCCCAATTAACCCTTGATTTCTTTCTTATTTACTGACCATGCTACTCTCAGAAAACTATAAATAGACCCCTCATTTCTCATGAGAGGGGACCCAAGCAAGAAGAGAAGAGAAAGAAGAAAGCTTCCTTGCCACCAGACTCCTCCTCGACCACCGCCTAACTTCCACCCAGCAGCCGATCGACGTCGGAGTTCTGCCTGACATACGACTGACGCCAGAGTTCAGCCTGACCGCCGACTGACGCTAGAGTTCTGCCCGACAGCCAACTGACGCTGGATTTCTACCCGACCACCCAACGTCGCCTGATTTTTTATCTCTGTTTGTAACTGAATTTCAACCCGAGAGTTGATTATTGTAATCTAATTGTCCTCAATTTCAAGGACAAGTGAGCCCTTTGTAACCTAAGCAAATACTAGTGGAATCCTTTCAACTGGGCGTGGCCCTGTTGTTTTTCCCTTTATAGGGTTTTCCACATAAAAATTCTTGTGTTCTTTCATTTTCTGTTTGTGTGCTGAATATATGTATAACGCTGAGATAAAAATTTTTAACTCTATCGCCGCATATATCTTAGCCCACAATAGTTTAGTGCCGTTTGTGGGAAATAATCCCACAATTCTAGGTATTTCTTCAGTGGCTAATAGGCGTAGCAATCGCTTCTTGGGAGCCTCCAGCTCCAACACCCACCAATCTAGGAATCACTCTATGAATCATGGATTCCAAGTATCTACCTCTTTTTATCCTAGGGGCCAAAACATTGCTGTGGAAGAAATCTCAGGACCTTTCCTAGAAGAACATATCCGAAAGATGGAAGAATCTCAAAATGAGATCTTTCAACTCCTACGAGAGACTCGACAACTAGTGCTAGCACCACAAGAGGATGTTCTTCTCCCTCGAGATCCACTACTGGCCGAAGATGTTCAACTCGAACATTTTCATGTAGAGATTCATCTTCCTCTGCCAAGGAGGCATATGCAATCGCATCAAGACAACGAACTTGCTGACACTGCAAGTTCTACCCATCCTTCGCATACATGTTGACAACCTCGCATTCCTCCAGACATCTCCTATAATTTCTTACAAGAAATATTATAACATGATCATCATCAGATCTCCACTTAATTTTGTTAGTGTGTCGCCCGACTACTAACACGGCACACTACTTTGACCCCTTCAATTAGGGATATCTGATGTTTGCACGTGTCAATATGGACATGTATTGCCTTAGCAGAATGTAACTGGACCACCATTATCATCGGCCCTTCGCCCGAAGTCCGTCGTCGATCCTTTACTCTATATCAGCCCTCATTGGCTCCTCGCTAAACTACTAATAGCAGCATAGCCTCCAACTATCTCCTTCAGCTCCACCAAACCATCGATCGACATCAAATTTTCACTCAATTGTCGATCACCGACAGAATTCCGCCCAATCACCGATCGCCGCCACACTTTCACCTGGCCGTCGATCTTCGCCAGATTTCTGCTCAAACATCATCAAAATTCTCCCTGTCTACTAATAACCTATGGTTCTCCTCCCGAATACTATTATCGCCAGATCTTCTCAAATCACCCTTGTATACAAGCAGCAGTTGATCTTCTTCTGTCAAGGGTTATCTATTAAGAGAATAATCTATCATCGTGACTTTTTCAACACAAAAGAGGGGCCCTGAAGCTTGATAGGGGATGTCGCCTATCTCAAACAGTGGAATGCATCTAATGTAAGGAAAAAAAGTCAGAGGAAAGGAGAATGAAAAAAGAGAAAGTTCTTTTTACACTAATGAGGGGCACTGAATTTGAGTAGGGGATGTCACCTACCAAAAATAATGGAATGCCTCTAGAGTAAGAAGAAAACTGAGGGAGAAAGTGAAAAATTCTAACTTCTACATAATTAGAGGAGCACTGAATTTGAGTAGAGGATGCCACCTATAAAAAATAATGGAAGGCCTCAACTGTAAGAAAGTTAAAAGGAGAGGGGAGGAAGAAAAGGCTGAAAATTCTCAACTTCTGCACAAAGAGAGGGGCACTGAATTTGTATAGGAGATGCCACCTACAAAAAATAATGAAATGCCTCAAATGTAAGAAAGTCAGAAGGAGAGGAAAAGGAGAAGATGTGCATTTTTTTTCTTTGCCCCAAGAGAGGTATTTATAGGACAAAAAGAGGAGGAAATGATTCAAAATTAGGGGGCAATTTGCCTCCAAAAATATTTAAAATTGTTTGAAATGTCTCTAGAAGTTTTTTCAAAATTTTTTGGGCCCACAAAAAAAGACACTATCCAAACTTTTTTTATTCCTGTAAAAAAAAAATTGTGTGGGTCCCTACATTAAAAAAAAAGAAAAAAAACAAAAATAAAAGGAGCGTCTAAAGCAACGTGCCTAGGAGGCGGTTAGAAAAAATGATGAAATAGCAATGAAGAAAAAAAAAAACATTCGTTACACGGTTACATTTGCATAAATAAGATTTTGTAGGTTCATATATGTAAAAGTAACATTGAAAAATAATTTGAGGGAAGAGAAAATGGCTAAATTTTACATTGGTAAATAATAAAAAAAATTTTGGAGCGCAAACACTGTAGCGTATAATTATGTCATGATACGATGAAATTTTTTAATTGATTTCATCCCTCACCAAATTGCTTATTTGTTAAAATGTTATATTATAATCATATTTGTCAGAAAACAAGCATATAATTCTATTATGAGTACTATTGTAATGATATCTAATTCATAGGGTTATTTAAAGTGATATATTGGTGATGGAGTATATATTAATCTTGGGAATATAATTTTGTGATTCAAATAATTTAAAATGTTATGTCATGTATTTTCGGATTCTGCAAGCTTCGACGTTCGAAAATAAGGGGTAACTGATATATCATCAAAAATTAATCATGGTCAGGCACGAATCTCGAGGAAAATTAAGTTGGAAATCTTCAAAATTAAATTTGGGACCATATGAACTTCGATTTTAGCAAACTTACAGTTGAATTGAACGTCTTAGAAAGATGAACCTAGCGACACCAACTTTTTAACTTAATCCGAGCCCAAAAGAGTTCAAATCAAAGACCCGAAGCGCATTTGGAGGTTTCAAACTATAATTTGGATTGTCAAATGGCTTCCAACGTGACATGCTTATAGTTAAATCGAGTGGCTTGATGAGACGAATCCAACGAACCCAAGATCGTCAAATTTTGATATCATTAGGGCCTTCAAATGCCCAATAAATGGTCCACGATCAAGGGATTCAACATCAGCTGTTCATTCAAATCACTCCCAATTTATCTTTGATTTCCCTTCTATTTACTGGTCATGCCATCTAAAAAAACTATAAATAGACCCCTCATTTCTCATGAGAGAAGACCCAAGAAAAAAGAGAAGAGAAAGAAGAGAAGAAATAGAGTTTTCTTGCCACCAGACTCCTCCCCGACCACCACCGGACTTCAACCCGGTAGCCGACCGACACCGGAGTTCTACCCGACAGCCGACCGACGTTGGAATTCAGCCCGACCGTCGACTGATGCTGGAGTTCTGACTGACAGCCGACTGACACCGGATTTCTGCCCGACCACCCAACGTCGCCTGATTTGGATTTCCATTTATAATTGAATTTTAACCAGAAAGTAGATTATTGTAATCTGATCGTCCTCAATTTTAGGGATGAGTCAGCCACTTGTGACCTAAGTAAATACTAGTGAAATCTTTTCAACTGGGCGTGGCCCCGTGGTTTTTTCCTTTCTAGGATTTTTTATGTAAAAATTCTGATGTTCTTTGATTTTTTGTTTGTGTGTTGAATATCCGTATAACACTGAGATGAAAATTTCTAACTCTACCATCGTGTATCTTCTAGCCCGCAACAACTATATACCTATGGACCTATATATCTCATTACAAGAAAATCATTTATTACCGGCGGCAAATCACCATTTTTCTGGCGGATTATGAATTTACCGGCTGCTTTCCAACGAAAAATTTTTCGTCGGTAAAACCCTCTTAGAAAAAAAATTTTCGGCGGCTATCCGCTAGTATTAGGCAACCGGAAAATTAAAAAATTTTAATTAAAAAAAGCCGTCGGCTGCCCTACCTTGCTGCCTGCCCGCTGCCCGAAGGACTTCCCGTGCTGATTGAGAGCTACCCGCCCGCACTGCCCAGTTGCCTGCAAAATTGCTACCGTGGGATTTGAACTCCTCCCATCTGAAAATTCAAAGACCCAACCGTTTTGCTGAGAAGGAAAATTTGTCAAAAATATATCCTTTCATATTTAAACTATAAGTATATGAAATTTAAAATTAAAAATAATTAAATAAAATATTAAAATAAATAATAAGTTATTTAATTAATACTTAATTAAAATAAAATTTTAAACTATAAAAATAAGTAAAATTAATAATCAAGTTTAAAATGAGAATTAAATTATTTAATTAATTTAAAATGGAAATTAATAATTAAAAATGAATTAAAATAAAGTATGAAAGTTAAAAAATATTTAAAAGCAGCCGGAAAGGCCGCCGGAAAATGCCGGACGCAATAAAATAACCGGAAAAATCACCGGAACTGCTCGAAAATTGTCCGCTGGAACACCGCCGGAAAATTCCGTCAATAATAAATGATTTTTATGTAGTGTCTGCATTATTATAAAGTAAAAATCTACACATAGATAATACGTATAGAATTATATATGATCATGCGTAAGTGCACATGCATTCCGTAGTCCTCATTACAAATGAGGCATATAGCACTCATAAGTACTATAAATAAAAATTTTAAATGGCTTATCTCTTCGGTAGACTTGCAAACATCAGCTATGCTAGCCCTCCTCTACTTTCAAGGAGCTTTCGATGTGCATGTTCTTAACTATTGTTAAATTATCCTAACATCTCCCTGCTATTGCAAGACAAATTCATCATTTCTTGCATTGTCTACCTTTGAGTGCAAGTGGTGTCAAACTCATAAAACATCAAGATCTTTGCAAGCAATGAGATCTCATATATCAATAATTGTACTTTGTTATAGTCATTGAAAAATACGAGTTCCACATTAACCCAAGACTTTTGATTATTTTCCTCATTTATAATGACATATATTTAGGCTTCTTTAGGCAATTGGTGTCACGCCCCAAAATCAAATTTAGAATAATTATCTATTTTAATCTTTTTAATTATTTATCAGAGCTTCTATAAATCATCAGTGAAAGTAATTAAATATCATACAAATTAAAATATTTTATTATATTCATTCACTAAAATTTTATTTATACTAGCTAGAAAATTACTAACAATCACTAATTTATCAATAACTCATAACTACAAAAGAATAAAAAAAAATGCAGAACAAAATCAAAAGAACATGAAGATCTCAATTAGTCTCATTATACTTAGTCCTAATCCCTTTTCCTGACATGAAATCAATAAAATTCACATAATGAGCTAAAAAATTCAGCAGTAACTCAAATTCATTAAAGCTTTCAATGCAAGACTCAAGAATCAATATAAATGTTTATCTCAATCAATAAAATCAATAACATTCAATATCATCAATGATCAATCACTACTAGTTCGATCTAATATGATCAATAATAAAAAGCAATAATCGTTACACTTAAATTCATAAAACAACATCTATGCGAGACTTTAAATGTATTGATAATCAGTAATAGTAATCAGTATTCGTATGAGTAGGACAATAAAAGTAGTAAAATAGTAAATCCATATAATAAAAAGTAACTCATCACTGAAATCATGCATGAGTCTATAGATGAATTATAAGTATATAATTGTCAATGTCAATGTCATTAGTCTTATCTATCTTATTTATAATACAATCAGTACATATATATATATATATATATATATATATATATATATATATATATATATATATATATATATATACACAAGTATATGGTTCAACAATATCGGACATCCAGCTTTAATGTAATGTTTTCATCCCTTAATTCGTATTCATTACATCATTATATCATTATCATTAGCTTTCATCTTTTATCATTATTATTACATGCGGCTTTTAATAATCATTAAGAGTCATCACTCTCTATCCGTTGGCATAATTCGGTCATCTGTTATAAGCTACAACCGGGATAATACCACAAATCATCTTTTAAGTAAAGTTCGTTGGCCCACCCTCCTACACAAGATATTATATTTTAACAGTCAACCTATTTATAGTGTTGAAAGCCAATCTTCTTTGCTTATGCAATGCCACAATCAATTGTATCAATTCATCTTTAATGTATGTGTTGACCTACAAACAGTGAACCGAGCAAGCCAGTCAACCCACGACTCAACCACCCAACGAAACCACCCACGATCTCGTGTAACCGCTCCTCACGACACAAAATGGCTCTCGCTCTCTCATTCCCTTAGACACACTCTCAGAACGACAAGAGATCGCAAGGAAAGGAGAACTGGGAACTTACCTGCTCCAGCTGCCCGCTTCTGACTCCGACGCCAGACACCGACCCCGCAAGTCGACCTTCGACTCCGCCTCCGGTTGCCGCCGTGCCCTAGAGGACCAAACTCACAGTGGCAAGCAAAGCCGAAGCCCCTCTCCTTCTTCTGCGATCGATGCCTTCTCCAAGGACCGAACTCGACGTGCCCTAGACTCGGACGAACCCGTCGCCGGCCTGCCTTCGTCGTGGAGCGTCTCTGCTCCGGCCGAGCCAAGCCTGACCAGCTGCCGGTCGACCCTCCACCGCTGATTCGAACCCCGGCTCCCGTGCGTGGCTCCGTCGTCTCCGATCCCTAGCCAGATCGGGCTCTACCCGACCCCCCCCTCTTATGCATATATAATTATATATTATATAATAGTATAATTTATATATTTATATATATTGTAATATTATGTTTATAATAATATTATTATATAATATTATATATATATATATATATATATATATATATATATATATATATATATATATATATATATATATATATGATAATAATAATAATTGAGAAGGAGGAAAGGGATCTTCAAATCAGCAACCACTCGAACTACATCAAATCTCCGGCAACAACTAATCTGCAACTAATCTTCGTCAATTGGAAGATTTGAAGACCAATTCCGGGCTCGACAACGCCCCGAAGCCCTCGGCCGTTGACTATCTTTCCGGCCGGGCGGACTTGAAAGGGCAAATGCCCTCCTTACCTCCCGGCGCCGGGGAGGGGACGCCGGGAGGCTGCCGAAATTTCTTAAAAAATCTGGGACTTAGACAAAATTTTTAAAAGATTGGAGAGAAATAAAATAATTTGCAAGCAGGTGGGAGCAATTTTGAAGGAAGTCCCGGGGTTTGATTCGGTCCCCCGAAGCCCTCAGTCGTCGAGCTAATCCGACCGAGGGATTGAAGACGTGAAGACTCAATCTCCTCGCCGTTGATTTGATCATGTCGAGTTGAGCCCAAAGGGCAAATGCCCTCTTTACCTCCCGGCGCCGAGGAGGGGACGCCGGAAGGCTGCCGAAATCTTCTCAAAAATTCGGGACTTGGCCAAATTTTTGAGAAAATCGGAAAATGCTTAAATGATTATTTGATTTAAAAATAATTATAAATATTAATTAATTTGATAAATTAATTGATAAAAAGAAAAGAGATCCTCAAATCGACAATTGTCTGCAACCATTCGTCGTCAACTAAAGCTTCTGAAGATCATTCCTAGGCCCGACAACGCCTCGAAGCCCTCGGCTGTTGATTATCTTTCCGGTCGGGCGGACTTGAAAGGGCAAATGCCCTCCTTACCTCCCGGTGCCGGGGAGGGGACGCCGGAAGGCTGCCAAAATTTCCAGTGAAAGTAGAGAACTTTACTTGGACTCAGAGTTGATCCGGACTTGACTTTGAATAAACATTAGACATATGACATTAAACTCAAAGGAAGCTTGAGCATAATCAGGCGACTTGGAGCACAACTCAAAATAAAACTTGTAATCTTGCAAAGCAACAACATTAATCATACAAGCGAGGATATTTGATAAATGTGATAATAGCTTTATGATCGATGTTGTCATACAAGCAAGCAAGTGGAAAATAAATTCTTGATACGTACAAAGTGATGAACTCTTAATTCAGTGCAAGTAAATAAATATGGAATTTGTATTGAATGAAAAGGAATTTCCAGCATGACATGCTTACAATCAACTGGATAAAGTCTTCAATCAACATCAAGGTGTTATCATGTTAACTAAGATACAACTGCTAATGAGCAAACAGACTCGTTGTATGCAACAAATAATAAATGCATCATTTATGAGCAAAAGCAACAGACATGTCAATAACAACAAAATCAATGAAATATGCATGAATTGTAGCAAGAAATATGTAATGATATGTTCATAAGCAAAGCGGGGAGAAGGTGCAAGGACCTACAGTGAAAAGGATTCTCATAAATGCATGCAAGGGGACATGTAGTGAAAATGATATTTGGCTTGCAAGTACAAATGAACACATTGACTTGCCAACCAACAAATAAAGGAAGGGCGACGGTGAGTGCATCTCATCGACGATCAACGATAATATGCAAAATAAGCATATTAGCTTATCTATACATGATAATGCTAAGTACGTCGTGGGAATGACAATTATCCTATAAATGTATCAAAGGGGATTGCGACGAATGCAGTAGCACATTCATAAGCAAGGCATGAAGAGCATGCACCAGATAAAACGACTTCGTGGTCAACATCAACATACAAATAAGTGCATTGGAACTTGCAAGAAGCAGAGGGATTCAACATGCGATGAGTTGAAAGATATGGTGTGTTTGAATAATTTGAAGAGAATACAACTCTCATGTAATTAATGTCATTCAGCTGCAGGCAAATACGCTGGCCTTTTACAGACAAAAGTATATGATACACAACAAATTCAAACACCTACGGGTTATTGAAGTAGACTTGATGTGTAAACAACAAGTTATCTATGAGCAAGGGTAGCAAATGTACGACAAATACAACCATCTATGGGCCGTTATAGAAGACCCGTCATAAGCTCAACATATTATTTACAATCAAGTACGTGAAGAATGGTGGCAAAGACAACATGTCTGTAGCACATTCGAGGTACCTACCAATTGTTGTAGCAAAGACACTATAACACCTCCACGGCCAACAATTATCCAAATCAGTCAAATACATTGGCTCTATGCGAGCAAGGACAAGGAGCTTGTATCGAACAAATCAATCCACCTACGGACTGCCATAGCATACCTGTTATAGATCCAACATATTTCCTACAAGCAAATGCAAGAATAACTGTTGTAGACACAAACACTTGTTGGTGGTGATAGAAGATTCTCCACAATCACAACAAGCTCCTGCGAGCCACTGTATGAGACCTATCACACACATAAAGGCGTCTACAAGCTGCAACGCTACACCACCGGATCCGCAACACGTGTACAAGCGGACAGAAGGCGTTCGTAGGCCCTTAAATGAAATCTTGGGCATATTTCTAAATGAAATCACTCGCACAATGGATCATATTTAAATATTTTAAAAATCCCTCACTTATGTATTAAATATGACTCCTTAAACTAAAGTGCAACAAACTCCTGCATGTGCTCCGACAAATACGATAAATTTCTAAAGGCAAAAGTCTGAGAATGCTGCGCAGGGTCAAATGCTACAACCCGCATGTGCTCTGACCACCGCATACGATTTCAAAATCTAATGGTTTGAGAATGCTGCGCGGATCTAAATTCACGTCTCATCCTCCTCCTCGAAAGGACTGGAGTCGACACGACTTAAATCACAAAATGCCTCCCAAAATTCTACGAAAACACTAGTGACTTTAACGTCACCCCGATGATGGCCGTGTCGATCAGAAATCTCAACCGGAGGGGTTTCAAATCTCAAATCAAACAAAATTCCAAATCTCTGAAATGAAATCTATCAACTAAAAACCAATCCACCTCCCGCAACTGTTTGTCGGGGGTGATAAATTTGAAATTAACCTCAGCTCACAAAGAACGAATGCGTGTCGGGTGTATCGCTATGATTCATCCTCAAATAGTCTCTTGCCAGCAGGGATGTGGCACGTGCCCTCTGATCGGGTGGTTTTGCCGCGAAATGGCACCATTATATTACGATCACGGCCAAAGCCCGTATGTTCCCTAACGGCGTCAAACCCTTGAGCGATGAATCATAGGGTATAGTCGATAGGCACAAAGCCCTCTTTCAGCTAAGGTGGATTCAGATATATCCCCTTAGACAAATACCAACCCAGGTCTACAAGGTATTCTTGGACGAAGTAACCCATGGCTGCCGATAAGATGTCTTCTGTCAGGTTGGGTCGACTACCTCCTCTGACTAAGTAGACCAGGGATCATGACAGCCCGGGACGACAGAACCATGGGATCTTGATCGGGCTCGTCTTCATTCCCCCCACCACCAGTTTTAAGTTCATGGTGACAAATTTTAAATCATAAAACCAAAATTCAAACCCTAAGATTGTTGCTATTATATGCTGGATTTACAATCTTTGCGAGCTTTTTAATGACTAGCCTTAATCGAAAGTTCTCTCTCATTATCGGGAGGGGTAATAAACTATAGGGGCTTGCGCCTATAGGAAACCAGAACTCAGATCATAAAGTCCTCACAAAATGAGGGTGAAATCTCTGGGTAGTGTCTTATCTAAAACCCAATCTGTCTTCTGAAAATTCACCCGGAACCTAATTTTGTTAAAACTCTCTACCGTCATCATCAAACAAAGAAAAGGAAAATAGAACGATGGCGCGGAGAGGCCGGGAATGCATCCTATGGAATTTTCGGAGCCCACAGTATGAAATGTACTTTAATATATAAAATGCAACATGAAATACTCAATTATATTAAATACAAGAAAATCTATATAGTAGCCTAAAACTTTAGAAAATCTAACTTTTATTTTACCGGGTGAAATTCAATAATATTACAGTCAAAATGTCCATACTATTCATATCTACCATATATAAAAAGTTATATGGTAAAAGTACGATAAATCAAAAGAAAATGCAGTTTTATTAATTTAAGAGAAAATAAATCTATTAAACTCAAAATTATTGAAAATTAAAATGAGATTCGGGTTACTAATGACAATCAGAAGACATTTTATAACAGTAGTGACGAACGAAAATGATCAAAAATTGGGTTTCTCTGTCTTCTCTTTCTCCTCTTCCTCTCCATATCCCTCTTTTCTTCTACGACAAGCCAACTAAAATAGGGGATGGCTGGGCGCTTATGTAAGTTTAGTTTTTAGGATTTATAATCAAAATATATAAAAATACTAGTAGTGGCCTAGCATTGTAGGACTCAGACCCAACGCTACAGTGCTACATGCAAAATCTAGAATTACTATAGAACAGAGCCTCAAGCATCGTAGTGGCAATTTTTGGCGCCACTGTGCTCTCAAACATAGCATTGCACTGCTCCAAAGCACAACATTGCTGCACTTAAATTCAAACAGAAATTAAGTTTTTTTTTACTCTTCTCGTATTTTCAGGTTATTACAATTAGAAAGAGTCCTTTCACTTTAAATTAGTATATGTATACATCACTACTCTATAATATTGATTAAATAATTCATCCAAGACAATGATGCCTAATCATGGTCTTTAGGTAGCAACATATCTACTTCCTTATTAGGTAACATAATAAATTTATGTACTTTAAAAGCTTAAAATTAAAGTAAGTTTATTCAAATATTATAAAATTCATGCCATGAATAAACTTCTTGAGTAGTTTTATTACTATCAAGCCGAATTATGAGTGTATCAAGCTATTAAAATCATGTTGTGCTTTCACTACCCACTCCTTTCTTCATATCCTTGGAGTTATCTTTCATTGGTATCATCCAAGCCTTGAAGAAATGCAATTACTCTTCATCAATCAAGCAGAGAGTGTTAATTATGCACAGATTCATTGCCTTATATTCGTTTGCTAATTGATCCCTAAGTCTTCCACCTCCTTCTCCATCTCTTTTCCCACCTCATCTCCAACCTCAATAAAATGAATGATTGAGTTGGCGTCAAATATTCCCTTGTTATCCTCCTTATTCGCTTTCACCTCCCTATGTCTAAAATTTTTAACAAAATTGACCGGAGTCAATATATTCTACTCCAACTTCAGTTGATTATTCTCTAGTCAAGGTTAGTTGTTCTTCAACTCTTGTACAATAACAATATGCAACTTTAACTCTTTGAAGGAGGACATCGACTAACTAGTACCTGGTTGTTCTTCAAACTCCTTTTTTTTTTTTTTTTTGAATGTGATCATCATACTTGCTAATTTTGAGCACAATGGAAAAGCCCTCATTCTCTTCATCATTGATTATCCTCAATAATAGTTAACAAATCAGGGCCATAAAAAACTGTAGTTTGTAAGATTTAAAGAGTTATCTATATTGGGATTCCTTAAATCTTACACTAAGATCAAAAGAGTCAAATAATTTAAATTTTCTCCATCAAACTCTCAGCTCTACATATAACATAAGCAGTATAATGCATCTCTACATATATGATTAGAATGAATATCTACATGCATAATAAAACAAATAAAATGAGTCAATTCCTCATAAGATAATAAGGACAAAACAAAAATAGTTCAAATCATACTAAAATCATGCTCGAACATTATTCAAATCTTAATTGAACATTTCTTAAATCTTGTTTGAAATATGTTGGATCCTAGCTCAAACCTGGTTCAAACTTTATTCTAACTATATTCAAATCATTGTTATAATCATATTCTAGTATAACTTGAATCTTATATAATCCTCGTTAAAACCTTATTCAAATAATGCTGGAACATTATCCAAATGTTGCTTGAATCTTGTTTGAACCTCGTGCATAATACTCGAAAGTTCTAACAAGATTAGAACATGGTTCAAATAACTTTAAAACATGTTTGTAACGTATAATATAATGTCCAATGATATTTTTTGACCTAAGTTTTAGAATTCAAACGATGCATTCAAATAATAAAAAAATAATAATAAATTACTAACTTTCAACAAATAATAATTGTAAATTCCAAACCGTCTATGCGAAACTTTGCCGTATATTGATAACATGAGCTTTGAGATTGTTAGAAAAAGAAATAGCATTGAGAATAGGAACATTAGAGCGGTTTCCTTGTTCAAAAGTTTGTGTGAGTCTTCAGCTAGGGTTTCGACTCCTACTTATTATTGCAACGATAATTTCATTTGAAATAAACTTTTTGGTACTTTTCTCTAAAAAAAATAGCAAATATATTTGATCAATTACAATAATTACGAGGCATATAAAATAACATTTTTTAAAGATGATGGGATAATTTTTATGAGGGGTGAGCTTTGCTGCTAATTTTAAAAGACAATGAGCCAATTTTACAACATTATATATATATAAATGATGTTTAACATTCCTTTTTACTTGAATGTTAAACTCAGCTAAAAGTTTTTTGAGGTTATCTTAAATTGTGGATTTGGCTTAAATGTTGGATTTAGTAAATCTCACCAATAGAATGGCTGATTTTAAATGTATGGTTAGCATAAAATAGGATTTAAAGAAGATAGATTTTAGTAAATGGTGGAAATTTAGATTTAATATATATTGGTAGTGTTCAATCCCGAAAAATTATCTTGATGCGGGTAAGATGCTTCATGGCTGTCATTGACACCCATCTTTCCGCATCAGAATAAGTGTTATTTGGATTTTGGTTAATTGTTCGTTTCTTAAATGAAAAAAAATTCGGTTCAACGGAAAACCGAAATGCTTCCTAAATAAAAACTCATTTGTCTTCAATTCTCCATGTGTAAATAATTTTAGATTTTATTTAGAAATTATTCTTAAAGTCTTCATTTATTACTATTTCAAAATTCAGTTAAGCAAAAATGGAACTGAATAAATTAAATTGTATTGTAGTTCATTTTGATTATGTTCTACCTATAGAATTTTACTTTATATGTAGTATTCCTATGGCATTGTACATCAACTTAAACTCATAAAAAGTGGTTGGATGGTGAGTCTTGGATATCAAGGTTTGTTTAGAGACAGCATTTTTTACTAATATTTTAAATAGTTTTCTAGTACAAAAATTTCTAGTCCAAAAAAATTTTATACTAAAAAACTGCTTTATAAAATAATAAGAAAGCTGTCCTAAATGAAGCCTAAGGAAGGTATCGTTTAGGACGGCTTTTTTTATCACTTTTTAAAGTAGCTTTTTAGTACAAAAATTTCTTGAACAAGAAAATTTTATGCTAAAAGTAGCCCCAAACGAAGCTTAAGTCTTCTCACATCAATTTGTGCTTTGTAAAATCAATATAGTGAAATCTCAATATTCTTCTCTTTAGTTCTCTCCTTCTCTTCCGCATGTTTCTATCAAGCTTCTTCTATACTTCTTCGTAAATTTTTTATCACTCACAGATAGATTCGAATCCAAAATACCTATATTAAATATGTTTCATCAGCAATTATCTTTCACCAAATTAAAAAAGTCGGTTAATCAGCTTAATTGGTGAATACTTCGAAATTTTTTATTGATATATTTTAATTAAATTTCACTTATATTAAATTTATATTTAAACACTAATTTTTTTAGAAGTAAAAAATGAAATGATAAAAAGTAATTAAAAGTGCCGATTCTAGTTAGCAAATTAGTCAAGTCTGATCTGAAATTGACCCAACTCGAAAAAATTTGACCCAAACCCAACTCAACCTGAAACAGATAATTCCGAACCCAACCATTTATCATATAGATCATTTAATGTTTTAGATCAATACGGCCCATATAATCCAAATACAACTAGTTTAATTTGAAAATGATTTGTTTAACCCAAACTCAACCTATTTAGCTAAATTGAATGATGATTGGGCAAATTTAAAATTTTAGGTCAACTCAAACCCAATCCAAAAATCAATCGGATCAATTTAAATTTTAATAGTCCAATTTGAATCGAGCTGCCAGATTGGATACCCAAAAATAATTCTCAAATATAAATAGAAGCCCAACAAGGCCCAATTTTGCAGTGTCCGAGCTCTCAACCCAGATATAGTTTAATTGGCGTTCGTCGCTCATCCTCGCTCCTCGAAGAAACTAGATACGTCGTTCGCGTCGCGGAAGAGCGAAGCGAGAGATTAGTGAAGAAACAAGCAATTCTTCTCCTTCGCCACCTCCTCTTCAATGGTTAGAAGAAAACTCAATTCCCTAATATTTCCATCTTTCTCATGAAATTCAGATGGATTCTGTTGCAATCTTGGATTTGGGAACATTTTAGGGTTTATAAGATCTTTCTCATGCACAGGCGCCGAAACCCGTGACAAGCCCCGTCCCCGTTGCCTGGTATCCATCCTTGTCTGTCTTAATGCTTGCGATCGGCCTCATGCTCACCGCCTCCTTCTTCATGTAAGTCATATCGTCTGCGATCTAACTTTTTTCTTCACTGGAAATGTTCTTATGGAACTCTGATTTGCCAAACTTTTTTTTTGTGTACCTGTACTTTTTGAATTATCTAGTCTTTGTTTTGGGATTCTGAAGATGTTTCTCTGTTCCTTTGACAAATAAGTTAGGAGAAAATCAATGTTTGATCCTACTTAATTTGCAATACCTTGAATTGACATCTGAGAATTCAACCAAAAATGTCATGGTGACTTAAGGAAGTTGTTTTCCAGATCTTGGCATTGGTTCACGCTTGAAGTTACAGTACTTTAGTTGGGATGATTGTAATTGGAATAAAGTTTGTTTTCCATGTCTTCATGAGCGTGGAAATCCTTTAGCCTGATGTAATTGTGGTTACAAATGGATAACTTTTCTGACTTAAATGACGTTTTATTTGGCTGATAACGCCAACTTGTAATCGTGCAACTCTTCCAAATCTTGCATTTATCCATATCTGCTATCTTCATCTTTTGACTCATTGATTTTAATTGTTCTGTCAGTATGGCTATTAGTAGGCATACAAATTGTTAGGTGTGACCTACCACTCTCTAGCATGGTTACCTTTCATTTATGTAACTGCTAGATTCCAACCATTCATAGCAGTGGAAATTATACAATGCCCTCCGCATTTTCTTTTGAAAGTACTTGCTATTATGGCTTGTATTACAAATCAATTTACTAACTGCCCGGTGGACTCACATTCACTACTAACTATTATTTTGTTACCGTTGCAGAAGGATGCAAAGGTCTAATGGAAAGGTTAAGATACCTTAACCGTACATTGTTTACAAAGTTTGCCACTATGTTAGAAAGTTTTAGGTATTTAAAGATAACTGGCCTGTTTCTTTATGGGGGCAAAGAGAAATATCAATAGGATAGCTTGGCATTATTTTCATGTTATTGAGAAGCATACATTGAAGTCTTATCTATCAACTTCGATCAGATTCTAGAATTGCCTATTATTAATCATGTCTTAATACCATAATATGAAGGGAAATTTTTAATGATGATGATGATTGTCCCCAATATCTTCCTATTCTTTTCTTCTCATTTCTCATGTTTATAACAAGTGCTGCAATGACTTCTTGGCAACTACTTATTGTATCTTATTGACAATATCTCTATGGGAATTTATCTAAGGACATCTTTTGTGTCATTGTTAGCAAAATATAGTTTTAGAAAAATCATATAAAGAACCATTCAATTTTGTGTATAATGGATTTTGAAATGAAAAACTAGTTATAGAAACTCCCCATCTGTAAATTATTTGGTTGGATACCAAATCTAGCACATCTTTCTAAAACATGTTTAGCAGCTCCACAAGCATCATCATTGTTAACCTTGTTAACAAAAAATATTATTATAAAAAAGAGAATATAGAGAGCCATTCGATTTGCCATTCGATTTTGTGTATAATGGATTTTGAAATGAAAAAATAGTATAAAACTCCCCATCTGTAAATCATTTCATTGGATACCAAATCTAGCACATCCTTCTTAATATATCTACAAAAAGTCCACACGGGTTGGCACGAATCTCGAGGAAAAATTGAAATTAAATTTAAAATTATATGAACTCCAATTTCAACAAATTCATAGTCGAACTGAACGTCTCAATGAGATGAACACAACGATACCAAAAGTGGTCTAATCGAAGCCCAAATGAGCACAAATCAACACTTAAAATATGATTGAAAACTTCAAACATTAATTGGATGACCAAATGATATCTAAATTAGACATGCTTATAGTCAAATAGAGTGGCTCGACGAGAGGAATCTATCTCAATTCTGACATCATTAGGACACTTAGGTGCTGAATAAATGTTTCACGATCAAGGGAATCAATATGGACTGTAAGATGGAGTGTTTTGGATTTTGGTTCAAATTATCAAAATGCCCATTCCAAAAAGCCTATAAATATAGTTTATTTTCACATGAGGGGGGGAGGAATAAAGAAGAGCACTAGAGAGCTCTCTTGTATCGTTGCCGACGACCGCCACCAATTATTGCCACCAAAAACCACCATTGCCGTCGATGATCATTGTCAGTGATCGCCACCTTCTTCTGAATTCTGACAAGATTTAACCCTGCTGTTGGGTATAGCTATTCGCCTGTGGAATTCTGACAAGGTCAGTTTTCTAATTTAATTCTTACAAGGTTAATTCTAACAAGATTTAATTCTGACAAGATTAGTTTTCTAATTTGCAACCAACACTGTACAATGTTATTTTTTCAGTGCTAGATAAGTCACTGGTCAAAACTATGCATTTTTGCTGATGAAGTTTTGTGCATCTATGCATTAGTATGACCTATATGACATTTCATTAGTTTCAACTTATCTTTTTTTCATTTGATTTTGAATTTGAGGGGTAGTTTGGTTGTACAGTAGGATTAGCTGATTCAACATAGTAAATTTGGAAGATTAAAGATATGGTAACTTCATAACTTAAAGTTGTTTGATTATAAGGAAAGGTAACCTCAGTTATTTTTATTATGTTTGGAACAAAAGAAGTATTAGTTCAATGGAAATGCTTATTTTTTTCATGATAATTAATTATCATTATGATCAACACTTAACTTGATAGCTAATGAATTATCAATTAGGAAACTAACTAAATCAAAAATTATTATTCAGAAATTATTTTACAATTTAAACTGTGCTTATACTTTGATAATTAATTCAGTAATAATTGAGTAATGAGTAAGGATATAATTGCTATTAAGGGTTTTAATTGATATGTGGTGATCAACTTGTAACTAGATAACACATTGAAAAATTAATCTAGGTTATATATTTTGTTTTAGTATGCTAATACATGTTTAATAAATCATTATAAGTATTGCAATATGTTATTATGTTAATTAATCATCAACTATTATTTAATTTGTTATTTATTAAGAAGCTTCTAATAGTGTTCAACTAATTATTGAATAGCAACTATTCATTGAGAGAGATGAGGAAGAGTAAGCTGAAATAAATTTTTTTGGATGCGAATTAAGATTATCCTAGTTTAAGTAGTAATACATAAGTCCAAGCTTAACATCTTCTAAGGTTTAGCACCAGATTATTTACCCATAATCCAGATAAAAATGTCCATTGAGAATCCATGTATCATTCTTATGATTTTATTATTATATGATATTAAATTAGCTTGTCCATAGTTTCTCTGTTCCATTTTATTTTCAATAATTGGACAAAATCCATTTAACTTTTAAGCAATTGAAAATCATAATTAACCTTATCATTATGACTATAATGAACCTTAACTATTAAGGTCAACTTTATGAATCATTCTTTTTCATTTTTCTTTTGTACTGCCCCATGAGTGCTAACTCAATCATGTGGAAGTCTTTTGGGCAAATTCGCAAATTCTTGTTATGTTACCTTTAGCTTAACCTTTTTCTTTTATAAATAATCTTTTCATGTTAATATGTTTACTTGCCTTATTGATTCATCTTCTTCCCTTTATTTCATAAACCATGTGCTTTATTTTGTACCACCTTATTTTCAGTAGGTGTTACTCCCATCTTCCCTTTAATGCCACACAACCTAACGACACCATTATGTTCCAATCTAGTAAGTTTCATCTTGGATTATAGTTGACTTGTGTAGATAGGGCCATAGTGGATTAATGTTATATAGGACTTGGTGGACTGGAAAGTCAATTTATGAGTTAATCAAGATATGGCCACTCAAGGAGCTCGATCTAATGCCCATTTGACACCCAATCAAGCCCTACTAACATGCATCAGTAAAGGGATCACAATGATAAGTATTTAGCTCATAATAAAATAGTTAGGACATAGGGTCTACATGTAGACAAGCTAGTTTTATGTGGACAAATTAGAGCATGCATGAACTATTTTAGGCTTGGCAAGCACAACAATGCTTGGTTGACTCATTGAGGATTCACATGGGTCACACTAGGGGTAGATAGACCACAAACACTGAGCCCATGGCCAAACCAGTTTAGCCTAAACTTAAGATAGGAGTGGTTCACTCATATCAAGTGCGAGCTATATGTAGCGTTGGAAGATGTATCATATTGCCTAGGGATGAATTTGATCACCTAGTGATAGAGAATGATTAATGGATTTCGAGACTTGTGTAGGGCTTTTTTGAGCTAACTAGGGAAAAGGTCAAACCAAGGTTTTCATGACCTCCTTTTATAGGTCAATTCTTAACTTTTTATGGTGCAGAATGTTGGCCATTAAAAGGGAAGCATAATATTAAGTTAAGTGTTGCAGAGATGAGGATGCTCAGGTGGATGAGTATGAGTGGCTTAACTCTTAGAGACAGGATACGAAATGAGCTTATACATGAAAAGGTTGGAGTAGCTCCAGTGAAAGATAAAATTAGAGAGAGTTGCCTTAGATGGTTTGATTATATAAAACGGCGGCCTTCTGATGACCCGGTTAGGAAAGTAGATGTATTAGATTTGACTTATGTTAAGAAAGGTAGAGGTAGACCTAAAAAGACTTGGTTAGAAAATATTCGAAATGATCTTTCTTTATTAGATTTAAATGAGAATTTAACTTTTAATAGGGCACAATAAAGAAAAAGGATTCATGTAGCCGACCCCACATAGTGGATAAATGTTTGATGTTGTTGTTGTTGAAAAAAAAAAACTAGGGCCTTACTCAGACTTCTAGATTTGATCTAGTGCAACCACAACATAATAGTAATGAATATTTAACTTAGAAAGATCATGCAGCATATCATGATCCAATAGTTCATAGGTTGATTTGGGGATCATATCTATTGGTTCTTTAATCAATCCATGATCGTGATTTGGGCATTAGATTATGAAGAGATCAAATGGATCATGATCTTTGAAATTTTGACAATTCAATATCTTGATGGAAATAGTTAATGTTGGTAATTTTTAGATCACACCGTTGACATTAAAGATCAAATTAACAGGAGTTTATAGGTGAAGGCTAGTCATTGATCGATTGCCTGCTTAGTGATTAAGATATAGAGAGATGAAATTTAGATCATTGGACGACAATCGAGAGGACAATGGGTTATCTTACTGCCTAAAATAATCCATGAAACCTTATTTTGTTGGCTAGTAGTAATATGATTTATTTTAAACGGTCCTGGTTAGATAGGACTTTTATTTTAGTTCAAGTTAGGATGATTGCTTATATTTTGGAATTAGTTAAGGAGGGGGAAACTTGAATTTGAATTTATTGATTTTGTTCATGTTGTAATTTGCCTATATATGGGCATACTTCATGCATTAGAATCTAATTCTATTCCCTCACAAATTTTCTCTACCTTTCTCTCTCTTCTCCTCTCCCTTGACCGCCAACCAAACTAAATTGTCAACCTTCCTTATTATGTTGCCGCCTCTAGTTGCTCCCAACATTGTTGACCACCTCAATTGCTTATTGTCATTGCTTAACATTGTTGTCTAGGGCCCAGCTGAGTTCTATAATAAGGAGGAGGAGCTCATTATTTTCTATTTATTACAAATTGAAATCAGAGAACAATAATTTGCTGCCGTCCAGGGAAGCAGAAATCAAAGTCAAAAGCATAATTTGTGAAAATTTCCAAGGCAATGTCCAAAACTGAGGGGAAGGATCGTCTAATGCAAAGAAAATGTATTGAGGTAACGTTAATTTAGATGATAGATATTCAGATTCCTCTTTTCTTGTATTTTTTCTTGCCATCATAACCTCTTTTGCGAACATTAAGAGGTTAGCATTAGATCAAGTTGGTATCCGACCATTGATCCTTGGTGCATAGTACAAACAAAATGACGACATCAAGTTACTTGAGAACCATTTCTTGTCTTGGACACTCAAAAAAGGTCAAAAAAGAATTGAGAGATAACTTGGGGATGGTTTAAGCAGTAGATTCACCCTGAATTCTATCCAATGGGTGGATAATAGGTGGAAGAAGTTGCACATTCTAAGGTAATACTATGGACAAACTGTGCAAAATTAGAAAATATAGTTCATATGACGGACAATGACTTGGGGAGCAAATTTTAGGGATTTATAGATATTGAAGTACACATCTTGGCTTTACTCATAAATTGCAAATGAATTCCATCTTTTCATGATTGCAGATCTTATTTAGACCAATATCATAGCAATGGCCATAGAACAAAAAGAATCAAGAAAGGAGGTAGAAAACCTAAGAACTATCTAATGAATGGTTCTCTTTCTCCAAGGATAAGAAGGGGAAAGAGATAGACAATGGTTCAATACCCACCTCCTCTCCTAAGGCCAATGCTTTTGAAAAATTCTGTAGCCATTTTCATATAGCTAACCATATAAAAACGACCCATTGAGCACAATATTTATCTAATGCACTGCTTACAAATTATTTGATTTGTCGAAATTTGATCATAAAAATTGGGGACATCAATAAGCAAGCTACAAAATTGTTCTAGAATCTGATCCAAACCAACAGTTATCCTTTTGAATCTCTCAATGTGATGATTCCGAAGAAAGATGAGACATCAAGTCTAGACATCAACAAAGTAATAGTGGAAAACCATCACCAATTCCACTCATTAAAGATTTGTTGGATTAACTAAAGCTTGCCACCATCTTCTCCAAGTGTAAAGGAAAAATGGGCTATTTTAAGCGAGAATGAATGAGCAAAACACTTGAAAGGCAATGTTCAAGACAAGACTAGGATTTTGTGAATGTTTGATTTGACTATGGAAAGCCTATGTACCTTCATGTGGCTGATGAATGATGTTCAATTGTTGTTTCTCCATGATTTTGTTAATTCCTGTCTAGACAATATCTTAGTTTTCAACAAGCCATGGGAGGAACATTTGGAGTATCTAAGTTAGGTGTTCAAATTATTGCAACAACATCAATTCTACTTTGATCAAAAGAAGTGGGAGTTTCCAAAGAAGTACCTCCTTTTCCTTGGATTTGAGGTGGCAATGGGATGATCGAAATTGACCCCAACAATTTGAAGGTAATCAAGGAATGTTTAAGATTGTGTGTAGTTATTGATGTAAGGAGGTTTATGGGCTGTTGCCAGTATGTCCATAATTCTTAATTTACATATAAAAAGAATTTCTTTAAATAATTTTTTTTTTTGTGCTTACAAACAGAAGTGTTGTTATATTTTAATTTGTGTTCATCAGCCATTGATCAATTTAGTAACTCAAACTCAAATTATATTACAATAAAAACTAATGATAATTACACTAAGCTACCTAAACCTTGGATTTTGAAATGTCCATTTGAGTTTTCAGTTCATCCTCCAAGTTGTTTAGTTGAACTACAACATCATCATGATGGTTGTAAGAAAAAACTTAGTAAACTATTAGATCGCACTATATAAGATTTTTTTTTCAAATCAATAAGACACGTGTGAGTCAGATGGTAAAATATAGTTAATATATTATTGGTTCCTTAGTTGATTTCGAGGGGCTTAATAGGTCATGATGGACAGAAAGCTAAAAAGGAGAATCACATTCCATCTACAAACAAATGGTCATATGTAGGCAGTGACTGGGTGATGGTCTTGTGCAATGAGCTGCAAAAACAAGCATTCTAGGACTTGAGATGATAGTCAACCTTATCTACAGTTTGCCTTTAATTGAGTTGTTCATTTCCCAATAATGAAGATTCCTTTCAAGTTCTACTTTTCTCCTTCTTCCACTTTTAAATTATACCCACCATTGATGATAGTGTTGAAGTTGATCAAGGAAGAGCATACAAATTTCTTGAAGCATTCTCAAGATACACATAATAATGGAGAAATAGTTGTAAAAATGTTTGGGTTACTTGCCTTGAAGTTCAGTTGGCCTCCACTTCTTCATCATGCTTAACATTGATGGTAGGGTTGCAATTGATCGAGGATAAGCACAAAAATTTCTTGAAAGAAATTTATAAAATACACATACTAATGGAGAAACAATTGTGAAAACAGCAAAATATAAAGGGTGTGATCATTATCATATCATTTCAAAGTGAACTTGCTAGTGGGTGATCTTGTATGGTTGCACTTCAGGAAGGGTCAACTTAAGGAAAAAGGAAAAAAGATAAATGCAATTCGATATGAGGCATTTGGATTAGGTGTGTAAGTGAGCCAATTTGACTTGTTAACTAGCTCGAGCTCGACTCGTTAATGAGCTGATTGAGCAACGAGTTCGAGCTCGAGCCTGAGCCTATACTCGAGCTCACCTTGGCTTGGCTCGTAAGCTCTTTAAGACGCTCAATTAACTAAAAATATATTTAAAAATAAAATTAATATTTTATAATATATTTTAACCTTTTTAAATTAATTCTATATTAAAAATAAAATTCTAAAAAATAAAAATAAAGCAAAGAAATCAAGCTCGAGCAATCGAGTCGAGTTCGAGTCCATAAATTTTTTAACAAGTTGATCTTGAGATCGAGCTCGAGCTCAATAAGAACTAAATAAACTTAGCTTGATTAAAGCTGATGCTCGACTCGACTCAACTTGTTTACACCCCTATTTTGGATTATCAATGAAATTGGATGCAATGCTTGTCGATTAGAGTTATTACCATGCATGGAGATGCATTTGATGGTCTATGTCTAGAACTTGAAGCCATTTGAGCCTTTGCTGGTGGATGACGAGCTTAAAGAAGTTCTATGTACAATGGATGATGAGAAATACCCTTAGAGTTAAACATTCTACTTGAGGAGAATACAACCAACCATAAAGCAATGTATAAGGCATACTAAATGAATTGGCAAGGAGGATTATTTCCTAGCATAGCAAAGTGGTATAATAAGATTAATTTAAAGCAAAGAAATCAAGCTTGAGCAATCGAGTCGAGTTCGAGTCCATAAATTTTTTTAACAAGTTGATCTTGAGATTGAGCTCGAGCTCAATAAGAACTAAATAAACTTAGCTCGATTAAAGCTGATACTAGACTCGACTCAACTTTGTTTACACCCCTATTTTGGATTATCAATGAGATTGGATGCAATGCTTGTCGATTAGAGTTATTACCATGCATGGAGATGCATTTGATGGTCTATGTCTAGACTTGAAGCCATTTGAGCCTTTGCTGGTGGATGACAAGCTTAAAGAAGTTCTATGTGCAATGGATGATGAGAAATACCCTTAGAGTTAAACATTCTACTTGAGGAGAATACAACCAACTATAAAGCAATGTATAAGGCAGACTAAATGAATTGGCAAGGAGGATTATTTCCTAGCATAGCAAAGTGGTATAATAAGGAGGCTTGGAAAGTCGACCATTATGTGGTGCTAATATTTCTTAGGGATCAGATTTTCATGAAAGGGGGACCCATGATTTAAGGATCAAATCAAGTGGATGGCTAATCAACCCGACCATGATCATTTGGGCATCAGACTAGGAAGAGATTTGAAAGTTTAATGAATCAATCTATTGATGGAGATTGTTAATGGTGGTGACATTCATATCACATTAATGAGATTAAAGATCAAGTGAACCAGAGTCCATGGGTGAAGATGGATCATCGATTAGATGCTTGATGTTCAAGATTAGGAAGCAGAAAATCTAATTTTTTTAACGACAATCAAGTAGGTTGTAGAATTTTCTTGGTTGGCCTATCCATGAAGCCTCATCTTTGTGATCAATTAATATGATTTATTTTGAGTTATCTTATTTAGATAGATTTTTCTTTTAATTCAAGATTGGTTGGTTTTTTATATTATAGAGTTATTTTAGGAAGGATAAAGTTGAATTTGAATTTACTCTTACTATAATTTGCTTGTAAAATAGGATCATTTCTTATAAGAGAATATGATTAAGTTTTCTACTAAATGCTCTCTCTATTATGAGCGCCCTCAGTTGTGGACCAACCTAGTTGCCAAAACCACTAGTCTTCCTTACTTTTCCATTGTCACCAACTGCTCCAGCACTATCGACCGTCTGTCACCTATTACCATTACTTGACATTCTTGCCTAAAGTCCATTCGAGGTTTGGACATATGAGAAGGAGCTCATTATTGCTACAATAAATTTAAACTTGAGAGCATTAATTCGTCCATCTGAGGTTTGGAACTAGGAGAAGGAGATCATTGTTGTCTAGAATAAATCATAAGTTGATATCATTAAGGCTTCATTTGGGACGGTTTTCTTACTGCTTCTTAAAGCAGCTTTCTAGTATAAAAATTAAGCAGTAAGAAAGCCATCCCAAATGAAGCCTAAATTATTATTGTCAAGAGGGAAAGAAATCAAAATCAAAAGGAGATCTTGCTAGAACATCCGGGGAAGCACAAGTTAAAGAAAGAAGATCATCTACAATAGGGAAAATACAATGAGGTATCTTTAATTTGAAGATCATTGGTGTTCCTCTGTTGACCCCTTAGTTACAGCCAAAGGAAGAAACAAAAAAAAAAGAGTTTAAGATCATTACCTCCACGTCAGCACTCAAAATCCTGTCGAGATCACTGTAGAAACGGCTGCCCATCCCGCAAATCCCGCTACAGTACTCATTATTGTGCAAAATGGCGCCGAAGTCAGAGATGCCCATCCCTCGCATGTGTCACCTCCAGCTCTTTGGCGTCGTTAAAAGGAGGAGGATCGCAGCTTCTTCGGCTCTCTCGCTAACCTCGCGACCGAAAGTCTCGCAAGAAGCTCCCGCGCCACATCTCTCCCCTTCCTTCTGCCATAGCCTAACACAACCCCAACCAGAGCTCCTCCGAATCCCATCCTCCTCCTCTTCCGAACCCCACCCAACCACCTTTCTTCTCCGTTCCACACACACACACACACAGAGAGAGAGAGAGAGAGAGAGAGAGAGAGAGAGAGAGAGAGAGATTCCTCCATACCTTCTCACCAAACAGTGGAACTCGCCGCTACTCCCGATCTCCTCTCAACTGAGGCCGACAGTCCCGCAAGCCCTAGACCTTGCCGACCTCCCCTATAACCTGCTCTCCGCCTCCTCCTTTATTGTTGATCGACTTTGCTCCTGTCGGATTGGGAGTTCCGACATTTTTGATCAGAAACGACTGGAGCTCGTCTGCTGTGAAGGTAACTTCTCCATTTAACACGCTTCTTCGGCTGGAGCCTGTAAATGAAAGAGGGAGAGGGAGGGTTTAATTAGCCGAGACATTTAACAGGATTTGCGTAAATTTGGCCCAAATTTTGCATAAATCCGGCTTAAATCCTATTCAGATTATGCATTTATTATTATTATTATTATTATTATTATTATTATTATATAAAATCAATTACTATTAATAATAATTAATTATATTTAATTAAAATTAATTATAATAAAATATTTTAATTATATTTAATAAATATTAATAATGATTCATTTTAATTAAAATAAATTATAATTAATTTTTTATTATAGATATAGTTAATTATTATTATTAATGATTAACTATAATTAAATAAAATTAATTATAATTACTTATTTTAATTTAAATTAATTATTATTAATTATAATTATTTATGATTAATTATTCTTAAATTATAATTAATTATTATTAAGTATAATTAATTAATATTATTAATTAATTTGAGTAAAAATAAAAGATATTCCTCTTGCCTCGATCCACGAGCCTCCAGTGCCGGTCCACCTATGCGAAGGTATAAGTTTCTAACTTAAACCCCATCATTGACACTAGCGACGAACTGGTAAACCCCCTACGCGCTCACGTAGCGTAGTAGGGAGGGAAACCGGTGCGGCGCTTGCAACGAGACAGGTAATCCCCGGAGCGCTCACGTAGCGTAAATGGGACAAAAACTAAGTACCCCCAAACGCTCATGTAGTGTAGAGGGGGGAAAACAAACTGTGTTCTTTGCAATAGGTGCCCAAGACTCCTAAACGCTCAAGTAGCGGGTAGGGATTGAAGAAATTGCAGCCACGGTGTCATCCGACACCTACCTGAAGCGCTCAAGTAGCGTCGAGGGGAAGGCTAGTCTCCCAAAATTTTTCCTAAACGGGGGAGACGCCGGGAGGTTGCCGAAATTTCGCCTGAATAGCACGAGGACTTGAAGAAATCAACAAGGGACCCTTGAACCTGATTTAAACATCAAATGGACTTAACTTGAACTTGAACTAGAGCCTAAATGAACACTGAAATGAATTGAACTTGAATTAAGATTGAGCTCAAATGACTTGAACATTTGAACTCAAGCAAGGACCTGATCAAGGTCAAAGGACAATAGAACTTGTGAGCCTTTGAATAGAATTTGAACTTGAAAAGGACCGCAGGGGATTTATGAATTTAATTGAACTCAAAGGACACCATGGGACATAGAACTTGAACTTGCTACTTGAACAAAGAAGAACTTGGATCAACTTTGGACAACAGGGAACGAGTTTTAAAGCTCAAACGATTAACTAAGAACTTGAACGAACCTAAGTATAATTCATTTAACCTGAATTAGATAAGACTTGAATATAAGTTTGACATGGGTTTGAACATGGTTGAAATCAATGATCAATAAAGGATTTCAAAATATTAAAGAATTTTCATTTCAATACAAATGTTAATTGGAAGATGTCATTCAAACCTCATGCAAACAAATAGAAATGCTTGTGCTTTAACATGGGATATCTCCTATGTAATGACCATCTCAATTGGAATGAAATGTTGAGGAGTATGACATCAAATTCATCATGTGTATGATAAATCATCTTTGAAGACAAGGAGTTTGCAAATACAATCTGTTCACAAGAAAATAAGAAGTTAAGGGAGACACAGCCTGATCATGAATTCATGAAAATGTGGCAACCTCCCTGCGGGTAATCATGCAAAATTTTCAATGAGAGTAATAACTGATTCATGAAGACTATGTTAGTTGAAGCACAAATCCCTAAGCGATAATGTTGTCACTTATATTATGAGTCAATTGGCGACATAATGAAAGGTTGAATAGCGCATAGAGAATTGTTTGGAACATAAATCAACATGTGTATGAAGGATACATCTTACCCATGAGTAAGAGGAAGAAATCATCATGAAAGGGAGTGACTCAAAATGATACACAACAATGCAACTTGCCAACTAGTATCAAAGGCCAGTGTTATCACTCGTAACATGTGAGCATTGTAGAGGAGGCAATGACACCCTTGCATTCAAACGCCACCCAACATTAAGTACATACGGTATCCCCCCATAAGTAAAGACACATGACATACGGCAAGAAGTGAGCTCCCACGGACCATTGTAGGAAATCTGATACATGCACTACATATCATCTGCGGGCAAATACGAAGAAACCATAACAAATGCAAGCTCCTACGAGCCACTGTAGGAGATTCGTCACATGCACAACATTTGTTGTAGAGGACCCTTCATGCGCTCAACACACTACCTACAAGCAAAGTTCAAAAGACCACCAATGAATACATAACTGACTTACAATGCCCCTACAATCAACCACCGTTCAAGAGCAAGCAAATATGTCAATTCATTGTAAATGGAGGAGGACAATACACAACAATATAAGCTCCTATGAGCTATCATAGAAGACCCGCATACATGCAACATACCACCCGCAAAAAAAAAAATACAAGGAACCTTCTTGCAAGTTAACACAATAATTCTCTGAGCATTAAAAGAATGCATACAATGGGTACGAAGGGCATATGATGAATGTGATAATGCCTTACGAACAATACCAAAATACAGGCACATGTATTTGATCCTCGTAGTCAACCTCCATACAATGTCAATCAAGTACGTGAATCTCTCGCAATTAAAGGTGAACAAGTAACAACTGCAGGCCTCTACGAGCAACGGAAGGAAGCCTAGTAGTCTACAATAGTCCACTTGCTTAAAGTAGTTAACAACCAACAATACGATGCCATGACACCGGATCCATAACACTCATACAAGTGGACAGAAGGCGTGTTCAAACTCTCAAATGGAATGTTGTGCACATTCAAATGGCGGCTGCCTGCACAACAGAAATATCCTGAAAATCCCCCGTACATGCATCTTAGTTTGTATACACATATGTACACAGAAGGGGATGTATAATATACTCGCATGGGCCCCGGCAAGCGTGTTATGGGTACACACGTGACTTCTAGGGATGCTGCGCGGGTCAATAAATGAACGAAGTTCGAGCCCGATCCTTCTATACCGATAGATAGGAGTCGACAAGGCTCGAACCCTTAAATAAATATACGGTTGCGAGATCGGCCGGTATATTTATTTTAATACGTTCATATTAGGCCTTCAAGGCCTCTGACAAAAGAAATTCATTAACAAAGGCCTAAAGTCTATGAAGCCTGATCCTCTGTCGACAGCTCGACAGAATCGACAAGGTTCAAAACACAAATATTTTCAAATGACCCCAAATACCTCGATGATAGCCGTGTTGAATGCAAATATCAACCGGAGGGGTTCACAAACACTTTCAAATACCTCCCAAATTCCCCACAAAATCCAAATTTCTGAAAAAATTCCAAACTCCAAAATGTTTAAAATTAAAACGTAATCATTAACCACTTGAAGCAAAATCCATCCACCATCCGCAATAGTTTGTCGATGTGGACAAATTAAAATTTACTTCAGCTCACACAGAGCTAATGCCTAGTCGAAAATATCACTAGGATCAATTCTCAAATAATCTCCTGCCAGTAAGGACGTGGTACATGTCCTCTAACCGGCAGTTTCGCCGCCAAATGGCACTGCAGGTAAATGGTTATGACCCGGGGCCCTCTGAACTGAGTAGTTTCATCGCCAAATGGCACCACGTGATACCGGTTATGGCCAGAGCCAATACGTTCCTTATTGACATCAAATCCTTGAGATATGAATCAATAGGATATAATCGATGGGGCACAAAGCCCTCTGTTAGCTAAGGTGGATTCAAATTTGTCCCCTTAGGTAAATATTCACCCCAAGTCTACATGGTACCCTTGGACGAAGCAACCCATAGTTGCCGACAAGGATCCTTCTGTCAAGTTGGGTCGACTATCTCCTCTGACTAAGTAGACCAGGGACCACGATGGCCCGGGACGACGGAACCATGGGATCTTGATCGGGTCCATCATCCATTCCCCCACCATCAGCTTTAAGTATGAGGTGGTGAAATTTCCAATTTTAAATATCAAATTCCCAAATTTATATGCCCATACTGCTACTATATGCCAGATAATACGTATTTCTACATATCTGATTGACGACTAGCCTTAATCGAAAGTTCTCTCTCGTTATCGGGAGGGGTAATTAACTATAGGGGCTTGCGCCTATAGAAAATCAGAACTCAGATCATAAAGTCCTCACAAAAATGAGGGCAAAATCTCTGGGTAGTTTCTTATCTATAAACCCATCTGCCTTCCAAAATTTACCCCGGAACTTAATCCGTTAAAACTCCCCTCAAAGAAAAGCATAGCGGGCGAAGGCCGGGGCCGAATTTTCGGAGCCCACATCCTCCAAAATGAATTCATATAGCTACTGCTATTCATTCTTATTTCTTATTATGGACTTATGCCATGATTTTAAATAAGAATTGAAATTGCACAATCGAGTATTATGGCGTTCTTTTTTTGTAAGGCGAGGCTTAAGCCAAGGCTTAAGCCTTAGAAATAAAGCATTGAATTAATAAAAAAATGTGAAATAATAAATAACATACTAACATCAATATAAGATTTTAAAATAGATCTTAAAAGTTTAAAATAAGGCCATTAAATATTGTATAATGCTATAATAAGAGAAGAGGTGTTGGATGAGAAGCAATCGGCGATAGCTAATAATGCTTTGAAATAGCAGGATTGAGAGTGGGTTTAAGGGTGGTCTAGTGTGCATTGTGCGGTTGCAAGTTTAAAGTCATGCAGTTCTCAAGTTTGGTCTGGTTTAGGAGTAGTACTATATATATAATTTATGAATTAAAATTTTAAAATTATCTAAATAGTAATTTTTAGGCTTACGCGTATTCAAAATTGCCCTAAAATTACATTGAGACGTGCTCTAAGACAAACCTCATCCTATTTAAAGCGTAGGCCTCATCAAGCAAGCCTTGATAACTTTTTTTTTCCTTAAATTACATTGAGTCGAGCCTCTAATTGTGTAATTTTAAACCATGATTTTAATAGATTAACAACTAATCAACTTTGCCTACAACTCAACTCGATTCTATTTTGGTTCATGGAATTAGTGGAAATTTCGTGTAAGTTGGCATTTGGTATTATTTATTTGTTTATATTTTGTTCTATCATGCATTCTTGATGCAAATTTGACTTTTTTTTTGTTTATGATATATGTTCATTATTTCCTTATTCATGTCATATGATCTTCATCATTGTAGCACTTTTGCAACATACCCAAAATGCTAAGCACTGATTTGTCAAGTTTGACCTGGGTTTTTGCTAGAAATTTTGATGATGTTTGCTATGAGAATGTTTTCTTATTATCTTTTTGAGGAGGTTAGCGAGAAGTATTCCATCACATGATATATTTGAGTGGCATACAAGTCATTGCACATCTCAATCAGGCCTCTTATCAAACTAGGGCATGTATGGGTAGTGTATAGAGCACTTAGGCAAAAACAAGACCCCACCTCTACTTTACTGTAGCAAGAAATGCATGTATGGATCTAAAGAGAGCCTTGCAGCTATTGCTAGCATGCCAAAAAGGCACGTATGATTAGCGAATAGGCTCCTGAGGCGACATTAGTTTTGATAGAGATGTAGACAAAAATGAATCAAATTTGAGAACAATCCTAAACCTAATATGGTCTAGTAGGTTTTAGGCAGGGCTTCGTTTGGTTGCTTCTTTTTCTCACCATTGGGGATTTTGTTGTTGAAATAGGAAATTGAAAGGGTTTTAGTGGGAATGGGAAAATCATAGAGTGAAAGTGGAGGGAGAGAAAGTGAGTGGCAGAGAGAGAGAGTGTGTGGAGGGAGAAAGAGAGTAGGTGATGGAGTGGAGGAAGGTGGATAGAGTGGCAGAAAAGATATATTTCACTTTTATTATTCTCTCACTCATTTTTTTCTACATTTTTGTATATTTGAGCAACACGAAGGGACATTGGCATGGGTGATAATTTGTATGTCCACAATAATTTACAAGGGTGTAAACATGAACCCTTTTTGGGATTGTGAATTAGGACTATCAACATAGATAGTGACTTCCTTAGATATTAGTATGGTGGCACTCATAAAAGTAATCTGATGATGCAAAATAAACTTTACGTGATTCGAGTTCATAAAAAGCAAGTAGAAGATGTACTAATAAGAAGGATTATACAATAACAACAATAACATCAAGCCTTTATCCCACTACGTGGGGTTGCTACATGAATCATTTTTCTCCATTGTGTCCTTTTAAAAATCAAATTCTCATTTGAATTTAATAAAAAAATATCATTTCTAATATTTTCTAGATAAATCTTTTTAGGTCTATCTCTACCTTTCTTAACGTAGGTCAAATTCAATACATCTATTCTTCTAATCGAGTCATCGAAAGGCCAACGTTTTATGTGTCCAAACCATCTAAGGCGGCTCTCTAATCTTATCAACCACTAGAGCTACTCCAACCTTCTCACGTATATACTTGTTTCGCATTCTCTCTAAAAGTGAAGCCACTCATCCACCTGAGCATCCTCATCTTTGCAACACTTAATTTTATGCTTCTCTTCTAATGGCTAACATTATGTGCCATAATGCATTGCAGGTCTCCCCAGCATCTTATAGAATTTTCATTTAAGTTTGAGGGGTACTTTTTTATCACACAACAGGCCTGATGCATTCCTCCACTTCAACCATCCAACTTGAATTCTACTAATATCCCCATTTATTTCACCATCACTTTGAACAATATACGCAAGATATCTAAAACATTTACTCTTATTAATGACTTGATCACCCAAAGTCACAATTCCCCCCACTAGATGTATTACTACTACAATTACACTACATGTATTCGGTTTTAGATTCACTCAAACGAAAACCTTTAAACTCTAAGGTTGACCTCTATAATTCAAGTTTTCCTTCAGCTCCCTCTCTAGTCTTATCAACAAAAAAAAATCATCAACATAAAGCATATAATAGGGCACGCCCTCTTGTAAATATTTAATAAGAATATTCATGACTAAAGCAAAAAGATATGGGCTTAAAGATGATCCTTGATGTAATCTAACTGATGTAGAAGAATCTTAGTCAAACCACCTTGTGTTTGAACACAAGTAACAGCTCCTGCATACATATCCTTAATGACTTGAATATAAGTATTATTAACTCCTTTATTTTCTAGAACTCTCCAGAGAACTTCTCTTGGAACTTTATCATATGCTATCTCTAAATCAATAAATATCATATGTAGATTCTCTGTCCATCAAACCTCTCAATAAATGTATAGCTTTCATAGTAGACCTACCCGGCATGAGTCTAAATTGATTTTAAGAAACATTAGTATCACGTCGTAACCTATGCTCAATAACTTTCTCCCATAGTTTTAATGTATGACACATTAACTTAATTTCTCTATAATTTACACTCTTGTGCGTCATCTTTATTCTTAAAAATAGGAATCAACACACGCTTCCACTCATCTGGCATCTTTTTAGTCCTCAAAATAATATTGACAAGTTTTGTAAGCCAAGAAATTTCTTTTTCTCCTAAGCATTTCCAAACTATTCGAATATCATCAGGTCCAACAGTTTTTCTACATTTCATTTTCCTTAAAGCCTCTTTAACTTCGGTTTTACTAATACAATGAAAAAAATAAAAATCGATTTTTATTTTCATTTAGAGCATTAAAGTCACTAATGTCAATTGTATTCTCACAATTTTTATTGAAAAGCTTATCGAAATATCTCATCCACCTTTGTTGAATATCCTCTTCTAATAAAATTATTTTTTTATCTTCTTTAATGCACTTCACTTAAATCAATCCTTACTTTTCCTATCTTTTTGTTTGGCTAACTTATACATATATGTTTTTCTCTCCTCAGTATCTAATCTATTATATAAATCATTAAAAACTAAATCCTTTGCATCACATGTTGCTTTTTTAGATTACTTACAGACTTCTTTATATCTTTTTCAATTTTTTAAGCTTTTACATCTTTACCATTTTTATAATATAGTTTTTTATTTTTGAATGTTACATGGCTATGAGCTTTGAGGATTTAAAGGCAGTATGAGATTAAGATTATCAAGATTTAAATGATACATGGTTTTAATATTTATTCATTTCTATGAAAAATGTTTTTAATCTTATGTTAATTTAGCCTGAGAAGTGTGAGCACTAGTTACATTTATATTATTTTAACCAATAATTAACTATTTAATAAAATCTTTCACTAATTTTATTCATCTCAATAATTTAAATGTAACATTTATCCATTTCTCTCTTTCTCGATTCATATTGGTAATCTTCTGAACAGACAATAGCTTATAGCGTTCATTATATTTTTTTCTCTTCTGTTTTCATTTAGTTTCTTACGATTGTGTTATTTATTTTTAAAATTATTTTATTCCCTAATTCTCTAGTCTACTCATCTTAAGTCTCAACATTTTAGATAAAAAATCTAGCTTTAGTTTGTCGTAGTCAAACTATATCCATTTTTTCTGTCGATTGGGTTAAATTCTTTCTCATTCACGGGATGTCTATTTCTCACCACAGTTAATCGGGTGAAGCTATGATGCTTCGGTTAAAAGAGACGCTGCAGTCAGTGTCTGCACATTTTTCGCCATTATCACCCTATTTTGTTTTTTCACTTTTGGGGGAGAACCTTAGCGCTGGTAACATTGAAATTAAATTGATTTGATAGAATTTTGGCTTAAGATTTTACCAGCAGCTATTTAACTATCCGTCATCTTTTACATTGATATGGATAAAAATCACCTATTTTGATACTCTGTAGTATTCTATTCAGAGACTTCAGTCTTGATGTAATCATAGGGAAATCATTTAGGTACTATTTGATTTGAAGTTGAAGGGATGTAAAATATTTCAAATGCAAGAGTTTGGAGAATGTTGATTTTTGGTTTGAAGTAAATCAAATGCAGTGTAAAATTTTGATATATTTTGAATTCACCATCTAGTTCATTTTTGAAATATTTGGAATTTCTTCGATTTGAGCGATTTGCAAATACACTAGAAATTTATTGCCTGTCGCCGCCCGTTGGCCACCGCCACCACAACCGCTGCTTGCTAACACCGCTAGCCTCCGCCCATCACTGCCACCTTCAGTTGTGGCTACCACCGCCTGCCACCGCTATTTGCTGTCACCACTCTCACCACCATCACTAACCCTCTTATCTTTAGATTTTATACTGCATTCATTTTAATTCAAGCCAAACCAAAAAAAAATAATAATTCCCCGCACATTTATTTTACTCATCCAAATAACTGTAAAATATTTCAAATATACTGCATTACTTTTACACTATTTCTTTTATATTATATTTATTTTTTAGCCAACCAAACAGCCCCTTAGTAATTTTCAGCACTTTTTCAAATACATGCAACTTCTTGGAAAATAATAATTTTTTAAAAGCTTGGCTTTTGCTTTCGGAATGCCTTATTTTAATGGAAGCAAATGGATAACAATCACCTAACGTTTGCTTGTCTATGATGTCGGTTTCACTTACCGTTTTGAATTTTATTTTATTATTATTATTATTTTTAACTTAATAAGCAGCCCTACCTTCTCTTTGGTAACTCATACTTTTCATGAATTTACTTGAGAAATTTGTAGTACTTATCAGTACCTCTTTCCAATGCTTTGCATTTTACAGCTATGAAGCCACTACATCAAGGAGGAATCGTAGCCTGTCAAAGGAAATTGCAACTGGCGCTCTTGCTTCTGTATTTTTGGTATGTAAATTCACATAACGAAAAGTTGAATTAATACATGAACCAATCAGCAAAATTTACTGGAAAGTAAGCAGCACTGCCTATTTACTGTTATTGCAGGGTTTTGGATCACTTTTTCTTCTCCTGGCAACAGGTGTTTATGTTTGATATTTAGAAACAGATTATTGCCTCTAATTATGCTTGCAGTTTTCCAATGAGAAAAAAACCTGTACATTTAGTTCCATTTTGTTGTGGAAACAGTCTTTGATCTGCTGCACTTTGGAAAATTTTAAAATTACTTCTACATTGCCTTCAAATTCTGTAACTCTATGACATTTGGGTAGATGAGTTTTTGACTGCCACGTTATGGGATATAAGAAGCTTTCCATTTTAAATGAAAAACTCATTGACTCTGCATGCGAAGAATTCTTGATGGGTGGGTGGTGACGGTTAATGATGATGGAAATTAGGAGATTTTATGAAGAATTTTGAAATACAACTCATTGATACACTCATTTGTCGTCAAGCACACAAAAATTGCAAGTTTTTGGTCCCTTTAATGAGTTGTTGAAAAAAAAATTTTTTTGGGGGATATTTAGGCCAATTAAGTCAAACTTTTACACACATCACATATACAAGACTCGAATTTAAAATTTTTTAGTTGGTAGCCAAAGCTCCCAACCGACGAGCCGCGTATTTGTTGAAAATTTTATACTTCTAGTGTTTAAGTTAAAGCCTATTTGCATTAGATTTATCTAATCCAGATCTTCATTTTAGTTATAAATTTATGGAAATTTCATATTATTTTCTAGTCAATTTTATAAGTTCTGATTTGAGTATTTAAAAATGTTGAGAGATTTGACTAGGACATTTTTTTATGAGTATTAAAATTTAAAAAGAATTAAATATCAAGTTGATGAAATTTTTGAACTTCATACAACAGTGTAAGATTAGCGTTCCATAGGAGAAATTATCTTATGTGGTCATCAGACGACATCCAGAGACGAATTAGGAAGTGTTATGTCATATTTTTTGTTATGTATTGATGTTGTGTGCTATTGTGTATTAATTGGCGTGACGCATCCTAATTCATCTCTTAATTTTTTGATGACTGCATAGAATAATTTCTCGTTCAGCGGACCCGTAAAGTTTTTTTTTTCTCCTTCGAGAAAGGTCTATGTTGGCCTTCAATAGAAAAGACAATATAGGAAAGTTGAGCCAAGGCAATTTGATAATGCTAAATTTTAAAATAATTATATGTATTTAATGATAAATATGATATATAAATAATTCATAAAAATTTATTTTATGTTCATTTATAATTATTATTTAAAATAAATTTAATATTTTTTAAATTCGTTCTGATCAAAATTAGTTAAGATATCTTGAGCCAAATTTCTTTTTTCAAAAAAGTTCCCTATATTTACAACACTGTTAAATGGAAAACTCTCGATCGATACTCTAATTAAATTATAATCATATTAAATTTCAAATTTATGAGATTTGTTTTAAAATAAAATTAATATATAACTAGTTAATCAAATTTTCTATCATATTATTTTAAAATCCGTCAGTAAATTTGAGTCCAGATATTCTTATCTAAATTTTTTTCTAAATATGCGACAGACCTATTACTGGCTGAAGAAAACATTTTTGCCCTTTAGATGTAAAGCACTAAAGTACAACCAACAAAAAATAGAGAAGGCAAAAGAATTAAAAAAAAACATTGTCAAAAGAATTTAAAAAAAAACATTGTCAATCAAAGTTATTTTAAATAAGGATTTACATATATGCTACTGAATTAATTTAATATTTATATAATCTAATATATAATTTTTAATATTTATTCATCTAATATTCTTGCATTTAAATGTTATAAATTTAAAATATATATTTTTTTATTTCAAAATAATAATTTAAAAATAATTAAGACTAATTTTAAATTATTTGAATCCACTTCAAAAAAGAATATGTCTAGATAGCTTTACGTCCGGACTCTAATAAAACGTTGTACGTGCGACCCGAAGACCCGATCTGATCTAGACATTCATTTTTGGGTTTTTAAGAAAGAAATTCGCAAAAGCACCCATATATTTAGGATTTTGATGGGCAGAATATCACTTTTTAATACTTGCTGAAAAAGAAAAATAAGAATGAGGCGATGAAGATGAAAACTGATTTGGAGAACGTTGCATTCTCCGAGGAGATGAAATGCGGTATGCAAAATGCCTAGGAAGACTTACTAAGCCAACAATGAGAGATAAATTGGAATTATTATTGGCAAATTTTAAACTCCTCACAAGTTTTACTGTGTTTGCTATGCAGCGATGAAGCACGCTATGTAAAATATTTTTATATTTTTTTGAAAATTCAATATAAATATATAGCTTTTTAAGGTTTAGCGTGTATTCTTCAAATTTTTTTTGATAATGTAATTATGATAATTATGTTAAAAATATGTTTATTTTTTCTAATATCCATTGTGTATTACTGTGTACAAATTTAGATACAAGTTTATAGCAATACACATTGTCGTTTTGTTTTGAAACCTTTGAGTTTTTACACAGCTGTGTATTAGAAAAATTATGTTGGAAATGTGTTTATTTTTCCTATTACACACTTTGTATTGATGTGTACAAGTTTATAAAAATACACATTATTGTAATTGTTCATTTTATAGCTTTTTGAATTTGTACACAACTGTGTATTATGGGGGGGGGGGGGGGGGGGGGGGGGCTTTGTTCTTAGAGAAATTATTAAGTGTGGAGTTCGAACATAGCTCTACGTTCAGACTCCAATAAAATGTTGACACGTGCGGGTTGACGACCCAATCTAGTCTAAACATTCGTTTTTAGGTTTTTATGAAAGAAATACGCGAAAGCGCCCAAATATTTAGAATTTTGGCTAGTGGAATATCACCTTTTGATACCTGCTGAGAAAGAAAAATAAGAAACAGCCGATGAAGATGAAAACTGGTTTGGATGATGTTGCATTCTCCAAAGAGATGAAAGGCGATATGCGAAACGCCAGGAAGACTTACTGCAGACAACAATGGGAGATAAATTAGGGTTATTATCAATAATTTTTAAACTCCTCACAAGTTTTACTGTGTTTGCTGTAAATATATAATTTTTTAGGGTTTAGGATATATTTTTCAATTATTTATATGTCGAATGCAACGAAGAAGTATGCTTTTGTATAACTATGTAAAACATTTTAAGATTTTTTTGAAAATTCAATATAAATATATAGTTTTTTAGGGTTTAGGGTCTATTTTTCAAATTTTTTTTGATGATGTAATTATGAAAATTATGTTAGAAATATGTTTATTTTTTCTAATACACATTGTGTATTGTTGTGTACAAACTTAGATACAAGTTTATAGCAATACATATTGTTGTTTTGTTTTGAAAACTTTTTGAGTTTTACAGAGCTGTGTATTAGAAAAATTATGTTGGAAATGTGCTTATTTTTCCTGTTACACACTTTGTATTGCTATGTATTGATGTGTACAAGTTTATAACAATACACATTGTTGTATTATTCATTTGATAGCTTTTTAAGTTTGTATACAACTATGTATGGGGGGCTCCGTTCTTGGAGAAATTATTAGGTGTGGAGTCCGGATTTAGCTCTACGTCCAAACTCCAAATGCTAACATGTGCGGTCCAATGACTCGATCTGGTCTAGACATTTGTTTTTAGGTTTTTAAGAAAGAAAATCATAAAAGCGCCCAAATATTTAGGATTTTGGCAGGCGGAATATCACCTTTTGATACCTGTTGAGAAAGAAAATAAGAAATGGGCGATGAAGATGAAAACTTGTTTAGAGGACGTCGCATTCTCCGAGAAGATGAAAGACGATATACAAAACACCCAGGAAGATTTACTGCAACCAACAATGGGAGATAAATTAGGATTATTATCGATAAATTTTAAACTCCTCACCACTTTTACTGTATTTGCTGTAAATATCTAGTTTTTTAGAGTTTAGGATGCATTCTTTAATTATTTATATACTGAATGTCGCAAAGAAACATGCTTTTGTATAACAACTATGTAAAACATTTTTAGATTTTTTTAAAAAAAATCAATATAGATATATAGTTTCTTAAGGTTTATGGTGTATTCTTCAAATTTTTTGATAATGTAACTAAGAAAATAATGTTAGAAATATGTTATTTTTCCTAATACACATTATGTATTGCTATATATTAATATGTACAAGCTTAGATATAAGTTTATAGCAGTACACATTATTGTATTTGTTTTAAAAAACTTTTTTTTTTCAGTTTTTATACAGTTGTGTATTAGAAACATTATGTTAAAAATGTGTTTATTTTTCCTGATACACACTATGTATTGATGTGTACAAGTTTGTAGCAATACACATTATTGTATTTGTTCATTTGATAGCTTCCTGAGTTTGCAATCTTTATGGTCATCCTAGTTGACCTTCTGTTATTGGATATACCACAATCAATATTGTTTTCTTGGGTTGGCACACCAGTCTGAATACGCCATTATCGTATATCAGAATTAAAAGCTCCATCTATTTCTTAATGAAGGTGATTTATCTAAATAAAATAACAAGCACATATTAACTTTTTATCTAGAAAAGGATAATTTTAACAACAAATTCTGGTTGACATACTGGTCTCAACTCACGATTTTAGGCATAATGGCCTTATGAATAGGGTTGGGCAAGGAATCGAAGAAATGCCAAATATGTTTCTTCATCACTCCTACCATAAGGGTCCAGTGTTGATTGTTGATCACTAGTAACAGCAGTAGATTGGAACCTGTATTGAATCTTGATTGACATGCTTGACATAAATTTTGGTATTCATTTAAAATTTCGAGTATGACAGACAGATATCAAACAAAATGTCTAATACGAGCAAAAAAATAGAAATGTGCAGTATACAGTAATACACAGTAGGTATTAAAAAAAAATCCACATAATTTTCCTAATACGCATATGTGAACAAGCTCAAAAAAACTTTAAAATGAATAAATGTAGTAATGTATATTTGCTATAAGCTTGTATCACAACAATACACAATAATATATAATTTGTATTAAGGGAAAAAAACATATTTGACATAAAATTTATACAATTTTTGTACAAAAACATGATTCTTTCGGGCATTCGAATATAAAGAATTGAAGAATACACCCTAACATAAATTTTACACAATTTCTATACAAAAGCACACCGATTTGCAGTAGATGTAAAAAGGTCACATGCGAATGGCCTCAACCCTAAACCCTAACAACTACTTTTGAATAACCATTTACATAATAAATAGCTTCAACATTTCAACATATATAGTGATAAAGTGTCACTCTAGAGATAAATTTGACCTTAACTTTAGCGTTCGTACTTAATTATTTCTCTTGAAAGAAGATAACAATCCTTGTTCGAAGATGAAAAATACTTGAATTGAGAGCTAAAAGGAAAAACGATGAAAAATGAAACGACTTTGAATGCTGAAAATTTTGGTTTGCCACGATTTTAAAATTTTCATGGATCGGGTTAAAATTTTTCATCTCTTGGTCAATGGACCGGGTCGGGTTGGGTCGGGCTAGGTCGGGCCATACGTGTCAATATTTTATTGGAGTTCGGTATCTGCCGGTAGGATGGATAAGGCTAGTTAAAGGAGGCTGCAGAAGTCTTGAGTGCTGAAGCTTTTTTGTCAGCTCTGGGAAAAAATGCATAAATATACTAATGATGTTTACTATAATTATATTACCTTACATAATAAACCTACTTTGAGTTTGGTATGTTTGTAGTGAGCAGAATAGAAAAAAAGGAGAGAGAAAAATTCATAGAGAGATTTATCTCATCTTAAATTTCCTTTGGTACAATTTTCTTACTGCTTTCTAAAGCAGCTATCTAGTGCAAAATTTTCTTTTTCAAAATATTTTTTACTTAAAAGCTGTTTTATAAAACAATGCAAAAGTTGTTAACCTATTGATAAAGAGCTTAGACTTCTAATAAAAAAAATAAAAAATCTGAATTTGAGATTACATATACAGATGCAAGTGTATGATTAAATTCACTAAAAATTATTTTTATATATATATATATATATATATATATATATATATATATATATATATATATAATGAGAGAGATAAAAAGAGAACAAAAATATTTAGGTTGACCTAAGAACAGTTGAAAATTCTCTATATGGTCTTTCCTTCTGTGTTTTCGTGCATGCATTTACTATTTCTTATTTTCGACCATACTACTGCTCACAGGCACACTTATCTCAACAAGTTGACTGTACCATTAAAGAAATGTAATATGTCATTAACTATTTACAAATCAAATGGATATAATATGTTTACATCCTGGTAAAAATAACATAGTAAAAAAAAAAGAGTTAAGAGGACAATCTTGTTTGAGCGCATTAACAAAATGTATAATCCTAAAACTCTCAATAAAAAAAACAAATAATATATTGATCAATCAAGCCTAAGTAAAAGAAAACAATGCTGTAATCCAATTATCATTTTCTCTCTACAGAAACAATGACATGCCTTTGAAAATTATTTTAGAAGCACTTATTTCAGAAGTAGAAAGCTTCTACTTGGCGGGGAGCCTTGTTAGAACATACCAGACTTTCCAGAGTTTCAACAACCAGAACAAGCACAAAATCTATGGTAGTACAGAGTCAGAATCTTCACATGTCCTCCTCAGACGGCAGAGTTGGACTCTGAGAACACATGCTGATATTATGCAACTCCTTCATGCGATTTACAGGGTTACACAAACCTGCAGAATTGCATTAAGATTTTAGAAAACTCAGCAGCAGCCATTACTGCAGCGTAAAATTCTACCCTGCTGAGAGCTAGAAATTATAGCAATCAATAATAGTTGCAAATGATGCTTAATGATTTAGATATCAAAGTTAAGCATGACGTTGACTAAAATATGCTAATTAAGTGATTCTGTATGTAAGTTGATGAAAGCCAGCATACTGATTCCATCATTACAAGTTAGTCAACAAACCAGGTTAAGAGATTAAGAGGATCATATTTCACATCATTAGTTGTTTTTTAGTTTATTGATATTTTGAATACTACTGAAATTAATAGCTTGAAGGTATTGCGGCCATTATATTAACAAGCGATAACTATTAATAGCCATTTCACGTCGTATTAAACTCAAATTTTTGTAATAAGATTTTGTTGATGCATTCATGGGTATCAAAAGAAAAAACTCCTAACAGGAAAAATAATTGGTGGTGGAATCAAAATGTGCAAAAAAAAATCAAATATAATAAGCTTTGTTATAAAAATTAGTTTAGATGTAAAAGTTCAGAAAATTAGAAAAGATATAAAAGAGCCTGTAGAAAAATGTCTAAGAAAGTAATAAACGATGCAAAATATTTAGCTTTTAATATTTTATATAATATATTAGATACTAAAGAGGGCGAAATAAGTATATATAAGTTAGCCAAGCAAAAAGATAGAAGAAATAATGATTTAGTTCAAGTGAAGTGCATTAAAGATGAGGATTAACATGTGCTTTTATTAGAAGTATTCAACAAAGATGGATAAAATATTTAGATTATGTGAGAATACGACTTAATTTAGTAACCTTAGCACCCTCAATGAAAATATTTTTTTTTATTTTTTTATTGTATTAATAAAATCGAAGTTAGAGAGGCTTTAAAGAACATGAAGTGTGAAAAACTGTTGGACCTAATGATGCTCCAATAGAGATGTGGAAATGCTTAGGAGATGAAGGAATTTCTTAGTTTGCGAAGCTTTTCAATATTATTTTGAAGACTAAAAAGATGTCAGATGAGTGAAGAAAGAGTGTATTGATTCTTATTTTTAAGAATAAAGATGATGCACAAGAGTGTGCAAATTATAGAGGAATTAAGTTAATGTGCCATACATTAAAACTATGGGAGAGAGTTATTGAGCATAGATTACGACTTGATACTAATGTTTCTCAAAATCAATTTGGATTCATGCCGGGTAGATCTACTATGGAAGCTATGCATTTATTGAAGGGTTTGATGGAGAAGTATATAGAGAATATGGAGATATTTATTGATTTAGAGAAAGCATTTGATAAGGTTTCAAGAGAAGTGCTTTGAAGTGTTCTAAAAAGGAAAAGAATTAATAATTCTTATATTCAAATCATAAAAGATATGTATGCAGGAGCTGTTACTATTGTTCAAACACAAGGTGGTTTGATCAAGTTTTTTCCTATTTCAGTTGGATGACATCAAGGATCAGCTTTAAGCTCATATATTTTTTATTATCACGGATATTCTTACTAGACAATTGCAAGAGGATGTACTCTAGTGTAAGTTTTTTGCTGATGATATTCTTATTGTTGATAAGACTAGAGTGGGAGTTTGAAGGAAAACTTAAATTATGAAGGTCAACCTTAGAGTCTAAATGTTTTTGTTTGAGTAGATCTAAAACCGAATACATGGAGTGTAATTTTAGCAGTATTAGTGTTGGCCTCTATTTAAAGAACAAAAAATAAAAGAGGAAGAAATCCCACAGACATACCTCCTACCCGTTGGATCCACGAATCCTGCCGAGTCTGGCGCCGAAAGAGTCACTTCTCCGCGAAATCTTCCGCTATTCCCGCACTCGCCTCGGCTCTTCCTTCTCGTCGTTAAATACCGAAGGGAGGAGGCTCAGGTTCGCATTCTCTCTTCCACGATCTCAAAGCTTCCGACCTCACTCCCTTATCCCGTTGATCTCTCGCCTGTGCCGGCTTCTCACGCAAAAGCAGAGAGAGGAAGAGAGTGAGGAAGTATTTCCCCTACCTGTGCCGGATAGCCTCCGACCTCCCTCCTGTTCGTGAGTCTTCTGCCGACCCGAGACAGAGCCCCGATCTCTGTAAGCTCCCGATCCCTCAACCTCCTGCATACCCGAACAGCCCTTACCTGTAGCCGAACCCAGCTCCGGCCTACCTTGCTGTACCGAATCACACGACAACCTCAAGCCGACGAAGCCCCTTCGACCCTAGTGCCGGCCACCTCCTTCCAGCATCTGTGCCCGATCGATTTCGCCCCTCCAGCGACGTCCCTTTCGTTTGGATCGGAACCCACGACATTTTGATCGGAAGCTGTGACCGGGAGCTCACGGTTATGAAGGTGACTTTCGCCCTTCACACGCTTCTTCGGCTAAGTCCCTTAAAATAAAGAATCAAACTCTCTGTTAAACAGAGAGTTTAATTCTCTGTCGATCCTACCTAAATCCAGCTTAAATCCTGTTAATCTTATTCCAAATCCTGCATTTTAATTAATTATAAGAATTAATTATAGTTAATTATAATGATTATAATTGATTATAATTTATTTTAGTTAATAACAATTAATCATAATTAAGTGTAGTTAATTAATGATTAATCATCATTAATCATAATTAAATATTTTTAATTTTAATTAATTTTAATTAATTATGATTAATTATGACTAATTATATTTGATTATTTTTAATTATTAGTTAATTATGATAATTAATTTATTAAAAAAAATGAATGCAAAAGAGAGAGATACAAAGAGGAATACTTGTCTCTTATGTCTCTCACCTAGTTTTGCGAGCCTCCACCGCCAGTCCACCTATGCGAAGGTATAATTTATAACTTAGATTCCCTTTCTCGTTGTTTGTGGCGAACCGACAAACCCCCTACGCGCTCACGTAGCGTAGTAGGGAGGGAAATCGGTGCGACGCCAATAACGAGGCGGGTAATCATAAAAAAGAATCCTATCCTCGACGCTAGCGGCGAGTCGGCAAACCCCCTACGCGCTCACGTAGCGTAGTAGGGAGGGAAACCGACACGGCGCTTGCGACGAGGTGGGTAATCCCCAGACCGCTCATGTAGCGCGAGGGGGACAAAAAATAAGTACCCACATGTGGGGAAATCTTTGTGTTTCTTTGCAACAGGTGCCCAAGACCCCTAAACGCTCATGTAGCGGGCGGGGATTGAAGAAAAATTTGCTGCCGTGATGTCTACGGACATCTACCTGAAGCGCGCACGTCGCGTGGAGGGGAAGGCGGCCTCTTGGTTTTTCCCCTAAACGGGGGAGACGCCGGGAGGCTGCCGAAATTTCATTTAAAGATTTTGAGGACTTGAACAAAATGGGACATTTGGACCGAATTTGGTTGAGCACAATGAACTCAAATGAACTAAATTCAAATAAATAAATGAAATATTTAAACCAAATTCTGAGCTAATCAAGTCTCTAATAATTTGAACCATGATTCGAATATAAGTTTGAACTTGAATTGAACAAGGCTACATTGGATATGGGCTTGAATTGGGCTCAGATTTGCATTGCAAAGAACTTGAATCAAAACCCAACCAAGAAGGACTTCAATTCGACACTGAACTTGAATGGAAGTAAAAGAACTTACAACTCGACTACGAAAGGGCTTAGAATCGAATGTGACACGAACTACAAAAGCACAGTTTGGACATGAACTAGAGTTTCCAACTGAACAAATAAATCCAACTCGACTACAAAGATTTCAATTCAAGTGGACAAGAACTACGAATGAACTTGAACTCAGATGGGACTTGAGTTTGAACTTGACATTGAACTGATGAATAAAAAGAAGGCCAACTTTGAGTCAGATTACAGTGAACTGAACTTGGACTCGAACTTGTGAACCTTTGAACAGGATTTGGACCTTGAATTCAAGCAAATACTTGAGTTAGACCACAAAGGACTTGAGCTGAAATAATCATACAACGAACTTAATGAATGTAAAGGACTGTATTTGAACTCAAACTCAAGATTACAATGATGTGCAGTGAACATAACAGTAGCTCATGGATGACAAGTGAATGCAGCCCAGCAATGAAATTGAAGTCGATAATAACCAACACAATAGTCCTGCAAGAAAATGCAGTAGTCTCTACTACATCCGTCAGAAAACACCGACAAAGAGTTATGTGTAACAGAATATATTACAATTAGCCCACAAGTGACTGTAGATGAATAACCACACACTATCCATACTCGAATACAAGAGGAACTATGGATGAGTACGAATGTCTACTAGCAATAATGAAAGATTTGTTGTATGTGCAACAGTGGTAGTGACTGTATATTTGCTATACATACAAGACACCTACATACATACAAGCGGTCGTAGCAGAAGGAAATGAATGCTATGGAACTTCTTACGATCCATCACTGTCCAATGTTGAATAAATACGTTGCCCCATTGCAAGCAAGATGCAGTAAATACAAATACCTACGGGCTGTTGTAGCAAGGATATCGTAGCATCTCTACAGCCGATAATCATCTAATAGAAGACAAACACACTCAAGTGGTATGCAGCTAAGGTTATAACATCCCTATGGATGAGGTCGGTTCGCTTGTAGATGAATACAACCATTCCGAAGATCTGCAATACATACAATCTCTCTGCGAGTACAGATGTATGTAAAACATGTCACTCGTGGGTAGATGAAGAAAGATTTTAGTAAATGCAGTATCCTGAAGCCAATTTCAACCTATGAATGAAAACATCTACCTGCCTACAAATAGTAGTGGGGGAGATCATATAACGCAACGCCACCGGATCTGCAACATCCATGCGAGCAGACAGAAGGCGTACAAATCCCCAAATGAAATCCCAGCGCCACGCCACCGGATCCGCGACATTCATGCAAGCGGACAGAAGGCGTTTATAAATATTTCAAAGTACCCCCGCACATGTGCACCTTAGACGAAGCAACCCATGGCTGCCGACAAGGATCCTTCTGTCAGGTTGGGTCGACTACCTCCTCTGACTAAGTAGACCAGGGACCACGATGGCCCGGGACGACGAAACCATGGGATCTTGATCGGGTCTATCATCCATTCCCCCACCATCCGCTTTAAGTGCAAGATGGTGAAATTTCTATTTTAAATATCAAACTCTCCAACACTTTCAATATTTCAAATACCTATTGCTGCTACTATATGCCAGATGCACGTATATAACGTATCTGATAGACGACTAGCCTTAATCGAAAGTTCTCTCTCGTGACCGGGAGGGGTAATTAACTATAGGGGCTTGCGCCTATAGGAAACCAGAACTCGATCATAAAGTCCTCGCAAAATGAGGGCGAAATCTCTGGGTAGTGTCTAATCTACAAACCCATCTGCCTTCCAAAATTTACCCCGGAACCTAATTCAGTTAAAACTCCCCTAAAAAAAAGCAAAAGCGGGCGGAGGCCGGGGCCGAATTTTCGGAGCCCACAGATTTCTGGCGACTCCGCTGGGGATTGGTTTCTCTTTCCATCTTTGGCTAGTCATCTCAGTGCTACAGTAGCAGCTATTTTCAATCCATATTCAAAATTCTGAATTTTCAAAAAGATCATTTAATGAATCAAAATTTTAATATTCTTAAAATGATCGCTCAGACAAATTTATCAGGATAACGTATTTAGTAGTATTTTAAATTTGTATTATTTGAATTTGTTCGCTAATGTTATCTATTTTTGTTTTCTATTCTGTGCAAGTCTCTGCATTTTTGAAAGTGTGGGGTGATGTATCAAATTTTGATCATTAACCCTTACCTTTCATTTATGCAGATGGATCTACAGAATACGCCGATGACTGTCCAACTGGGACAAGGAGTCAGGATCCAACTGGCGAATGCTATCATTGAGACAGGGAATGCTGGAGCTACCATCCAGTTTGGTAGCGTTGACTTCCCCGCCGTTGTTGAAAGGACTACAGCCATTCCCACGAATGGCAGAAATGTTGAAGGGCCTGCCAGGAGGCCACGCCCTATTGAAACTGCCACCCGTCGTGCGCATTTGCCAATGCCACGAACCGCCGCTGAAAATCCTCGCAAGAGGACTTCTGTGTTCGAAAGACTTTCACAGCCTGAGGCTCCGATTGCCAAAAGAGTTGTGACTGGTGGGAGGATTTCGGTGTTAACTGCGAATACCACATCTCTGCCGAACGGGTTACCTACACCCAGAAAGAACGATGCTGAGGCCTCCTCATCTGGAAGAAGGCTTACAAGGAGGCAAAGAAGAAAGAAGAATGCTGAGATGCGAGCTCAGCAGCAACAACCCTTTGTCCACCCATCCAATCTGCCGGCTAGAGAGCCTGAAGCCAATGTTCCTATCCGGAACAAGTTTACTGACCCAAGATGGGTCAAAAGAAATAGCTCAACTGGGGAGCTGAAGAAGTCATTCTGGGACCGACAGCCAGAAGTCCCACCTCCTCAAAAGAAGAAGGAGTCTGAAACTCTCTCAGCTCGAGTCTACAGAGTCCTGAAGACCGTGAAGGAGAGAGGGCTAAAAAAGAGAAGATATCAGCGGCCACTGATGATTGAAACAAGAAGAACTCCACCAAGAGAACGTCTGTCTCTTGCTGTGAAAAGAAAGGAATGAAAATACACCCCGCACGGTGAACATCGGGGCGTGACACCTGAACCTCGAGTTCAGGGATCCGCCGCCGAAAAGTCCCGGCGAAAAGGAAAGGAAATCTGGAGGCCAAAGCCTCGCAGAGAAGAAGATAATAAAAGAAAAAGAACTGACTTGGGCGTGACATCCGGTACTGCTTCCCGGAGATCCGCCCCCGTCAATAAACAACATCAGAAATGGGTCCAAAAGAAGACCCATGATGATGCCAGTCCCGACGGTGGACACCTTGGAGAATCCTCCAGGGGATCCCGTCGTTCTCTAACCCCTCCCAATAATGAATCTAACTTCGACCGTAGCCCACGGGTTGAAGAGATCTTTCTGCCTAACCAAGAATCGGAGATCCAGTGGCGCCGCCGCTCGGAGATCCAAGTACTAGAAGAAGGAGAAGAAGATATGGGAGAAGAAAATATTGAAGAATACATGGAAGAAAATCTGGAAGAAAATCTAGAAGAAAATATGGAAGAAAATCTAGAAGAAAATATGGAAGATGTAAACAACACCTTGGACATGAAAGTAGTCTACATGGTGAGACACATCAACGTTGATGATGAAGCCTACTACGACGAAGGTGAAGATGATGATGACCGCTGGCAACCGCCGCCTAGACAAGTATATCGGCGCCGCCATGAAGCTGGGTCCACCACTGGCGGAGTTGGTCATTCTCAAGGAGAAGATGAAGTCGAGGAGGTAGAAGGGAATCCCCCTGATGCCGAAAATATCACACTCGCTGATATGCGACGACAGATGAGACGGCAAATGAGAGCCAAAGATAGAGAAATCTCCCAGTTGAATGAAAAGATGACGGAGATGATGACTCAAATGACAATGATGATGCAGATGATGCAAAAAAATATTGTAGTTGGTTCTATGCCCAATCCTCCCCCTGATCCTCCAAACTTCCAAGCGCCGCAAGTATCAGGAGTACGTAGAACTCCTGAAGGTGGTAATGAAGTTAATAACATCACCCGTCAGCCTACTCCGCAGAATATCGCAAGTACCTCCGAGCCTGTGACTGCTGCGCAGCTTGAAGGGATTATCACTGAGAAGATTAAGGCTATTATTGCTATTGATCAGGCAGGGAAATTGGTAGGTAAAGGTCGTCCATACCCGGCCGAGTATGATCAGGTGCCATACCCGAAGGGATATTCTGTGCCAAAGTTTAATACTTTTGATGGCAATAAAAATCCTAGACAGCACCTGGCGCAGTTCAAAGCCACCTGTGGGAACACTGGAGGAAATGATGCTCTACTCTTCCGACAATTCATTAGCAGTTTGACGGCAGCTGCATTCGAATGGTACGCTGAACTACCAAACGACTCTGTAAAGACTTTTGCAGAATTAGAAAATATGTTCGTGAAGAGGTTCGCCAGTGCGACCGAGAAAATAACGATCGCTGACCTTGCTCTGAATAAGAGAAAGAAGGAAGAATCAGTGACCAAATACATTACTCGCTGGCGCAACTTGAGCATGAAATGTGAGCAGCAGCTTGAAGAAGAGCATGTCGTACAGTTGTTAATGGGAAACATTGATGACAAAATACAACCATTCCTGTGCATGGCTACTATCATCACATTTCAGGATCTACTGGATAGAGTGGCAAAGTTTGAGAAACTAAACTTGTCAAAATCAGAGAACTATTCTGATAAGCCTAAAAAGGTTAAAGCCTCAGGTGCTAGAAGAGGTGAGGCTGACTCCATATTTTTCTCCAAAGCTGATAAGGAGAAACATATGACGTATAATGTAGACAAAGGCAAGCAGCTAATGTAATATCAGGAAAAGCCTAAGCAAGTCTACAACCCTAACCCCCAGCCGAAGCTGATACTCAGAGGTAATGATAAACCACGAAATTATCAGGGCGGTGGAGAACGCCCGAGGCAAACAACTGGAACTGGTGATCGAACGTTCCTCTCCCTCATAGATAAAATGAATAAAGAATATTCATTTAAAAGGGAAAGTGTTGCCAAGCTGTTTCGACAGGCGTTGAAAGCGGGTTTAGAACTGCCAGAGTGCAAGAGACCCGAGGAGTCAAAACATAGTGGCGACCCAAACTACTGCCCGTATCATCGGGTGATGAGTCACCAAATTGAAGATTGCTATGTCTTCAAAGATTGGTTGGAAAGAATATATCAAAGGGGAGAGCTCACATTATCCGACAATATGCTAACTCATCCCAGAAAAGAGTCAACTCGGATGGTTACGACTTCTTCCGTACCCCCGATTGAAGAAAAGAAAAATGAAAAGAAGCCAGCTCAAGAAGAGCAGTGGGAGACTGCGGTCTCCAAGAAGACTGTGAAAATGCTGAAACAGCTTGAAGGAGTTCTGAGTGTAAAATGGAAATCTCCTACGGAACCAGTGTTAAATCTGAAGGCACTGCCTGTGGCACAGACATCTGCTTCTAAACAGTTTCCCAATCAAGCCGGTCCTTCAAAACTTGGAAAGGTGAAGCCCTCCAAGAGAAAAACCAAACTGAAGAAACCCAAGGAGAAGAAGACTACAACTCAAAGGGTCACTGACAGTTTGGATGAGTATTATCAGACTGCGAGACGCCCTATTAAGCTTGCTGATTTCATGTCAGAGCTTAAAATAGAGGAAGTTGAAAAAGAAGAAGAAGACTCTCTTCCAGTGGAGATATGTCGGGTCATCTCGGTGGCTCCAAATACGTTGATAGGAGAAGAACGTACTGAAGAAGTACCCTCTGAATTCTGTATGATGGTGTCACCAATGGACTACAGTTCAGAGGAGGATCTATATTTTTCAAAGACAGATGGGTCAGACGCTGACATAGCGTCGCAGATGGGACATGTAAATCTGGGAGGTGACTCTGAATCAACAGACGAATCCCTAGACGCGACAATGGCCGACTCAGAAGAAAATGCACCGTCAAGCGAGTCTGAACAGGAGGAGATCGCTCAGGTACAGTTGAGAAGCGGCAAGATACTACTACCTCCGTCAAAGAAAGGAATATCCAATAAAGATAAGGGAAAAGAGATAGTTGTCAACGAAGATATTATCTCCGAGGATCCCAAGAAGAAACATACTCCAGTTAACGGAATAGATTATAATATCTTATCCCATCTGAGGAAGATCCCTGCCCAGCTCAGCATATACGACGCTCTGGTGATGTCTAAGGATCTTCGGGAGACTTTGATTCAGGCTCTCAAAGACCCCGAAAGATACGAGGCGTATTTTGCTGAGCGCAACCTGACTGAGGTTCTGCAAGCTCGAAACGAACCGTTCATCACTTTCACCGAAGATGATATGATGCTCGGAACTGCAGACCACAATCGACCTCTGTATGTTACTGCAGAGAGTGATGATTTGGTAATCAGTCGAATTCTGATCGACCCTGGGTCCTCCATCAACCTTATGAGTTTAAAAGCACTAAGGTCGTTGTACCTCAACGTGGAACACCTTGGGCCAGATAAGCTCATGGTACACGGCTTTAACGAGAAAGGGCAGAAGACCCTTGGATCATTTATGCTCCCTCTTGTATTTAGAGAATTTCACACAGAAGCCAAATTCCATGTGATTGATGCGGATACTTCATTCAAGGCGCTCCTGGGTCGCCCCTGGCTGCATTAATATGGCGTTGTCCCGTCAACATTACACCAGTGCATGAAGTATCTTAGGGATGGAGAGGAGTTCAGAATCTCCGGTGACATCCAACCCTTTACAGTCCATGAAGCAACAGTCTATGAAGATGCGCAGTATTTCATGTCAAAGAAGCAGAGACTGTCAAACTCTCTGAAGGCTCAAGCATCAAACCCAGAGAGTACAAAGCGACCTGAGCAAAAAGGTGAGAAAAGGCAAGTGGGGAGAAAGAAGGCGACGCCGACTCTTCCCAAAGAAGCTACCACCTCTAAAGAAAGAAAACATGTACCTCACCTTGGGAGCGACACAGATGAAGATGATGTCACCTCTACGAAATCCCAGAGGGTATGTCATTCGATGGACGAATGGAGTAGGGAGGTCGCATATTCAAATGATGATTATGACTACGACTCTATCTACATGAACACGGTACAAGAGGTATTCTCTAGAAGGATAGATAGCCTGTCAATCTCAGACAGCGTGCTCGTAGTCACTCGCGTTCCCCTACAGTATTTCAAAGAAATAATTTCACGAGACGTGCATAAAGTTGAAGAACTTGTGACCCGTTATCTACCTCCGATCAAAAAGGGGATTGAGTCAGGGAATATATTATATTCCGTAGGAAATGATGAAGAAGTGAATCGTGATTGGGATCATGTCTTCATCGATTCTGAAGAATTACTACCTATAAGGCTACCTAGGTTTAATACCAAAGGTATTCAAAGAATGTTGCGAAAGTGGATCAATATTCCCACCCCCAAACGACAACTTCGTATGTGTCTAAGTCTCTGGTACGGAAGGAATCCGCGTCCAATGCGGCGGAAGGAGATGAATGCATATAAAGGTATTGGATTCGTTAGGCGAAAATGCATCCGGAAGGAGACTTGCCGAGCCATCACTTGCAGGGAAGTTGAATCCAATGATATTCCTGATGAAGAAGTCTACGAAGCTGATGATTACGATGATCAGCCTCTAGAGGCCAAGCCTGCACCAGAAGAGCTTGAAGATGGTGGACAGGCGGCCACTATGGACGAACTAAAAGAAGTCAACTTGGGAACTGAGGAGGATCCTCGCCCAACTTTTATTAGTTCCCTTCTGCCGGAAGACCAAGTGGAAGAGATAAAAGAACTCCTCTGTGAATTCAGGGACTGCTTTGCCTGGACATATGCTGAAATGCCCGGCTTATCCCCTGACGTAGCAGTTCACAGGTTGGCAATCAAACCGGATGTCGCACCCGTCAAACAAGCTCCAAGGAGAATGAGATTGGAGATTGAAGAGTAGGTAATTGCAGAGACGAAAAAGCTCATGGATGCGGGCTTCATTCGAGAAGAAAAATACGCTGACTGGATCGCCAATATTGTCGCTGTGAAAAAGAAGAACGGTCAAATTCGTATCTGTATTGATTTCAGGGACCTCAACAAGGCGTGTCCAAAAGACGATTTTCTGTTGCCTGTATCCGAATTCCTAGTAGACAACACGTCAAACTATGACATGTTTTCATTGATGGATGGATCGTCAGGATATAATCAGATCAAGATGGCTCCTGAGGATGAAAAGCATACATCATTCAGAACGCCCATCGGCATTTTCTGCTACACGGTCATGCCCTTCGGCCTGAAGAATGCTGGTGCCACCTACCAACGGGCGATGACCCATATCTTTGATGAATTAATACATCAGAAAATCGAGTGCTATGTAGACGACTTGGTCGTTAAGAGCATGGACCGGAAGGATCATTTAAACGACTTAAGAATTGTATTTGAAAGAATCAGGAAGTTCGATCTAAAGATGAATCCCCTTAAGTGTGCTTTCGGGGTCTCCTCCGGTAAATTTCTTGGCTATGTCGTTCGTCATCGAGGCATAGAAGTTGATCCCAATAAAATCAAGGCGATTATAGAGATGCCACCACCAAGAAGCCTCTGTCAACTCCGCTCCTTGCAAGGGCAACTGGCTTTCATTCGGCGATTCATATCGAATCTGTCGGGTAGGTGCCAGCCATTTTCAAAATTGATGAAGAAAGACGTTCGTTTCAAGTGGGATGAAGAATGTCAAGAAGCATTTGACAGTATCAAGAGATATCTGTTAAATCCGCCCATTCTCGCAGCGCCAATTCCGGGAAAGCCTCTTATACTGTATACGGCGGCATTAGAAGAGTCCCTCGGAGCATTGTTGGCCCAGCACAATGAAGAGGGCAAAGAAAATGCACTTTATTATATCAATCGGAGATTAATCGGAGCAGAGATACGTTATTCTCTAATTGAGAAACATTGTCTAGCGTTGATCTTTGCAGTCCAGAAGCTCCGCCACTATATGCTCTCCCACAAAATCACCTTAATATCAAAGATCGATCCGCTGAAGTTCTTGATGACAAGACCAGGGTTGACAGGTCGTTTAGCAAGGTGGGCAGTGTTATTACTACAATTTGACATAGTGTACATGCCACAGAAAGCAGTAAAGGGACAAGCGTTGGCAGATTTCCTCGCTGCACACCCAATCCCTGCAGACTCCCCGCTCAATGATGATTTGCCAGATGAACAAATCATGCGGGTTGATGAAGAAGAAAAGCTACCATTTTGGGAGATGTATTTTGATGGGGCATCGTCTATCAAATCTCCCAAACCTCCAAATCTTGCAAAGGCTCAAGCCGGCATCGGTCTTGTCTTCATAGAACCCGAGGGAGGTATAATGAGATTCTCGTTCAGTCTAACTGAACCTCGGACCAATAGTGAAGCCGAATACGAAGCTCTAATAGCAGGACTAGAGATTGCAATTGATGTCCAAATCACAGATCTCCAAATTTTCGGCGATTCTCAACTTGTGATAAATCAGGTTCTGGGCATTTATAAGATTTGCAAACTTGAATTGGCCCACTACCACCGACAAGCCCTCGAACTTCTAAAATAAATACCGAATGTCAGGATAACTCAAGTTCCTCGAGGACAGAATGCAAAAGCAGATTGTCTAGCCAAACTGGCGAAGGAGCTTGCAAATGAAGACAAAAGGCCACCTATATTCATTGCGGTTGAAAATCGTCGGGTCTTAGAGCCAGCAACCCTACAATTCCCGCAGGCAGAGGGAATACCAAATTCGAGCCAGCAGGATGTAACCCCAGTTAATCCTCAACCTCCCCAACCAGTTGATCTTGAATATCAACATGAAGAAAATCAAGCTCCTAAGAGAAGACGTAAGACCAGTCTAGCTTCAGAATCCTGGTGGTATTGCTTAGATGTTGAAGTCGAAGATGATTGGAGGCGACCATTCATCGACTACTTCAAAGAAAGCAAACTCCCAACAGATAAATCTCTGGCTGCACAAATCAGAAAAAGGGCGTTGCGATACGCGTTTGTCAACAATACGCTATATCGACGGGCTTTTGACCAGATGTGGCTACGATGCCTAGGGATCAAGGAAGCTGATAAAGTGGTGACAGAAGTTCATGAAGGACTCTGCGGAGCACACTAGTCAGGTCCTAAGATGGCTACTAAAATCAAAAGAATGGGTTATTACTGGCCTACGATGGTGAGAGATTGTATCAACCACGCTAAGAGGTGCCACGAGTGTCAGATTCATGGTGATGTTATTCATCAACCACCAAATCCACTGCACCCAACAATTGCATCCTGGCCATTTAAATGTTGGGGCACAGATATAATTGGACCAATAGATCCGCCGTCATCGGCCGGACATCGCTTCATTCTTGCAGCAACAGACTACTTTTCGAAATGGGCGAAAGCGGCACCATTCAAGGAAGTCACGTCCGAGCACGTGATCAATTTCTTTACCCACAATGTCGTCTACAGATTCGGTGTACCACGCCGAGTGATTTCGGATAACGGCACATCATTCAAGAGTACAAAAATCTATAAGTTTGTAGATCGTCACAAGATTGACTGGCGGTACTCGTCTATATATAACCCAAGAGCCAATGGTTTGGCTAAGGCTTTCAACAAGACGCTGGTGAAGTTGTTGAAGAAGATCCTCACCAAGAACAAAAGAGAATGGCATACATAGATGGCAGAAGTACTATGGGCGTATCGTACGACCTACAAAACACCAACCAAAGCCACTCCGTACTCACTAGTGTTCGGGGCTGAAGCCGTCTTGCCACTAGAAGTTGAACTACCATCTCTTCGGGTCGCTATCCAGAATGAGCTTACTCAAGAACAAAATGCTCGCCTGAGAATGGAGGAGCTCGATGCACTCGATGAAGTCAGACTGCAAGCCCAACAAAACCTAGAAATCTACCGAGGAAGGATGGCGAAATCATTTGATCGGATGGTGCGCCCTCGGTCCTTTCAAGAAGGGGAATTGGTCCTGGTGCTGAGAAGGCCAATCATCCCACACCGAAGAATTGGTGGCAAGTTCGTGTCCAACTGGGAAGGCCCATTCGTCATCGATAAGGTGTACCAAGGAGGAGCCTACCAGCTTATCGATCTGCACGGTCAGAGGCCTATGCCGCCGATCAACGGTCGACATCTGAAGAAGTACCATGCATAAGATTGCCCGAAGAAGTGTTATATTTAATGTATTGTTTATTTCATGCATATTTATATACACTTTATATTTTACATTTTTTTGAAATTCTCTTGTGTTGCAAGAATGCATTTCAAAATCTCCCTGCAGGACAGGGGCATTTTAAATATTTATTTGGGTTGACATCATGCTCCGCGCTGAGATCCCCAAATAAATATTTAAAATATCAAAATTCCAAATTTATCTCATTCCGAAATGTCCCTGCAGGACAGGGGGCATTTTAAATATTTATTTGGGTCGACGTCGTGCTAAGCGCCGAGATCCCCAAATAAATATTTAAAATATCAAAATTCCAAATTTATCTCATTCTGAAATGTCCCTGCGAGACGGGGCATTTTAAATATTTATTCGGGTCGATACCGCGCTGCATGCCGAGATCCCCGAATAAATATTTAAAATCACCAACACAAACATTCTTTTATACTGAAGAATACAACGAATTCTTTTCAAAGTATATGCAGGTGAGCTTCAAAAGATTAAGGCACCACCTTCTCCAACAAACCAAGATTTTAAAGGTCAGAAAGAGACTTTTGCAACTACACACTCTAACAAATTGAGCCAGAACAACCTGAAGTCTTTCAACAGCCTGAAGCTTAAGGTTCGAGTGGGTGTAAGAGGTCGGATCCAACACGCCCAAATATGGCCGGATCGCTGGCAGCTCCGCCTACTCAACACGCCATAAGAAAGGCCGTAGTAGCGGAACCCCCACTTCGTCAACCCGTCAATAAGGACTGTAGAAAGTACGAAGGCTAATTCGACTCGACAAGTTCAAGTGATCGTAGTCTACCAAATTCTCCTAATTGACTGGAGAATCGAGGTTCCATTGGGAAGAAGAAATCTCGAGCAACTACCAAATTCGCGTAGGCTCTAAATCTTCAACCACAAAGGAAGACTCAAAATATATCAACTTCAGCAAAATCAGCATTGGGAAGCACATTTCCCCTAGCTGAAGTTTGAAGCCTGAATGGGTGTAAGAGGTCGGATCCAACAAGCCTAAATATGGCCGGATCGCTGGCAGCTCCATCTACTCAATACGCCATAAGAAAGGCCGCAGTAGAGGAACCCCCATCTCAGCAACCAGAGGACGAAGAGCTGTCAAATCCCAGTTCGCCCAATCTGATGTACTCAAGTGACTCAGATTAAAGTCTCCTCAAGTGATTAAGGATCAAGATACTACCCATGCTTGGTACTATCAACTGAATCCGAAACCTGCAAGTCCTTCAACAAATCCATAAAACACAAAGCTAGGATCGAAGGAATTTTTTTTTTTTTCAACAAGTCTACCAAAGCACAAAGCAAAGGACCGAAGAAATTATCCCAAAGTTCATGAAAAGCTTAGAGCTGAACTAAGAGGATTCTGTCATCAATAAGTCCATCATGCACAAAGTTCTGGACCGATGACTTCTCACCATCGACCTATTACAAACCTAAAAGGTTTAGGTCACCGGCATCTACTCCTTCATCAAGCCCGCCAAAGCTAGAGGCATAGGGCAGAAGGTACGAAAACCACCTGACAAGTCAGTAAGGACAAATCAGGTAATTCTCTATCAATGTCCGCAGCATAAAGCACAGGACAGAAGGAACCAAAATCTCAGGAAAGCTAAAGCTATGAAAAGAAGTATCCTGAATGACTTCTACAAATGTCCCTAAAGATTAGGGGCATTTTAAATATTTATTTGGATCGACATCATGCCGCATGCCGAGATCCCCAAATAAATATTTAAAATTTCTTGCCTAAATACAGTTAAAGGAGAGAAGAATGGAAGATCCTCCATAAACTGGATGTGTCATCAGCAAGAAATATAATTTGGGCAAGATATAATCAGTACAAGAGACTACAAAGTCCCACCAGTTGATGAATTTATAAAGACGAATTCTGAATACTATCGTTAATCTACGAAATAACATTCTAGGGATCTAAGTTTGAAGTACTCTATCACTATCTCATGGATCTATTCTTGACCAAGAGTGAATATACCCACTATACTGAAGAATACAAATGCATCTAAAGACCCATGAATGCACATAAATGGACTCTTGGAGAGCTACAGAATGAGAATCTTAGTATGACATCCAAGCAAATTTTTGGAGATCCACTAAGTGAAAACTTTAGTGTGACATCCAAGCAAACTTTTGGAGATCCACTAAATGAAGACCTCTGTGTGACATCTAGAACAAATATCTGGAGATCCACAAAGTCAATCAACATTCAACAAACGTGATTCGTTTTAGGCACGAACCACATTTGTTGGGGGGCATTTGTTGACCTCTATTTAAAGAACAAAAAATAAAAGAGGAAGAAATCCCACAGACATACCTCCTACCCGTTGGATCCACGAATCCTGCCGAGTCCGGCGCCGAAAGAGTCACTTCTCCGCGAAATCTTCCGCTATTCCCGCACTCGCCTCGGCTCTTCCTTCTCGTCGTTAAATATCGAAGGGAGGAGGCTCAGGTTCGCATTCTCTCTTCCACGATCTCAAAGCTTCCGACCTCACTCCCTTATCCCGTTGATCTCTCGCCTGTGCCGGCTTCTCACGCAAAAGCAGAGAGAGGAAGAGAGTGAGGAAGTATTTCCCCTACCTGTGCCGGATAGCCTCCGACCTCCCTCCTGTTCGTGAGTCTTCCGCCGACCCGAGACAGAGCCCCGATCTCTGTAAGCTCCCGATCCCTCAACCTCCTGCATACCCGAACAGCCCTTACCTGTAGCCGAACCCAGCTCCGGCCTACCTTGCTGTACCGAATCACACGACAACCTCAAGCCGACGAAGCCCCTTCGACCCTAGTGCCGGCCACCTCCTTCCAGCATCTGTGCCCGATCGATTTCGCCCCTCCAGCGACGTCCCTTTCGTTTGGATCAAAACCCACGACATTTTGATCGGAAGCTGTGACCGGGAGCTCACGGTTATGAAGGTGACTTTCGCCCTTCACACGCTTCTTCGGCTAAGTCCCTTAAAATAAAGAATCAAACTCTCTGTTAAACAGAGAGTTTAATTCTCAGTCGATCCTACCTAAATTCAGCTTAAATCCTGTTAATCTTATTCCAAATCCTGCATTTTAATTAATTAACAGAATTAATTATAGTTAATTATAATGATTATAATTGATTATAATTTATTTTAGTTAATAACAATTAATTATAATTAAGTGTAGTTAATTAATGATTAATCATTATTAATCATAATTAAATATTTTTAATTTTAATTAATTTTAATTAATTATGATTAATTATATTTGATTATTTTTAATTATTAGTTAATTATGATAATTAATTTATTAAAAAAAAAATGAATGCAAAAGAGAGATACAAAGAGGAATACTTCTCTCTTATGTCTCTCACCTCATTTTGCGAGCCTCCACCGCCGGTCCACCTATGCGAAGGTATAATTTATAACTTAGATTCCCTTTCTCGTTGTTTGCGGCGAACCGACAAACCCCCTACGCGCTCACGTAGCGTAGTAGGGAGGGAAATCGGTGCGACGCCAATAACGAGGCGGATAATCATAAAAAAGAATCCTATCCTCGACGCTAGCGGCGAGTCGGCAAACCCCTATGCGCTCACGTAGCGTAGTAGGGAGGGAAACCGACACGGCGCTTGCGACGAGGTGGGTAATCCCCGGACCGCAAATGTAGCGCGAGGGAGACAAAAAATAAGTACCCACATGTGGGGAAATCTTTGTGTTTCTTTGCAACAGGTGCCCAAGACCCCTAAACGCTCATGTAGCGGGCAGGGATTGAAGAAAAATTTGCTGTCGTGATGTCTACAAACATCTACTTGAAGCGCGCACGTCGCGTGGAGGGGAAGGCGGCCTCTTGGGTTTTCCCCTAAACGGCGGAGACGCCGGGAGGCTGCCGAAATTTCATTTAAAGATTTTGAGGACTTGAACAAAATGGGACATTTGGACCGAATTTGGTTGAGCACAACGAACTCAAATGAATTAAATTCAAATAAATAAATGAAATATTTAAACCAAATTCTGAGCTAATCAAGTCTCTAATAATTTGAACCATGATTCGAATATAAGTTTGAACTTGAATTGAACAAGGCTACATTGGATATGGGCTTGAATTGGGCTCAGATTTGCATTGCAAAGAACTTGAATCAAAACCCAACCAAGAAGGACTTCAATTCGACACTGAACTTGAATGGAAGTAAAAGAACTTACAACTCGACTACGAAAGGGCTTAGAATCGAATGTGACACGAACTACAAAAGCACAGTTTGGACATGAACTCGAGTTTCCAACTGAACAAATAAATCCAACTCGACTACAAAGATTTCAATTCAAGTGGACAAGAACTACGAATGAACTTAACTCAGATGGGACTTGAGTTTGAACTTGACATTGAACTGATGAATAAAAAGAAGGCCAACTTTGAGTCAGATTACAGTGAACTGAACTTGGACTCGAACTTGTAAACCTTTGAACAGGATTTGGACCTTGAATTCAAGCAAATACTTGAGTTAGACCACAAAGGACTCGAGCTGAAATAATCATACAACGAACTTAATGAATGTAAAGGACTGTATTTGAACTCAAACTCAAGATTACAATGATGTGCAGTGAACATAACAGTAGCTCATGGATGACAAGTGAATGCAGCCCAGCAATGAAATTGAAGTCGATAATAACCAACACAATAGTCCTGCAAGAAAATGCAGTAGTCTCTACTACATCCGTCAGAAAACACCGACAAAGAGTTATGTGTAACAGAATATATTACAATTAGCCCACAAGTGACTGTAGATGAATAACCACACACTATCCATACTCGAATACAAGAGGAACTATGGATGAGTACGAATGTCTACTAGCAATAATGAAAGATTTGTTGTATGTGCAACAGTGGTAGTGACTGTATATTTGCTATACATACAAGACACCTACATACATACAAGCGGTCGTAGCAGAAGGAAATGAATGCTATGGAACTTCTTACGATCCATCACTGTCCAATGTTGAATAAATACATTGCCCCATTGCAAGCAAGATGCAGTAAATACAAATACCTACGAGCTATTGTAGCAAGGATATCGTAGCATCTCTACAGCCGATAATCATCTAATAGAAGACAAACACACTCAAGTGGTATGCAGCTAAGGTTATAACATCCCTATGGATGAGGTCGGTTCGCTTGTAGATGAATACAACTATTCCGAAGATCTGCAATACATACAATCTCTCTGCGAGTACAGATGTATGTAAAACATGTCACTCGTGGGTAGATGCAGAAAGATTTTAGTAAATGCAGTATCCTGAAGCCAATTTCAACCTATGAATGAAAACATCTACCTGCCTACAAATAGTAGTGGGGGAGATCATATAACGCAACGCCACCGGATCTGCAACATCCATACGAGCAGACAGAAGGCGTACAAATCCCCAAATGAAATCCTAGCGCCACGCCACCGGATCCGCGACATTCATGCAAGCGGACAGAAGGTATTTATAAATATTTCAAAGTACCCCCGCACATGTGCACCTTAATTTGTATACACATAGGTACACAAGAGGGATGAATATAATCAAAACCCGCATGGGCCCTGGCGAGCGTGTTATTGGTACACACGTGACGTCTAGGGATGCTGCGCGGGTCAATAAGTGAATTCCAGTCTGAGCCCGATCCTCCTATACGGGTAGATAGGAGTTGACAGGCCCGGACCATTAAATAAATATACGGTCGCGAGATCGATCGAGATATTTATTTTATAGTTCATATTAGGCCTTCAAGGCCTATAATCAAGAGAATTCACTAACGAAGGTCCAAAGCCTACGAAGCCCGATCCTCTATCGATCAGTAGATAGAGTCGACAGGGTCCAATCAATAAAATATAAATGATCTCAGGCACCCCGATGATGGCCGTGTTGAATGTAAATATCAACCGGAGGGGTCCACACAGATCATTTCAAATACCACCCAAAATCCAAACACTCGAAAATTCAATCTTCTGAAAAATCCCAAAATCCCAAAAATCCTAAACTCCAAAAACTCCAAAAATCATCCAACTCTAAAAATATTTAAAACTGAGATTCAACCCATTAAATCACTTAAAGCAACACACATCCACCCTCCGCAACAGTTTGCCGAGGTGGACAAATTAAATTTACTTCAACTCACAAAGAGCTAATGCCTGGTCGAGAATATCACTAGGATTCATTCTCAAATAATCTCCTGCCAGCAACGACGTGGTACGAGTCCTCTAACCGACAGTTTCGCCGCCAAATGGCACTGCAGGATAAACGGTTATGACTCGGGGCCCTCTGAACCAGGTGGTCGCCGCCAAATGGCACCATTATATTATGGTTATGGCCAGAGCCCGTATGCTCCCCAATGGCATCAAATCCTTGAGATATGAATCAATAGGATATGATCGATAGGGCACAAAGCCCTCTGTTAGCTAAGGTGGATTCAAATTTGTCCCCTTAGGCAAACACTCCCCCCAGGTCTACAAGGTACCCTTAGACGAAGCAACCCATGGCTGCTGACAAGGATCCTTCTGTCAGGTTGGGTCGACTACCTCCTCTGACTAAGTAGACCAGGGACCACGATGGCCCGGGATGACGGAACCATGGGATCTTGATCGGGTCTATCATCCATTCCCCCACCATCCGCTTTAAGTGCAAGATGGTGAAATTTCTATTTTAAATATCAAACTCTCCAACATTTTCAATATTTCAAATACCTATTGCTGCTACTATATGCCAGATGCACGTATATAACGTATCTGATAGACGACTAGCCTTAATCAAAAGTTCTCTCTCGTGACCGGGAGGGGTAATTAACTATAGGGGCTTGCGCCTATAGGAAACCAGAACTCAGATCATAAAGTCCTCGCAAAATGAGGGCGAAATCTCTAGGTAGTGTCTAATCTACAAACCCATCTGCCTTCCAAAATTTACCCCGGAACCTAATTCCGTTAAAACTCCCCTAAAAAAAAATCAAAAGCGGGCGGAGGCCGGGGCCGAATTTTCGGAGCCCACAATTAGATCTATTGGGAGGAATGTGACTTTGGGCAATCAAGTCATTAATAAGAGTACATATTTTAGATATCTCGAGTCTATTATTCAAAGTGATGGTGTAATAGATGGTGATATTATTAGTAGAATTCAAGTTGGATGGTTGAAGAGGAGGAATGCATCAGATCTGTTCCATGATAAAAAAAAATACCCTTCAAACTTAAGGGAAAATTCTATAAGATGGTGGTAAGACCTGCAATGCTTTATGGTGTAGAATGTTGGCCATTGAAAGAGAAGCATTAAAGTAAGTTAAGTGTTACAGAGATGAGAATGCTCAGGTGTATGAGTGACTTCACTCTTAGAGACATAATGCGGAATGAGTATATACGTTAAAAGGTTGGAGTAGCTCCAGTGATAGATAAGATCAGAGAGAGTCACCTTAGATGGTTTGGACACATAAAACACCAGTCTTCCAATGGCCCGGTTCGGAGAGTAGATATATTAGATTTGGCCTATGTTAAGAAAGGTAGAGGTATACTTAAGAAGGTTTGGTTAGAACATATTAAAAATGACATTTTCTTCTTAGATTTAAATGGGAATTTGACTCCTAACAGGACAACAGAGAAAAAAGATTCTGTAGCCGATCCTACGTAGTGAGATAAAGGCTTGATGTTGTTGTTATTGTTGCATTGATGATCTCATTCAGTTTCCATTCCCTAACTTGTTGAAGCAAGAATCATCTTTATGTGAAAAAATAGGTCTTTGAGTAATTTCGTCGATCCAAGTTGTTTGATTCAACCTTTTATATTATTTATTTTGCTTCCCCCCAACTCTACATGTTTCACATCTATCCTCACTTCATCCTCTTTGGATTCATGGCTAGCACTCATTATCTTCAAGACAATTGCAATAGGCGGCCAGTTCAATTTATTGGGTTTTGCTTGATTCCTTGATATGCCGCCAACATCAATTAGTATAAGACCAAGTTATTTCCTTCATTAGAATTTCATAATATTGGAAAGAACTCCTAGAGAACAAATGCATATGAGGCACAGTCAATCTACTTCAGTTGTGGTTTCGTCATATTCTACGCCCTCTGGAGTCATTTATAAATTCCATCACAAACAAACACCAAAACCATTTTTTATGCTGGCATCTAAAAAGTTATTTGGTTTTAAGCATTTAGAATTCAGTTTATTATAAATACATTGAGAAATAAATCTGTTGTATTTAAAATATTTTAGAGTTAATTGATTTAGTGTAAAGGAAATATAAGAGATCAATGGCGAAGGCTACAATGCGATTGCGGTGACAAGCGGCAGGCGGTGGCAGCACATGAGAGTGCCATGGGCAAAGCTTCACGCATGGTTTTTTTGAAATTTGACAAAATCAATTAAATTTTAAATACATTGAAAATTAACTAAAAGATGAATTTCAAATGCAGCAATCAACCAAATGGAAAAAATTATAGAAGTCATATATTTATTTTACTTTGCATTCCTTTTCAGCAAATCAAACAATCTCCACATTTCAAATCACAAAACTAACACTATCACTGAATTCCTCAGCATCTAATTTACCTCTCCATCAACTCCTAACATATTCGGAGGAAGTTTATTTTAGTCTACGGGGCCAACTAGAAATACCTGATGTCGAAAACATTGATGAAACCAAAAGTGCCACCTCGCTTTCCTCCATGGCCTTACCCTAAACATCCACCAATACTTAAAAGTGGTTCAATCATCTGCTGTTCTGAGAGGATATGAGATTGTTCTTGGCCAATATTTTCCTTTAATGATTTTTAATGGTGTCCCTTGTATGACTGTGATGACATCTGCCAATTAAGAAAATTAAAGAATTGCATCCCCCCTCTCCCCAATTTTGGAATTCTATAAATAAGACGTGATTCCAAAATATATTACATACAGTGCTTCCTTGAATTCCTCCTTTATCCTATTCCTCTCTTCGAGTAGCCTTATTTGATCGTGTTCAAAAAGACGAGACCACAACTATCTTCCTTCGATTTGTATGCATAAATTTATCAGTAGAAGAAACTATGGCCAATTGGAGGTGTTATTGAGGATGGTGTTCCTCTAAAAGTTAAAATATCAAAATTACAAAGGGTAACATCTACGCCCCAAGTGGAGATATTGTCGATCATGGTGTTCCTCTAAAAGTTACAGATATCGAAATTACTAAATTAGTAACGTCGATGTACCAATCACTAGGTATCAAGGTTAAGATTCAGTTAAGGAAATGGCTATTGCACTGAATCAAGTTGATGTGGCTGCAAAGGACGTTGATGTTTTTTCCTCTCTTTCTTCTTCACTCTCTGGATGGAGATATTTTTCATTCTCTAACTCTCTCACTCTTTCATTCTCTTCCTAAAGCCCCCTCTCTCTCTCTCTCTCTCTCTCTCTCTATATATATATATATAAGAAAAATCTGAGAGCAAACTAAAAAAAGACAGAAAAAGAATATATATATATATATATATATATATATATATATATATATATGCAAAGAAAATGAGAGAAAATTAAAAAAAATTCAAAAAAAGAAAAAAATTGCATTCCCCAAAAGAATCATTATCTCGCTATCGTCATGTCGCACAAGGTATAATTCCAAGCTCAAAATTTAAGTATTTGTGTGCTTTGCTCCAACGCAGCAAGAGAAATTTATAAAATAAGTACTCGTGCGTGCTGTTTTAATGCATAGCGGAATGTATGGAATAAATACTTGCAAACGTTGTTCCAACGCGGTGAGGAAATTTGCAAAATGCATATTCGTGAGGGTTGTTCAAACACGGTAGGGAAATTCGTGTCTTTCGCTCTTATAGGTGATAAAGCATACACTTTTTAAATGTGTAAAAAGAGAAGACCCCAGACCGTTGTGTCAAATGACATTGACCATCTCACTTCTTTATAAGTATAATGTAGATGTCATAACCCTTAAATTTTAAAAGATATGTTGACCTACAATAATAAAAAATTAATTCATGAATTATTATAAGTCCAAATTACAAACCGTCTTTGTCATAACATAGATATTATTGTGCTCTAGTTATACTAATTTTTTGGGCAATATGCAATTCTTTAAGAAATTGACACATATCGGTGCAATTGAATTTTCTAAGATCGTTAGGTATCCATTTTACAAACTGATTTAACCCGAGCATTTTAGACATGCTTAGCTAATTTATGAATATTTTTTCATAATTTTTAGATCCCCATATTTGAATATATAAAAGGATTTATATGGGTTTTACACTAAAAATTAAACAATTAGAATAATTATCAATATGTCCATTGATTATTTTATTATAAAATCTTTTTCTTCATAAAACTTTTTAAAAGTCATTTGATCTTCTTATTTCGTTTAAAAGAGAGCTGAAAAGTAAAAAAAATTAAAAATGAGAGAAAAAGAGAAGAGAAGAGAAAGAAAAGAAAAGCTAGGGTTTGAAGATCGTAGAGCCATTTTTGTCAATTGGTCCAATTGAAAAATTTGTTCGTCTCGAGATAGGTCACGTTTTTCTATCTCAATTTTTAAAAATATAAATTTTTTTTGAATTTTTTATTTAAATTTCTATCTCCGTTATCGAAAAATGGAGATAACTTTGCACCAGTAAAACTTTTATAGCATAATTTTTTATATATTATAGAGATTGAGATTTTGAACGTTGTGAATATTTTCTAAAAAATTTATATTGCGGGTTTTAGAAATTATATTTTTTTATCGAATAAAAAATAATTTGAACTCTAAAAAATAATATTATAGTACAATTCAAGTCTTAAAATAGTGTTCTATACAATCTCTGATAATTTAGTTATTTTTTAAGAAAGTGTATTTTTGCTTAGTAAAATTTTTTGTTGCCTATCATTATGACATTTTGACAAATCCTAAAATGTGTTTCTTGTTTCATCATTTACTGTTATTCATTAGAATATGTGTTTAATTAGTTGAAATGGGTGATTCTATTGAAATCTGAAAGGGGTGAAAGAAGTTCTGCTTTGATGATATATGCACATTTTGCTTCAAAGTTATTGAACTCTGTCTGTTACTCAAATTTGTTGGACTCTATCTGTTACTCAGAGATTATCAAACTCTATATATTAGGAGGTATCTGAGTTAGAGTTATTAAACTCTATCTATTGGGAGAGAAATATAAAGTGCTTTTGTATTTTGCTTAAATTTTTGAATAATTGCATTTCATTCTCTGCATAATCCTAATTTTAATACCCAGTGAATATTTAATAAATGAAATGATTTGAAAATTCAAATAGGATAAAATATGGCCTGCTAAGTTTTAAATTTTTTATAACTATATTTAATTCTCTGCTCAGTCCCAATTTAATACTCAGTGAATGTTTAATAAATGAAATGATTTGAAAATTTAGATCGATAGAAATATGACATGCTAAGTTGTTTTAACCCACTGTGGTTTTGTAATCTTTTTTTAAAGTCTGAGAAAGGAAAGAATCTGGTTGAGTAGAAGTTTCAGGGATCTGATCTGAGTCTATAGGTATTTTTTTTTTTTTTTTTGCACAACATGACTAGCTTTATTATTCATTTATTTAGATTTTTTTATTTTATTTTTTTTACTCAGTTTTGTAAATTTTGTTTATAGTCATGTATCCTATTGAGTAGTATTTTCAAGGATCTGGTCTAAATTTATAGATATTTCTTCTTTTGATTTTTGCATAGCATGGCTAGTTTTATTACTCAGTTTTATAGATTTTGTTTATAATTATGCCCTATGATTGTACATAAAATTTTGATGATAAATTAAAATCAAATCTTCTGGAGGAGTTTATTTTCAATACTATAGGTTATTAGAAGCTTTGTATTCATTGTTATTTTAAAAGTTTAAATTGAAAAATGAAATCTGAAAAAAATGTTGACTTTCATTTGGATGATTGGGATAAATGCTATGGGCTAATCATCGTCATCTAGTTCGTGATATGAAAGGCAGCATTAACATTATTACTGGTTGGCAAGTTGTATTCCAACCAATGTGATAATTCCTTAGGCAGAAACGAACTTGTTGTTTAGGGGAACGAGTATTTCCTTGCTTACGCAGCATTCTTCGAATATTTTTAGTATTATACATTGGCATCCTCGTAGGCATTAACTCCATAGAATTAACGAGCCTATGAAACCAGTCTCAATTTGCTTCTTCTTCGAGCTTTCCAACGGAATAGAATAAGCTCCCTAGCTCAGTCCCCTTTTTAAGAGGAAGCATATAACGGGTTACGAGCTCTTCAATATTATGCACTTCTAGTGGAATAATTTCTTTGAAGTGTTACAGGAGAATACGCATGACTACGAATACGCTGTCCGAGATCAACAGGATACATATTCTTCTTGAGAATACACACTGCACCTTGTTTGTATAGGTAAACTCATAGTCGTAACAGAATCTGAATATTCGGCCTTCTTTTTCCCTTTGGTCATTGACTGGCATACTCTTCAAAATTTTTTAGGGGTGGCATCATCTTCATCTATATCACTCCCTAGGTGAGGTACATGTTTTCTTTCTTTAATAGCGGTCACTGCTTTGGGAAGAGCCGGCATTACTTTATTTTTTCCCACATGCTTCTTCTCACCTTCTTATTTAGGTCATTTTGCAAACTTAGGATTAGATGCTTGGGCCTCAAGAGAGCTCGACGGCGTCAGCTTCTTTGGAATGAAGTACTTGGCATCTTCATAGATTGTTGCTTCGTGCACTGCAAAGGGTTGGATGTCACCGAAGATCTTGAACTCTTCTCCATCCCTGAGGTACTTCATATACTAGTGTAGTGTTGACAGGACAATGCCGTATTCATGCAACCAAGGGCGACCCAAGAGAGCCTTGAATAAAGTATCTACGTCAATCACATGGAATTTGGCCCCTATATGAAGTTCCTCAAATGTGAGGGAGAGCATGAATAATCCCAGAGTCTTCTGCCCATTCTCATTGAAGTCGTGCACCATCAGCTTATCTGGCCCAAGGTGTTCCACGTCGAGGCATAGCGACCTCAGTGCTTTCAGGTTTATAAGATTTATAAAGGACCCTGGATCAATCAGAATTTGGCTGATTGTCATGTCGTCGCTCTCTACAGTAACATATAGAGGACGGTCATGATCTACGATTCCGAGTATCCTGTCGTCCTCGGTGAAGGTAATGATCGGCTCATTACGGGCTTGTAGGACTTCAATCATATTACGCTCAAAAAAATATGCCTCATACCTTTCGGGATCTTTGAGTGCCTGAATCAAAGTCTCCCGAAGGTCTTTAGACATCACCAAAGCGTCGTATATACTAAGTTGCGTCCGAATCTTCCTCAAATGGGATAAGACATTATAATCTATCTCCCTGGCTAAAGTATCTGGCAAAAGTATCTTTCTTCTTGTGATCTTTGGGGATGATATCTTCATTAATACCTATCTCCTTCCCCTTGTCTTTATTGGAGACCCCCTTATTTGGTGGAGATGGCAGTATCTTGCCACTTCTCAACTGTACCTGGGCAGTCTCCTCTGGCTCAGACTGATTTAACGGAGCATTTTCTTCAGAGTCAGCCATTGTCGCATCTAGAGATTCATCCGTTGATTCAGAGTCACCACCCAGATTTATATGTTCTATCTACGACATTATGTCGGGGTCTGATTCACCTTCCTCTGGAAAATACAACTCCTCCTCTAAGCTATAGTTCATCGGCGACACCATCAGACATGATTCAGAAGCTACATCTTCAGTGTATTCTTCTTTTATCGATATATTTGACATGACCGAGATGACCCGACATATTTCTACGGGAAGAGAATCTTCATCATCTTTTTCAGCTTCATTTATTTTAAGCTCTGACATAAAGTCAGCAAATTTAATAAGTTGCCTCACAGTCTAGTAATATTCGTCCAAACTATCAATGACTATTTGCGTCGCTGTCTTTTTCTTCTTAGGCTTCTTCTGTTTGGCCTTTCTTTTGGAAGACTGCCTTTCCAGACTTTGAGGAGCCAGCTTGATTAGGGTATTGTTTAGAAATAGATGCTCGCGCTATAGATAGCACCTTGAGATCTAACACTGGCTCCGTAGGAGATTTCTACTTCACACCCAGAACTCCTTCAAGTTGCTTCAGCATTTTCACCACTTTTTTAGAGACCGTAGTCTCCCACTACTCTTCTTGAGCTAGTTTCTTTTCATTTCCTTTCTCTCCAATCGGGTTACGGAAGAGGACGTAACCACCCGAGTTGGTTCTTTCCTGGGTTGAGCCAACACATTGTCTGACAATGTGAGTTCCCCTCTCCGATATTTTCTTTCTAGCCAGTCCTTGAAGATATAGAAATCTTCAATAGGATGGCTGATTACCCGATAGTACAAGCAATAGTTCGGGTCACTGGTATGCTTCGACACCTCGGGCCTCTTACACTCTGGCAGTTCTAAGCCCGCCTTCAATACCTGTCAAAATAAATTGGCAACACTTTCCCTCTTAAATGAATATTCTTTATTCATTTTATCCTTGAGGGATGGGAATGTTCCATCACCAATTCTCATTATTTGCATTGGACGTTCTCCATCACCTTGAAAAGTTTGGAGCTTGTCATTACCCCTGAGTACTAGCTTTGGTTGGGGGGTAGGGTTATAGGCCTGTTTTGATTTATCTTCGTATTGCATCAACTGTTTGTCTTTGTCTACGTTGTAAACCACTTGTTTTAATTTATCAGCTCTGGAAAAAAATATAGATTCGGCCTCACCTCTTCAAGAACCTGAGACTTTAGCCTTCTTGGGCTGATCAGAGTGGTTTTCTGATTTTGATCAGTTCAGTTTTTCAAACTTAGCCACTCTGTCTAGCAGATCCTGAAATGTGGTGATAGTAGCCATGCACAAGGACGACTATATCTTATCATCAATATTTCTCATTAGTAATTGCACGGCGTATTCTTCTTCAAGCTATTGCTCATATTTCATGCTTAAGTTGCACCAGCGAGTGATGTATTTGGTCACCGACTCGCCTCTTTTTCTCTTATCCAAGGCGAGGTCAGCGATCTTTATCTTTTCGGTCGCGCTGGCGAATCTCTCCATAAACATTGATTATGACGACTTCACTGGGATTTGGTTTCTCTTTCATCTTTGGCTAGTCGTCTCAGCGCTACAGTAGCATCTGAATCAATATGGGCTCTAAATTCAAAATTTCCTAAAACGATCATTTACTGCATGATGTTTATTGTCACTCATAGGTGGATGTCTTTATGCATAACAAACCTCTTACAGTGGCTTGTAAGAGCCTGTATTGGTTGTATTTCTTCTGCATCTTTCCTGTACACTGGGTCTTCTGTAACGGCCCGTAGGAGCGCGTCTGTTATAGTCTTCTTGCACTTGCCCACAGATGATGTGATGAATTTATGAATATATGCCTGTGTTTGTAGAGGAGCCATCACCTCTACAGCATATCTATCAATTTTGCTTGCAAGTGAATTACCAATTCTTTCTGTATAGATTACAAGCACGTCGTAGCATTCAATGTATACTACTTGTATAGATTTGCAGGAGATATACTACTTGCAGATATATTGATGTGTTCATTTCATATTGATCATATGTTTGTAGAAGAATAGTATATCCATATGCCTATTGATCAGCATTGATCGTAGGAGTTTTCTTACATTCATTGCCTACCATTGGTTGCCACTAGCATGTATACCATTTTGTATGCAACAATTTTTTGTTGTCACCAGTAGATATTTGCATTTGCTGTAGCTTTCTATCCTTGCTTATGGAAAAATATAGGTACTTGTGTCCATAGGAAATTTATCATACTTACTACATTTCTACTGTTGTTATCCACAAATGGTTCCATCGATCGTCGTATTGATCGCATGTCTTTTGAGAACTCGTTCTTCTTTCATCCTAAATTCTTTGCTCATAGTTGACTTTCATTTGGATGATTGGGATAAATGCTATGGGATAATCATCGTCATCTGGTTCGTGATATGAAAGACAGCATCAACATTATTACTGGTTGGCAAGTTGTATTCCAACCAATGTGATAATTCCTTGATATTTCATTGAGGTCTTGTATTTTGATTGCAAGCATATTGTTGCATCTTCCTTCAAATTCATTAATTGATACGTAGAAGCGAGTTGCATTGACGTTTTGCCCGTCATAAGTCTTTCGTTTGATTTTTTTAGAATGATTGTAATTGTCACTTAGTGTTTACATTTTTCAATGTAGTTATGCACTTTAAAGTTTAAATTTCAGTCTGGTTCTCTACATAATGTTCAAGTTCAAGTCTTTGTTCTTATCAAATCCAGTTCATGCTCGAGTTCCCTGTTGTCCAAAATTGATTCAAGTCCTTGTGGTTGTTCAAGTTCAATTCTTCTTGGTCAAATTTGATTTAAGTCTTTTGCTCATTCAATTATATTCATGTTAAGTCTCTTGTATTATGTTAAGTCCAAATTATGTCCTCATTTGTTTAATGCCAAGTCCCCCTGCTTGCTAAAAAATCCGGCAGCCTACCGCCATCTCCCCCGTTTAGGAAGAAACCCAAGAAACATAGCCTTCCCCTCCACGCTATGTGAGCGCTTTAGGTAGGTGTCGGAAGACACCGCGGCCGTATTTCTTCAATCCCTGATATGCTACGTGAGCACTTAAGGGTCTTCAAGATACTTATTTGAAGGACGACGCAATTGTTTTCCCCCGCTATGCTACATGAGCGCTTAAAGGTAAGTCTCCACCACGCTACGAGAGCGTGTATGGGGCTTACCCACTTCGCCGTAGGTGGCACCGAGTTCCCTTCCAACCACGCTAGATAAAAGCGTGTATAGGTGATTTTTCGGCTCGACGTGAACACCAAATGCGGGATTTAAGTTCATAAGTTATACCATTGCAATTGGCGATGACGACGACGTGATGAATAAAATGCACAAAACATTTTTCTTTCCTTTTTTTTTTTGAATTTCCCGCTCCCTTTTTTCTTTTCTTTTTTTTTAATTTTCTCATTTCATATATAATATACTAATGATAATTATAATAATAACAATAATTATAATACTAATAATAGTTAGCAACAACTAATAACTAAAATAAAAAAAGAAATAAAATGAAATATATACCTATGGCTTGGGGTAGGGTCAAGGGGGGCTTTAGCGACTGAGAGGTGGATCAATGCTGTGACAAAATTTTGGCGTAGGTGAGCAAGGTCGAGTGAAAGTCGGCCAAGAAGGAAGGGGCATGAAGAGCAAGGGTCCGATTGCTGGAGCTCAGATGGGGAGCGGCCTGAAGAGGAAGAGCAGGTTCGATTATGTAGGTCAAAGGCACGGATACAGGCGAGTGAAAGACCGGTGGCTTTGGCTAGGGTCAGCTGTAGAAGATCAGTCGGGAAGGTTTAGGGCTTGAGTAGGGATATCGGGAGGCTGGTGGAGTCGACTTGCTGACTGGAGGTCGAGAAGAGGGAGCGACAGTGAGGTGAGTTTAGGGCTTGTGGTGGGATCAGAAGAGGAAGGTTCGAATGGAGAGGAAGAAGTGCGGCTTAGGTCCAGCTATTGGAAGAAGATTGAGAATAGAGGGTTGGAATCGAGCCTATTGTGGCTGCTTTGGTTGGAGATTGGCCGATGTTTGTGATTCTTGCAGAATAGGGAGGCAACGACGAAGCTATGGAATCACGAGGTCGAGACTTTGGCGTGCGAGAGGCTAAGAAGGAGAAGCCCAAAGTCTTCGTTTCGTTCTGTTTTAATGACGCAAAAGTGCACGCGGGAGATAAGACTTGAGCGGCACCATTTGCAGGAGATGGGCTGACTGTAGCACACGAGATATCTGCAGGATTCGGTATAAGTAATCATTTCAGCGATTTTCTTATTCCCTTTTTCATTTCTTTTTTTTTTTTAATTTTGCCGCACAGGTCAACAGTGGTGAAGCAGAGAATCAAAAGCAAATGTACTAGGGCATCTGAAGAGAGCTGAATTGAAACAAAACAACTTGCAGCAAATCAAATCCACTATAGTTATCAACACATCAGATAATCCATCTTTTTCTCACAGGCACCAACATCATAAACATGTTACATTAAAAAATAAATTAGAAAATAGAAAAATAAAACATAGATAACTAAGATAATATCATCACTTATGAGTTAAATCAGATGAATGAAGACTTCTAAATTTGCATCAAGTTTCTTTTCAATAACTATTGGCTTTCTAGAGGATGCAAAATACTTGTATTAATAGTGCATACTCAATTACTTATCCTTTAAGATCAACTTGCCCCATACACTAAGGAATGAATGGTCGAAAATATTAGTACATTTTCCTTAAGACTTAAATTCTTTGAAATATATACACGCTTTGAATTTCATGATATTTATTTCTTGACTTCATAATAGTTACTGACGGACAAAATGAATGCATGATATGCAGAAAAGTAAGAACAACAACATCAACAGCATCAAGTCTTTATCTCACTACGTGGGGTTGGCTACATGAATCCTTTTTCTCTATTGTATCTTATTAAAGTAAAATTCTCATTTAAATCTAATAAAAAATATCATTTCTAATATGTTATAACCAAGTCCTTTTAGGTCTATATCTACCTTTCTTAACATTGGCCAAATCTACTACATCTACTCTTTTAACCAGGTCATCAGAAGGTTGACATTTTATGTGACCAAACCATCTAAGGCGATTCTCTCTAATTTTATCTGCCACTAAAGCTACTCCAACATTTTCACATATATGCTCATTTTGCATTCTATCTCTAAGAGTAAAGCCGCTCTTCCACCTGAGCATCCTCATCTCTGCAATACTTAACTTAATTTTACGCTTCTCTTTTAATGGCCACTATTTTTGCACCATAAAACATTGCAAGTCTCACCACCATCTTATAGAATTTTTCCTTAAGTTTGAGGGATACTTTTCTCTCATACAATAGGCCCGATGCAGTCCTCCACTTCAACCATCCAATTTGAATTCTACTAATAATATCCCCATCTATTTCACCATCAATAGACCCGAGATATCTAAAACATGTGCTTTTATTAATGACTTAATTGCCCAAAGTCCTAATCCCCCACTAGATCTATTACTACTAAAATTATACTCCAAGTATTCGATTTTAGATTTACTCAAACAAAAACCTTTAGACTCTAAAGTTGACCTCCATAATTCAAGCTTACCTGAAACTCTCTCTCTCTCTCTCTCTCTCTCTCTCTCTCTCTCTCTCTAGTCTTATCAACAAGAAAAATATCATCAGCAAAAAGCATACATCAGGGCATATCCTTTTGCAAATGTCTGGTAAGAACATCTGTGACTAAACCAAAATGATATGCAGAAAAGTAAGAGGAAAAAAAGGTATTCTTTTCACCTGAACATCTTGGTAAATCCCAGATGGCAATTGAATTTGGCGTACACTTGGGATCACATATTGCCCGGTTATCTTCATGATTGACATTCATGGCAAGCATCCAAGAACCTATGGTGACATCCTCATTGTCGAACATTCTCAGACTGGCACATTTAGAAAAAAGAAGGAAAAAGAATTGTCAATAATAAGATGAATAAAAAAATAAGATGGATACCTTCTCACAATGCACCATGTGGTAGTATTCTACTCCAGACGGTACATCCTGTAACATGGGTGATAAATCCTAATTGGACAGGGCAATCACATATTTGTAAAGAAAGGCTACCACTTTACATTTTAAGTTCACCATTTTAAGCCATATATTATGTGAAACTCTCAAATCAGAATGCCATGATAGTGGTTATGCTTGTCATATTTCAAACTTATTCAAGCACGCAAAAAAAAAAGCACACATCAAAGTTAAAATGTGTGCACTTCACGAAGCAAAATGCCATAACTGATCTCAAAGGGTATGCATGTTATGTCCCAAAATCATCTAGTCATCTATAAAAAGAAAACAAAAATCCACATCTAATCAACAATTGTTCAAGAGTTGAATAAGAACCCAATTTTAACAAATATTAGGCAACTTGACAGAAATCTATTAGATACTCTTAATGTCCTTTTATATTTCTAAAAGGCCTTTGTTATTGTTCCACTAGTTGCTAATTTTAAGCATCCACAATATAAAAGATGGAGAATGCAGAGAATATTTCTTTTATTCCAGAATGGAATAGGATGGCAGATGCATGATGCATTAGATGCGAGTGGAGTAAGTATTGCCTTTCAACTGCACAACCAGTTGAAATGAGTCTGATTGTGAATTTATATGCTCCCCATCTCCCCATACAGAAACCAAACATGAATTCAAAGAGGCTAGCCTACATAAATGGTGTCTTTTTAACATAAAATTTCTAACACAAACTCTAAAAATTAACATCAGATGTTTTCACAAATGGTAACTGAACTAACCTGTCATTTCTTGCTTCTGCAAGAGATGCTACCACCTCTGCGGACAATGCATATATTGGTCCATATGCATGAAGGAAATATTCATTCCCAAGAAGATGACCAGAGCTTTCAAACCTTAATTTACAAATTAAAATAAAAAATAAAAAAAACTTCAGCAGATTGTTTACTATCACATGCATCACCCCGCTGTACTGTTCATGAAGTAATCAGAAAGTTGAACAACAGCAAGGTGCCACATACCATTTCAACTTTGGATTAGTGATTATGGGACCCTTTTTCATACAACCAATATAAGTGCGGTGATGCGCACGATCCTTGGCCAGGAGAGTGGCAAGCCGGTCTAATTGATGAGAACATAGATCATTACATTGTATAAAAATAACAGCAATACTTAATAACCACCTAGCATACCTGGTCTAAGATAAATATCATCATCTGCCTTGACATAAAATTCTGCATCAAAAAGATTGAACGCGGCTTTGAAAAATGCCAACCTAAAAGGTAAAGTTCGCACTTGTGATATATGACAAGGGTAGCAACAAAATCAAGAAACAAGAGGTCCTCAACACTTACGTTTTATAAGGAAGTTTTGCATACTCTTCTTCTATATCAATAAACATGAAATCATGATAATTCTCCTCTTCTTTCTTAAGATCAGCCATCTTTTTTGAATCTTTTGTTCGTCCAATAACAAATCTGAAAGCTAATCCAGTAGATTGTTCTAAACTGCAAGTGAATATAAGCAAATTTACTGATGAACAATACCTTATTAAATAAAAAATCCTAAGAACTTGCAAATGAAAGTATAACAGTAAATATTTACATAAGCCTGTTAATCGTAGATAGGCTCATTTTTAATTAGTTGTATGACAAGTATATCATTGTTCTGCTACGCTCAATGCAAGAAAAATGGACATGAACAGGCACTGTCATAGTTTTACATATAAAAAGCTGTGGTGAAAAGTTCCAATATGCATTTATTGTGCTTTAGCTTGGTGTTACAACAACGCATATTAAAGATAGTAGTATACCTTCTAATCCCTGGGGCGGTTTTCTAGCTTCCATCATATTAATTTGCTTGAAAAAAATTATAAGAAAGTGCCACAAAATCATTGCCGGGAAAACCATTTGCGCAGAGAAGAAAGCCCAAGCATTCATATGAAGCTTGAAATCAACATATTCTCGCCTATATTGCTGCTTTCGAACATTAAGCAATAAACAAATAGCATCTGATAATTACAAACACGTGCACAAATACACACAAGTTTTGCCAGCTCGCCTATATGAACGTTGTTTGAGAACATTACTGATAGACATGAATGGAAAGCCAAAATTATTCATAATTAGTAAATAAGGAAGCATAACCTAACCAACAAGTGAAACAGATTCCACAAAGTTGCACCACTGACATGAACAATGTGAACCTTTCCTCATATATGGAAATATGGAGCTGGAAAATTTCAAACGGACCAACAGCGTGAATATGAATCACACGTTCATAATGGCCTCGAGCCTCGTGAACTCGTGAAGTACTCGAAGATTCTACTTCTAATAACACACAAGAATTGAGAGGAACTAAATTTAATTTCACCATATATGTTCTTTACATGCCGCAAAGGTGCTATATATAGCCTGTGTAGAACCCAAAATAAACAAAATCCCCTGTTGACCTCCATATCAGAAGAAAAAGAAAAAAAATGATAAAACCTGCTCAAATCCTGCTGTAATCGGCGGACCATGCCTCTGCAAACGGCACTACTCAGGTCATTTCACCTGTTAGATCCACTCAAATCCCGCTGTTGCGAGTTGCCTTCCCCGTCATTAAACGAGAGGGTCCTCTTCATTCTTCGGCTCTCCTTTTACACGCACACAACTCCATCTCCTCCTCCTATTCGCAAAAAACTTCCGCAAGCCATCCTCAAGGCCGTCCGACCTCCACCTAGCTGAAACCGAACCGATCCAACCTCCAAACCCATTATACTATGTCGTTGCTTGCCCTCTACACGACGGACAAGATCCGACCTACCCCAGGCCCGACTGAAGCCCTCGTCACCTACATCCTACTCGCAAACCGACAAGCCAAACCAAGAACCTTGGCCTTTCGATCCTCAGAACCCCATCCAACCCTGCTCTTGCGACCGAATCCCTAGCTCGACGTCAACCTCACGACCTCTTCTCCACCTCTGACCCGAGCACTCCCTCTCTCACCTGCAAACTCCAAGCCGCAAGCTTCAACTGATCTTTCCCTGTCCTGATCTCCCACTCCACCTTCCAATCTATTCGAGGTGGACTGAAGATGCCCATCTTCAAGGGCGAGGACGCACATTGGTGGATCTACAAGGTAGAGATATACTTTGCAGTCAACGGGTTGACGGAGGAAGAGAAATTGACAGCGGCTGGATTGTGTTTGGAATGGAAAGCATTGGTTTGGTATCAGTGAAGGGACATGAGGCGACCCATTCGAAGTTGGAGGGAGTTCAAGGACTGTTTACTAGAATGTTTCCGAACAAGCAGGGGAGGGGACTTCTATGAGCAGTTCTTCGCCCTAACGCAGGAGGGGACCGTGGCAGAGTACTGTGATAGGTTTGAGTACCTAGTGAGCAAGCTGGACCAGCTTTCTGAGACAGTACTAGAGGAAAACTTCATGAAGGGGCTTAAACCAGAGATCTGAGCAATTGTTAGAGTGATGAGGCCACATGACTTGGGAGAGGCCATGGAGCTGGCACAATTGGTCGAGGACCAAAAGCATCTGGAGGGGAGGGCTAAAGGCAGTAGTTCGAGGGGGGGAGGGGAGGGGGTCATACAGGATGACCACCACCTTCTTAGCTCCCAAGGGACCCGCACCGGGAAGTCTGCAGGAAGCCCCAAGGGAGAAAACTGGAGGAGGGAGATTTGAGAGAAACTTCAAGAAGCTCACTGAGAAAGAGTTGTAGGAGAAGCGAGCGAGGGGGTTGTGCTTCAGATGTGATGAGAAGTACACGTCAGGGCACAGGTGTAAGGACCGAACTCTTCAAGTTCTCACCGTCTGTGATGATGAGGAAGCGGAGAAGGGAGGTGAGAGTGGGCCCGTGGTAGAGGAAGAGGAGAAGCTGCAACTAGGCATCGCGAAAGTCTCTCTGAACTCCGTGGAGGGATTCACCCCGAATCACACCATGAAAATGAAGGGAGAGAGAGCTAACAGAGAGGTGGTGGTGCTGATCAACAGTGAGGCTACTCATAATTTTATCTCTAATTAGATCGTAGATCAGTTGGGGTAAAATTAGTGGACACGGGGGGATATGAGGTGATGATGGGCACAGGGACGGTAGAGATGGATAGATGAGTGTTAGGGGAGTAGTGTTGACTATTCAAGGGGTACAGGTGAGGGAGAATTTTCTCTGATTGGAGTTGGGGAGCACTGATATCATCCTGAGGATGAAGTGACTACAGATCTTGGGAGATACCAAGGTCAATTGGGGAGCACTGAGGATGGAACTGGTGGAGGGAAGGAGAATGGTGATCCAGGGAGATGCAGGGCAGTCTAGGTCAGGGATATCTCTCAAATCCATGATCAGGACCCTACAGGAGGTGGGAGGAGGATTTTTCATAGACCTGCAACGCTTGGAAGGGGTCAGACTGGGGGAAGGGGGAGACATTTCTCTTCCAGTACAACCACACATACAACAGTTCAGTGAGGTTTTTCATCTTCCTCAAGGCTTACCACCACCCAGAGAGCAGGAGCATGCAATCAATTTGAAGGAAGGAGTGTCACCGATTAGCGTATGAGCATACTGCTATCCCCAGATTCATAAGGATGAGATTGAGAAGTTGATCTGGGAAGAGGCAGGGATCATCAGGCCAAGTGTGAGTCCTTTCTCTAGCCCTAACTGGTCAAGAAGAAGGATGAGAACTAGAGATTTTTTGTGTGGACTACAGGGCCTTGAATAAAGAGACTGTGCTGGATAAGTTCTCCATTACGATGATCAATGAGCTACTGGATGAGTTATATGAAGCAGCGGTGTTTTTCAAGATGGACTTAAAGTCAGGTTACCATCAAATCAAGATGAGAAAGGAGGATATTTAGAAGACGGCCTTCGGGACACACGAGGGGCACTACGAGTTCTTGGTAATGCTGTTTGGCCTTGCAAACGCTCCTGCTACTTTCCAGTCCCTTATGAACAGGGTGTTCAGCCCAACAAATGGAAGTTTGTACTAGTGTTCTTTGATGACATACTTGTGTATAGCAGAACCAAGGAGGAGCATCTGGAGCATTTGAGGGTGATCTTAGGAGTTCTACAAGAGCATCAGCTAAGGACCAACCTTAAAAAGTGTAGCTTCACGCATACTAAGGTGGAGTACTTGGAGCACGTGGTGTCTCAGGAGGGAGTGGTAGCCGATCAAACCAAAATTGAAGCAATGCAAAAGTGGCATCTACCTAGAAACTTAAGAGAGTTAAGAGGCTTCCTAGGTTTGATTGGTTATTACAAAAGATTCGTGAGGGGGTACAACAACATAGCCTGGCCTTGGACAGAGCAGCTAAAGAAGGATAATTTAATGTGGGGAGAGGCGGCTACTCAAGCTTTTGAGAAACTAAAAAAGGTCATGATCACATTACCCGTTTTGGCTCTACTAGATTTCAGTCAGACCTTTGTGGTAGAGACAAATGCATCAAGGTATGGGTTGGGGAGCAGTGCTCATGCAAAATCATAAATCCATAGCCTACTTCAGGCAAGTGTTGACAGCCAGACTAGGCTGAAGTTAGTATATGAAAGTGAGTTGTTGGTCATCGTGCTAGCCATTCAAAAGTGGCACCCATACCTGCTGGGTCAGCACTTCATCATCAGGACAGACCAGAGAAGCTTGAAATACTTGCTGGAGCAGAGAATGGTGACTAAGGAAGATCAGAGGTGGTTGTTCAAACTGTTGGGATATGATTTTGAGATCCAGTACAGACCGGGATTGGAGAATAAGGTGGTCGATGTCTTATCCAGGTGTGTGAGAGAGCTCCAGGAGATGGCCATTTCAGCATCCCTGATGGTAAATTGAGGGGTTATCAAAGAAGAAAGTGTGCAGGACGAGGAGCTAAGTAAGATCAGGAGGGATTTATTAAAGGATAGGAGCAGCCACCTAGGCTCCTCCCTCAAGGGAGAAAGGCTACTGTACCAAGGGAGGTTTGTGATGCCACGAACCTCTATTCATATTCCCCGCCTGCTGCAGGAGTTCCATGGGAGCACATTTGGAGACCATTCGGGGGGTGCAGAAGACCTACAGAAGATTGGCAATTGAATTGTACTGGAAAGGGATGTATAAAGATGAGGAGATGGTGGAAAGGTGTGAGGTGTGCCAGAGAAATAAGTATATGACTATGGCTCCAGGGGGATTACTTCAACCCTTAGCACTTCCAGACAGGGTATGGGAGGAGGTGTCCATGGAATTCATAGATAGACTACCATGATCTGAGGGATTCACAATGATTATGGTGGTGATTGAAAGACTAAGAAAATATGAGCATTTTATCCCCATGCGACACCCTTACACTATAGTATCAGTAGCTGCAGCATTCATTAGAGAGGTGATTAGATTGCATGGGATTCAAGAGTCGATAGTCTCTAACCGAGATAAGGTGTTTCTCAGTTAGTTTTGGAGGGAGTTGTTCAGTTGTAGGATACTGTTCTCAAGAGAAGTGTTGTCTACCACCCTCAGATGGACAGGAAAACGAAGGTAGTCAATAGAAGTTTGGAGACTTACGGTGTTTCGCGTCAGAAACATTAGGGACGTGGGCCAAGTGGTTCGCAAGGGCAAAATATTTATACAATACATCGTACCACTCAAATGACCCCTTTTAAAGTGTTGTAAGGAAGATACCCTCACACTTGGTACATTTTGGGCAGGGGAGCACACAAGTCTCATTAGTAGAGCAATATTTGAAAGAAAGGGATAAGATGTTAGAGGAATTGAAAATACATCTGTTGAGGGCACAACAAATTATGAAGAAGGAGGCAGATGCACATAAAAAAGACATCCAATTCGAAGTTGGGGACAAGGTGTTCTTAAAACTGTGACCCTACAGACAGAAGATAGTGGCCAACAGGAGGAATGAGAAATTAGCCCCGAGATACTTCAGCTTCTATGTGATATTGGAAAATATTGTAACAGTGGCTTACCACTTGAAGTTACCCCCGATCACCACCATACACCCAATTTTTCATGTGTCACAACTGAGGAGAGCTTTAGGAAAGCATACAATTAGTATAGAGTTATCGGCGACATTGACTGAGGAATTGGAAGTGGGGTTAGAACCATTAGAACTTAAAGGGGTGAGATTAGAAAAGGGGAGGAACAAAGAAGTGTTGATTAAATGGAGGGGTCAACCTGACTTCGACGCCACTTGGGAACTATATGAGAAGGTGAAGCATCAAATTTCGTACTTTCACCTTGAGGATAAGGTGAGTCTTTGGTAGGGGGTAATCTTAGACCGGCCCAAGGGCTGGCTGAATAGGTCTGTGTATGGGAGGCGGGCCAAGCGGGGGGGGGGGGGAGGGGTCAGAAGCCTGGTAGGGGCCGACACATGGCTGGGGCTCACGCATTGATTGTGGCAATCGTTTAAGAGGGAAAATTCAAAATTAAGAGCTGTTTAGGGATTAATTAATCATATTTTGCTTTAATTAATCTCTTCTTGCTAGGGTTAGGTTTTTCATCTTGAATTGAATCTGAAATTTGAGATCTCTGTTTTGCTTTTGGGCTCTAGACATCGACTAGAGATTGCAGAGCTGAATCTTCCTCTCGAATTGAAGATTTATTGTATCGGGTTGTTTATTTTCATCTCTTATTTAATTCTAAGTGCTCGGCTTTGCTATTTCGTACAAAATTTGTGAAATCTGCTTGGTTCTTGCTGAATTTCTTTGAAATTATGCATTGTTTTCACTGTTTTTTATGTTGTTACCTATCAAAGACTCACCCCTTTAAATAATAAAGACTTATGAAATGCTAAAAGAATTCAAATTCAATAGCACACACTTAAGAATTGAGAGAAAATTGAATTTATTTTACCATAATACCCTATGAATTTTGCATGCCCTAAAGGTCCTATATATAACCTACAAATGACCCAAAAAAAATCATTTCTAAAAATCCTCGGAGATCAAGTCAAAGAATTAAAATCTAATAGCAAGCACATGAGAACCGACAGAAAAGTAGATTTATTTTTCCATAATAATTTATGAATTTTGCATGCTCGAAGAGTCCTCTATATAACCCATTAATGGCCCAAAATAAACTATTCCTCAAAAATCTCTAATATCAAGTAAAAAATTATACATTCCAATACCCCCAACAATAAATAGTAGGGATCAGCTCTCGCTATCCTGTTTTTTTCCATCATATATCGTCATATAAGAAAGTTCATAAGGAGGAAATAATAGCTTACACAAGAAGACCACGATAGTAAGGAAACCCTTAAGCAATAGTTAAGGAAGCCCATGGGCAGACAAGTAGAGAAAACCCGCAAAACAACATACAACAACCACAAAGACACTTCAACACTAGTCTATCTCCAAATAGATGAAGAGCACTGTAGCAAAAATTCAAGGCAGCTAGAACGCGTAACGCTTGAAGCTATAATGTTCAAAACTATAGAAGGATAGAAAAGCACATGAAATGTATATAGCCAATTGGAACTACAACTCTGAGGCAAGGAAATACTACAATAAGGCTTGATTTGCATCACCAATAAAAAAGCATCCCCCTCCTATATAGTCAACTGGAACTACAACTTTGTGGTAAGGACACACTATAATAATGCTTGATTGACATCACCACTATGTAGCCAACTGGAACTACAACTCCAAGGAAAGGAAAAAACAAAAAGCTTGATTTGCATCACCATGAAAAAAAACCTCCCTCCCCCATCCGCTTCTCCTCTTATAATCATGTGTTCTTTTGTAACCTAAAATGATGGATATATTCCACAACTTACTATAGATATGTACAACAACAACAACAACAACAAATCTTTATCCCACTACATGGGGTCGGTTATATTAATCCATTTTTCTCTATTATGTCCTATTAAGAGTCAAATTCTCATTTAAATATAATTAAAATATATATATATTTTTTTAATACTTTCAAACCAAGTCTTTTTAGATATACGTCTACCTTTCTTAGCATAGACCATATCTAATAAATCTACTCTCATAACCAGATCATTAGAAGGCCAACATTACTATAGATATGTCTTTCAAGAAAATGTAACAAACTTTGGATGGCATTAAAGGTGGAGGCCTCGAATTTCTTAGGCAATTAGGATGCATTCACAAATAATATGCTAGCTAAACTATGAAGTAGAAGATAATTTTTAAACAAGCATTCTCATATTTTCATTATTGCCAACTACATTACTGGTCTCTTACTACATCGAGCATTCACAGCAATTAAGTATCATATAAGATGCCATACACATGGCTCTTGTTTGGTTGATAATAAGTCAATAGCATAACAAAGCATGCAGACATGAAGACAAGGAAGGCCAAGGGACTCGGTTCCCTACATCTCCCAGTTTTCCTTAACTGCATTTGACCTTAAATATATGCCCACAGCATCCCAGCTTCCTTCCAATATTTAATACATTTTTTTCTAAACTAAAAGAAACATAGAATCAGAAAAAAAGAAATGTAGGCACCTCAACTTCTAAGAAGTAACTAAGGCTAGTTCATCACCTACACAATATATTGTAAATTATATCACTGAATTTTTTATTATACTTAATTAAGACTCTTTCATTTCTGCCTTCCTCCAACCCCCACCCCTTTCCAACCACTCTAGCAATTGCTCCAACCATTTAATCATGCAGCAAATTCTCCGTAATCCTACTAATTACTTATTTTGATGATCAGAAATTAATTTTGATTCATCTTAACTAAGCAATATGCTATATTAATTAGTTATCAAGAAAAATACAGGCCTTCATTTTAACAAGAAAAAAATCATTAATTTTCACTTGGAGAATAATGACTTAAGCATATGATATTATTTTTAAATGTTTTCTGATTCCCTTAGATACAGAGCTTAGAAGCTGTTCCTTCATTTTCAATTTCTTTCTTTTCATACACGTCATAGAAAAAGAAATGAAATTTCATTAACTGTGTGGAACATGGATGAGAAATATTTCTTTCCAACAAGTGATATGACATGACGTAGTGTTATGTAAGAATTTGAAGATCAAACAGAGAATATTACTTTCAATTCCTTGGAATCCACTTAGTTCTCCTAAAGAAGAGGGAAGAGTGGTTTGGTTATTTCCCTCATGAACCACTTGTTTCCTAACTCACACATGTATATAGATGGATGAAGGGCATCAGGCAAAGCACCAGTTGTTAGATTATACATTCAGTCTTCCTGTACACACGTCAGCATGGATAGCTGTGCCATGCTAACTCATTATATGTTCTTTCTCTCCATGATTTTGCATCTGTATTCAAAACTTCTAAGAGAATGTTTCATCAACAAACAAATATTCTTAGAGCTCTCTTCTGGAGACCATAAGTCCATCTGCTAAGCTAATTTGTGGTCACATGTTTTCAAGATAGAAAAAATTTTCAAAATAATTCCTTCAAAAAGCGGCATAAAACCCTTGTATGCTGCTGTCAATTTGGCACCAGGGCTAATGACTAGCTAAGAATTCTAGAGAAGGTTTCATATATCCTATTTGAACATCAAGAATCACTCCAGCATTCATCAAAACTTCAAAAAACACCAAAGTTCATTTCAATATCTTTGCATTTACCATTGAAACAATTTAAAACGCTAATTAACTCCCTGAAAGCATGGAGTTCAAATTCAAATGTGCGCTGATGCATGCATGATAATAAAGGCAGTGGATACAAAATTCTCAATATTCATCATGAAAAAGAGGTACCACTAAAATGTTCTTCATTGAGATTGTTTCTTAATTCAACTTCGTCAGCAATTATTCCAAATGTAAGGTCATAAACTATTATCTATAAATTAGCATAATCCAAAAACAAAATGGTTCTATATCGCAGAAAAGAAAAATCCAATTTTATAATCAACCGACTGCCATGTTCATCAAAATATCAATCCCCTCAAAAAAACTACACTACGCAAATTAAATTATCCCACGCATAAGCTTCAGATTTACAGTTTACAGTCCTGCGCAAGCATCCCTATTTCAAATCTACATCTCGCTTACAAATTTTCCTTCCCCCAATGTAAAGCACACCACATAACAACGATATTAGACCCCAATTCTAAATCCCAAATCAAAACCCAAAGTAAAGCAACCATGCAGAGCACATAAGATCCCAGATCTAACCTCATCAAACCCTCTGTACTCGCCGGAAACCAAGTGTTCCGCAGAGCTGTGCGACGATCCTGCGAGGAAAACCCTGTCTGCACCCCGACGAATCCGAGGACCTTCGGCCTCGCCCTAAGCCCCTCCTCCCCAAGGACTTTGGATCGGTAGGTCCTGAGCGAGTCCTCCGCACGGCCGCATCGAAAGACCGTCACAGTTCTCGGTGGCCTCCGGAGGTTGGCGGCGGTGAAGGCGATTCCGCCGAGGCCGGCGGCAAGGAAGAGGACAGAAATAATCAAAAGGGCGTAAACGCGGCGCGACAGTGACGTGGGGTTTGGCGCGGCGTGGAAGGATCGTGGCTTCTTGTCCTTGGAGTAGAGGAGGGGAGAAGGGGAGGAGCAGGCGGTGGAGAAGGAGGGAAGAAGGCCCGGGGCGGGTGGCATTTCCGTTATTATCGGAATCACCGATGAGATCTGCTACGCCATTTCGGACGTCAAGACGAAGGCCAATTGGAAATTTGAACTTCCGGTTGAAGTAACGTCGACTTCAGTTACTTCCCACTTACGTCAGCAAAGACTGATGACTGTAGCTAAAAATTGAACCAAAATAACTGAAAAGAAAATATATTTTTCTTACTTAGCATGCCTCATAATATCCAATATTAGAGAAATATACATATACTCCAAAGTCCCATCAATTTTATTTGGATCAAAATATTCATATTTTAAGACTTCTTCAAAAAAAAAAATTTGGACAGTTAGGGGATTCGAGCCCGAGTGAGATGGGAGAAACGTGTTTCGTCGATCACTCTGCCGTAGGCCCGATCTCACTTCTTCAAAAGTTAATGTGTTTTTGAGTTTATCTTTTAGGGTTAAAAACATACTTTGCATTCTAAAATCTAAATCCTTTGGCCGTTAGATTTCAATTTACATAGTTAGTGTTAAAATGATGATTAAATCATCATTTAACAATCTTAATAATCTTTGAACTATTATCGAGATTTATTTGAACGTTGTTTGATCATTTTAAAATTTGATTGGCCTATTTTATAAGTCTTCATAACGCCTTCAAATTATAATTAAACAATATTTGAATCAACTTCAATGCATTATAGTTTTGAACCATATTTGAATACTTACTTGAATCTATTTTCAACCCTTCATGACCATGTCAAACTTTCTTCGAAGAATACCTTGAGTATGTTTCCGAATAAGGTTCTAGTAAGTTTGAATAAGGCCATAATAAGTTGGTTCAAATATTGTTAAATCATAGGTTGAAGATGTTATAGAGATTCAATAAATAGATTGATCATTTTGGTCGACCATGATGGTTCAAGCATGATCCAAGATTATTTAATAATTATCAATGATTTTATTTTGCCCGCATCACCGCTTTTAGGATTTACTCATTTGTGTTGTTATGCTATGTATGTGTATATCTGATCTAGGCATTATAGGGCTCGAGTAATATATAAAGCCAAAGGGATAAGGAGAAATTAGTTAGGCAATTTGAGACTAATAATCTTATTGGCTAGACTGAGTGATCTACCTTCAAGCACTTCCTTAGAGATCATAAAATATAGTTCTCAAGTACTCTCATTCATCAATTATTACTTGGGATGATTGTTGATAATGATAATGATACCTACTCCATTGTGTTCAACTGGAGGAGATAATAGACCCTTTGAAATTGCTAAGTTTGCTTTAGTGATTGGGTTATTTTTTGAAGAGCTCTCAACTAATTATGAGTTCAAGATGATGATAAGAAGTAGCAGGCCATCTAAGAGCCACTTTGATAAGGACAAGATTTTTAAGGATGCAAATCTTGAAATACTTTAATAAAGTCCACTAACAAAGATGATCCATGAAATCTTGGATTATACTCCAATAACAAAGATGATCTATGAAATCTTGGATTATACTTCTTTGCAAATGACGTCCTCAATCATGACAAGCACAATAATGTTTTCACTAAAATGGTTTTAATGGTCAAAGATGAGGATGAATTTTTAAGATACCCACAGGATAGGATGTCATGTTACATTATGAGGGAGGTGCAATACAGAAAACTACCCCGCCCTAATACAATGTAATTGGACATGATGTGTCATTACAGTATTGACTTAAGAAACCATTTCAAACTTGGGGAAGATATTTGATGACTTCTTTGAGGAGAAATTACACATGATGCTAAGCTAGAGAAGTAATAATATGTTTACGAGCAGTAGTTTCTTGTCATAACTCATGAATAAAGTTGCAAATGTTTTCTTTACTATTACTTGTGTTTTAAAGAAGCAAATATATGATTTTCTCACTAGCACTTTCTATCTTACTTTTTTTTTTGGAGCTATCCATCATAAATTGGTGCATAGAGTTTAAAAAATGGACTTATATAAATCTATTATACATATTACCTCTCAAGCTTATCTCAGTTTGATATATAATGAAGAAATTCAGCTCCCATATTTTTAATAAGACCAATGATAGTGGAAGTACAACCAATTATTGTATGTTAATTCATTCCATCCTATAAAGGGATGAAGCAGCTTTCGATTATTATTTTCAAGTTGAAAAATGGCTAATTCATCCTAGATAATAACCAAATAAGATTGTATATAGTTTTTATATAAGGAATATCAAGAATAGAGGAAGAAGGTGATAGGGAGAAAAAAATGAGAATATGTTTTCCACTTGTAATAACTCAAATATATGAAATAAATTTATTTAAAAAATATGAAAATTCTGAATTATAGCGCTTTGGGGCTGATTTGATTAGCACTGCAACCCTAGGTCATGAATAGTATATCCCTGCCTCACCACATCGACTCCCTCACTTAGTTGCTTGGTTAGGAAGAAATTGAAGAGGGGAAGAAGAGATAGGAGAGAGAAAGGTCTTTGGATCATATTTGTTAGTCATTCATATTACTGATTTTATTCTATTCGTTGTAAGTGACTAATCTCTTACTTATGTTTTCAATAATTTTGATTTCTATGAAATTTATCTCTCCTAAATCTACAAAATTGAATTATCTCCTGATTTTATAAGTTTTTACTGTGCAGGTTTGTTATAGATTTGGCCATTCTGAATGATTTGATATGATTTTATTATATTTTAAATGAAATACTGAATAATATCAGATACATGATATGATAACTCTATATGATACCCTACTGATCCACGTGATTGACTAATTGAGATTCATAAGTGTAGGAGTAAGATATCATTAAGATATACTCATTGAATATATGAATACTGATACTGACACTACTACAAATACTGTACTAATATTGACTGACACTAATATTGTTTATTATCATTAACATTTTTTTACATTATTGATCATGATGCTAGTATTGTTATTGACATTAGTATTGCTGACTGTTACTGATATTGTGGCTGATGAACTATTGAAGAATAAATTGATATAAATAATCAATATAGACATTGATGCATATATTTCTTTATATAAGTTATAGCATTTTGTTTTCTTTTATCTTGCATTGATTTTAATTGTAAGATTTTAGTTACTTGTTGGGTTATATGCTCATTACATAGTTTTATATATTTTCAAGAAAAAGGTAAAGATCCTATGATATGAGACTCTGGACAAGACATATATAATTTTTTCAATATAGATCCTAGAGTGTGGCACCACTAACCCAACCTTTGATGAAGTTCGATAGAAGAAAAAGGTGGAGCAAGAGATAGAGCTGTTAGAGAAGTTAGGGGACCAACCCCTTACCATTATATATTCGCATAAGAGTGGGAGGACTTAAGGGATCAAAACCTTACTATTATATATGCTTGTAAGGAGAGGGAGGACTTAAGGGATCAACTTCTTGGTATTAAATGTATATACTAAGAGGTGGAGGGCTTGGGAAATAAACGCTTTACTATTATATATATAGTAAGGAGTTGGCCAGTCCATCTGTTATAATTTTAAAAAGAATGATGCATATCTATACTACTATTATAAAAGGGACTTGAGGTTTCTTCCACAGTAAATCCTGGCCATTCATTTAAATTAATTTTAATTATTCAAATCAAATCTCAACCTTTCATTTTAATTATTATAATTATAATTAATTAATAATTAGAACTTTATTTGATGTATTAATAAACACCTCTTAAGATCCTGTTTCACGCCAGTATATCTAAAACGAACGCCTCGTTGCCTTGCACCTCGAGTTCCTTCGAATACCGCCCCAACTAGGCTCCTAATTGGAGATTTCATAAATCAATTAAGAAAAAGACAAGCCTATGGATCCATGCACCATTGATCCATTGATCCTCCTTGCCCAATTGTTGAGAAGCATTTGTTGTCTTTTAAGTCTTGGATGTGAGAACAAGTTGACAACTCTAAGAAGAGATGGATATGAAGATTTTTAAAATATAGAAATTATAGTTTACAATTTTTTTTTTTCAAATATAGAACCAAGCTTTTAATCATAAGAGGAAGACACGTGCTTTGTAATCATTGAAATTAAATAAGATGATCGAAAGAGAAGGGTCATGGAGCTCTTATGATCGAATGGTTGCAAAACTATTCTATGAGCATTCCAACTCTAATTGTTAAAAGCGAATGATATCTTAATGTGGAGTGAATATTTGGGTAAATTTCTCTCAAGAAATGAAATAGCAAATATATTTCTCTAATATCCACTATTATGGGCATATAAAGACAAATTTCTCATACAAAACCCATATATTATATTTAAGACAATGAATCATATGCTATAAATATATATAACAAATCAAGATAAATCGTTATGGTAGTCTTTAATATTTAGCTAAATGAAACCTTTTTATAAAAGTATAATGGCTATAAAGTTAAAAGTTAAAAATAATAATAATGTTTTTGAAGTATGTATATACATATATTGGTATAAGTTTTTTTTTAGGTTTAATTTTTTAATACCTTCTCCCCTTCCTCTATTTTCAAAGTACACTTTTATTTTAGAAACAAATTAGCATATAAAATTTTAAATTTATGCCTAGTAATGCCCAAAATTGAAGATAAATGCCCACAATTTCATTTCTTTTGAAAATACGCCCAAAAATTTCGTTCGAATCAAAATACTTCAACTCCAAATTGCTGACTACTTTTTAAGGTCATCGTGATAAAAATTTATTCAAATAAGGCTCAAATAAAATTTGATCAAGATTGAGGATATATTGATAAAAAGATCAATCTATGACCGAATCTATGATCGAACACTACTCGAACCTCAATCGAACATTATTCATATTCAGAAACTTTTTTTATCATGGTAAGAAAAAAATATTTAAATAAGACTATTAGGGAAAAATATTATAAAATAGTTGAATTGCATTTTCAAATAAAATTTATTTAATATTCGAATAAGATTTAAATTTATTAAACACCATAGTATAATATATAAGAATGCAATCACAACCATTATTTGTTCATTTAATATTAAAAAAAAATATTAAACATGATAATGTGTACTTAACTCTCATATTTAATATAATTATTTTATTAGCTTCAACTGATTTAAATTATCTAATATATTTTTTTTCATCACAGGCCATTACAAATTTTGAGCGATGTATAAAATCACTAATTCCTCACGACGGGATTTATTGACCTTTTCAATCTGCTGGGCTAATTCTCGAGGTTGGGCAAGAACAAGGATTGGCACTTGATCAAGCCTTTTTCTTCGATTCGAATCGATGACATATCATGTAGCACCTCTATGACCTATCTGTCACGCACAGTATTCCCTGAAACAGTTAGAAACAGAATGAGAGATTAGCCGGGGGTTTCTGATGTGGGTGTCATTGCTAGGTCGACCGAGGAGATTAGTGGACATCGCCAAACGCCTCACAAGCTGAGGTGGCAGCGGGCCGATACTCCCCTTTCCCTAAAAAAAAAATTTACAGATTGAGCTTATCGTTGAATTGACGAGAGATGTGTAAAACCTTCAGAGATGTAAAGATGCTAGATCACTATTGCAAGCAGTGATAAAACCAGAGTAAATAGTATATTTCAAAAACTATACTATCAGCATAAATTCTTCACGCCGGGATTTATTGGCCCCATACATAACAAATCCTGACTATTTTTGGCCATCAAGCCAGCATCCATCATACAAAATAACAGTAGTCCAATAAAAAAATTACATGCAAATTAGGCTCAGCAAGAACAGTAATATTTGGAGAAGTATAATATACTTACAGTTCATTCATTTTTACTGCGGATTACCATATTGAGACCCTTCTGGTGCTAGCCCTGCCATGTCTGCCAGAAGGATAACACTGTTAGCGAACGCTACACGTCCCACATGATGTGTCATTCTTATTTACTGTTTTGCCCTTTGTACATCTATTTCTATCTGCCTTTATATTCTCTTTTGAATATACATAGTACATACAATTCTTTCTTCTCCTTTCTGGGCTTTCTCTGATTGCCTTCTTTCAAGGAGCTCGCGACTGTCTTCTTTCATGGTATCAGAGACAACCATGGGAGATCAAGAATCAACCGCCTCCCTCCCTTCCTCTTCCTCTACTCTATCTGAATCTGCCTCAAATCTCTCTATACCGGCATCCCTCAAATTCCTCATCTCAAACATCAAGAATCTTGTACCGAACCCACTCACCTCCAACAGTTATGCGATCTGGCGCATCCAACTCCTCCAACACTTCTCGGCGAATGGCTTTGCCGGCCACCTCACGGGTGCTACTCCCATGCCCGCCGACATTACCACTCCAGAATACCATCGATGGCATCTCGTGGACAACTTCATATCCGCACTATTTTCAACAATTTCACCATCAATTCTTCCCTATGTCATCTCCTCATCCACCGCTCATGAAGTTTGGACGGTTCTTGAACGCAGTCTTCAACCTACAAGTCGCTCTCGAGTCATGGAACTCAAGAACGAACTCCATCACATCCAAATGAAAGATTCCACCATGCAACAATACCTTGCACAAATCAAGATAATCGTTGACAACATCGCTGCTTCTGGTTCCAAAATTGATCCGGAAGACATCGTTCTATACATTCTCAACGGTCTTCCATCAACCTACAACTCATTCAAGACCTCCATTCGCACATCTCTTCTCCTCATCGATCTGGATACTCTCTATTCCCTCCTCTGCAGCGAAGAGATCAATATTCAGCAAGAATCTCTCAAAGAAATTCCTCGGCTTCGAGTGCTACAACCCTGTATGCCTCCTCTTACAATCAAGCTCGCGGATGGAGCCATAAACGGTTCTTTAAAACCAAGAACCCACCTGCTCAACCAAACTCGTTCGCCTCTCCAGACATGCCATCCGCCTCCCCCTCCTCAACTCGACCACTCTGTCAAATCTGCGGAAAAACCGGTCGCATTGCTCTCAATTGCTGGCACAGATGCAATTTCAAGTACACTCCCACCACCTCTAGACCACCCCGAGCATTGCTAGCTCAACCGTCCTCTACCGTCACTCAAGATTGTATTCTGGACTCCAGCGCATCAACCCACTTAACTCCGGATAGCACCAACATTCATCAATCCGCTACTTATCAAGTACCCGACACGGTATCCATTGCCAATGGGACTTCGTTACCTATCCACAACTCCAGATAGGGACTTCTTCCGCTACCCGACACACCTCGTAAGCTTCACCTGTGTAATCTTCTTCATGTACCCTCTCTCACACATAATCTTTTATCCGTTTCTAAACTAACGTCAGATAATTCCGTTTCAATATGCTTCGACGCTAACAGATTTGAAATTAAGGATCTACAAGACCATCGAATGCTTCTTCGTGGGCATCTTCATAATGGTCTTTATTAGATTCAGCTATCCCCGAACACCTCTCCTACGGCCCTTCACGCCAATACCACATCCACCCAACTCTGGCATGCTCGCCTCCGACACCCGCATAATTGTCTTCTTTCAATTCTTGCCCACCGGATTCCTGAACTTAGCTCTGTATCTTCTTCTTTTATTTGTACATCATGTAATGCGGCCAAGAGCCACAAGATATCCTTTAATAAAAGCATTTCTGTGTCTTCTTCTCCTTTTGATCTCATTCACTCTGATGTCTGGGGGCCGGCCCCCCAACAATCATTAGATGGCTTCAAATACTATGTAGTATTTATCGATGACTTTACTAGTTTCTCATGGTTATATTTAATACACTCTAAACAGGAGACATTTACAAAATTCAAATTATTCTATAATCTCGTTAAAACTCAATATACTCCACTCCCAAAATCTTTCGTTCTGATGGTGGCGGCGAATTTATGAGTAATGCCTTTCACCTATTTCTCCAAGAACATGGAATAAGTCATCAAATTAGCTATTTTCACACTCTGAACAAAACGGTCTAGCCGAGCGTAAGCACAGACATCCCCTCGATCTCACTCGCACACTTTTACACCTTCCAACCTTCCCAATAAATTTTGGGCCGAAGCCCTATCAACGGCTAACTACCTTATTAACAGACTTCCGTCCAAACCTATCTTTCTCCAAACGCCATATCAACGCCTTCATGGTAAATCTCCTACATATTCTCACTTACGCACATTCGACTGCCTTTGCTTCCCTTGGTTACAACTCTACACTTCCAACAAATTCTCCCCTCAATGTCAAGAATGTATCTTCATAGGCTATTCATCTCTTCATAAAGGATACAAATGCTTCAACTTAATCTCTAAAAAAATACATATTTCTAGACATGTTGTATTCCACGAACATATCTTTCCCTATAAAGTTTCTACCTCTACATCTACTCCACCACCATCACAGTACACCCCCACCTCCCCTCTCCTTATAATTCCTACTTCACTCACTCCAAGCTCCTCTCAATTGAACCTCTCATCACCTAAGCTCACCATTCCTACCCCTGTTTCTCCGTCTAGCAACTCCACCCATTCTCCCGCACACGCATCAAGCAACGATCCCACACCTCCTTCTACAACTTCGCACACTTCTACATTGCCTCTAACTCTTCGTCCAAATCATCCCATGCAAACAAGATTGAAATCTGGTATTTCCAAACCCAAAAGAATCTTTACTCTTGTAAGCACTACTCAATCTCAGTCCACACCTACCACGTACTCTCAAGCGGCCAAATTTAACACTTTTCAGAAACAAGGGACTTGTTCACTTGTGCCTGCTCCACCAAACAAACTTGTCCTCGGTTGCAAATGGACTTTTAAAACCAAACTCCTTCCAATGGTCAAGTGGAATGCTACAAAGCTCGTCTCGTCGCTCAAGGATACAATCAAAAATTTGGTGTAAATTACACTAAAACTTTCAGCCCGGTTGCCAAAATGCCCACTATCCGTGTTCTTCTCACTCTCGTCGTTCATCGACAATAGCCTATGCTTCAACTGGACGTCTCCAATGTTTTTCTTCACGGTGATCTTCCAGATGACATATACATGCGCCAACCTCCAGGATTTGTGGATCGTCACCTTCCAAACTCAGTTTGCAAACTACATAAATCCCTATACAGGCTCAAACAGGCACCTCGCCAATGGTTCCAAAAGCTCACCAGCTTTCTACAATCCTGTGGATTCGGGTTCAGTCGCTCCGACCCCTCACTACTTATACTTCATCGCAATTATACTCAAATTTATTTCCTAATCTATGCTGATGATATCCTTGTCACAGGGAATGACTCCGCCGCAATTCAGTCACTTCTCAAGTAACTACACTCTCAATTTGCACTCAAGCAGCTCGGCCAGATCTCGCTCTTTCTCAGTATACAAGTTCTCCAAACTCCATCCGGCTTCTTTCTCACCCAACAACATTATGCGACCAAACAATTTCATGATGCTTGATACACTGATTGCAAGCCCGCACCCACATCCATCACTCCTAAATCAAAATACAAATCCAGCAACAATCAACTATTCCAAGACCCTACGCTCTACCGTAAACTCACCGGGTCACTTCAATACCTCTCAATTACTCGACCGGACATCGCCTTAGCCACCAACCTAATCTGTCAGCATATGCACCGACCTACAGTACAAGATTTTCAAGCTCTCAAGCGTCTCCTACGCTACATCAAAGGAACTTTGTCATTTGGTCTACCAATAACCACCGGGGACTTACAACTTCGTACCTACACCGACGCTGATTGGGCATCAGACTCAACAGACCGGAAGTCTATATCCGGTTTTTGCACATTCTTAGGTCCCAACCTCATTTCTTGGATAGTCAAGAAGCAAGTAACAATTGCAAAGTCATCTACGGAAGCCGAATATAGATCGCTTTCTGCAGCCACCTCAGATGTCATCTGGCTTCGTCGCTTAGTGGCCGAACTTCATATCACACAAACCTCTCCAACAATCATCTACTGCAACAACATCTCGGCCATCTCACTTGCTAAGAATCCCGTCTTCCATGCAAGAACAAAACACATTGAGATCGACTACCACAGTACCACTTCATCCGTCAACATCTCAGTTCAGGCAACATTACTCTCATACATATTTCTTCAAAGGATCAGATTGTGAACATTCTAACTAAAGCTTTCTCTCCCGTTCGCTTTAACGAACTTCGTCGTAAATTAACCATTCAACCATCGAATGATTAATTTGAGGGAGGCTGTTAGCGAACGCTACACGTCCCACATGACGTGTCATTCTTATTTACTGTTTTGCCCTTTGTACATCTATTTATATATGCCTTTATATTCTCTTTTGAATATACATAGTACATACAATTCTTTCTTCTCCTTTCTGGGCTTTCTCTGATTGCCTTCTTTCAAGGAGCTCGCGACTGTCTTCTTTCAAACACTACTGAGCGGAAACAAGTAGATAAACGAATGACGACTTTGTATGCAAAGATAACCCTGACAGAATCTAACAATATGAGGCAGATAAATTTTCAGCATGCAGCATAATCAAAAGTAGCTATTGGCTTGACCAGCAATATGATGTGGACTATCAAAAAGGCGTAGTGAATGTAGAAATAACTCATTGTTGATGTATTTAGTACTGGCAAAATACATAGGGCTCCTAAACTGTAGAGTAATTATATATAATTTAATATCCTCATAATTAGAGGCCTTATATTCTCTTATTTGCTTCGTAACTGCTTCCCCATGTATGCCTATTTCTAGCCCTCTCATATTCAATCAAACAATAAATCATTTTCCTCTTAACATGATAATAGAGCAAGAAATTCGTTACCACCTCCCTGATTGATCACGTATATTCCCACTACAGTCCAGACCAAGCCACACACACGCATGCTACTCCCAGCTGCCCTGGTTCTACTACATGCATATGCTACTGCAAACCCCCTCTTTTTACTCGGTCGATGGGGACATAACAGAGAGAATTACATAATTCATATAACATTCATGAAAGATATCAAATATCCATTAAGCGCAAGCATTTTAAATATTTCATTTATAATATATATATATATATATATATATATATATATATATATATATATATATATATATATATATATAGTGAGTGAAAGAGAGAGAGAGAGAGAGAGAGAGAGAGAGAGAGAGAGAGAGAGAGAGAGAGAGAGAAACTAACAATCCAAAACATTCATATAATAAACATCCAAAACCACATATTAATACTTATCTCACAATAGTTATACAACAAAACATGAATTATAAATTGACCTGATTATACATAGCCTCAAACTTATCCAAAACAGTAAACAATATATATGTAGCTATAAGGAAACATCCTTTATATTAAATACATTAATTTATAAGTTGTTTATAAAAATATTTAAATATTAATTTTCTCATATGAACTAGTAATAACATAATGCCTATCACAATATTATAGGTAGGGCAAGGGCAATACCAGATCAGCTGATGACTTAAATGGTTAATCCTAAATTTATTTATATAGATGTTTTATTTACTTAATTATCTTCTTTTTCACATTTCATGTCACCTTGAGCGTATGAATGTTATATCTAGATGTCTATGTTTACTCGCTATTATTATAATTTAAATTTAGCCCTTAAGGCTTTATCATCCTATTCAATAGATATCATAAACATGTCGTTGCTACCCACCACCTAACATGATATTTCTTAAGCTTAATAGATTCTGATAAATTTATTTAACTTGTATTTAAACATATTATGCAATATTTAAAATAAACAGATAATTTTGGTGCATGTATAACAAGGGAGATACAAATAACATATGTTTTTTTCCTTTTCAAAATGTTATCAATTAACAAAATATTCATATAATCACAAGATACTTTATTTTGAGCTTCATCATTTGCACATGGATACTAAGCTGTGGATATACATGCAACAATATAAAGAATTTCTATTGCATTAAATTCTTAACTTTAATTTAAATGTAAATGTACATATATAAAGACTAAAATACTTCTTGAATTAGAAGTTTGCATATTTTACCACCATGATGAGTTGTCTCCTTAATTCTACGCCTCACAATTTTTTATACCACTTGCACAACCCAAAGTTTTCAATTCTCACCATTCCTACAATTTTTATCCTAACAATATAAATACAACTCAACTTATTCCTAAATAATATTTTACCTCAAAAAATTTCTCCTTATGCACCACTTGAATCCTACATCATAATTAGATATTATTAAATTAGGAACTTAATTACAATAAAACCACATCCTTACCTCTATTATTCTCCTTATTCTTCTTCTTCCACTTCTTTTTCTTCTTTCTCTTTTCCTTCATTTTTTTCCCTCCCTACCAGATTTCCTTTTCCAGCCTTCGACCTAACCTATTTACGCCTTAAGCCCCGACCTCCAAGCACCCCAAACTAAGAGCTCTAGCAGCTGTGAGGCATAGGGGAAATTATTGTGTTCGGTCACCAGACGCATCTATACATCCGGAATCCAATAGGGTGATGCCACGTTGCGACCCGACGACCCGACGAACCCGCTCAATTTATTTAGCACGTGCTCTTCCATTTACCTTTTACCGCGCGGGTCCCCGCGAAAATTAAAAAAGAGCGCTCTTTTTTGTTCTGTTTTATGAGAAATTGGTGGTTTATTGTACATTAGGGTTTAGGGTATTTTCTTAGAAAAGCTCTGTGAAGAGAAGCGAGGAAGACGAAACGAAAATGAAAATCTCTTTGGATGACTTAGAATCGTTCGAGGAGATTGAACAAACCGAAGACGTAAAGGAAGAAATCCCGGAGCGGAGCACGAAACAAATGTCTGTGATTTTTACGGTAAGACCTGAACCCGGAATAGATTTATAGTAGTATTAAAGTCGAGAGTATTCCATGTATTACTTCTCGGTACCCAGTGGCGGTAGTAGCTTGGTATTTTTCTGTCCAAGAAAGATGCAGAGTGAAGTACCCAGCGGTACCAAGAAGAATACCGAGTATCGAGCGGTACCTAGAAGAATATCGAGTTAGATACCGAGCGATACCAAGAAGAATACCAAGTACCGAGAAAGATGCAGAGTAAAGTACCAAGCGGCCCCGAGAATAATACCGAGTAAGATACCGAGCGTTACCAATAAGAATACCGAGTACCGAGGGAGATGCAGACGAAACAAAAATATCAGATTGCATGTTCCTAACGTTAAAATCATTTTCACATTTGCGCAGGGTGTTTATTCAAGTAAGAATGAAGCATATGACATGTATTGCAATTATGCTCATAACATTGGATTCAGTGTTCAGAAGGACCATCATGGTTTCTGGTCAAATTCGAGGAAAATTAAATCAAAGGACTTTGTATGTTCAAAAGCTGGATTTAAGAAGGGCATTGACTTGAATTCCAATTCGAAATATCGAAGAGCCATTACTATAACCGGGTGTCCAGCTATGGTTAGATTCTCAGTAAGTCAAGATGGAGTTTGGAAGGTTCAAAAACACATTGAGAGCCACAATCTCAAATTAGCTAGGCTTGAAGATCAATATTTGCTTAGATCATGTAAGAACATCAGTGATGATAAGGCCTCAGTTCTTAGATAGAAGCTGGAATACGAACAGTTGATGCATTTACGTATCTACGCGATGAAGCAGGTGGTGAAGGAAATATACGATTCTCTAATAGGGATGCATTTAATTTTATTCAGAAGGAGAGAAGATCAAAGATTGAGAATGGGGACACGAATGCCCTTATTGAATTATTTAAAGAATGACTTGTTCATGATAACATGTTTGCATGGGACGTAGAAACTGACGAGAATGATAGATTGTTGAATTTTTTTTGGGTTGATGGTTTAGGGAGGATAGATTATGACTGTTTTGGTGATGTTATTATTTTTGATACTAGCTATCGTCTTAACAAATATAATTTAGCTTGTGCCCCGATTGTTGGAGTAAATAATCATTGGCAGAATGTTCTTTTAGGGGTTGCATTTTTATCGGAGGAGACTATTGAATCATTTACCTGGTTATTTAAAACATTTTTACGAATAATGGGTGATAAACATCCCATAACAATATTTACTGATCAGGACCAAGCAATGGCTAGGACGATTGAAATTGCATTGCCGAGAACACGACATAGGCTGTGCCAATGGCACATAAGCAAGAAGGCTCCATCCAAGATGTGGTGCTACAATAGCAACAACAAAGTTAGAGGGCTTTTTCATAAGTGTTTAAGTGTGATTCCGAGAAAGAGTTTGAGAAATCCTAGGCTAAAATGATCAGTGAAGGAGACCTCCAAAGCCATGAATGGTTGAAAGATCTATATAAAATCAGAAAGAAGTGGTCAACAGCATTTAATAAGAATTGTTTTAATCTAGGCATTCTTTCTACACAGCATAGCGAGTCCACCAACAACGTGTGTCATGACATTTCCAAGGCAACAAGTTCTATAACTGAATGTTTTCTGGGGTTAGAGAAGCTGATGATGAGTTGGCATCAAAATGAATATGATGAAGATTTCAGATGCAGCCAGTCTGACATAATTCCTGTAGTTAAAAGTAGCCGAATATTGAAGCAAGCTACAAATTTTTACACAAGGAAATTATATTCTTTTTTTGAGGAGGAGTTCTTACAGGGTGTTGGTGGGATGCGCATAGACCATGCATTTAATGATGGATCCACATTTTTTGTGAAAGTTGATAGAAAAGATCAGGCTTCTCATTGGACAGTTCACTTTAATTCAATGGAAGGTACAATTGAATGCAGCTGTGGGAAGTTCACCATGATGGGATTACTTTGTTCTCATTATTTGAGAGTTATCAAGATATTAGACATCGTTAGAATCCATTCGTAGTACCTCTTGCCGCGATGGTCAGCTAGAGCTAGGAAAGAATTTTTTTCTGGACAGGTCACAGGCACTGAAAAGGCAGTGAGCCAAACATAAGAGGGTGGTCTTGCTATGATATTTAGAAATCATGTTAGCAGATTTGCATATCAAGTTAGCACACGAGCACAGGGGAATGAAGATGTAGAACAGTACATGTTGTCAGCAATGATCGAGATGGTTGAAAATATTGACTTCATCCTTGCAGGAAAGAACAGCCAGCCATTTGTTCGCAAGTTTGTAGGTGGGAGACATAAGAATGTTAAAGATCCACAGAAGTGCAGGCCTAAAGGCATTTTTAATGCAAGATTGAAGAGTCACTGGGAGATAAGAAAGAGTAAGAAAAAGAAATCTGCAGAGCAATGCCCTACAACCACAGCACAGTGTGCAGTCACAGAAGAACCTACAATACGGCCGGCTTTCACACCAATACCAGAATGCTTGACAGATGAGTTCAATACAGGTTGACCAAGTACAGAACCTTCAACTGAATATACACAAATGATGCAGGGAATTATTGATGCAGAGAAGAATGTGTGATATGTGCCATTTACATTTCCAATAATCCCTTGAACAATGTATTAATGATTTTATTTTCAACATCTTTAAAACAATTCGACATGTTAGTTTTCATAATTCAAATGTATGCTTCATTATTAATCGGTACCATACTCGTTACTGGGCTTCAAATTTCTCGGTATAACGTTTGTCTCGGTATTAATCGGTACCATGCTCGGTACTTGTCTTTAATTTTTTCGGTACACTCGGTACACTCCATACAGTTCGAGTTGATAACATGTTTTGGTTGTTGTCCCTTACAAAGTTAACTCCAGCAACGTATCCATCAATTACTGGAGTAGTAGAATTTTTTTTTTTTGGAACTCAGCTATGTACAAGAAATAAATGTACAATTATAATTTTGTGATGTACAAGCACTGACTGTTTGGACAAAAACTTTAATATTTACAAATAATGTCCTTTCATCTTAAAGTATTACAGAACAATGTAAATGCGAATTCGGCTCTGAATTTTGACATGCTATCTTGCCAGGTTTTTAGGTCCTCCCATATAACACCTTGAGGTTGTACAACTGCTTCCATATATTTACAGACGAACATTTCACAATCGAAGCTATTTTTCTAGGTAGGAGCATCTACAACCGGACTGATTGGCCATTGTCTGATGTCGTTATCATCAAAGACCCTTTGTGTTTCATCATAAAAATATTTAATCTGCACATAATTTAAACAACATTATATGAGATGAATAGAGCATGATATATATGGTGGATAATTAAATGTTGCTTACAACTTCAGGTAATATGGCAACATTCAGGTAATATGGCAACATGAGTCGCTTTGGGTAATGAGTTGTAGAACTCCCAGCATTTTTTAAACAAATTTCCTACAAGTAATGTCCAATGATCGTTGTGTATAACCGGTATAAGCAGTAAATCAGCTGTCCTAATAGAATCTTTATTGATGTGGTTTACGAACTGTTCTGTATTACATTTATACATATTATAATAACCATGGCATAACAAACAAAGAATAATATGATTAAGAACACTATAGATAATATGATTAAGAACATTTGGTATCCTGTAGGAAAAATGCTCGGTATCCTATAGGAACACCGCTCGGTATCCTCTAGGAAAAACGCTCGGTATCCTATAGGAACACCGCTCGGTATCCTCTAGGAAAAATGCTCGGTATCCTATAGGAACATCGCTCGGTATCCTGTACATGTACAGCTCGGCACACAATAAAACAGGTAAACATTTAGAAGTTATGAACTCAAACTAACCCAATGGAAGCTCGAAACAAATATGAAAGGCTTGTATAACCCTGGGGAAATTTTATTCTTCTCTGCTAGAGTTATGGCAAAAGCGTCAACATGGTTATTATCTAAGTATTGATCGGTTATCAGTTCATCAATTTGACTTCTATAAATAACGACATTTCCAGATGAGAATACAATGTTGCCCCTGCAAAATAACAAATAATTAGGCTTAACATTAAGCTCGGCAGGGAAGGATTTAGAAAAGGACAACACACACTTATCATTGAACTTTTCAAAATATTTTTCTATGAAAATAGACATCTCCTCAGTTATCATTGACCGGCCCGGGTAATCAACTTTAGGGGGCGCTGGTCTCATTTCCATTTTTATTTTCTCGTTCACTTCAATAACATCAGGCCCCGCTTTGATTTCTTCATGCTCTCTACCCTTGGCTGTGGCCATCTCACCATCTTTATGACTCTTTCTTTTACCAGTTGTGAATGGGCTCTTGACCAATTTCCTCTTACGATCAGCCCTTTGACGAACCCTTTTTGCAATGCCAGTGCTAGCTGCTGATATCTCCGCTTATTCAGCACTTCCACTGATTTTAAATGGTGAAACAGTTAAATCAGTTATTGTTCTTGTATTACCTGCATCAACTTTCTCTGGTGGGTCCTGAGCCTTCTCTTCTTGTGGGACTACTGGGGTTGCAGCTTCAACATATTCAGTCTCCATAGGGTTTGGCATGTTTAAATCTGTGACATTTACTTTCAATGTAGCTGGAAAGGTGGCGTCAAGAAAATTTTAAATGGTTTCTATTTTTTTCTCTAAATCCTTGAGTCCAAACACATCCTGCTCCAATGATTGTACTCGCCGCTCTAGCAAGGTAGATGTTGCTTCAACTTTGGCAAGCCTACTTATGAGGATTTTATTCTATGCAATAAGTTTGGCCATGTTCTGCCGATCCTCATCATCTACCGGTTTGGGGAGGTTGTTTTTTGGGCTACTAAATTTAGCGGGCGGGCTGTCCTTTTCGGGTGGTGGGATACCCGATTGGGGGGGGCTTGGTTGGGGTGGAAGCCATTTGGGAGGTTTTGGAGGCCGTGGTTGACCTTTTAGGTTGTCGGATTTTAATTCGGACTTTGGGGGAGGTTCTGTTGAGGAAGGGGGAGGATTCTGTAAAAGGGATCTCTCCTCCTCATTTATTTGTTCAAATTTATTCAATATCTGCAAAACAATGTTTATTAAAAGGAGATCAAATCTATATTAATAAAACATCTCGAATGCATACATGTACATCATCAAGTTTATCAAATAATTCAGTTACTTCTTTCTCACTGTACATTATGGGGTCATCCCACCGAGCAAAACGAGGACGTGACTGCTCATCCATTGGTGTTTGTATTCTTGAATGTTCTAGGAACCAAATCTGCAACTATAACAAACAATCCTTTAGCAAACTAATTATATTTGTAGAATAACTAACTAAAATAATATGCATAACATTTAAACTCATAATTAGAATTATTACAAAACTATTAATATATCCTAGGGGGATGTCATTCCTATGCTTCACGACAATCGAATCAAATTCTTCAACAAGGAAATTCCTTATGGTTAATGGCCAATTGTAAGTTAAGAAATCGTCAACATGGTCTGCAACTGTCAAGATACTTGAAGGTGCCCTGAAGTTCACAATGGGAAAAAATAGATTGGACAATAAGAATTTTATGAAATGCTGCAGAAGATCATGTATTGGGATGGAGTCCTTCAAACTTTGAATTTCATGTCTAATATCATTGGAAGTTATCCCACTAATCCTGCCACCCCCTACCACAAATTTTGTACCCCTGTTGGGTAGTCCAATGATGAGAGCTACCTCATCAGAAGTGAAAGGTAACTTCTTTCCTTTGATTAAGAAGCACTGCTTCTTGATATTCCACTTAGTCAGCAACAAATGAACAAGAGGAACATTCTGACGGAAAGCAGGCAAACAGAGGAAGTGATGAAGGTGCAGGGGCCTCAAAACATCAACAAATTCTTGGCCGAATGTATTTCTCAGATGATCACAAACTTGTCTAAACGTAGAAGCTTTGCACCTGAAATGAATCTTTGGAAAATATCCCTGCAATTTTGCTATTTTTAATAACTATTTAGAGAGAACTCGATAACAAAATATTCATCAAGGTAAAATGCAGAGTACCTAGTATAGTACCGCTCGGTATCATGCAGAGTACCGAGTATAGTACCGCTCGGTACCATGTAGAGTACCGAGTATAATACCGCTCGGTATCATGCAGAGTACCGAGTATAGTACCGAGCAGTACCATGCATAGTACCAAGTATAGTACCGAGCAGTACCATACAGAGTACCAAGCGGTATTAAATGAATACACAAGTATTTAGAAAAATACCTCTCGGTACCATGCAGAGTACTGAGTATGGTACCAAGCGGTACCGAGCGAACAAAATGAGAGCAGAACACTAGATAAAAAAAATACCGCTCGGTATCATGCAGAGTACCGAGTTTGATACCGAGAAGTACCGAGCACACAAAATGAATACCCTAGACAAGTATTTAGAGAAATACTGAAGGTAATACCTTGCATTTCCCTTTGATGCTCGGTACAAAAATACAAAACACTAAACCGACTTACAAAACCCTAAAAAATAAATACATTGTGTGACAAAACCCTAAAAAGTACTGATTGTAGTGCCGAGCTAAGAAAATTTACAAAAAACACTTCATAGCAAGAAATTATGGACCTTCGGCATGGCTAAAGCAACGAAAGTGATGAGGAAAAAATTGATTTCCGAACGAAGATATGGGGAGCAAGGTCAACCAGAACAGACAACCGGAAGGGTGCGAGTTAAAATTTGGAATGTTTCACAAAAACAGTAATAAAATAATGACTTTTTACCTTCGGTCTGGGTCGGGTTGTCGGATCGCGCTGTAAATAAAAAAGCACGTGCTAATAAATCGAGGTCACAATATGGCATCACCCTATTGGATTCCGGATGTATAGATGCGTCCAGTGACCGAACCCAATAATTTCCCGAGGCATATGCATATGCAAAGAAGCAATAAAATCACTTAATTAATGTCATTTTTACTTAACTACCCTCAGCCAAGGCCACAGCATGCTCATCTAAGCGAAAATTCTCAATATTTTTCCTAACCTGTTATAGTAAATGTTTATTCATTTCATTTTTCTTTATATATACATATTAATTCATTTAAACAGTTTTTACACTTGTAAATATCATATTATAATTTTGTTTACTTAGTCTTCCTCAATTTAATGTATAATAGATACTTAAAAATTTTAATCAGTATACATATATAATATAGTATCAAATAATTGCATTGAAAAAAAATAAAAAAATATAGTTGTTATACAATAAATGTAATCACCTACTTTGTTGTTTTTCATAATAAAATCTATCCAAATTCCTTCAATTCTTAATTAACCTTCCTTGGGGTGCAATCTAACCATCAAGGGTACTAATATGTCAAGCCACGCAGATAATTTAAAAAAAATTCATCAACATTAAATTCAATTTAAATTTTCATTAACATTTTAATATTTACCTAATATTTCCTTGAGAACACATGCGCTTGCATTACTTTTACCTTAACTATACAGCTCAATTCTTTACTGCTTAAAAAAATATTAATATTATAATTAAATATTAAAATTAACTTTAGAAAAGTCGAACATCGTTAAAACAATGTTGAACGCCTCAAACATCATTTAAGGCAAAATGGGATGCATTGAACGTCATCAAATTATTAAACCACCTTAATTACATTTTATTATTTGGTGCATTAATCAACATATTCCATAAAAAAATAGTTGAATTAATGTTTATATAGCTTGAATTTCTTTCTCTCTAAAATTAAACAGTAAAATACTTACTCTTCTCTTTCTTCTTCCTCTCATCGAACACAAATTTTCCATTTTCAAATTCTTTTTTTCTTCTCAGCCTGTGCTCCCGACTTCTCCTTTCTCTCGTTTGTGCGGTTTTACCGGACAGAGTGGAAGTGTTGTTATCTCCCATAAGGAGCCATGTATATTCGCTTTCGATCGTGTCAGTTCGCTCGTTCGCATGGTTCAGCCACTTTCCTGCTCTCTTAATTGCATCTACCACTCGCCCGCTTTAGTTAGGAGACCAGTTTGATTGAACTGGTCCAGCTGATTCAAACAATTTCCCTTATAAAAATTTCATCCTCAAAATTTAAATGAAAATTAAATAGACATATATTAGTTGAATAACTGTGGATATTGAGTTCTCATTATTTATTCTTTCTCTCATGTGGCCTCTCTTTCTCTACCATGCTTCCATAAAATCTGCACAAATGAAATCTCTCAATTCCTTGTCACTTCACATCATATTTCAATATTTTCCATACTACATAATTTAAATCAGACTGCAATTCAACTAATTTTAATAAAATCCTTTTTTACTCATTAAATATATATTTCTGAAGTACTAATATATGAAAAATAGTGTATTCCATGCATATGCACTGGTAGAGCTAACTTGTAAGCCATATTTCCAATTCTTTCAATAATTTCAAATGGTCCAACAAATAATGGGCTCAATTTTTCTGTCTTTTCAAAACACTGCACATCTTTCATTGGACTGACTTTGATAAAAATAAATTCACAAAATTCAAATTCAATTGTTTTGTATTTTACATCATAATATTTTCGTTTTCTATCTTGCACAACCTTCAATCTGTCTCTAATCAATTTAATTTTATTAGTAGCGTCATCCAATAATTCAATACAAATAACTTTTCTTTCCCCTATCTTTGCCAACATAAAATCATTCTACATTTTCTTTCATAAAGAGCTTCATATGGTACCATTTCAATACAGGAAAATAGCATGTCACTGGTGGATTTTCGGCGGAAAATTCTGAATTTTTCGGCGAAAAACTTTTTGACAGTAAATCGAGCTAAATTCTTTCGCCAGAAAATTTTCTGGCTATCCAACGGAAAAATTTCACCGGAATTTGTGAATTACTAAAAAATAATTTAATAAAAATCAGCAAGACAGCCCATGCAAGCCCGCCAATCGGGCCGAGCTGCCAACCGGCAAGCCCGCCATCCATCCGCTGTAGCCAGCCCCGACCAGAGTACCCCCTGCCACCCGCGAGTTCAAGCCCAGGCCCGAGGGTCTGTCATAGCCTGTGACGCCCAGGGATTCGAAATGGAGACCTGAACATTTTGAGACACTCAACCACTTTGTTGTGGTTGAGAACATGTCATATAGCTTACTTTTTTATATTTAAATAAGATATTTCACAAATTAAAATTTAAAATAAAATAAAATAAAATATTAACATTAATAAATAATTAAAATAAGTTATTAAATTTATAATAAATAAATTATTTATTTAATAACTTTTTATACTATTTAAAAATACATTAAAATAAAATATTAAAGTTGGTAATTAATCAAAATTTATTATTTTAATTAATAGCTAGAATAAGTTTTGACATTAACAATTAATTATAATAATTAATTAAAATAAATTATTAAATTTATAATTAATTAAAATAAGCTATAAAATTAATAATTCCGATTATATATTTTTTCAGAATTTTTAAATTCGCTGGAAAATCTGACAGAGAAACATCCATCGGAAATCCGCCGAAAAATTCGCCAGAAATTCTATCTGAAAATTAGTCGGAAATGTTTCATAGTAATCCATCAGAAATCTGCCAGAAAATCTGCCGGTAATAAGAAATTTTCCTATAGTGCTTGATTGAAAACTATTGTTATAAATAAATTCTGCCAATAGTAAATGTAATTCTCAATTCCCATCAAAATCTAATACATACAAACGAAGTAAATCTTTCAAAATTTATATTATCCTTTTTTGCTTGCCCAATTGTTTGAAGATGAAATGCAATGTTGAAAGCTAATCTAGTATCCAAAGCTTCTTGAATCTTCTTCCATAATCTAGAGGTAAATTTAGCATCTCTGTCAGAAACTACAGATTTTGGCACCCCATGTAATCTCACAATTCATTAACATATACTTTTACTAATTTTTTCACATAATTAGTCTGTTTATTGACAAGAAATGAGCAGACTTCATCAATCAATCCATAATAACCCATATAATATCACTGCTTTATCTTGATCTAGGTAATCCAATTACATAATTCATTACAATTCATCCAATTTTCTCTCGGGTATTGGTAAAAGTTGTAATTGTCCACTTGGCTTTTGATACTCTGCTTTAATCATTTAACATAAAATATATTTTGCCACAAATAATCTTGGCCACCAAAATATTCACCTAAACTCTTCATATATTTTATTGTTGTATGGGTGTATGGCATAACCAAAGAGATGAGCTTCTTGTAATATTTCTTCTCTTAGATTATCAATATTTCGAACGCAGATTATGCCTTTATATTTCAATAATTTATCTTCATTTAATATTAAAATTTTCAGTTATCTTGCCTTAACCCTAAAATCTTGAGATAAGGAATTACCCATCCAATCTGTCAATGTTGACTATATCATTAACTAATTTAATAATATGAAATTTATATCATTAGAATTTACCACTGAAATTTTCAATCTTTTCATGTCCTGAATTATCTGATCCTATTGGGTGAGTAACTAATTTATACTGTCAGAAGTCTTTCTAATTAATGGATTTACAACCCTATGTGACCTTCCAGGATGATACTATATATCTAGATGATATTATTTGATAAGCTCCAATCATCATCTCTATCTTATATTAAAGTCTTTCTAATTAAATATATATTTAAAACTTTTATGATCTGTAAAAATTTTATACCTGACTTCATATATATAATAACTCCATATCTTGAGTGCAAAAACTACCGCTATCAATTCTAAATCATATGTAGGATAGTTTTTTTCATGATCTTTTAACTGTCTTAAAACATATGTCGTTATTTTACCATGTTGTGTCAACACACACCCTACTCCCTTCAATGAAGCATCACTGAAAATCCGAAATCCTTTTGTACATGATGAAATGGTTAATATTGGAATAGTAATTAAACCAATCTTCAACTTCTGAAAAACTTCTTCACTTTGATTGACCCATTCAAATTTTACTGTTTTTTGTATTAACCTTGACAATAGAATTGCAATCTGAGAAAATCCCTTCACAAATCACATGTAGTATCCAACAAGACCCCAAAAACTCCTCACTTTTGAAATTGTAGTCAACCTTGACCAACCTGCAATAGCTTTACTTTTATTTTGATCCAAAAAAATAACTTCACCACTAATCACATGCCCAAAAAAGTGACAATTTAACCAAAATTCACATTTAAAGAATTATGCATATAACTTATTCTCCTCGAGTGTTTGTAACACTTTATGCAAATGATTGTAATGACTATTTTCATCTTTTGAATAAATCAAAATATTATCCATAAATACAATCATGAATATATCCAAAAATGATTTGAAATTTTGATTTATTAAATCCATAAATACTGTTGGAGCATTCGTCACTTTAAATGACACCACCATAAATTCAAAATGGTCATATCTTATTCTAAAAATAAATTTAGCAATATTTTTTTCTTAATGCTCACCTGATGATATCTATAATGCAAATTAATTTTAGAGAAAACTGAAACTCCCTCAAGCAGATCAAATAAATCATCAATTATTGGTAATAGGTACTTATTCTTAACCGAGCTTAATTAATTCTTGATAATCAATACATATGCTGAAACTCCCATCCTTTTTCTTTACAAACACAATGGAGCTCCCCATGATGACAAACTTGACCTGATAAATCATTTATATAATAATCCTACAACTGACTTTTTAACTCTTGTAATTCTTTAACTGTCTTTCTATAAGGCGCTTTTGCTACTGGTTCTTAGTCTAATAATAGTTCAAAAGTAAAATCTAAGCCAAGTACAACTATTGCTTGTGAAACCTTTTTCTTTTATGGGCAAAACATACCATCTAATGTCTTCTCAATCCATAATATCCAATTTTTTTGTCTCTATTGGTTCCTCTATTCCTTAAAATAATGGAGACTGTATATCCTAGAATAATTTTAAGTATTTATCCATCAAGATGTTATTGTTATTACTTCCTGAAGGCTGAAATTTCAAATCTTGTATTAGTTGAGTCATCGTTGTCATCATTTGAGATAATGCATCAGTATTGGCAATAACACTCGGTACAACCCTTTCTACATTCTCTTCGGAATCATTGTAAGTCTTGAAATAAAGTAAATATTTAAATTTCTACATTCTCTTCGGAATCAATTATAGTTAAGTATAACAGTAAAACATGCATGTAAGTAGTAAACTAATTTATATTTTTTTTCAACATACATATAAATATATAATTGAATTTAAATATTTAAATTTCTTGATTAATAAAACATTCTTTTGAGATCTTTAGTTTTTTTATTTATTCTTATAACATTTCATTTCTTACATAAACACTGTCTACATTTTTATACCAATGAAAAAACAATCATTTTCATTTCTACTTTCATTTCTTTTTCCCTTTAATGTGCACAAGTATGTTGTCTCCCCAATTAGTATAATAAAAAAGTGAACTCATGTATTTGCCTGTATATGCATTTTCCATTTCAATATTTTCCATTTATATATTATAATTCATTTTATTTATTTTTTATATAAATATTAATTTATTTAAGCAATTTTTACACTTGTAAATAACTAAATATTATATTGTAACTTTGTTTATTTAGTCTTTCTCAATTTAATGCATAATAGATACTACAAAATTTTAATCAATACACATGCCTGACATAGTCTCAAATAATTGCATTGAAATAAAATAGAAAAATATAACTGCTATATAATAAATGTAATCACCCGTTTCACTATTTTTCATGCTAAAATCCTTCTAAATTTCTTCAATTCTTAATTAACCATTCTTAGGGTGCAATCTAACCATCAAGGGTACCAATCTATCAATCCACGTAGATAATTTAAAAAAATTCATCAATGTTAAATTAAATTTAAATTTTCATTGACATTTTAACCCTTACCTAATATTGCCCTGAGAACACTTGTGCTTGCAGTACTTTTATCTGGGCTTTACAGCTTAATTCTTCATTGTTCAAAATAATATTAATATTATAATTAAATATTAAAATTAACTTTAGGGAAGTCAAACATCATTAAAATAGTGTTGAATGCCTCAAACATCATTCAAAGCAACATGGGATGCATTGAACGTCATCAAATTATTAAACCACCTTCCTAATTACATTGTACTATTTGATGCATTAACCGACATGTTCCATAAAAAAATGGTTGAAATAATGTTTACATAACTTGCATTGCTTTACCTCCAATTTCCTTCCCGTTGAAACTAAACTTTATAGATTGTTGACTATTCTTTCTTCTTTTCTAATGAATAATTAAACAAGTTAATATTAATAAAATTGAAAAATCATGAATTTCATTCTCTCTAAATTTAAATAGAAAAATACTTACTCTTTTTTCTCTTTTTCTTCCTCTCGTCAAGCATGAATCTCTCTCTCCCATATTCCTTTTTCTTTCTCTCGATCCTTACTCCTAGTTTTTCACTACAGGAAAACTGTCTGTTACCGTCGGAATTTCCGGCGGATGGTATCCGCCGGAAACTAGCGACGCAATTACCGGCGGATTTGTCGTTGGTAATTGTGCGACGAAATTTCCGGCGGATTATCCGTCGCTTATTTACCAGCGGATAATTCGCCGCAATTGCGCCGAAAAAGTTTCGTTTTCCGACGCAATATCCGCCGGAAATTACCGGCTGTCTTACCGGCGTATTTTCCGCCGGCTTACTTAAACTCGACGAACTATAACTGGCGGATGTTCCGCCGGTAATATTTTCGACGGAGTATACGCCGGAAAATCCGCCGGTAAAGGCCCTATTTCGAGCCATCCCGCGCCTGGTTCCTCATTCTCGTCTCGTTCGACTTTTCTGTGTTCAATTCCGCTCCGACGATGCATTCCGCTTCGACGACGAATTCCTTTCCTTCGACGCCGGCGGACTCTCCTTCTTCGGCGACGCTCCGACGACACTCCGACGACGTTCCTTCGCCGCTAGGTTTCGCTCCTTCGACGCCGTTCCTTCGGAATCGAACACGGTTTCGCTCCTTCGACGACGTTCCTTGGTGTGGAGGTAACACTCTCTTTTCTTTAGTCATGGATGTTCTTACTAGATTGTACCCTTGTGTGATATTATTAGTAGAATTCAAATTGGATTGTTGAAGTGGAGGAATGCATTGGGCTTGTTGTGTGATAGAAAAGTCCCCCTCAAGCTTAGGGGCTGTTTGGTAGAACTTAGGATTTCATTTAAGTAGGATTTTGTAAATTCGATAAATCCGGATTTACCAAATCCTAAGGGGGTTAAATCCTGAAAACTGTTTGGGGAGTTTACTTAAGTGGGTCTAGGGCAAGGAGAGGGATTTGGCCAACCAAACCAACCCATGCAGTATGGTGTAGAATATTGGCCATTAGAAAATCCGGATTTACAACGTAGCTTTCGTAGGAATGTCTAAGAGCAGGGAGATGGACTCCCATGGTCAGTGGAATTTCAGAAATCCGGTATTTAGAGCGAATCGGGGAAATTTTCCGTCTCGAGAGGATTTCGTTTGCTGTGAGAATTGGATTTGCATTTTAGGCCGTTTGGATGGATTTCGCCCAAATCCGGCCAAAATCCGCATACCAAACAGCCCCTTAAGGGGAAATTCTATAAGATGGTGGTTGGATTTACAATGCTTTATGGTGTAGAATATTGGCCATTAGAAGAGAAGCATAATATTAGGTTAAGTGTTGTAGAGATAAGGATGCTCAGGTGGATGAGTACGTGGTTTGGTCACTTAATTAAAATGATTGCCTTCTGAGCAGGCTAAGAGTCTTTGTATATTTCTTCAATAAATTTAATATATTCATATTATATGTAGGTTATATTATAGATATCAGAACTCAAAGAAGTTGGATGTATAATCGATTGGCGCAAAGAAGAAAGACATTAACCGATGAGTTCATCAAAGGGGTGAATATTTTTATTCAGACAGCTTTTCAACTGCCCAGCTTCATCAAAGATGGAATAATTCGTTGCCCATGTTCTAAACATAAAAATCAGGTCTACCTAAGCCCAGATGATGTTACTGTTGATCTATATCGTCGAGGCTTCATGCCAGAATATTGGTATTGGACTTCTCATGGTGAGTATGAACCACATTTCGATTCTCGATGTGGCCCATCGACAAGTGCTACTATATGTGAGGAAGAGTCATGACTGCCATATCTTTATGCAATGTCTGCTACCAACTGCCTTTAGTTATCTACCGGATCAAATTTTAAAGCCTTTGGTCGAGCTTAGTATCTTCTTCAAAGATTTATGCTCCTCAAAACTAAATGCAGAGCACCTGATTCTTATGGAGCAGCATATATCTTTTATTCTCTATAAACTTGAGAAGATATTTCCTCCAGGTTTCTTTGACTCTATGGAGCATCTTCCCGTGCATTTACCATATGAAGCTAGAGTTGGTGGACATATTCAGTAACGGTGGATGTATCCTTTTGAGAGATATTTAAATAAACTTAAGAAGACTGTTAAAAACAAAGCACATCCTGAAGGCTCAATATGCGAAGCATATTTAATGTACGAGACAACCCAGTTTTGTTCGTATTACTTTGAAATAGCCTCACAATCAAGTCAGAGCACTGCACCTGTAAAAATGGCTCAATCCTCAAACTTATCTGTATTCAAAGAAAATGGTGAACCCTTAGGCGCTAGCACAATACGCTATTTGACTGATAAGGAGATGCAAGTTGCCACTTTATATATCTTGTTGAACTGTGATGAAGTTGAGTCATATCTCGAGTAAGTATGAATAAGCTTGCTCATAAATTTATTCCCCTGATGTCACACAGAGTACTCCTTTCTACCCTTACTTCCCACCCCCACCTCCTCATAGTGGCCCTCTTCCATATCCATATCCATATCCATATGCACCATACGTCCCACCACCATATCAGACCACTACAGCACCACCTCAGCCCGCAACAGGTGGACCTTCCACCCCAGCTGCACCAGAGCAGGCGACAGAGGGTCGCATGTTGATTGAACCTAAGGGTGACACGTATGTATTAATTATATTTCAGCTATGCAAATAAAATTGATTTAATTTTTTTGACAACTAACATATTTCTTTCAGGTTTCATCCGTCAAAGCAGCCAATACATAAAATACGGGACATAATCCAGAGCAGATACGATGCTCCTTAACTTTCTTGGCAGAAAGTCCCAAAGAAAGTACGGAACATGTGGTTCAGAGAGTTTGAGGTTTGTAATTAATTTAAAATATTGTGTATATATATTTTATTTACATAAGTTAACAAAAATATATATTCTTTATTGTATGTTTTTAAATGCAGAAAGATTTTTGTTAGCTGCCACAACATAATGATAGAATTAGAAAGAATTTTGAGAAGCGTGGCTCGAATCGCATGCGAGACATGTTTACAGATCTTAGAAAGTCAGGCCAGCGACCACTTTGGATGGCTGAGAGTGTATGGGCAGAGTTGAGCACTGCTTGGAGTAGCCCAAACTATAGCAGGAAGAGGGATCAAAACAGACAGAACAGAGCTTCTGATGTTGGGGGCTTGGGCATTTCCCTTCATACTGGGGGTTCTGTTCCACATACTGAGCATAGAAGACGTCTAGTAAGAAATTTTAAAATCTTTTAATAATTTTCTTTAATAAGAATACTAATATATGTATGTTACAGAAAGCGGTGTTGGGTAGAGAACCTACTCCTGTTGAATTACATAGTCATACCCACAAGCGACAGGAGGACCAGCGATGGGTTGACGAGCGTGCGAGGAAAGCCTTTGTAAGTATATAAGTTCAATTTTTGTAATGTTATCTAAAAATTGCTTAATTCTTCATTCACTTTCATAGGAGGAGTATACACGGATTCGAGAGAGCCAGACTGCAGCAGGTGAAGGTTCTTCTGGCGGATCAACTGAATATTCTGACTACCGTACTTGGTCGCAAGCGGTAGGAGGAATGCAGCACGGCAGAGTGTACAGGTTAGGCTCGCAGGCTTATGCATATGAAGGGCAGACATCTAGTTGCTGCAGTTTTTTATCTAGTACCCAGGAGTCTTTACAGCTGCGCTAGAACAGGTACGGAAAGCCCAAGCTAATTGGTAGATGCAAATGCAGCAACAGATAGAGATACAGCAGCAGATGCAAATCCAACAAACTCAAATGTTAGAAGAAATGTAAAGGATGAGGGAGCAGATGAGCAGTGGGAAGATTACAGCAGTTGAGGAGGAAACGGATTCAGACTAGATGTTTTTTATTCATTTTACGGATATGGACATTTATATTTGTGTTTTGGACATGTTTTGTAATATAATTGTGGATATTTGAATCTATTGAGTATGTGTTTTGAACATTGTTACATTGTTTATATAGTGTATTGTCTATTGTATTGTGGATATCGTTGTGTATATCTGTTTTGTATATGTTTTGTTTGCAAGTTGTGGAAATCCAATTTTAGAGGGAAGAAGGTTTTTTTTTTGTCAATGCTACAGGTTTCAGACGGATTATCCGCCGGAAATGGTGCCGGTAATACGATATATCAAACTTTCTGGCGGATTATGCGCTGAACATTTCCGGCGCTTAGTCCGCCGGTAAGTCCGACGGTAATAGTAACGTCGGTTTGTTGCGGCGTATAATCCGCCGGTATTACTGACGAATATTTCCGTCGGCAATACCGGCGGATCATACGCCGGAAACTAATAACATAATAACGTCGTTTTTTGTTATTTTTTCGTCGGAAATATGCCGGAAAATCCGCCGGAAATATTACCGACGGATTAAATCCGTCGGTAATCTATTTCCGACGCGCGAATTACCGTCGGACGGATTTCCGTTGGAAATCCGCCGGAAACCGTATATTTCCGGCGGATTTTCATTGTTACCGACGGATTTCGTCCGCCGGTAACAATGAGTTTTCCTGTAGTGTTTCCTTTCACTTGTCCGTACAACTTTACTGGACAGAGAAAAAGTGAGTTATCTCCTACGAGGAGTCCTGTATATTCACTTTCGATCGCATTGGTTCGCTCATTCATGAGGTTCAGCCACTCACCCGCTCGCTCTATTGCTTCGCCACCGCCCGCTTTAGTTTGGGGACTGGTTCAATTGAACCGATCTAGCCGATTATAACATCTACATTAGTCATTCAGATCCTTTTGAGTTAACTTACTCGGACATCTAAGGTCTTAATTCAATCCTCATTCACCAGAGCTTCCACTATTTTGTAACCTATATTGATAATTTTTTATATGTTACATGAGTCCGCTTGCATAATATTGTTGCTTTGAGATCTTTCATTTATTTAAATCCATGTATCAAGAAATAAAAACTCAATTTTTCATTCTCATCAACCAACAATACATTCGAATTCATGTAATCTCAATTTTGCACCTTTAACCCTACCTATGCTATTATTCACTAACTTCATGCTTTTATAGCTCTCAACAAAATGTTGTTGTTGAAGGAAAAATCGCACCAACTTGATATTACCAAGACTTCGTTATTTCACATAAATGTTCCTTGACAGTTCTCAAGTTTTGTCTTAATTCTTGCTATCTCATCAATCACATAACTCTTCAGTTCTACTAACACCTCAGCCGTCTCCATTATCTATACCAACCAAGCCAATTTTTCTCATACCCCATTGGCCTTTGGCTCTACCAATTTTTTTCATGTATTTTGCTCGCCAATTCGGTGTATCATCCTTAGATAATCCCACACTAAAGAAGGTTATCAATTCAAAGTTCCTCTTATAAGATGGGTGTATACTACCTCTAATGTAACCTTTCATGATACTACCCACTTTTGTTCTCCCTCTTTTGCCCCTACCTATTCCTCTTAAACCAAAAGCTCGTCTACCTACATCTATGCTTCTACAAGAATGAGCAACTAAACTGATAAGAGGTGAAAATGGACATCTAAGAGTGTCATAGATGATTGATTTGTCCTCTGACATCGGTGACAATGTGGGAAAGAGTTGTGGCAATGATTGTGTCCATCAACTTGGCCACATCATCCACAAGCACAATGAAAACTGCTTGTTCTAGCGGTAAGCGAAGTGTGATTATAATCAAAAGGTGGAAATGTTCAGGTTAACAAAGTCAAACAACAATTAAACTTGAATATTTGAGAAAATGATGAAGCCTAAAAGAAACATGGAAACCAAGTAGTTTGATTGGTGCAACAGGTGTTATATTGAAGGTCATCCCATATTCCTTTTAAGCTGTAGTAGTCTTGACTAAATTTGTCATCTTGTTGCAAACATAACAGTTCAAAGTATAGCCTATAATGTAGGGTCTATAAAATCTTTATGGTGAGTAACAACTTTATTGGTGTCTGCTTAAGGCGGTGATGAAAATTGTATTTAAGGTTATGATAAATTCGATGCTGAAACTTCTAGGGCATCAAAGGATAAGTTTTGCTTAGAGGAAAAGAGGGAGGAACTCCAAATTTAAGGCTGGGGATGCTAGAAAACTAATGTTCGTATTTTTATAAATTTTGTACAAATGACAAATGTCATAATCCAACCCGATAAGACCCACAGACAGAACAGGTCATATCATGTTGGATGGTGGTAGACCAAGCTCAAGATCTAAGTTTTGAAAAACTTTTCAGATTTCTTTCAAATATTAATAGACAACAGAGCCACTAAGTATTGCATTCTTGGTTGCAAACTTCAACTACAAGTATTGGAGACTAGTCTTCATCTTGCTTGATTTATAGGTGTTGGGATTCTTGAGGAGCTGAGCTTCTTGAATGTAGAGGGAGAGAGGGAGGGAAGAGGAGGAGAGCCAAAAACGAACTGCAATATTTTGCTTGGCTTCTCAACTACTACAGCCTTATACACTTATTTATAGACAAACCAATGAACAACTCTAATTAATGGCTATACAAGGCTACACAAAGAAAAACCTAAAGAAAGTACAACATGATCCTAAGGAACAACTACCCTAAACTAGACCAAAACCTAACAATCTCCACCTTGATCCAGTTTATGCATATATATATAACATTGAAGCACAAAACACATGTATGCATCTAATATAAGCATGAAATTTTTGCATTGAATGTATACATGATGTTGGAACAAAAATGTGCATATAGACTTTCCAATATATCCATGATCCCTTGATATCAATGTACACATAATGTCAAAGCACGGGCATACATATTAATTCTCCAATATAGCCATAATTCATTGATATCAAGTGTGCCTATAACATTTCTTACTAACTATTAATGCAAACATCATGTATAGTTGTATACTATTGGTAATGAGTGGTGCATTCAAGGGATCATGGATTAATACCAAGGATTGTCGTACTTCACTTATTCATCTAACTTATAAAGAATGATTCCGATGTTCCCAAAATCTCCCTCTCATCAACTCTTCCATTGTCATTTACATTTAGCTAAGATGTGGAATGCTTTAAATTAACAAATGTATTTAGTAAAATGTAATGTGATTGCTAAAACAAATGAAATTCCTCAAGCTATATCTACTGAATTTTGTTTTTCTGGAAGAAATATAAAAACCATTATAGCTGCTGGATTTGATTGATTCTAAGAGGAAATATAATCAATTATAGCAGCCATTTTTTACTATTATCTGATTTCTAGAAGAGAAGAGTGAGAAAGTAAACCTCAATGTGCTGTTTCTTGGCTATAGGAGGAAGCAAACTGCACTCACAGCAGTTTGCCCGATTCTAGGAGTAAACCAATGCCGGCAATGAACCTCCCTTCCTTGTTTTCCATTTTGAGAGAAAGATCGAACTCCCAGTTCCCGCTGCTCTCGATCTTCAAAGAGGAACCAAATCCAGCTCTTCGCCATTCTCTCCAAGAAGAACCAAACCCAGCTCTTGATTGCTAAGGGGAAGAGTGAAACTCTCTACCTTTGCTTCTCAAAATGCCGAACGAACCTCCCCTCTCATCCATCTCTCTTGCTCTCTAGGAGGATTCACACACAATAGGAAAGAAAATGAAGGAAACAGAGCTCCCAGCCATTCACTCTCTCTTTCATTTTCTCTACTTCGCCAGACCTTGGGATGCAAAATTACTATGCTAACCTCATGATATAGTGTTTGATGGTCGAGATGCACTCATATTATTATCCTACCCCCAATAACTCTACAGCAACCAGGGAACGTGCAAAATGGGACGAGAATGTGCAGCCAGCTGCTGTACTTCAACTAATCTCAGCCATTGGATCAGGTTTTGTTTGATTTGGGAAAGATTAGAAGGGGAAAGCTGAACCAATTTGGCTTATTTAAATTGGATTTGAGTTGATCTAGTTTGATTGGGTTAATTTAACTCGAATTAATTTGATCTGACTTGCAACACGAGTCCAGTCGCCGCCATTTACTTTTCTTTGATCTAATTCAGCTCGATTTAACTTGCCTCGATTTAACTTGCCTCGATTTGATTCCAAAAGAATGAGACAACGACGATTATATATTTCATTTAGAAAATGAGGTCAACAAATATAAATATTTGACTAGCACATACACTAAAATTTATATCCCCAATTCTGATGATGAATTTAGTAAATTATATTTGTAAAACAGGCAGTGACAGCCTATATTCCTTGATCAACCAAAAAGAAAACAAAGAAAAATGGAGAGTTTCTTAATGTTACATACCTGCACTTAATTGAATTGACTAGTACTCAAAATATCAATCTTAGAAAAACTGCAAGCTTAAATCTTTGGTTCAATTTAAGTCACTATTGATGGCAAACCACATAACTGCCAAAAGATTGTGGTCTGGTCCCGACAAAAATTGTAACAATTAGACAGCCATATGTGCATTTACATCTGATCATAGAAAATGCAATGACTCGACATCGCTTCCTCAAGCTCCTTTGATTTTAAAAACTTCTTTGCAAATCCATCAACCACATCATTAAATTTTTCACAGCCCGTAAAAACTTCTCGTCCTTGCTGCTTCCACTGGACCAATCTCCTGAAAAGATCAAGTAAACCAACCCTGCCACTGACTTCAACTAACTGCTGAATACAGAGATGGAGCAGTATTTCAACACATCTAAGCAAGTAGTTGCAAACCTTTCCTTTCAAATGGCAGATAAAATCAAGCCTGGTAGCTTCACAGTCAAACAACATCACCGACATCTCCTCAATAATGTCAAACAATGAAAATACAAGGCAAGCTCCATCAAATGCCCACTTTCTTCCATCACCTCCATAACAAAAAGTAATTTCATGCTCATGATAGTTACTGATCTTCATTTGGTTTTCTTCATGCTGCAATATTTCACCAGTAATGGCGTAGTAAAGTAGCAGTTCACATTCCCTATCACTTAAAATATCCGGGTACAATATCAATATGCCAAGAGGAATTTTATTAGCTAACTTCGTGGGCCTTGTGGGGGCCTTTTCTTCACCTTTTGAATCAGCTGACTTGTATTTAATGAAAGGCTTGATCCATGATTCAACACATACACCATCAAATTCTATGAGCCACGATGCTAGTGCAGCAAAACTACATTTATGTGCTGCCAGAGCAAGCTTATCATCACGATTCTTACTTATTTTGAGCTTCTTAGTCCAGCTAATTGAAACCTTATTATGGCCACCTAAAAAGGAGCATTGTTCATAGCTAGAAATTGCTCTGCTTGCTAACCTCCAAGACCTTGATAGTTCGAGTAAATGTTCGGCAAGTCTTTCACGATGGCCTTTGTCAACTGGGCACATAACAAATGAAAGATATAAAATAAATGCCTCATTCAGATCTTTTTCATTAAACGAGTACAATTTCCTTTCATTAGAAATAACTTCTGAAATTAAAGAATCTTGCATATCTTCATCATAGAAGATTAACACAGTTGCAAAATAGAACCAGGTGGGAAATTTCATTAGCATTGACCTGCAATACAATAGCTCAAATTGTCATTAAAAAAAAAAAGAATCGGCAATCTAGAGTGAAGATTTGCATGTACCAGGTAGAATTATCATCAATTGAACCCAACATTGTTTCATGCCCGAACATGCATATGATTGGATCCAAGGATGCTTCCGTACAAATAACTGCTAAATTAATATGATGAACCAAATCCACAAAATTATTACATGAAATAGGTCCATTCAACACGCCCAGTAGTTCCTGAAAGTTATTGGGAAAATAAGCATGGGCAAACGGATACTTGAGACCCATTTCCATTGATACGCCCCAGGCCATTGGCCTAGAAACCATATCTAATACAGCCGAAACAAGTGCAATGTTGAGTTCTAATACAGAAGTCAGACCCCTGTTTAAAAAAACTAGGGTAAGTTAGTGATTGATATACATGGTACGCATTAAGAGAAATCTTATACAATGATCATATAAATGTCTCCAGTTTTGAGCTATTTGAACGGATAAATAATTATTTTCAACAAGCAGAAAGCAAATGGCATAGACATACTAGACAACAGGAATTTCAGAGCCAGGCATTTAGGACAAATGGAAAATTGGCAATTTCCACAAACTACACCAGTTGAGTTAATTGGACTACTAAATTTGCTGAACAGATTAAGTTAGCACCGGACTTCCAAAGAGAAGCTTACAATAGATGTAAAACCCGAAAAGTTCAATCGGACGCGTTGCACGCATTTCGATGCGCCGCAACGAAATTAACCAAAATTTCAAAGTTGTCGGAAAATTTTGAAATAAATTTTATTAAATTCGACACGAAATTTCGAACGAAACGGTATAAAGAACCTATATTTAATTCCGCACAGTTTGCGAGTTAAAAATATTTGAAAGTTGTTTAAGTAACATTTTAGCTTAGTTTCCCTTTTTGCCCTTCATGACATAATAGAAACCTTTAAGGTAGAGGGCACATGCGTAATTTGGTACAAAACCTCTCCCTTAACTCCACTCATCCGCCCAGGGACCGATTTATTCGGTCCCTTGTTCATTTCGTTCGGCCGAATACGAGAGAGCGCGAGAGAGAGAGGATAAGAGGGGCGGCGGAAGCTCTACGAGCGGCGGCCGGCGGGTTTCCGGTGAGGTTTTGAGGAGAAATCAAAGGGAAAGGCTTAGGGAAGAAGAAAGGTGAGTTTCTCATGCAAGAAATATCTCTTTTTCTTTAGATTTCTTAGAGGAAAAGAATTAGGGTTTTGCTTTTAATGGGGTTTTCTTACAGAAATGATAAGGCTTATGTATGAGCATGTTTCTAAGTCAAAAAAAATGAATTTGTCTTAAGAAAACTTTAGGTTTTCAAAATTAGGGTTTCTCCAAATTAAGTTATTTTTGAAAGGAATGTTTAGAAGAACATAAGAGTAGGGATTTTGTGTAGGAATACAATGTTTCTTTAAGAAATTTTGAGTTTTCTAAATTAGGGCTTTTCCAAATCTTTTATGTTTAAGTTTGCATGTTCATTAATTTTGTTCCTAGTAGACTTAGAAAGTCTCTAATGATGAGGAAATGAAAATTTGGAAAAGAAAATAATTTTTCTAATTTTCATATTATTTTTAATCCGAAAAAAATTATAATTAGGGTTAGTGATAGATGTTAGGAGAAGTGATTTAAATGTCATGTGCACAAATATGAACATTTTTGCATTTCAAAATATTGGATTTTTATATTAATCCGAAAATTTTAAATGTTAATGAAGGGAAAAATGTTAAAATTGTGCTAAGTTATGGTATAAGAGAGAACTATTATAGAATTTGGAAATTTACAAATAACTTATGTTGTAAATTTTAGGATTTGAAAGGAGGGATTAAGGAAAAGGTGGTGAAGACTTGCAAAAGCACAAATTGAGGTAGGAACCTCTTTCCTACATGGTCATATTTCTTTATGTTCTTAACCCTTCTATGTTGACAATTAGCTTACGTTGGCAATTATCTTATGGTAGCAAATATCTTACATAAATGGGAAATGTTGGCAATTATCTTATGTTGGCAATTATCTTATGTTGGCAATTAGCTTATGTTGGCAATTATCTTATGTTGGCAATTAGCTTATGTTGGCAATTATCTTATGTTGGCAATTAGCTTATGTTGGCAATTAGCTTATGTTGGCAATTATCTTATGTTGGCAATTATCTTATGTTGGCAAATATTTTACTTAAATGGAAAATGCTAGCAAATAAGCTTTGTATCACACTTTAAGTTCATTTTTTCTTGTTGCATATTCATGATGAGTAAACGTTTCATATTCATTATGGCTTGTGTATGTTGATTTCGGAGTACCAAATATGGTGCGAAAGCACAAACTTATATGGGAACAATATGGCCCTTTTTGGGGCAAAAGAGAAAAAGAAATAAGTGGCCAAAAGATGATGTGTACCTGATCAGTACACCCATGGTACTCCGGTACGGTTGTATAATGATTTATAGCATTGATACATTTACATTCATTGAGACATTCACATTCAAATACCGATATGGCATTGAGACATTGAGGCATTCACACATGGAAATGACATTGTGGCATTTTAAACTTTGAAATGACATTATGGCAAACAAAACTTATGACATGGAAATAATTAGATTATATGTAGCATTGAAACACCGATGTGGCATGGCATTGAAACACCGATGTGGCATGGCATTGAAACACCGATGTGGCATTGAGAATTATATGTGGCATTGAAACACCGATGTGGCATTGAGAAAAGTTTAGCTATTTAGATGTGAAACCTCTTATGTGGCATTGATATGAAACAACTATATGACATGATGACACTTATATAGTTTGAGGCATTTAATGTGAAGTATTCCAATGTAAATGTGTTTTAAAGATATATGAAAATGTTAGGATTGAGCTTTCCTATTGAGCTTTGGCTCACTCCCTTATGTTGGGATACTTTTCAGGAGAACCTGTTCTTAAGTGATGGATGATCGACCTTAGTACACATACAGTCGTAGAGGACCGGATGACAGGTTCCTCTTTTGTTTTCTTAGTTTTGATATTTTGGGTGGTTTGGCATGTTTATTAAGTTTTGTAACCACCTTGTACATGTGCAATACTATGAAATGATATGAAATCTATGTTGTATGTTCGGAGAAAAATTTAGAGGCGCTTTTAGTGTATTATAAAGTCTCTTAGAGTTATTCAATGCATGTTTTCAGATAAATTGAAAGGTTACAAATGTCCGATTTCGTTCCCGCCTCGTTTATACGAGCTAACCGGGCCGGGTCGTGACAATAGAAATATAAAGGTCCTTAAGGACTAATGACAGTTAGCCAGTATGTACAGTAAAGTGTCAATATTCAAAATGAAAAGCCAAAAAACTGATAAAGCAGCTACAAAAAGCACAGCATGTGTGAAAAAAGAAATTAGACATTAAACAAGCTAGCTTGAACTAGTCTCCAAGAACTTTCTCTATGTTGGAAGAGAGAAATGTTGTGTATTATTGACGGAGAGGATGTGCCAATATATAAATATACAAGACAAGTACAAGAGGAAGAAAATAAAGAAGTGACTATCTTCACTTTAGAGATAAAAAAACATAATGAAAAAAATGTATCCTCTCTCTAGTACTTTGTAACGATAGCACTTTACAATCTAGTTATTTTCCTACAATAACAATCCCTCTACAATTTGACCATACATAGCAATAAGTTTGGCTTGTTAGAAATATTGAAAAAAATCAAGAGACCTCAAAGCTTTAGTAATGATATCAGTCAATTGTTCTTCACTAGAGATGTTAGGAGTAATGATATTCTTTGATAAGACTGCATCTCTTAAGAAGTGACAACCTATTTTAATATGTTTGATTCTTTTATAAAAGTCATAATACTTATAATATCGAAAGTTGTCTCATTATCACAGTTAAAGATCATAGACTATACATTAAAAAAGTAAAATTCTTCTACTAGAGTTTTAATCATTTCACAACCTGAATGAGCCAAAGCCCTAACATTCTTGGATCTACATATCATGCTACTAAAAAGAAAATATCTCATAATATGAGAAAAATTTCCTTACTGAAAGTTCACTGAGCCAAGAAAACCTGGATCTTTTTGCTCGAGTATTAAAACCTAAATTGCTACAATTGAAGGTTCAAGACTTGACAGGTAAGAATAGCATAGTCGAAAATTTGATATTCTAAGATCGTGACGGTGACAGTGCTATTTGGAGGAGAGACATTAAAGAAATGGAGTTTGTCATGGGAACCAAACATGAAGCGGATGACGCTCAAACATAAGAGATAATTGGAACCGTTGAATTCGATGGTAGTACCAATAGTGGACGATTTCATCTCATTGAGATAAGAATAAGAAGCCATAACAATTTTTTAGATGAGAGAAGATTCTAAGAGGTAACTTAGAACATAAAAGTTGAGTCATGAAATTTTGTTATTGCCAATATTATTACAATAAAAGAGAAGGTAGGAAAGTCTAGAAAAATGAACTAAACATCAATAACAGCTACAAGAATAAAAATAAAATAAAATATAAAAATAAAATTAGAATACACTCCCAACTAAAATTATCTTCAAGATCTATTTAAATCCCCGGACTGCTGTTGCTTGTAAATTTCATTTCCAGCCAACTTCTTAACCTATATGTGGCAGGCCAAGCTGACAGTTAGGTAGCTAATACATTCTAGAAATAAAACATGACCTTGAACATACAGCTGGAGTTTTTTTCCCAACCCACATGCAGGCGTCCATGCACTTGAAAAGTGGTTGAAATTAATCCAACATTATTGTTATAATTTCCAGGAACGGCAAGATATATATTATTCATGAAATTGAAAATGGAGAACCTGATAGAGTTTGAATTCTTGAACCAAGAAAAATTTCAATTCTTGAATTCCCACTCAATAAAATCCGTTTCAAGTTGTTGACATTGTTCCTGATTGGAAACATTGGCTTTCCTTTCATAAATGATCATCTGGTTCCAAGAAGCTTGGTTTACAGGCAATCCTCACAGGAAAACATTGGACAACCAACCTTTGCAAGGCCTTGGACCACACTATAGTTTTCTCTCCTCACCACCTCTCTAAGATAAGGAAAAATCCACCCCAAGGGTAGGGAACTCCTTTCAAAATAGGATAAACATGAAAACCGATTCTCAAATAAACCCCTTCTCAAATAAGGCATGACTATTTATAGATATCAATCCTAATAACACCTATCCTGTAAAATTAGGATAAGAAAAATCCCCTCACAAATTGATGTTGGCTGAAGTCATCAATATCTTTGATTGGATCCTAAAATGGTACAAGCAAATTGTGAAGAATGAGCTACCAACATAAAGGACCAACTAACAATCATTAGAGTCCATCAAAGAAGAACTCCAAAATTATTAAGATTGGTAACATAGAAAAAGTGGTCTACAAATATATGAGTTTTATTTTATTTTTGTTCTTTTAGTAAGGTAGACGAAGTCTACATATTTTATTTTAAGGCATGCATTAAGAAAACGGTGTGAGGGGACTGCCCGTGAAATTGTAAAATGTCAAAATTACAGCTAAAATTTTCATTAAATAAACAAGCTATCTAAAGCATGAAGAAACCAGGAACTTACGTCATAAGAAACCAGCTATGTAAAAGTGTGCTTGCCTGCCTAAACATGGATGGGGAAGTTGCCAAACATGAAATAATTCTTCTCCAAGTTGGACGATTATAGAATTCTTCTTTCAAAGAAAGGAAAGGCCTCTGCATGATTTCCCGTAGAACTTCTGAGATGTCATTCTTCAAAAGTAATGGATCGAGATACCAAAAGAATAACCTTCAAAATTGAGAATACCAGCTTTTAGGGATGAAAACTTGGTTTGAAGCTCGAAATTCAATTCATAATTTCTGTAAGGCAATCAATACAAGAATTAAAATGATTTGCTTTCACTTAACAACTTTGAGAATGCATGCCCGGAAGCATAAATTCTGTATACATGCCTAATCGTGTTTGTAAGTTCAAGTGCATATAATACACTCAAATTAAACTTTACGAAATATGCTTATTTTAGTTGATAGACCGGGTTTAAGTCTTCTTGGATTAATTCGAAACCAATCATTTTTAACTTGACTCTAGCAGAAACTGACATCTTTAAGTCTGAGTGAGACAAGCTCTTACTTGTTACACCCCAGCCAGCTCTTAACAGTAACAAAGAAAAATACCCAAATCACCAACTAGAGTTTGTAGATAGTTCCATATATCAATAGAATTACATAAGCTGCATTTTAATTCCTTCGCAAGGCAAATGATAGGATCATAAGCGGAAAAAAAGTGCAGCACAATTCATCTTACGTAAATTCCATGTAAGTTCACAGCTTCACATAAGTTCATTAGTTTGAAATATTAAACAAAGATCCATTAACACTTACTCAAAACTAGTATAATCATGATTCTAGCATATGATTCTGTCTAGGCTCTAAGAAGAAAACAAATTGAGAATAAGACATCATAGGAAAATTTCAACCAGAAATGCTGCTGGAAATCCCTCAATATTTTTTCCAACCAAAGTTTGCTTTCTCCTATTCACAATTTCAGCTGCATCCACCACTTTCTTGCCCTATCTTAGCCAGAGAGCTTCACCGTCCATTTTGGGTAGTATTTGACTGGATTTCTTCAATTCGATAGTCTATCTATAGGTGAATCTCATTCTCTACCTGATTTTACAATCAAATTAAGATTTTTCTTCTAAAGGTTAGTGTTTCAAAATGTTTAAAAAAAATATTTATATCTACATTTCAATTTTAAGTTAGAAACATATTTGTAACAAATCTTTATATTTTAGGTAAATTTTGAGTTCTTTTTTGTAGATCTACAAATATTTTCATATGTGGGATCTATTAAGTGAAATTTATATTTATTGGTTATGAAATTTTTAAGCAAATATAATTTTTGATATTTAAGATTTCGTTTAGGGTTTAAGAAATTTATGTTATAAATATATGTGCTTATTAATTATATATATATATATATATATATATATATATATATATATATATATATATGTATTCTCAGTCAAAAACTGTGAATATAAAGTATCACCTTAACATAAGGGATTAACTAATGAAAACCTCAAGGGTGTTCAAATTTTGGGAATATAACTTCTCAATAACCACCATTTTTATCCAAAGAAAAGTTTAAATTTTCATGTTCTAAACTAAAAAATGAAGCGTATCTTACACCTCGATGAGGATAGAGTTAATTTATATCAAAGAGTATTCCAATGAAACTATTAGATTAAGACATCATATAGAGAGTATGAGACACATATTGATGCTCAATGCGGTGTTTTAACAAACTATATGCCAATAAATGAACATATTGGGACATACGAAATGATGGACTTCGATGTAACTAGCATGCAATTTATAAAATATACAGAAGAACCTCCTAATATAAAAGCTCGAAAGTTTTATAAATTATTACGTGCAAATCAACAATCACTTTGGGATGATTGCACCAATCACTTTGAGTTATCGGTTGCAATTAGGATACTTATCATTAAAATAAAGTTTAACATGTCATAGAAATATTTTAATCAATTTGTTGAATCACTAAAAGAAACTAATCCAATGAACTTAATTCAAGTTGATTTATACAGAATAAAAAAATTAGTATCCAAATTATGTTTGAGTACACAAAAAAATAAATTGCTATGTACATAACGAAAAAATAAGTATCCAAATTATGGTTGTGTACACAAAAAAATAGGTTATTGCAGTAACGGTTATACACTATAATTCAAGGATGGTTTGCTTAAAATAGAATATAGGCATTACAATGCACTTGGATTAAACCAAAAAGTGTAAAATAGTGGAAGCAGAATGATGTCTCAAATAGTAGGTTATTTTATTTACATATCATTACACATCTATAACAAGTTTATACATCTATGAGCTCTATTGGTCACATGAGATAGCATCATGAAAAAATTGTAGAACCAAGTGTTATAATTTATCCATTAGATGCTGAGGCCTAAAAGAAATTTGATAATGCACATTCATAGTTCACTTCTAATCCACGAAATCTTAGGCTTAGATTATGTGCTAATGATTTTACTCCATATAACATCATGCTGACCAATAATACTTACAGTTTACAATCCACCACCGAAAATACACATGACTATACCATATATATTTCTCACACAAATTATACCTTGACCGCATAATCTAAAAGGAAAAAGAGATATGTACTTATATCCATTGATAAATGAGTTGAAAATTTTATAGGAAGGTGTGATCACATATATCTCCAAATAAAATAAAATTTTCAAAAGAAACAACACTTACGTGGATAATCGGTGACTTTCCGATATATAGGATGTTATCAAGGTGCACTTGCCCATGCAATATGGAATTATCCAAAGTATTCACACTAAGATATGGTGGGATAATTTCATGATTTAATTATCATCACATGTTCTTACCAACTAATTAAGCATTCCAAAGAAATAAAGACAGTTTTTATTTTTAAATATAGTTGAGAAATCTATGCCGCCATCAAAACTAAAAGAGGATCAGTTATAAGAAAAGATAAATATGGTATCAAAAATTATTCTCACCAAGATGCTGGCTCAAGAAAAACTGCGTGTTGGCATGAATCCCGCTTTATAAATATAGGATTCCATTTTTCTTAAGTCAAATTGTAGTTAACTAGATTTTCCCTGAGGGTAGTGTCAGGCTTTCATTAGATCTGGGTCCTTACTTCCCATAAGCGCAAGCACTCATAGTTAATTACCCCTCTTAGCGCATAAAAGAGAATTCTCAATTAAGGATGAATGATTTTAGTTATTTTTAGTCTCAATTGTAGGGGGAAATGGAGGTAAACCCGATCAAGATCACTTGGTTCCGTCCTCCCGGGTATACCGTAAGTTTCAGTTTACCAACACTAGCAATCATTGAACGTAGCATCCAGAGAATCTGATTAGCAGCCATAGGTTTCTTTCTCTCAGAGATCCCGAATAAACTAAAGTGGTTAGATGAATATTGAATTAGTTTAGGTTTGAAAAATGTGGTTTGGGATTTACATCTATTAGAATACCAACAATTATTTTGATTTAGGATTTATAACTTCGTTTAGAAGTTATCCAGAAATTTGAATTAAAGCAAGCCTTACAGCTTCTTCCTAGAAGTAGCTCAGGCATTTGAATTTGAGTTGAGACTTACGGCTTTCATTAAAAGTAGCCCGTAAAACGGGTCTTACGGCTTCTATTAAAAGTAGCCAACTAATAGGTCTTACAACTTAGCCCTATAAGCTAAGATGCCCGAAGGTTTGGTTGAGCATTCGATATTTTGTTTAAAATTTTCCTAAAAAATAGGTCTTACAACTACCTTTAGAAGTTGTCTGGTTATTTAGATAGAACGGGTCTTAATGCTTTCCTTTGGAAGTAGCCAAATTATGGGTCTTACAATCTAGCTCTAGGCTAAATTGCCCATTAGTTTTATTTGTTTGGGTTTTAGGATTGTTGCCACTCATTTAGCAATTTTCCTAACATGTGGGTCTTACGACTTCATTTAGAAGTTGTCCATTAGTGGGTCTTACAAGCTAGCCCTTTAGGCTAAGCTGCCCATAGATTTTGAATTTGGATAACAGGTCTTACTACTCCCTTAGAAGTTGCCTGTATATTTGTTGGACTTACTGCTTCCCTTTAGAAGTAGCCTATAGTTTGTGTTTAGGGTAGATTAGACTTTATAGATAGGCATTTTAGTTTGTAGTTATTTGCTAACTTAACACTAAACCTTTAGCTTTCAGTTGTTTACTAGCCCAACAATAGTATTTCTGCTACAGTAATTTCTCTTCCTGCTTTAGTAGTTTAGTACTTTACCCTGCTTTTCTTTTCTTGCACTTTAGTTGTCAGTCTCTTGATTTTCCTTCTTGCACCAGTACCCTGCTTTACTTACTGTATTGTACTTTATTTTCTAGTACCCTGTTCTTTTGCTTTAGCATTTTGATGGACCGACCGATTCGATTGGGAGGGAATCAGGAAGTTTCCTAATCAAGAGGGAGTTGTTTAGGAAGGTTCTTAATCAAAGGGGAATTATTTAGGAATATTTAAATTATAATTGGGAGGAAATTATTTAAGCAAGAGATTTAATTTGAATTCAAAATCTAAGAGGAAATTATTTAGGGAAAAAGAGGAGGAATTAGGGGGGATTGTTTAGAAAAGTTTTAATTATAATTGGTAGGGAATTAATTAAGAAAATAAATCTAATTTGATTCAAATTTGAAAAAGAATTATTTAGGGAAAGGGAGCTGATTTGAGAGGGAATTATGGGAGCCTATTTAAGGCTTACAATAGGGTGATTTCATATTATCTTTTGAGAGTTTGCTAAATTTAGTTTATTCTTAGGTTATTTAGGGGCTCTAGCTGGCGGCTAGAGATTTGGGAGAACCGGATCTTCCTCTTCAATTGAAGATCCAATTGTATCTTATTATTTTCTTTCATATATCTAGTAATAAAAATAATTTTGGTGTGTTTTTCTTCCTAATTTCTTATTGTCGTTAGCTAATTTCGAGAAAATTGCATCCACTTCCTATCACATTTATTTTGGTATTAATCATTTTTGTTTCTTTACTTGCAGGTACTTCGAGTTCGTGCTGCTTTGGAGAGCTTAGAGGGTTTGCATAGGAGAGTTTGGAGAGCAGCATTTGAGAGTTGTTTTTGTCTTGGTGTTTGAGAGGTTTGTGAGTTCTTGTTCAAAGTTTGGAGAGCTTTGTTTGAGATTTTGTGAGTTCTTGTTTGTTGACCTTCCCGCTACAGCCAAAGGAAACAGATAAAATAAAAAAAAAATTTCAAAATCATTACCTGAGGCGAAGCCATACGCGAATCCTGCAAAGATCACGCCGTCTGCTACAGTGTCAGCTCTGCGAAACGGCGCCGAAGCCAGAAGCCCATCCCTCGCGTGCGCGATCTTGCCTCGATCCCGCCTCTGCCTTCGCCTTTAAAACGCGAATGAAGGCTCCTTCCACGACACTTCTCACGACCATTGCCTCCTCCCCTCTCTGTGAAATCCCGATCCCTTGCTTCTGTCGGTCCAGAGGAAGAAGGAGAGAGAGAAAGAAAAAGAGAGAGAGAGAAGCCAAGCCCTTACCTCACGCCGACGCCGGAGCTCTAATCGGAGCACAAAACCGAGCCCTAACCCTACCTCCTTCGACCTCTTCGTGGTCGCCCGACTTCGTTCCTTCCACGACGTTCCCTTCCCGTAAGATCGGAAGTTGCGACATTTTGACAGAAGTAGCGACGGGAGCTCTTGCTGGGAAGGTAACTTTCTCCCTTGCGTGTGCTTCTTCGGCCAAATCCCTTGAAATCGCCGAACTTTAGAGAAAGGGAGGGAGAGGGTTTAATGATTTTAATTAAGATTAATATCAATTAATTTTAATTAAAATTAATATTAAAACAATTTTAATTAAAGCTAATATTAATTAGTTTTAATTATAATTATTTTAACTAATTAGTATTATTATAATTCATTATAATTAATTTTAGTTAAATTATTATAATTAATTTTAATTAATTATAAGTAATTTTAATTAAGGTTAATTCTAATTAATTATATTTTTTAATTACAATTAATTACTATTAGTTAATTTGTTTAAAGATTAATTAATATTAATTAATTATAATTATTAAATTCAAATGTAATTAATTATCATAATTATAATTAATTTTTTTTAATTAATTATAATTAATTATTACCCAAAAAAAGAAGAGAAAATGAAATCTCTTCCCTTGCCTCGATCCTCGTGCCACGAACCACCGCCAGTCGCCAAGGTATAACCCTCCAACCCTAAAACTCCGAGAGCCCGCCTCGAGGCTCGCAGCGCGACAAAACGACCACCTATACACGCTTTTCTTAGCGTGGTGGGAGGAAGTGCGTCGCGAGGCTTGTAACGAATCGGGTAATCACTTCGAGAGCTCATTCCGTCGTTCGCGACACACCGACAAACCGCCTATACACGCTTTTCGTAGCGTGGTGGGAAAGGAACCCGGTGCGGCGCCTACGACGAAGTGGGTGATCACCTAAAATCTCTTTTTCGGCATTCGCGGCGCGCCAGCAAACCGCCTATACACGCTTTTCGTAGCGTGGTGGGATGGAAAGTCGGTGCGGCGCCTATGGCGAGAAGGGGATATTCATAAGTACCCGCTCGCGGGGAAATAACTGCGTTTTTTAAACAGGTGCTGTCGAAGACCCATACACGCTTTTCGTAGCGTGGTGGGGGATTGAAGACTTTACACGGCCGCGGTGTCCTCGAAAGAGGGCACCTACCATACACGCTTTTCGTAGCGTGGTGGGAAAGGCCAGGTTTTTCCGTAATTTCCCCTAAACGGGGGAGACGCCGGGAGGCTGCCGAAATTTCGGGTGAACAGAAGACCACACTTGAACAATATTTGGACAGCAGGGGACTTTACTTGAACCTAATTTGGACATCAAATGAGTTTAATCTGAACCTAAACTAAAACCTGGACTTGAACTTGAATACAGTGACAAGGACTTGAACTGAACAAAACAACAAGACTTGGATGAGCCTACTTTAAACAACAAAAAAACTTGGACTTTAAATTGATAAAAGCATGGTCGAAATGAAGACTTCAAAGACAAATAATAACTTTGAGCATTCAAGTGCATACAAATGAACTTCATGCAAGCAAACAAGAACTCAAAGTGAATGCAAGGACTTGTAATAAGAGGATTGGTTTGATTAAACAAATTTGCATAGTGGATGAGCAAATAAAAATGCATGGTGGATAAGAAAGCTCCTACATCCCTACTACCAGCAACAATCCAACTCTAAGAAGGCGTATCAAAGAGAAAGATTAAGAACAAATGAACAAGCAAGGACTCATGCATTCTGATATTGAATCATTGAATAAAGAGGAGCAATATTGAAACGATTGCAAGTGAGTTTCAACAAACACTGCAAACAAACGAATCAAATGGTAAGGAGTTTGCAAAGTATGTGATGGACTATTTATGAGCCATAGCAAGGGCTATACAATTGGTGAGGATTAAGAATCCATTATACCCACAACGCCTCATCTACAAGTAGAAACGACAAATTTGTAGTCCAAATGTTATAATTTGTGGAAGGATAAGAGTAACAGACTTTAATGAAGGTACTGGCACTGCCACTGGGCGTTATTCCACATGTGACATCAGGAGAATTGCAATGAGCATAGATACTTATAGTAATAAAAGATTCATGATGAATGTTTGCAAGAGACTGTAGGAGGCTTATTATGCACGGTAATCTACTTACGGGTGGTTGGCAGAAATATATATTGGACAATAGATCATCCCTTACAGTCAATAACTATGGCAATAGTAATCAATAATACTAATCCCTTGAAAGCAGAAATGATCAGATGAACAATATTGAACAAATAACCTTGGACACCACCTGATACAATATGGAGTCTCTAACGAATAATACGATTTATTCATATGGGATATGCTAGTCCAAATGCAGCTACTAGTTAGCGATAATAATGTGCTTATGAATAAGAACACCGAGGCTCATACACAATTGGGGTCATTTAAGTGTAAGCAAATACACTAGACCCTTGCAAGTGACGACGTTCAACACATATGAAGAGATGAATGATGAGGAATACAACTCAATCAATAGTCAACAACTACGTGTAAATGAATATATCGGTCTACATACAAAGAACGATAAAGGATATGCTGCAATAACTTATGAACTATTATGGAAGGCTTGTAGTGTACATAATGAATATGTGATGTCCAGAAATGAGAAGCACAAAAATATATATATGCGCAGTGACAATTCGCTGGCGGGCATGTACTGCAAATATAACATATCTATAAAAGAAGAGGAAAGAAGGCTATAAAAGATATAATCTCCATGCTACTAATGTCAGTTGAATCGTAAATGAACATATAGTAACTTGCCTACGAGAAGATGTGGAAGAATTACAGCAAATATCTTTGTTTGCAAACAACATTAGAAGGTCTACACCCTCTGTGATTTTCCTACCAAAGTGATAGCAAAAGATCTGTAATACGTACAAGTCCCCTATGAATACAGATGTACGCACCACGTGTCATCTGTGGGTAGATACAAAAATACTTCAGTAAATGCAGTATCCTGAAGTCAATTTCAGTTTGCGAATGAATACACCTACCTGCCTACAAGCAGCAGTAGGGGAGATCGTATAACGCCACGTTCGAGCCCGATCCTTCTATTCAGGTAGATAGGAGTTGACACGGCTCGAACTATTAAATAAATATGCGGTCGCGAGATCGACCGGGATATTTATTTTATAATTCATATTAGGCTTTCAAGGCCTATAATCAAGAGAATTCACTAACAAAGGTCTAAAGCCTACGAAACCCGATCCTCTATCGACTAGTGGATAGAGTCGACAGGGTCCAATCAATAAAATATAAATGATCTCACCCACCCCGATGATGGCCGTATTGAATGCATATATCAACCGGAGGGGTCCATTTCAAATATTTCAAAATACCACCCAAACCATATCAAAATTCAAAAAAACTCCAAAAACAATCCCAAAAATTCTAAACTCCGAAAATAATTAAAATTGAAATCAAACCATCAAACACTCAAAGCATAAAATCCATCCACCCTCCGCAACAGTTTGCCGAGGTGGATAAATTAAAATTTACTTCAGCTCACAAAGAGCTAATGCCTGGTCGAAAATATCACTAGGATCCATTCTCAAATAATCTCCTGCCAGCAAGGACGTGGTACGAGTCCTCTAACCGGCAGTTTCGCCGCCAAATGGCACTGCAGGATAAACGGTTATGACTCGGGGCCCTCTGAACCAGGTGGTCGCCGCCAAATGGCACCATTATATTATGGTTATGGCCAGAGCCCGTATGCTCCCCAATGGCATCAAATCCTTGAGATATGAATCAATAGGATATGATCGATAGGGCACAAAGCCCTCTGTCAGCTAAGGTGGATTCAAAATTGTCCCCTTAGGCAAACACTCCCCCCAGGTCTACAAGGTACCCTTGAACGAAGGGACCCATGGCTGCCGACAAGGATCCTTCTGTTAGGTTGGGTCGACTACCTCCTCTGACTAAGTAGATCAGGGACCAGATGACCCGGGATGACGGAACCATGGGATCTTGATCGGGTCCATCATCCATTCCCCCACCATCCGCTTTAAGTGCAAGACGGTGAAATTTCTAATTTTAAATATCAAATAATCAAACTCTCTAATTTTAAAATACCTAAACCCATGCTGCTATTATATGCCAGACCCGTATATCTTTATGCGTATCTGATCGACGACTAGCCTTAATCGAAAGTTCTCTCTCGTTACCGGGAGGGGTAATTAACTATAGGGGCTTGCGCCTATAGGAAACCAGAACTCAGATCATAAAGTCCTCACAAAATGAGGGCGAAATCTCTAGGTAGTATCTAATCTACAAACCCATCTGTCTTCCAAAATTTACCCCGGAACTTAATCCGTTAAAACTCCCCCCAAAGAAAACAAAAAGCGGGCGGAGGCCGGGGCCGAATTTTCGGAGCCCACAGATTTCTGGCGACTCCGCTGGAGAATGGTTTCTCTTTCCATCTTTGGCCAGTCATCTCAGTGCTACAGTAGCAACTATTTTCAACTCGGATTCAAAGTCTCGAATCTTTCAAAAGTGATCATTTAGAATCAAAATTTTGAATATTCTAAAAATGATCATTCAACAAATTCATTAAGATAACGTTTTTAGCGGGATTTAAATTTATACTATTTTTAACTGCTTGCTAACGATTATCTATTTTTATCTTCTGTTCTGTGCAAGTCTCTGCATTTTGAAAGTGTGGGGTGATGTATCAGATTCTGATTACTAACCATTACCTTTCATTCATGCAGATGGATCTACAGAATGCTTCTGTTACTGTCCAGCTGGGACGTGGTGCTAGCATCCAGCTAGCTAATACTGTTATCAACACTGGAAGTTCCGGAGCTACCATCCAATTTGGTAGCGTTGACTTTCCTGCAGTCGTTGCAAGGACTGCTACTGCTCCTACATGCGGCATTGAATCTGAGGGGCATGCTAGAAGGTCCCAACTTACCGAAGCCGCCACCCGTCGTGCGCATCTGCCAGCGCCACGACCTGCTGCTGAAAATCCTCGTGGGAGGATTTCTATCTTTGAACGGCTGTCACAGCCAGGAGCTCGGGCCACTAAAAGGATTATGGCTGATGGAAGAATATCTGTGGTGACTGCAAACACCACACCTCTGCCAACAGGGTTATCTGCACCCAGGGAGAACACTTCTGAGGCTTCCTCATCTGGAGGAAAGCTAACAAGGAGGCAAAGGAGGAAGATGAATGCTGAGCTCCGGGCTCAGCAACAATTCGCAACCCATCCCTCGAACCTGCCAGCCCAAGAACCTGAAACAACCATTCCTACCCGGAACGGATTTGCAAATCTAAAATGGGTTAAGAGGAACAGCTCAACTGGTGAGCTGAAGAAATCATTCTGGGACCGGCAGCCTGATGTCCCAGCTCCTCAGAAGAAAAAAGAACCTGAAACTCTCTCGGCCCGAGTCTACAGGGTCTTGAAGACCGTAAAGGAGAGAGGGCTAAAAAAGAAAAGATACCAGCGGCCACTGATGGTCGAAACAAGAAGAACTCCACCAAGGGAACGTCTGTCTCTTGCTGTGGAGAAAAATGTAAGAAGATATACACTGCACGGTAAGCATCGGGGTGTGACACCTGAACCTCGAGTTCAGGGATCCGCCGCCGAAAGGTCCCGGCAGAAAGGAAAAGAAATCTGGAGGTCAAAGCCTCACAGAGAAGAAGATAATAGAAGAAAGAGAACTGATTCGGGCGTGACATCCGGTACAGCTTCCTGGAGATCCGCCCCCAGCTACAAACAACATCAAAAGTGGGTCCAAAAGAAGGCCCACGATGATGCTCCTCCCGACGGTAGACACCTTGGAGAATCCTCTAGGGGATCCCGTCGTGCACCAACTCCTCCCAAGAATGAATCCAACTTCAATCGTAGCCCGCAGATTGAAGAAATCTCCTTGCCAAGCCAAGAACCGGAGATCCAGTGGCGCCGCCGCTCGGAGATCCGAGTGCTAGAAGAAGAAGAGGAAGAAGATATGGGGGAAGAGTACATAGAAGATATGGAAGAATACATTAAAGAAAATTTAGAAGATATAAACAATACTTTAGACATGGAAGTGGTCTACATGGTGAGACACATCAATGTCGAAAAGGAGGCCTACTACGACGACGGTGAAGATGACGATCGTTGGCAACCACCGCCTAGACAAGTATACCGGCGCCGCCGCGAAGAGGGGTCCGCCACTGGCAGAGGTGTCCATTCCCAAGAAGAGCAAGAAGAGGCTGAGGAGAATCCCTTTGCTGACGAGAACGTCACGCTCGCAGAAATGCAGAGACAAATGAAACGTCAGATGAGGGCCAAGGATAGAGAAATCTCTCAATTGCATGAGAAAATGATAGAGATGATGACTCAAATGACGGCAATGATGCAGATTATGCAGAGAAATGCTACAGTTGGTTCTATGCCCAATCCTCCCCCTGATCCTCCAAACTTCCAAGTACCGCAAGTCTCAGGAGTACGCGACACTCCTGAAGGTGGTCATGAGGCTCAGAATATCATTCGTCAACCCACTCCTCAGAATATTGCAAGTACCTCCGAGCCTGTGACTGCTGCGCAGCTTGAAGGGATTATCACTAAGAGGATCAGGGCTATTATAGCTATTGATCAGGCAGAGAAGCTAGTGGGTAAAGGTCGCCCGTACCCGACAGAGTATGATCAGGTGCCATACCCGAAGGGATATTCTGTGCCAAAATTCAATACTTTTGATGGCAACAAAAATCCCAGACAGCACCTAGCGCAGTTCAAAGCCACCTGCGGGAACACTGGAGGAAATGACGCTCTACTCTTCCAGCAATTCGTTAGCAGTTTGACAGCAGCTGCTTTCGAATGGTACGCTGAACTACCAAACGACTCTGTAAAGACTTTTGCAGAATTAGAAAATATGTTCGTGAAGAGGTTCGCCAGTGCGACCGAGAAAATAACGATTGCTGACCTTGCTCTGAATAAGAGAAAGAAGGAAGAATCAGTGACCAAATATATCACTCGCTGGCGTAACTTGAGCATGAAATGTGAGCAGCAGCTTGAAGAAGAGCATGTCGTACAGTTGTTAATGGGAAACATTGACGATAAAATGCAACCATTCTTGTGCATGGCTACTATCACCACATTTCAGGATTTGCTGGATAGAGTGGCAAAGTTCGAGAAACTGAATTTGTCAAAATCAGAAAATTATTCTGATAAGCCTAAAAAAACTAAAGCCTCAGGTGCTAGAAGAGGTGAGGCTGACTCCATATTTTTCTCCAGAGCTGATAAGGAGAAACAGGTGATTTATAATGTAGACAAAGGCAAGCAGCCGATACAATATCAAGAAATGCCTAAGCAAGTCTACAACCCCAACCCCCAGCCGAAGCTGATACTTGGGGGTAATGATAAACCACGAATTTATCAGGGTGGTGGAGAACGCCCAAGGCAAATGACGGGAACTGGTGATAGAACGTTCCCCTCCCTCAAAGATAAGATGAATAAAGAATATTCATTTAAAAGGGAGAGCGTCGCCAAATTATTTCGACAGGCGTTGAAAAAGGGTTTAGAACTGCCTGAATGCAAGAGGCCCGAGGAGTCGAAGCACAGTGGCGACCCAAACTATTGCCCGTATCATCGGGTAATGAGTCATCCAATTGAAGATTGCTATGTCTTCAAAGATTGGCTCGAAAGAAAATATCAAAGGGGAGAGCTCACATTGTCCGACAACGTACTGACTCATCCCAGAAAAGAATCAACTCGGATAGTCACGACTTCCTCCGTACCCCCGGTTGAAGAAAGGAAAAAAATGAGAAGAAGCCAGCTCAAGAAGAGCAGTGGGAGACTGCGGTCTCCAAGAAAATTGTGAAAATGCTGAAATAGCTCGAAGGAGTTCCGGGTGTAAAATGGAAATCTCCTACGGAGCCCGTGTTAAATCTGAAGGCATTACCTGTGGCACAAGCATCTGCTTCTAAACAGTTTCCCAACCAAGTTGGAACTTCAAAGTCTGGAAAGAAAAAGTCTTCCAAGAAGAAGACAAAACTGAAGAAGCCCAAGGAGAAGAAAATAACAACCCAAAGGGTTATAGATAGTCTGGATGAATACTACCAAACCGCAAGGCGTTCTATTAAGCTTGCCGACTTTATGTCAGAGCTTAAGATTGACGAAGCAGAGGAAGCTGATGAGGAGCCTCTTCCCACAGAAGTGTGTCGGGTCATTTCAGTAACGCCAATAACTCCGACAAAAGAAAAATATGTCAAAGAGATGATCGTTGAAACCTGTATGGCAACATCGTCAATGGACTACAGCTCAGAGGAGGATCTGTATTTTCCAAAGACAGATGAATCAGATCCCGATATAGCGTCGCAGATCGGACATGTAAATCTGGGAGGTGATTCTGAGTCAACAAAAGAATCCCTAGACGCGACGATGGCAGACTCTGAAAAAATGCAGCGTCAAATGAGTCTGAGCCAGAAGAGATCGCTCAAGTGCAGTTGAGAAGTGGCAAGATATTGCCATCCCCGCCAAAAAAGCAGATCTCCAACAAAGATAAGGGAAAATAGATAGTTATCAACGAAGACATTATCTCCGAGGATCCCAAGAAGAAACATACTCCAGTTAAGGGAATAGATTATAATATCTTATCCCATCTGAGGAAGATCCCTGCCCAGCTCAGCATATACGACGCTTTGGTGATGTCTAAGGATCTTCGGGAAACTTTGATTCAAGCTCTCAAAGACCCCGAAAGATACGAGACATATTTCGCTGAACGCAACCTGACTGAGATCCTACAAGCTCGTAACGAACCATTCATCACTTTCACCGAGGATGACATGATGCTCGGGACTGCAGACCACAATCGACCTCTGTATGTTACTGCAGAGAGTGACGATTTGGTAATCAGTCGAATTCTAATCGACCCTGGGTACTCCATCAACCTTATGAGCTTAAAAGCGCTAAGTTCGTTGTGCCTCAACGTAGAGCACATCGGGCCAGATAAGCTTATGGTACATGACTTTAACGAGAAAGGGCAGAAAACCCTTGGATCGTTTATGTTACCTCTTGTATTTGGAGAATTCCATACAGAAGCTAAATTTCATGTGATTGATGCGGACACTTCATTCAAGGCGCTCCTGGGTCGTCCCTGGTTGCATGAGTACGGCATCGTCCCATCAACACTACACCAGTGCATGAAGTATCTTAGGGATGGGGAAGAATTCAGGATCTCTAGTGATATTCAGCCCTTTGCAGTCCATGAAACGACAGTTTATGAAGATGCGCAGTATTTCATGCCTAAAAAGCCGAGGCTGTCAAATTCTCTAAAGGCTCAAACATCAAACCCAGAGAGTGCAAAGCGACCTAAGCAAGAAGGTGAGAAGAAGCAGGTGGGGAGAATGAAGGCTTCGCCGACTCTTCCCAAAGAAACTACCACTTCCACTTCTAAAGAAAGAAAACATGTACCTCACCTTGGGAGCGACACAGATGAAGATGATGTCACCCATACAAAATCCCAGAGGGTATGTCATTCGATGGACGAATGGAGTAGGGAGGTCGCATAATCAAATGATGATTATGACTACGACTCTATCTATATGAACACGGTGCAAGATGTATTCTCTAGAAGAATAGATAGTCTGTCAATCTCAGACAGCGTGCTTGTAGTCACTCGCGTTCCCCTACAGTATTTCAAAGAAATAATTTCACGAGATGTGCATAAGGTTGAAGAACTTATGACTTTTTATCTACCACCGATCAAAAAGGGGATTGAGTCAGGAAATATATTCTATTCCATAGGAAAGGATGAAGAAGTGAATCATGATTGGGACCATGCCTTCATCGATTCTGAAGAATTACTACCTACGAGGTTGCCTAGGTTTAATACTAAAGGCATTCAAAAAATGTTGCGAAAACAGATCAACATCCCTACCTCCAAGCGACAGCTCCGTACATGCCTATGCCTCTGGTACAGAAGGAGACCGCGTCCCTTACGAAAGAAGGATATGGATGTATATAAGGGTATCGGATTCATGAGGCGAAAATACCTCCGGAAGGAAACTTGCCGAGCCATTACTTGTAAGGAAGTTGAATCCAATGATGGTTCCGATGAAGAAGTCTGTGAAGCTGAAGATTACGATGATCAACCTCTAGAGGCCAAGCCTGCACCAGAAGAGCTGGAAAATGGTGGACAGGCAACCACTATGGACGAACTAAAAGAAGTCAACTTGGGAACCGATGACGACCCTCGCCCAACCTTCATTAGTTCCCTTCTGCCAGAAAATCAAGTGGAAGAGATAAAAGAACTCCTCTGTGAATTCAGGGACGGCTTTGCTTGGACATATGCCGAAATGCCTGGCTTATCCCCTGATGTAACGGTTCACAGAGTGGCAATCAAACCAGATGTGACACCAGTCAAACAAGCTCCGAGAAGAATGAGATTGGAAATTGAAGAACAGGTGATTACAGAAACGAAGAAGCTCATAGATGCGGGCTTCATTCGAGAAGAAAAATACGCCGACTGGATTGCCAATATTGTCCCCGTGAAGAAGAACGGTCAGATACGTATCTGTATTGACTTTCGGGATCTCAACAAGGCATGTCCAAAAGACGACTTCCCGCTCCCTGTGTCAGAACTCTTAGTAAACAATACTTCCAACTATGATATGTTCTCATTTATGAATGGGTCATCGGGCTATAATCAAATCAAAATGGCACCTGAAGATGAGAAGCACACATCATTCAGAACGCCCATCGGTATTTTCTGCTATACGGTCATGCCCTTCGGCCTGAAGAACACTGGTGCCACCTACCAACGGGCGATGACCCATATCTTTGATGAGTTAATACATCAGAAGGTCGAGTGTTATGTAGATGACCTGGTCGTTAAGAGCATAGACCGCAAAGATCACTTGAGTGACTTAAGGATTGTATTTGAGCGAATCAGAAAATTCAACTTGAAGATGAATCCTCTCAAATGTGCTTTCGGGGTGTCTCCTCCGGCAAATTCTTGGGGTATGTCGTTCGTCACCGAGGTATTGAAATCGACCTCAACAAAATCAAAGCAATCACAGAGATGCCACCGCCAAGAGCCTCCGTCAACTCCGCTCCTTGCAAGGGCAATTGGATTTCATTCGACGATTCATATCGAATCTGTCGGGTAGGTGCCAACCATTTTCAAAGTTAATGAAAAAAGACGTCCGCTTCAAATGGGATGCAGAATGTCAGGAAGCATTTGACAGTATCAAAAGATACTTGTTGAATCCACCCATTCTCGCAGCGCCAATTCCAGGGAAGCCTCTTATACTGTATACAGCAGCACTAGAAGAGTCCCTCGGAGCATTACTGGCTCAGCATAATGAGGAAGGAAAAGAAAATGCACTCTACTACTTCAGTCGGAGATTAATCAGAGCTGAAGTGCGATATTCTCCAATCGAGAAACATTGTCTAGCGTTGATCTTTGCAGTACAAAAACTTCGCCACTATATGCTCTCCCACAAAATCACCTTGATATCAAAGATCGATTTGTTGAAGTTCTTGATGACAAGACCAGCGTTGACAGGTCGCTTAGCAAGGTGGGCAGTTCTATTATTGCAATTTGATATAGTGTACATGCCACAGAAGGCAGTAAAGGGGCAAGCTCTGGCAGATTTTCTCGCCGCGTATCCAATTCCAGCAGACTCTCCGCTCAATGATGATTTGCCAGATGAATAAATCATACAGGTTGATGAAGAAGAAAAGCTACTATTTTGGGAGATGTACTTTGATGGGGCATCGTCTATCAAGTCTCCCAAACCTCCAAATCTTGCAAAGGCCCAAGCTGGCATCGGTCTTGTCTTTATAGAACCCGAGGGAGGTATCATGAGATTCTCATTCAGTCTAACTGAACCTCGGACCAATAATGAAGCCGAATATGAAGCTCTAATAGCAGGACTGGAGATTGCAATCGAGGTTGAAATCACAGATCTCCAAATTTTCGGCGATTCTCAATTTGTGATAAATCAAGTTTTGGGCATTTACAAAATTTGTAAACTTGAATTGGCCCACTATCACCGACGAGCTCTTGAGCTTTTAAAACAAATACCGAATGTCAAGATAACTCAAGTTCCTCGAGGACAGAATGCAAAAGCAGATTGTCTAGCTAAACTGGCCAAAGAGCTTGCAAATGAAGACAAAAGGCCACCTATATTCATTGCAATTAAAAATCGCCAGGTCTTAGAGCCAGCAACCCTACAATTCCCACAGGCAGAGGGAATACCAGGTTCAAGCCAGCAGGATGCAACCCAGGTTGATCCTCAACCTCCCCAATAAAATCAGGAGAACGTCAGGTAGTAAAGAGACGAAGAACCGGTAGATTCTCAGAGTCATGGTTGGATTGCTTAGATGTTGAAGTCGAAGATGATTGGAGGCAACCATTCGTCGACTACTTCAAAGAAAGAAAACTTCCAACAGATAAATCCCTAGCTGCACAAATTAGAAAAAGAGCATTGCGATAAGCATTTGTCAATGATACACTATATCGGCGTGCTTTTGACCAGATGTGGCTAAGATGCCTGTGGCTAAGATGCCTAGGGACCAAGGAAGCTGATAAAGTGGTAACAAAAGTTCACGAAGGACTTTGTGGAGCGCATCAGTCAGGTCCCAAGATGGGTGCTAAAATCAAAAGAACGGGCTATTACTGGCCAACAATGGTGAGAGATTGTATCAACCACGCTAAGAGGTGCCACGAGTATCAGATTCATGGTAATGTTATTCATCAACCACCAAATCCACTGCACCCAACGATAGAGTCCTGGCTATTTGAATGTTGGGGCACGGACATAATTGGGCCGATAGATCCGCCGTCATCGGCCGGACATCGCTTCATTCTTGCAGCAACAGACTATTTTTCTAAGTGAGCAGAAGCAGCTCCATTCAGGGAAGTTACGTCCGAGCACGTGATCAATTTCTTTACCCACAATGTCGTCTACAGATTCGGTGTACCACGCCGAGTGATCTCAGACAATGACACGGCGTTCAAGAGTACAAAAATCTACAAGTTTATAGATCGTCACAAGATTGACTGGCGGTACTCGTCTATATATAACCCAAGAGCCAATGGTTTGGCTGAGGCTTTCAACAAGACGCTGGTGAAGTTGTTGAAGAAGATCCTCACCAAGAACAAAAGAGAGTAGCATACGAAAATGGCAGAAGCATTGTGGGCGTATCGTACGACCTACAAAACACCAACCAAAGCCACTCCCTACTCACTAGTGTTCGGGGCTGAAGCCGTCTTACCACTAGAAGTTGATCTACTATCTCTTCGGGTCGCTATTTAGAATGGCTTACTCAAGAGCAGAATGCTCGCCTGAGAATGGAAGAGCTCGATGCACTCGATGAAGTCAGACTGCAAGCCCAACAAAACCTAAAAATCTACCGAGGAAGAATGGCGAAGTCATTTGATCGGATGATGCGCCCTCGATCCTTTCAAGAAGGGGAATTGGTCCTGGTGCTGAGAAGACCAATCATCCCACACCGAAGAATTGGTGGCAAGTTCGTATCCAACTGGGAAGGCCCATTCGTCATCGAGAAGGTGTACCAAGGAGGAGCCTACCAGCTTATCGATCTGCACGGTCAGAGGCCCATGCCGCCAATCAACGGTCGACACCTGAAGAAGTATCATGCATAAAATTGCTCGAAAAAAAAAAGTGTTATGTTTTATGTGATGTGTATTTCATGCATATTTATATACACTTTACATTTTACTTTTTTTGAAATTCTCTTGTGTTGCAAAAATGCATTTCAAAATCACCCTGCAGGACAGGAGACATTTTAAATATTTATTTGGATTGACATCATGCTACATGCCGAGATCCCCAAATAAATATTTAAAATCACAAAATTTCAAACTTTACTTCATTCTGAAATGTCCCTGCGAGGCAGGGGCATTTTAAATATTTATTCGGATCGACATCGCGCTGCATGCCGAGATCCCCGAATAAATATTTAAAATCACCAACGCAAATATTCCTCTATACTGAAAAATACAACAAATTCTTTTCAAAGTGTATGCAGGTGGTCTTTCAAAAGAGTGAGACACCACCTTCTCCAACGTACCAAGATTTCAATGGTCAGAAAGAGACTTTTGCAACTACACACTAACAAATTGAGCCAGAACAACCTGAAGTCTTTCAGCAGCCTGAAGCTTAAGGTTCGAGTGGGTGTAAGAGGTCGGATCCAACACGCCCAAATATGGCCGGATCGCTGGCAGCTCCGTCTACTCAACACGCCACAAGAAAGGCCGTAGTAGCGAAACCCCCACTTCGTCAACCTGTCAGTAGGGACTGTAGGAAGTACGAAGGCAAATTTGACTCGACAAGTTCAAGTGATCGTAGTCTACAAAAATTCTCCTAATTGACCAGAGAATCAAAGTTCCGGTAGGAAGAAGAAATCTCAAGCAACTACTAAATTCGAGTAGGCTCTAAATCTCCAACCACAAAGGAAGACTCAAAATCTATCAACTTCAGCAAAATCAGCATTGGGAAGCACATTTCCCCTAGCTCAAGTCTGAAGCCTGAATGGGTGTAAGAGGTCGGATCCAATAAGCCCAAATATGGCCGGATCGCTGGCAGCTCCATCTACTCAACACGCCATAAGAAAGGCCGTAGTAGAGGAACCCCCATCTCAGCAACCAGAAGACGAAGAGCTATCAAATCCCAGCTCTCCTGACCTGATGAACTCAAATGACTCAGACTAAAGTCTTCTCAAGTGGTTAAGGATCAAGATGCTACCCAAGTTTGGTACTATCAACCGAATCCAAAACCTGCAAATCCTTCAACAAATCCGCAAAGCACAAAGCTAGGATCGAAGGAATTTTTCTTCAACAAGTCCATCAAAGCACAAAGCAAAGGACCGAAGAAATTATCCCAAAGTTCATGAAAAGCCTGAGGTTGAACTAAGAGAATTCCGTCATCAATAAGTCCGCTATGCACAAAGCTCTAGACTGATGACTTCCCATCATGGACCTATTACAAACCTAAGGGTTTTGGTCACCAGCAACCACTCCTTCATCAAGCCCGCCAAAGCTAGAAGCAAAGGGCCGAAGGTACAAACCACCTGACAAGTCAGTAAAGACAAATCAGATAATCCTCTATCGATGTCCGCAGCACAAAGCACAGGACATAAGGAACCAAAATCTCAGGAAAGCTAAAGCTATGAAAAGAAGTATCATGAATGACTTCTATAAATGTCCCTAAAGACTGGGGGCATTTTAAATATTTATTTGGGTCGACATCGCGCTGCGTGCCGAGATCCCCAAATAAATATTTAAAATTTCTTATCAAAATGCAACTAAAGGAGCGAAGAGTGGGAGGTCCTCCATAAAGTGAATATGTCATCAGCAAAAAGTATAGTCTGCACAAGATACAACCAGTAAAAGTGACAAAAATATTACATCTACACATGATGATGGCAAAGAAGAATGTGGAGCATATATAGAAAGTCCATAAACTAAATTGATAGTTTTGTTAAAACAGAACAAATGATGGTGATTCTATCCATCATCGTCAATCTACAGAGTGATGCTCTAGAGACCTAAGAACAAAGTGCTCTATTATTATCCTAGGGATCTCTACTTGACCAAGAGTAAATATATCAACTATACTGAAGATTACGAGTGCATTTAAAGATCCATGAAGGTACAGAGATGGACTCTTGGAGATCTACGGACCAAGAAACATTAGTATGATATCCAACTAAATTTTTAGAGATCCGCTAAATGGAAGCCCTAATGTGACATCTAGAACAAATATCTAGAGATCCATAAGGTCATTTAGCTTACAACAAACGTGATTCGCTCTAGACATGAACCACATTTGTTGGGGGGCATTTATTGACCTTCCCGCTACAGCCAAAGGAAACAGATAAAATAAAATAAAAAAAATTCAAAATCATTACCTGAGGCAAAGCCATACGCGAATCCTGCAAAGATCGCGCCGTCTGCTACAGTGTCAGCTCTGCGAAACGGCGCCGAAGCCAGAAGCCCATCCCTCGCGTGCGCAATCTCGCCTCGATCCCGCCTCTGCCTTCGCCTTTAAAACGCGAATGAAGGCTCCTTCCACGACACTTCTCACGACCATTGCCTCCTCCCCTCTCTGCGAAATCCCGATCCCTTGCTTCTGTCGGTCCAGAGGAAGAAGGAGAGAGAGAAAGAAAGAGAGAGAGAGAGAGAAGCCAAGCCCTTACCTCACGCCGATGCCGGAGCTCTAATCGGAGCCCAAAACCGAGCCCTAACCCTACCTCCTTCAACCTCTTCGTGGTCGCCCGACTTCATTCCTTCCACGACGTTCCCTTCCCGTAAGATCGGAAGTTGCGACATTTTGACAGAAGTAGCGACGGGAGCTCTTGCTGGGAAGGTAACTTTCTCCCTTGCGTGTGCTTCTTCGGCCAAATCCCTTGAAATCGCCGAACTTTAGAGAAAGGGAGGGAGAGGGTTTAATGATTTTAATTAAGATTAATATCAATTAATTTTAATTAAAATTAATATTAAAACAATTTTAATTAAAGCTAATATTAATTAGTTTTAATTATAATTATTTTAAATAATTAGTATTATTATAATTCATTATAATTAATTTTAGTTAAATTATTATAATTAATTTTAATTAATTATAAGTAATTTTAATTAAGGTTAATTCTAATTAATTATATTTTTTAATTACAATTAATTACTATTAGTTAATTTGTTTAAAGATTAATTAATATTAATTAATTATAATTATTAAATTCAAATATAATTAATTATCATAATTATAATTAATTTTTTTTAATTAATTATAATTAATTATTACCCAAAAAAAGAGAAAATGAAATCTCTTCCCTTGCCTCGATCCTCGTGCCACAAACCACCGCCAGTCGCCAAGGTATAACCCTCCAACCCTAAAACTCCGAGAGCCCGCCTCGAGGCTCGCAGCGCGACAAAACGACCACCTATACACGCTTTTTTTAGCGTGGTGGGAGGAAGTGCGTCGCGAGGCTTGCAACGAATCGGGTAATCACTTCGAGAGCTCATTCCGTCGTTCGCAACACACCGACAAACCGCCTATACACGCTTTTCGTAGCGTGGTGGGAAGGGAACCCGGTGCGGCGCCTACGACGAAGTGGGTGATCACCTAAAATCTCTTTTTCGGCATTCGCGGCGCGCCAGCAAACCGCCTATACACACTTTTCGTAGCGTGGTGGGATGAAAAGTCGGTGCGGCGCCTATGGCGAGAAGGGGATATTCATAAGTACTCGCTCGCGGGGAAATAACTGCGTTTTTCAAACAGGTGCTGTCGAAGACCCATACACGCTTTTCGTAGCGTGGTGGGGGATTGAAGACTTTACACGGCCGCGGTGTCCTCGAAAGAGGGCACCTACCATACACGCTTTTCGTAGCATGGTGGGAAAGGCCCAGTTTTTCCATAATTTCCCCTAAACGGGGGAGACGCCGGGAGGCTGCCGAAATTTCGGGTGAACAGAAGACCACACTTGAATAATATTTGGACAGCAGGGGACTTTACTTGAACCTAATTTGGACATCAAATGAGTTTAATCTGAACCTAAACTAAAACCTGGACTTGAACTTGAATACAGTGACAAGGACTTGAACTGAACAAAACAACAAGACTTGGATGAGCCTACTTTAAACAACAAAAAAACTTGGACTTTAAATTGATAAAAGCATGGTCGAAATGAAGACTTCAAAGACAAATAATAACTTTGAGCATTCAAGTGCATACAAATGAACTTCATGCAAGCAAACAAGAACTCAAAGTGAATGCAAGGACTTGTAATAAGAGGATTGGTTTGATTAAACAAATTTGCATAGTGGATGAGCAAATAAAAATGCATGGTGGATAAGAAAGCTCCTACATCCCTACTACCAGCAACAATCCAACTCTAAGAAGGCGTATCAAAGAGAAAGATTAAGAACAAATGAACAAGCAAGGACTCATGCATTCTGATATTGAATCATTGAATAAAGAGGAGCAATATTGAAACGATTGCAAGTGAGTTTCAACAAACACTGCAAACAAACGAATCAAATGGTAAGGAGTTTGCAAAGTATGTGATGGACTGTTTATGAGCCATAGCAAGGGCTATACAATTGGTGAGGATTAAGAATCCATTATACCCACAACGCCTCATCTACAAGTAGAAACGACAAATTTGTAGTCCAAATGTTATAATTTGTGGAAGGATAAGAGTAACAGACTTTAATGAAGGTACTGGCACTGCCACTAGGCGTTATTCCACATGTGACATCAGGAGAATTGCAATGAGCATAGATACTTATAGTAATAAAAGATTCATGATGAATGTTTGCAAGAGACTGTAGGAGGCTTATTATGCACGGTAATCTACTTACGGGTGGTTGGCAGAAATATATATTGGACAATAGATCATCCCTTACAGTCAATAACTATGGCAATAGTAATCAATAATACTAATCCCTTGAAAGCAGAAATGATCAGATGAACAATATTGAACAAATAACCTTGGACACCACCTGATACAATATGGAGTCTCTAACGAATAATACGATTTATTCATATGGGATATGCTAGTCCAAATGCAGCTACTAGTTAGCGATAATAATATGCTTATGAATAAGAACACCGAGGCTCATACACAATTGGGGTCATTTAAGTGTAAGCAAATACACTAGACCCTTGCAAGTGACGACGTTCAACACATATGAAGAGATGAATGATGAGGAATACAACTCAATCAATAGTCAACAACTACGTGTAAATGAATATATCGGTCTACATACAAAGAACGATAAAGGATATGCTGCAATAACTTATGAACTATTATGGAAGGCTTGTAGTGTACATAATGAATATGTGATGTCCAGAAATGAGAAGCACAAAAATATATATATGCGCAGTGACAATTCGCTGGCGGGCATGTACTGCAAATATAACATATCTATAAAAGAAGAGGAAAGAAGGCTATAAAAGATATAATCTCCATGCTACTAATGTCAGTTGAATCGTAAATGAACATATAGTAACTTGCCTACGAGAAGATGTGGAAGAATTACAGCAAATATCTTTGTTTGCAAACAACATTAGAAGGTCTACACCCTCTGTGATTTTCCTACCAAAGTGATAGCAAAAGATCTGTAATACGTACAAGTCCCCTACGAATACAGATGTACGCACCACGTGTCATCTGTGGGTAGATACAAAAATACTTCAGTAAATGCAGTATCCTGAAGTCAATTTCAGTTTGCGAATGAATACACCTACCTGCCTACAAGCAGCAGTAGGGGAGATCGTATAACGCCACGTTCGAGCCCGATCCTTCTATTCAGGTAGATAGGAGTTGACACGGCTCGAACTATTAAATAAATATGCGGTCGCGAGATCGACCGGGATATTTATTTTATAATTCATATTAGGCCTTCAAGGCCTATAATCAAGAGAATTCACTAACAAAGGTCCAAAGGCTACGAAACCCGATCCTCTATCGACTAGTGGATAGAGTCGACAGGGTCCAATCAATAAAATATAAATGATCTCACCCACCCCGATGATGGCCGTGTTGAATGCATATATCAACCGGAGGGGTCCATTTCAAATATTTCAAAATACCACCCAAACCCTATCAAAATTCAAAAAAACTCCAAAAACAATCCCAAAAATTCTAAACTCCGAAAATAATTAAAATTGAAATCAAACCATCAAACACTCAAAGCATAAAATCCATCTATCCTCCGCAACAGTTTGCCGAGGTGGACAAATTAAAATTTACTTCAGCTCACAAAGAGCTCATGCCTGGTCGAAATTATCACTAGGATCTATTCTCAAATAATCTCCTACCAGCAAGGACGTGGTACGAGTCCTCTAACCGGCAGTTTCGCCGCCAAATGGCACTGCAGGATAAACGGTTATGACTCGGGGCCCTCTGAACTAGGTGGTCGCCGCCAAATGGCACCATTATATTATGGTTATGGCCAGAGCCCGTATGCTCCCCAATGGCATCAAATCCTTGAGATATGAATCAATAGGATATGATCGATAGGGCACAAAGCCCTCTGTCAGCTAAGGTGGATTCAAAATTGTCCCCTTAGGCAAACACTCCCCCCAGGTCTACAAGGTACCCTTGAACGAAGCAACCCATAGCTGCCGACAAGGATCCTTCTGTCAAGTTGGGTCGACTACCTCCTCTGACTAAGTAGACCAGGGACCACGATGACCCGGGATGACGGAACCATGGGATCTTGATCGGGTCCATCATCCATTCCCCCACCATCCGCTTTAAGTGCAAGACGGTGAAATTTCTAATTATAAATATCAAATATTCAAACTCTCTAATTTTAAATATCAAATATTCAAACTCTCTAATTTTCAAATACCTAAACCCATGCTGCTACTATATGCCAGACCCGCATATCTCTATGCGTATCTGATCGACGACTAGCCTTAATCGAAAGTTCTCTCTCGTTACCGGGAGGGGTAATTAACTATAGGGGCTTGCACCTATAGGAAACCAGAACTCAGATCATAAAGTCCTCACAAAATGAGGGCGAAATCTCTGGTAGTATCTAATCTACAAACCCATCTGCCTTCCAAAATTTACCCCGGAACTTAATCCGTTAAAACTCCCCCCGAAGAAAACAAAAAGCGGGCGGAGGCCGGGGCCGAATTTTTGGAGCCCACATTGTTCAGAGTTTGGAGAGCAATGTTTGGTGTTTAGCCTGCACTTAGGGTTGATTAGTGTAAACATTATTTTTCTCCCATTTTTTATTTTTTCAAAAATACACACTTTCACAAGAGTGGCTCTCACCATATTTTTAAATCATGCTATAATGTAATTTAATCAATTAATCTATTTTTAATTAATTTAAAATTTAATTGATTGATTAAGTAATCAATCAATTAATAAAAAGTATTTTAAAATAGATTAATTAATTATTAAATTAGATTTCATATTTCAATTTGAAATTAATTGATTGCAAAACTAGCATGCACGTGAAAAGGTTGGGGTTGCTCCAGAGGCACATAAGATTAGAGAGAATCATCTTAGATGGTTTGGTCACAGAAAGCGTCGGCCTTCTGTTAACCTGGTTAAGAGAGTAGATGTATTAGATTTGACCTATGTTAAGAGAGGTAGAGATAAACCTAAAAAGATTTGGTTATAAAATATTAGAAATGACCTTTTTTTTATTAGTATAAATGAGAATTTGACTCTTAACAGGACATAATGGAGAAAAAGGATTCATGTAGCCGACCCCACATAGTAGAATAAAGGCTTGATGTTGTTGTAGTCATAATCACAAAAAACTATTTATTTTTTTTAAAGGCTAAGACAAGGAGAGTTTCTTAAAATAACAAGGAGCTGAGATGGTCCAAATGATCATCAAAAGAAGAATTAGTCAAAAAAAATTAGATGCATCCTATATAAATGAAACTATTGGGTCAAACGTCATTGAGCAAATATCAAATTGAAAAGGAGTCTACTGATTATAGATCAGATCAAGTATTAAATCACATTTATCATCTATCATCACTATTTGGGCATCAAATCAAGGAAGACAAAGATGTTGTGATCATTAAAATTTTAATAATCTGATTTCATGATGAAAATTGTTGATGATGGTGATTTTTAGATTGAAAAATTGGAGTTTGAGAAATAAGAGATTGAACCATGTGCCCACAAGCAGGATCAAATCATCAATCGAACATCACATGAATAAGATAAAATCTGGTAAACTAGGCTATTAGATTATATTTCCGAACAGGATAAGTTGAATTTTAAACTTATTTGGATAAACTTGTTTCTGAATTTTTAATTCATGATTATGACAATTCCTACTTGAATTATTTTTTTATTGAACTTATCTAGCCGGTTATTATTAATAGCTTTTCCTCTTTCTGTGGAGTTTGATTAGAAAATGGATAAGAATTGCTCCTACAATAATTACCTATAAATGGGATTAGTATCCAGCAAAGAAATCAATCCAAAAATTCCTCCAAATAACCGTCTCTGCTCCATTCTCCATCTGCCTCTAGGTTTACCAACTGCATGGCTCCAGCCGCTCCCCTATAGCAAAATAACGATAGGCAACTCCTTGAAGCATCTGGTAATTCCATTGTAGCAGAAACTGTAACTGGGACGGGCCAATGTTTTATACACCTAGCCCGGTCTATCTGAAGGCAAAGGACTACTAATTATTGGATGTCTTCCCACTTGAAGATCGCAAAAATGCTTCGAATTGTGTTGTACCTGTGCTGACACGAATTACCAGTCAAAGAAACAGGGAATAGCAATCCAGGAAACAAGAAAAATAATTATAACTGCTGTCTACAGGAAGAACAGAGGCAAAACAAGGAGAGAAGTGTCCTCAAGAAAAGTTAGAAGATAATGAGGTCAGAACATTAAGCGGATAGCATTGGATCATGCAATGAAATGACTCCAATTTTTAACTTCTGATATAAAAGAAAGTCTTCCCTTGTCAATGAATAATAGGTGTCTACGTGAGGACAATATAGGTGGATAAAATGGAGATCGAAATATTAATGCAATAGGTGGGGGAAAATCAGGACTATATATATATATATATATATATACATTCCATTTTCTAGAACAATCTACAACATACCACATCTCCATTTTATTATGTCATGAAGATGGAGACTCGCGTTTAGGGGCGTTGCCCTAGGAAAAGTCATCCATCCATTTTGCGGTGGAGGGATGTTGAGCCTGCTACTGGATAAATCACTAGATATCCCTGAGAGAGGGAGTTTCCAAGAGAAGGATGGACAAATCACATGTCAAGGAATTGTCAAGCACCAGCATGACATACTCAAAAAGATCACCTTGCTGCATAAGAAAAAAACATGATGTCTGTCCATCATGAAAGAGAATTACTCAGCCGATATATAACTAAAACTGTCCTGCTTTACAAATTCAATAAAAAAACAACTAAGCAATTTTCATAAATTTTTATATCAGTAAAAATCTAGAATTAAATGGTTAGAAAGTCCTTAAATAAGTATAGAAACATTAGCCAAGCACAATGAAAATATAATTGAAGAATTATAATAAGCAAACCTTAGTGGAGTTTCATGGCTGCTAGGATAGATTTTATCACATAAAATGTGCATAAGCCTAGATTTTGCAGTTCCACTAATGCCCGTTATTTCAATTCCTCGGTCACATATAGAAGGCCAGACAGATGAAGATACTGCTGTTCTAAGAACAGCATGCAGTAGGTCATGAACAAATCCTGTAGCGAGAGGAACTACGTTAATGTCATGTAAAGCAATACAGAGAAGTCATTCAGCACACGTGAGCGAAATAAACACAAAAATTAATTCTAAAACTTAATGAAGGGAAATTAATTAAGCAACAAAAACGCACAATAATTACCCAGACAAATTCATAGTTAGAGAATGAATTCAAATTAACAGTACACCATTCAGGCAAAACGGAAAATACATAATATATAATTCTAAAACTTAATGCAGCAAAATTAACACAAAAACTAAGTTCTCTAAGAGAATTACAGTACCAAGGTGTGTTGTTAATTTTCCTCAAGACTGGCATGATAAACTTAGTCAGGTTGGAAACCTCCGATCCAACCTAAAGTGACTACTGGTCCTGCACGGCCAAATAAGCAAGACTTACTCCCTATGAAGTGTGGAAAGTGACATGAGACATGAGCACAATACAGAGACGAGGAGACAACAAAACCATGAAATGCAAGAATGACACACCATGAATATAATGTTTTTTTAATTATTAATAGAAAATGCGTAATCAAGACACCCAATGTAAGTATTTTTCAACAAAAGGCAATACACGATGAGGTAATATTATATGCATCACAAAAAAAATTTAAGTATCAACAAAAGAAAAACTAATGTTAGTTTAATTACAATTACATTTCAATATTTCATTAAGTGCACATATTCCTGAACAATACAACAACAATAGCATTAATTATTATACATGATCTTAACATTTCACTACCTAAGAACAATGCCAAAATCCATAAAAAAAATCACACACCATGAAAATATACTCTTAAAAATAACCACACAAAATATGAACGCATTGATATATCTTTAATTTGACCCAAGAAACATAGCACCCAGACACTCAATGATCGTCCAACCTGAATTGAAATTTTATTAAAGCAAGAATAGCTTGTGTGTGTCCAATCTATGTAGATGCATTTTTTGGCCATGTTGAGGCATCTCATAATTGTGTTCAACTCTAATTTTGGAATAAAATATAGTAGACACAATTTATAGCATGTTTGATAAGTGTCGGAACTTGTGGAAAACATGTTATGTTTGGCACTTGTTGGACATAGATATGAAAAGCTTTTTGAAGTGTTTGTTCTTGTTAGCCTGCTCCCCAAGCTTTAGTCAACACCATTGCAAGACATTGCAAGAGATAGGCCCTCCACTTCAAAGATAGCTTATTTAATGTGCTGCCAGAAAAGTTATGCTATAAAATAATTCCCTCAAATAAAACTTTTGATAGATCAGAAGAAGTCTAATTTCATTGACCCAAAAGAAGTCGAGTTTGAGGTATGATCGATGATGAGCTTTTGGTTGATGATATTACTTTGGTTCTCGATGACAACCCTTCATAGTTACATGTTATGAGATACATTTTATATTCTCATTTGTGAAACCCCTTGAGTAAAAGAAGTTAAACTCTTAAACATCGAGGTGTCTTTTGGTATAATGGTTGAAATTTTATTAAGAAATATCGCAGTTAAGCATGCTCATCCTGGAGAAATCCAGGGTTGGGCAACCTCCTAGAAAGTTACACCAACATAAAAAAACTGTGAGGCCCTTAGGCCAAAGAAGATAATATCTCGATAGTTAAGAGTTTCGGCTGTTACAAATGATATCAGAGCAATACACCAGCCGGAAGATGGGAACTACGTGTCATATAAGACAAAGTGCTACGCCATGGGAGCCACCTCTTGAACCTTGTATAGGACAAAATGCTACATGGAAAGAGTTACCACTTGAACTTATATGGGCCACATCTAGAATCATATCTTCCTAGTGGATGATTCTGGGATAAAAATGCTAACGAGGACGTCAGTTACTTACCCCTTTAATAAAAAAAAGCTAAACTCTTAAACATTCAGACGTCTTTTGGTGTAATTGTTGAAATTTCATTAAGAAACTTCTCAGTTAAGCGTGCTCATCCAAGAGAAATCCTGGGATTGGTGACCTCCTGGAAAGTTACACTAACAGGATAAAACCGTGAGGCCCTTAGGCCAAAAAGAATAATATCTCGATAGTTAAGAGTTTGGGCAGTTACACTCATTCACTTTTGAGATTTAAAAACACAATAACTGATTTTGATTGTATGCAACTTATAAGGAAAGAAGGTGCATATTACTCATAAATGGTGATAGCAACATGAATGATATCTTTAAAGGAGCTTACATAAGAGCAAAATCCAACTCTTTTGCATGTGATATGGATGAAACAAGCATCCATATATATTACTAAGTGTTGTCTAGCTCCAATCCAATTCATTAGCTATAAAAGCATTATTTCATTTGATGTCCTTCCCATGGATGCTATGCATATTCTCCTAGGTCATCATTAGTTGTATAGAACAAATCTTATCGACTACATAAGCAACAATAATTAAATCTTCAAGTATAATGTCGTCTCTATTTGTTTAGTTTCAATGCATTTGATTTGTATCCAACCAAAAAACTCTTGTTTCTAACTACATATATTCCAACCACTCTATATTCCTAGAATATATGTATTTTACAAACAAACAACTAAACAGCTCCTCAATAGGAAACAAAGGCATTGAAAATCATGTGAATTGGAGCACAAAGGTATCCATTGAAGAAGCAATTCATAAAGAGCTTTCATTCTTGCTACTTGCTAACTGAATTATCAAGTAAATTGTAGCTAATATACATACAAACCCCAAATTAAATGGCAGAAGTTTAGTGAGAAATTCATGAACAGTTTTGAAATAATATGCAAATAATAGCATTCAACAGCCCCATTCCAGTTGTTGATTGCAGACACAATTACATTCAAGTAAGATTCCACTATCTCAAGAGTCTAATCTTGCATTTCACAACAACAACACCATCAAGCCTTTATCCCACTACGCGGGGTCGGCTACATGAATCATTTTTCTCCATTGTGTCCGGTTAAGAGTCAAATTCTCATTTAGATCTAATAAAGAAAAATCATTTTTAATATTTTCTAAGCAAGTCTTTTTAGGTCTATCTCTACCTTTCTTAACATAGGTTAAATCTAATACATCTACTCTTCTAACCGGGTAATCGGAAGGCCGCCGTTTTATGTGACCAAACCATCTAAGACGACTCTCTAATCTTATCTGCCACTGGAGCTACTCCAACATTTTCACGTATATGCTCATTTCATATCCTATCTCTAAGAGTAAAGCCACTCATCCACCTGAGCATCCTCATCTCTACAACACTTAACTAATCTTGCATTTCATTGCAAAGAAATTCCATAGCACTAGGCTTATGAAGTTGTTTACTGATTCGCTTGATTGGGTCCTACAAGAGGTAAATCATTTAACAAACTTATGGTTTATAGTTTGAACTGTAGAAGAAAAAACAATGTGCAAGAGAAATCATCTAGAAGGGGCCGAAGGGCTAAGAATCATGTGATGCCTGAAAATTGTATTGGTAAAATATCAAAGGTTTTTTGCGGGAAATTTTAATGGTATCTAATAACAAGTATGGTAATTTATCTACCAATAAATGCCAGTGAATAAGAGTGGTCACAGAACAATATTTTGCATTATGGTATTTTAAGGATCACAAGTTGTTTCTACTAAAGGTCATGTGGTATGGCCTTCAAGGCAGAAGGGAGGATGTCTGAGTAAGATAATAAAGACTGCACGCTACTTCCCAGCACTGATAGTCTATTCAAGCCAAATCCCAGAAAAAATGATGACTAACAAGAAGACCAAATAGCACTTAAGCTTATTTGTAATCTGGATAATGCATAGATTTTGTTGTAGGGAACACAAACAACGTTACAAGAGAATGCCTTCAGAGGTCAACGAATAAATATCAAACATAACACCATTTCTATGATGAACAGTACAAGATTTGATGATTTGAGAAAGAACATCATCATCATAATTACCTTTATCCCAATATCCTAGTTAGCATCATCCCAACTATTTTTTAAGAACCAGACCTATCCGGTTCAGATGAACCGGATATCTCTTAAAATAGCAGACGAAATAGAGAGGCGGAACCGAGCAGAGCCGTGGCCCAGGCGGACCGCATGCGAGCGTAGGCAAGTCTAGAAGGGCCAGTTTTCGGTTCTGAGCTAAGGTTTGAGTTCGGGAATGAAAAAAGACGACTCCTCACGAAGAATAACTCCCTCCTCTTTGCTCATTATCACTAAAGAAGCAAAACTCGGGAGAAAAGGCAGTGAACGAGAGGAAGAAGAACAAAGAAGGTATGTTCGTCAATTTTTTCCATTTCTGTATAAATCCTTTCGTGATATTTTATATAATCAGTAGGAGAATATCTTCTCTAAAGGTAAAGGAAGGAAATTTGAAGAGAAAGAGGAAGAAATTTGAGAGAGGAAAGGGAAAGAAATTGGAAAAACGTCAACAAGGTATTCGAATATAATTACCTTTAATTTAAGATTTACTTATGTTCAAATTTTAGAAATTTATCATCGATTGATGTGAAGTCAAGTGTAGGATAACTTTCATAAATTGAAAAATTAAAAACAGTACGAAGAAGAAAAAAAAGAGAATTTAGAATTTGAAGTTCTATATTCTGGCAACGGATGAAGAAGTAATATAATTATTATTTACATTCAAATTTATTATTTTGAATTTATTTAATTGATGAAATAATAAGTAATCGTCAAATAGGGAGAAGAAAACTAGTGGTGAATCTCGACTTCAAAAAGGGATTTGAGGTAAGATTGTATTTGAGAAATTTTATGTGAAATTAATGAAAATTAAAAATGGTAATAGTTATGTAATTGGATTTGTAATTTTAGGTTGCATTAAGGCTGTCTCAGAGACCAATTATTTGAAAGCAATTAAAGTACATAACCAATTAAAGTGGGTAATTATAGTTATTTATGAAAATCTCATTATATTATTTTATTTAAATTCTAAATGCAATATTTTGTATATTTGTTTTACTTATAGTTGAATGCTATTACGTGCAAGATAATGTTAATTCAAATGTATATGTGATAATGAAAAATTGAAAATTAGGATGTACATAATTATTATGATAGATAAATATATATGTATATGTGAAAGCTTGTATATAGATTTGAAATACCTGTAAAGATATATGTAAAGAATCATGCAATAAATTTATAATATGTAAATGAAAGCATAAATGAAAAAAGGAAAAGGAATGTGCATACAAAATATAGGAGTTTACCCCCGTATGGTACTGACTAGGGAAACAACGTACCGTGCACTTTAAATGAAAATGGAAAAGAAAATAAAAATAATTGTACCTTTATTTGTACATTTAGACGGTGCTCCTGTACTAAATGAAAAAGATATAAATGATATAATAATAAATAAAGAATTTACGTTATTTGAAAGATAAAAATTATATATATATATATACCCATGAATATGTTGCGTTTGTGTATGTAAAATTATTATATTACATGTATGATTACCCACTAAATTTACTTAGTAAACTTACTCTATTAAATTAACATTTTTGGTAAGTTTCCTAATAAGTGAAAATGGCTAAAGAGAGGAGTATGTCTATAGAAGACGGCGCTTAAATAAAAGCAAGTAAAATATGCTTATATTGAAATGCGTATTCAATGTACAAGCAGTGTTAGTGACTTTTCAATATTTGAGGAATATTAGTAATTAATGTTATATGTAATTATGAAAAAAATGTATTAACCGTCCGACTGTTCTTTCTCACCTCATTAATTTGAAATTCTGGGCCGGATCGTGACAATTTTGGCCTCATGTGTGAATCCTCTCTCTCCATTCATCTTGTCGAGGGTTGTTGTGTCAGCTGTTAAATCTATTTAGGGCAAAAATATGTTCACAACTTCTATCCAATTCACCTTCGATCTATTCTTATTCTTTTGAATCCTTCAATTTTAATTTTAATCATCTAACTTATTTGGCATCTTCTACATTTATTGAATTTGCCCCAAACCACCCAAGCCTACTTCTAGCTCCCTTATCTTTCATATATATTACATCTCTCTGATATAATTATTTCTCAACATATCATTTCTAATTTTTTTTCATAAATTCATATTAAAACTATCATTAATGCTACCATAATTTTGTCCATCAATGACTATTTTAGTGGCTAACAGTCAAATACATAAAATAAAACCGGCCTAACTGCAATTTTACCAAAAAAAAGTTAAAAGAAAAAAACCTATATATCTACCAGACTACAATATTCTTTTATTGCATAATACGCTAGATGCATTTTCTATTTTAATCACCTAGAATTAACTCTAAAAATTATATCCACATGCATATACCCATTCTTCTCTATAATATAATGAAGCTATTTAAACCCATCACACATAAGAATTCATTTATCATCCAATACTAGTAGCTAATAATTCAAAACATCACACCCACTAAAATTCGATTGCAAATACTCAACCTTTATTCTACAAATCACAAGCCATTTATCTTGTAAATATTTTTAATTGTCGTAACTTACAACTCATGTCAATACAAATCTGAACTAGTAAAATTATTTCATTTATAAAAAGCATACACTAAGATATCACACTTTGAATATACATTATAAGCATCTCCATAGTAAATACAAAACCATATAGACTTAATGTTCATCCTTAATGCATATCACACATATCTCTAATAACTTACATACCTCGAAAAAGGTTTTGAAGCACGGTCTTGATTTGGGTCGCATCATAAAAATTTTAGCTTTTGTTGTTTCAGTAGTTTCAACAATTATAGGATTAGATTTCGGTTTTGGTTTTGGTTAATTTTTTACTATAAAATATTATTAAATAATATGCTTAAGATAGAATCATTTAAATAAGGTTGAACTATTGAAGTTATAACACATGACACTTAACGGAAAATTTTCCAAAAATAGTCCCCCGACTATTAGTAAGTGCTCAATTTAGTCTCGGAGTTTTGCACTGCCCCAATTTAATCCCTCGACTATTGAAAATTAATCAAATTTGATCCCTTCATTAAAAAACCAATCAAATTTGACAAAATATTTCAAACTTTCCATTTTGCATAATGTAAGAGGGGCATTTTATTAAAAAATATTTAAATTTCATTTCTTTTAATGTCACGGCTCATCCTGTTTCGGAATCCTCTCGTGCGAGTGTCAGTTCAAGCAGCAAATGATTGTAGAATTACAATTGAGAGCGTCAAGCCATGGAAGCAAGATGCAACACAAATCAACAAGCAACATCCGACAATAACCGACAAGTAACATGTAAGCAGCTAGAGTTTTTTACTGTGCATGCAAGCAGCAAATCAACATCTTGAAGGGCTGCGAGTGGGATTTTCCAATTGTGCAAGCGATGAAACACTGCCTCCGACAAAGATGAAGTCAGGGGGCGCAAGCAAGATTTTCGGCGTGCGATCAAGCTTCGCCATGAGAATTTTGTTCACAACCACTACTAAGTGAATAATTGTAGTAGAACTTTTGAGTACAATATTATGCCTATTCACAAGCCTAATGAATGTCCTAGAAGTAACAGAGAATATCTATTACCACTAAAGTACAATAAACCTAAGGGGCCTACCTACCAAAGTTAAGAAAAAGTGCTCCAGATGAGCAACTAAACAACTCACAAAGAAGAAGCTTAAGCAATTCAACTGTGACCCTCCATTGTAGTAAATGTAAACCGGGTGATCATAATAGAAGAAGTTATACTAAAAAGAAAGAAAAAATCACAGAAACTCTTCTTGCTCAAACACTTCAAATTGAAGAAGACCTACAATACAATGCAGGTTCACAAGATGATTTGCATCTTCAAGAATTAAATTCAAATGGTCAAAGCAAATTAATAAGTAAAGAGACTTCGCATTCATCTTTGATTTTAAAAAATGAAAATTCTGCAAGATGGTGGTAAGACCTGCAATGCTTTATGGTGCAGAATGTTGGCCATTAAAAATAAGTATAATATTAAGTATTGCATAGATGAAGATACTCAGGTGGATGAGTGGCTTTACTCTTAGAAACAAGATACGAAACGAGCATATACGTGAAAAGGTTGGAGTAGCTCCACTGAAAGATCAGATTAGAGAGAGTCATCTTAGATGGTTTGGTCACAAAAAATGGCGGCCTTCCAATGACCTGGTTAGAAGAGTAGATGTGTTAGATTTGGCTTATGCTAAGAAAGGATTAGAAATGACCTTTCTTTATTAGATTTAAATGAGAATTTATTCTTAACATGACACAATGGAGAAAAAGGATTCATGTAGCCAACCCCACATAGTGCGATAAAGGCTTGTTGTTGGTGTTGTTGTTGTTGTAATTCGTTGAAAGGACTTGATCGATATTTTAGCTCACAAACAACACTGATATTGTATGTGTGCACAAAGATCGTCCAACAAGAGGCTATAAATTAGCAAATAAAATTTTATAAACAATTGTGCACTTCAATTTTCCTTACAACTAAAATAGCATTGTGTTTGTTAACAGATCTATACATCCAAAAATAAAGGTCGGATGGATGAAGCATGGTGGATATCGTAAACAATAAAGTTTTTTGTTTGAGACGTTTATACATTTTTGAGGGCATCACTAGAAAACTTTCTTTTCGTAACAAGAGTTTTGAAGTATTGTAGTCAGTGTTGAAGTTTTGTAGTCAATTACACTATTTTTTTAATAAGGATCGTAGAGTTTTGTAATCAATGACAATTATGTTTTTGTAACAATGATTTTGAAATTTTGTATAATCTTCCAGTTAAATTTTGCTTAACAAACAATATTCTTTTACTAAGTGTTCACCCCTTATTATGTAGTAAGTTCATTTTTATTTTAGCTTTATATTTATTATAATTTATTAAATAATAAAATGAGCAACATAATCAATATAATCTCACATACAATCGCACTACCTAAAATACCCTCACATTTAACTTTGATGTTAACTTCAACTATTATTTTAAGCCTCAAGGCCAAATTGAATCTATTTTCAACTGACAATGGATTAAATTGTGGCAATGCAAAACTCTGGAACTAAATTGGGCACTTGCAAATAGTTAGGGATTATTTTAATCTTTTCTCAAAATATAATATAGCCTTAATAATAGAATTCTAGTAGAATTTTGATGAACAATCAAGAGCTTCAAATAATTCTCCTACATTTTAGAAGATCAATTTAAATACTTCTGCAATTATCTTCTAGTCCTTTAATGCGCTCTTCCACAACTTCATGTATGACTCATAAATGTGAATCTCCAAATAACTATCACAATCATGAACATCTACTTATTGTACATTGATGTCTAAATACTTCTCCAATTATCTACCATACTCCAAACCTTCACATTTCTATAGAAACCATTTGTTAACTAAGCTGCTCCGATACCACTATAGCTCTCTAAATCTTAATAAATATCTCATCTCAACATAAAGCTTTGCCTTGTGCATCTTTTTCACAAATAATTCTCCTACATTTTAGAAGATCAATTTATAATATATTTCAAACATATATTCATTATAATATTTGAAATTTGCTTCCTCGAAACTCTTATTTAATAATTTCTCAAAGTAGCATTTGAGAAAGTGCATTATGGGATTTAAATCATTTGAAAAATTCTCCCCCTTATCAATGGTCCAAGATGATAATAAATAATAACTATAGCCTATTAAATACTTCCATAGGAAATAGAGCTAACCACTAAAACAAGCCACTTTGGATTTGAAACATTTTGGTGACAAACCCAAAATGCAGGCCACATTGAAAAATAACACCAACAAAAAGGCATGTCACACTATAGTGCAAAAACATTGATGCCCAGCAAGACATTGGCAAAGAAATTCTAGCAGTTGCATTGAAATCAAATTGTGGAAACAAATAGAAAATTTTTAACAAGCTGCATAATGGAGGCAACAAATTGAAATTTTTTACAAGCTGCACTATGATGCCAATCAAAAGCCAGTAGGTGTATCAAATAAGACTAATACCATGTTTGATTGAGAAAAAGGAATTTGAGAGTTAATAGGGAAATGTTTTTTGTTTCATTATTCTTGTATACTAAATATATGCACAACGTTACAGACATAAAAAAGAAAATAATTAAAAGAAATGGATGTAATGGAGAGAAATGGATATGATACACTTATTGTAGTGACTGATGAAGGAAGATATCTATCTAGAGCAGGGAATAACGATGACTTTTTAATGTAAACATCTTTAATGAAAAGGTGCAACTTTCTTCAAGACTATCTATGATTTTCTGAGACTTCTTGTCTCAAAGGATAACCTCATGATTTACAAAAGGTCAAAAGAGAAGTCAAAGCACTATGATTCTTCTTTTTTTTAAATTAGGCTTAACCGACGCAGCTTTTTATTATTTGGCGTAGATTCATTAAACCATCCATCACTCTCTAACAATAATCCAGCAAACTATGCTTGTGTTTCAGGTTGTGGAAAAATTAACTAATTGATCATCGATCCATCCCTGCTTGAATAGCTTATTAACTTAGATCGTAGGCCAAGCAATAAGGTAATACAATCCATCATTTATGGTTGTTAATAGCAGGAATCAGGATGTCCCTATATTTTCAACCTTTAGATTGTCAAGGAACTAAAACTCGTTCTATAATATCGAAACAAATATGAGTCTCTTCCCTATTTCTTTGACCATGTATAAAGTAGGCACCACACTATACCTCTCATTTTAAGAAAGCGGAAGTTAACCTGTCCTTCAGGTAATTCAGTGCATATCAAAAGTACAAGCAAGAGTGGAAAACAGCCATAAAGAATCAAATATCCACAAATAGATACAATGACAACAATTACGGTTGTTTGCTTCAAGACTTTCAAGCACATCTGCGACCATTCTCATAAATTCATGGCAATCTCCAAAGGAGATGGAGCTCCCAACTTGCAATAATTCCGGACCCTCCCTCCCTAAACGCGAGATTTTGCAAGAAGCTGAAGAATAGAGCACTGATATCATGGTCTCGATGAGGCGCTCGATCCGAGCGTTGCAGACCTGCAAATTCCAAAAAGATGGTTGTGAGATTCCGCAAAGAGGCAGGAAAATAATTAAATGGAAAGTGAGGGATATGAGAAGGACACCTCGGTTGTTTTCAGACACATAAGGGAGAGCGCCGCGTCCAAAACCCTAGTCCCAGACGAGGAGTGATCGACGGAGTTAAGAGATTTGGTTAGGGAAGCGATGGCCCTAGATGTTCCAGCCTTTTCATCGCCCTTGAAGTTGAGGTCGACGGCATTGGATTGCCGGACTTCGCAGGCGATCTTAGCGAGTAGGTGTGTTAGCTCCATGAGAGCGAGTGACGCAGGGCGGCAAAAATGGAAACCAAACGTTACGCTCAATAAATTACATATATATATATATATCACATGAGAATAATTTAAATATTTAACTTAAATTTTAATATTTATTTGCACACTCATAAGCGTCATAATTATTAAAATATATACGTGGAAAGATATAAATCACAATGACATCAAGAGTTCAATAGTAATGAACTTTTGGTGTTCTGAAAATATTGTACTAATAATATTGCTGCTAAAATGCAGTTCATCTTAGTTTATTGTTTGGGAGTTTTGACTATCAACCAAGAGGTCTTGGATTCGAGTCTTGTGCATGAGATGTGTATATAAGTTTATCTTAATCGACCTAAATGTCCCAAGAAAAAAATATTGATACTAAGAATTACGGAAAATTTTATTGCATTATTAGGCTTTTATGTCGGTCACTTCAAAAGTTCAATATTCTTCTCTAGAGTTCCTAATTCTATGATATTTTTTAATATGCTCAACTTAACAATTGCTAACACCTATATTACTTGTTTAGGCATTCCCTTATCTCCCAAAAAAAAAAAAAAATCCCACATTGTTGTCTTCCAACATCTTTTACACAAAGCCACTCTCCTTCATTTGGAAAACAAAAGCTCTCTTGTTGCAAGGCTGATGTTTATTAAATTCAACATTTGAAACTTCATTGCATACAAGATAGAGGCTCAATTATATCTAAGACTTGTTATAAACTTCATAATAGGCTAGATTTCTATATTTGGGGAATATCAATGCTAGAAAATTGCACTAGTCTCTTGGAGTGTTACTTGCAGACCTAGGCATCTAAGTGGCTTGGGTGTCCCAACACTTACAAATGCTCTGTAATTTGGAGATTATTAACTATTGATAGCTTATTTGCTTGCGGGTAGGAAAAATATATATTTTGAATGTTACTTTTTTAAAAAAATATGTTAAAGATGTTGCGGACATTATCAAGATAAATATTATATTCAATATTTCTAATGGCAGTGAACTTTCTCTATTTTGGGACCCTTAGTGTAATGGTTGATTGATTTATTGGATACTATTGCACTCTCCTCTCCCTCCCCTTACCTACAAACACCTTGCTAGGTGGCATTATAGATTGTAATGGCTGGTGTTTATGTGATTCAACCTCGTCTAGTGTTTAGAACATCATTAATAGCATTCCTGTCAAGAATGGGAATGAGAATTGTATCAGTTGGAATGGGTTGCAAAATCTTTCATCTAAGGCCTTCCAAGATTCATGTTATGGAAATAAGTCTATGGTTGCTTGGCATTCATTTATTTGGCACAAAAACTATGCATTATGATACTCTATTTTTTTCTTGGCTTTTCTTGGTTGGGGGTCTAAAAACTACTGACAAGCAAAAGCTATCATGCCCCAAAATCTAATTTGGAAAGAATTGTATCTTTTATTTTCTAATTACTAACTAGAGCCACTAATTATTCAAATATAAAATAAATCAGTAGAAAAAGGCATCACATTCCAAATAAACATTAATATAAACATCTAATAGTTCCCAAATCATATATACAATAATTATGATTTCAATACATTAAATTTCATTTACCACATCTACACAAATCATGAATAAAAATGCGGCCACATAATTTACAATACCTTAACCAGCAACAGAAATAGCCTCACTCCACCAGCTCTTTATCCTTCCCTGAAATCTTCTAAAAACCATATAATGAGTCAGCATCCTAACAAGCTACCAGAATGCATACGTATAGCAATATCATATATTATACGTTATTTATCTTGTAGTTCATATCTTGTATTATGTATCATGTATCTTGTATATTGTAGTTTTCAACCCACGATTGATAAGATTGATACATAATACAAGATACTTGTTATAAGATATAAGATACATAATATATAATAAATCACATTGTTATACGAATTTATGGACACACGTGTTAAATATACACACACACATACACACACAGAATACAATTATTATAGCATGCAAATCTATCTAGTGTGCTTATCAGAATGTAAGTGGTATGTTAAAATGCATGGCGTGAGTTAATGAAGAGTAATTATATACATATTATGTTTCGTGCCCACACTAGCCACATTTTATACATGTGTTTATTATATTTATTTCATTCAAAATGGCATTTATGCAAAATTAATCTATAGAAATTCAATTTGTTCTAACAAAATGGTAAAAATAATACTATCTATCACATAACAAAAGTAACACGGTGGAAACTTGCTAAGTCAGAAGATAATGCATTTAAATAGATTTGGAATAAATAAAATTGGATAAATAAAAATCATCAGTAGCTCTTACAGATTTAATACATGCATTATTCTATTCATTTTATTCAAAATGGCAAATGTGCAAAACTACCCAGTAGAATTTCAATATGTTCATACTTAATACTCATAATAATGTTGTATGTCACATATCAAAAGTTTTACGGTGAAAACTTGCTAAATTGGGAGATAATGCATTTTAAATAATTTGGGAGAGATAAAGTTGCATAAATCAAAGTCATCAAATACAAAAATAGGATTAAAGTTACCTACCGCGATTAGAGCAGCTTTCTCAATAAGAATAATGGACAGAAATAGCTCTGGAGAATCTTTCTCTCTGTTCTCTCTCTTCCTCTTCTCTCCTCTCTTCTCTTCCTCTCCTTCCCATCTAAGGAACTAAAGAATGGGGCATTTGGGGTGTAGTGTGGGTTTTAAATATAGGGTAGTGGTTTTAGATATTAAAAAAAATCTTTGATCTAGTATTGTACTACTTGAGACCCCAACGTCACAAAGCTTCCCCAAGTTACATTAAAACAAAGGAGATGATGCCGCAGTGCAGCTCTCAATGTCGCTGCACTCTTACAACCATAACTTAAAATACATAGAGGCTAGTATCATTGCACTCATAAGCATAGTGCCGCAACACTCTCATATTATCAACTTCCTTCCTCAATCACATCCTTAATCTTACTGGAAGTTCTAGGGGAATTCAAATTTTCATCAAAGATAATATGACATACTCTTTTACAACCATCTTCGTTTTGTTAAACACTCTATAAGATCTTCCAACACTAGAGTAACCTAAGAAAATTCCATCATCATATTTAGCATCAAAATTTTCAAGATTATTATTTCCATTATTCAAGATAAAATATCTACAATTAAACATATGAAAATAATTTATCTTATGTTTCTTACCATAAAATAATTCATATAGGGTTTTCTTCAAAATTGGTCTCAAATATACTCTATTCATCTGTATTCACAGCTTTTGTCCAAAAATATTTAGGTAAGCTATATTCATCCAACATATCTCTACTAAGTTCTACTAAGATTTTATTCTTCCTTTCAATAATTCCATTATGTTGGGGAGTTTTAGGAGCTGAAAAGTTACGCCTAATACTAAACTCATCACAAAAATTTTTAAAAGACTTATTATTAAATTCACCTCCATGATCTAATATGATTCTATTAATCAAGTATTCTTTTTATCTTTGAATATATTTAGCAAACTTTCTAAATTCCTCAATGTATCAAATTTATTAGCTAAGAACAAAACCCAAGTAAACCTAGAGAAGTCATCTACCACAACAAAACCAAAGGCTTTTCCACCTAAACTCACTGTACTAATGGATCCAAACAAGTCCATATGCAACAATTCAAGAGGTCTAGATGAAGAAATTATGTTTTTAGATTTAAATGATTATTTTATGTATTTTGCATGAATGCAAGAATCAAAAACATAATCATTAAATTTATTTTTTGGTAATTCATCAACAAGTTCAAGTTTAGATAACTTATTAAGTGTATGCATGTTAATATGACATTGTCTTCCATGCCATAGCCACATATTATCATTATTGCTTTTAAGATAATATACAAAAATTTTATATTTTTGAAAAGTGAGATAAGCAGGATGTAATATACCTAGATCCGAACAATTTTTTGAATTAGGTTGACAACAAAAAATGGATCAGGGTCACCTAAAATTAATTTTCTCTCTCTAAAATTTCCCCCTCTCTAAACGACTGTTAAGGGAGAGGAAATGGATTTGATAGAAATTAAAATAATTTAAAAAAATTAATATTTTTATGAAAAATTCACCTAACACCGTGATACTCTAGATAGCGGCGTCGTTGAGCCAACCTAGATCAATTTAAATGACCTAAATCTGAGAGCATGGCACCGTAACTCCCCCAACCCAACACTACAGTGCTCCCAAGGAAAACTTTTTAGATTTTTTATTCATGCACATAGATCATTGGGACTTGATTCAAAATAGTTTCAGAAACTCACATGCATATAGATCATTCACAGTCAAAGTCAGAACGGTGCAATTGCACACTTCTTTAGTGGGTATCACATGAACACTTAGAAATTTAAAGCCTAATATAAAAAGATACTCTTTAGCACCCTGAGTCTCTTAAAGTCTTATGCCCCCAATTTGCCTTCCATTGGATTCCACCATAACCTTTCTCCTAATCTATTCTCATATTAATATTACATATTTTTATATTCTCTTATATATATATATATATATAATATTCTAAACATTTACATGACTTTAATAAATTGTTTTTTTAGCATTTAATACTTAATATTGTAAATAACTATATAATTTTGCTCTTATGGGGAATTTAAACTCAACAACAACAACATTAAGCCTTTATCCCACTATGTGGGGTCGACTACATAAATCCTTTCTCTCCATTATATCCTATTAATTATCAAATCCTCATTTAAATCTAATAAGAAGGTTATTTCTAACATTTTCTAACCAAGTTTTTTTAGGTATACCTCGATGTTTCTTAACATATGTCAGATCTAATATATCTACTCTCCTAATCGAGTCATCAGAAGGCCAACACTTTTATGTAACCAAATCATCTACGATGACTCTCTCTAATCTTATCTGCCATTGAGCTACACAAACCTTTTCACGTATATATACTTGTTTTGCATTCTTTTTCTAAGTGTAAAGCCAATCACCCACCCGAGCATCCACATCTTTGCAACACTTAACATAATATTATGCTTCTCTTTTAATGGCCAACATTCTATGCCATAAAGCACTGCAGATCTCACTGCCATCTAATAAAAATTTCCTTTAAGTTTGAGGGGCACTTTTCTATCACACAATAAGCCTGATACATTCCTTCAATTTAACCATCCAACTTAAATTCTTTTAATAATATCCCCATCTATGTTACCATAGCTTTGAATAATATACCTAAGATATCTAAAACGTGCACTCTTAAAAAAAACTCATTTTACCTTTTCTACTAAAATGGGGTAATTAATTATATGAGCTTGCGTGTATGTATAACTTGACCTCATAATGAAATTAAAAAAAAAGTTTAACCTTTTATGCGTGTGTGTCTTTAGTCTCCATGAGGTGATTTATTTTTTGCCTATTTAGGCAGTACAATTCCTCTGCCCATAAAATATTCAGAAGATATATATATATATATATATATTCATTTGGCATACATTAAATCTATGTGAGAGTTTGCTATCCATCTATTGAGATAATGCATTCACATTTTCTATCCCAATTCACCTCTCCCTCGGTGTGCTAGCAACTATCCTAGTTGATGCTAAACAATGAGAGGACACAACCTCCTAGCAGGGACAAAGATTGGAGGGATGAAGGAAGAAGGAAAAAGTCAATAAAGATTCAATGATTATGCAATTTTTATGCTAGAATATCCTAATCTAGATTAAACGATTGTTATATAGTTGACCTCTATTATTAATAGTGTGGCTATCTTTTACACCCTAACACCCAACAATTGGTGATATAATTTAAAATGTAGATGTACATAGTACGAAATACTTTTAGTGCATATAGGCCTCCTAAATACTTATTAATATATCTCTATAATTTCAAGCCATCTCATTTAAACTTAAATGAATGATTTATTAAACCTTTAGGAAGTTTAGGGTCCATTTGATAACTTCTTGATTAATTTATGATGTTGTGCAATGATCATCTATCCATTCTCATTACATTTATAATTTTGGATAGTATGCAAATCATTGCAAAGAATGAAAGCATCAAACTATTTAATCTCTATTTAATGACTAAAAGGTCTCCTTGTTTGGGTTGGAACTTTTAGCTCCTTGATGCCTTATATGAGGTTGAACCAACCTATTTGGTGGGACTAATAATCTTTTGGTGTCAATTATAGAACTTTGCCCTAGTTAAACTATCCCTTTAAGACAATATAAAAGACCATCTTAAGATAAAATCAGTTTCCTCAAGCCTTGGAGTAGATGTGTGATGCCCTAAGATCTAATGGAATGTTTGATCTATCCAAACCAATTACTTAATCTCAAACATCAATAACAACAATTAGAGCTACTAATATTTCTAATCATAAAGGCAATATCAACAAACTTCATTTCACCAAAGCATAATTATAATAATATAGCTCAGGAATATCTATACATCAAAATAATAAAATTGGATTTCAAAAATCAATATATTGTTAATCAGATCCCAACAATCTCCCCACTACACCTGATTTACTATGTTGGGCCTTTTACCCTTTCCGAAAATATTAGATAGAATAGAATTAGTACAACTAGTTCAGTATACTTCTTATCATGACCCCTCACAGATATCAATCACTACAGGAAAATTGCTCATTAACGGCGGATTTTCCTGCGGCTTTCCAGCGGAACATTTTCCGGCAGATTTTCTGACAGATCTCCGACGGATTACGACAAAATATTTTCGACTAATTTTCAGACAGATTTTCCGGCAGAATTTTCGGCAGATTTCCGACGAATGTTTTTCCAGCGGACTTTCCGACGGAATTTCCACTGGAAAATTTAATAAATTATTAATTGTTTATAACTTATTTTAATTAATTATAAATTTAATAATTTATTTTAATTAATTATTAATTTAATAAATTATTATAATTGATTTTTAATGCCATATCTTATTTTAGTTATTAATTAAAATAAATAATTTTAATTAATTACTAACTTTAATATTTTATTTTAATGTATTTTTAAATAGTATAAAAGTTATTAAATAAATAATCAATTTATTATAAATTTAATAACTTATTTTAATTAATTATAAATTTAATAACTTATTTTAATTATTTATTAATTTTAATATTTTATTTAAATCTATTTTTTATTATAATGTTCGTATTATGTTTTTAGTATAAATTTAATAATTGATTTTAATTCATTTTATTTTAATATTTTAATTCATTCTATTTTAAATTTTAATTTTTGTAATATATTATTTAAATATAAAAGATTAAATTTTATGATAGGTTTTCATTCACAGCAAATTGGTTGAGTGTCTTAAAAAGTTAAGATCTCCTCTTCGAATACATCAGGCGTCACGGGCTGGGGCAGGCTGCGCAGGCCAGCGGGCATGGGCTGCTGGTGCGGGCTGACTAGCGGGCCAGCGCTGGCTGACTAGCAGGTTTTCTTTAAAATTATTTTTTAGTTTTTTCGGAATATATTTAATTTTTCCGGCGAAAATTTTTTCGACGCTCGATTTACCGTCGAGAAGTTTTTCGTCGGAAAATTTCAAAATCCGCCGGAAAGTTTAGAATTTTCCGCCGAAAAATCTGCCGGTAATATATTATTTTCCTGTAGTGAATATTCAAATTAAAAGATGAAATTGAAATAAAAAAGGATAATAAAGAATCATTAAAGTACTAATCCAATAATAAAACACAACTTTCAAGGTTCTTGTGCACACTTGACATTTTCACTAACTTGTAAAGCCACTTTCTCATAGTTTTCACCTACCTCCCATACCAACATATAACAAGTGGGGCTAGAATCCCTCTCACATTTGCACTAGGGAGATTGGATCAGAAGAGTACATACAATATTGCATAACCTCTCACACTTACCTTCAATAAGTGGGGCTAGAATTTCTCCCACATATGTACTAGGTAGATTAGGCCATAATAGAATATTTAAGGCCCTTGTCACATATCAAAGAGTTTACTTTCATATATCAAAATATCTCCAATGCCATGTTGTGAATAGTATAAATATAATTATAATAGTAACTTAATTATACATTTTCATGCAATGCTTGTATAATGCACAACATGCAATTAAAATCCATGTTACTTATGAAACATGATACCCACTAATTTTTTTCCTAAATAATTTTTAACTTCAGAGGAATATTCACATGAACATTTAAGATATTTATAAAACTAATGCAATTGCTAGAAAAATCTTAGTCTGATCATATACTAAAAAATTTATATAGGAAAATCAACCGATGGAATTCAATTTCATATAGTCAAAATGTTAAAAGCAAAGCATGCAACAATATATAAAAAGTTATGCGATGAAAACTTTATAAAAATTTGAGAAAAATTAATTTAAATCTATACGTTTTAATAAAATTGTATAAATTGAAATCAGAGATCAAGATTCATAAGTCTACCTCATGCTTTATAATATCTCAAATAGGCCCGATAGAAGAATCTCAAGTTTTAGCCTCCAAATTCTCTCTCTCTCTCTCTCTCTCTCTCTCTCTCTCTCTCTCTCTCTCTCCTCCTTCTCTCCCTTTCTTTTCTAGCAAGGTTGGCTGGAGAAATGATTTTGTGCAAATGATTTTAGATATTTTATTATTTAAAACCCCACTAACTTGACCTAGCACTATGGTGCCCAACTTTCCAGGATCGTTGTGCTCCCAGAAAATCTTCCAAATTCTCTCTGAATATCTTCAACTAAGACTCGACACCACGGTGGTGCTTCCTGAGACCACAGTGCACACCCAAAACCTCATTTTTTCTTCATTTTCCCAAGAGTTCAATGTTGTAGTGCTGCCAACTATGGTGCTACATTTCCCATAGAATAATATTCCCACTTACATTTGCACTTCTCAAACTCGAACTTGGTTACTTACTATAATAGCTAAATTTCTATTTTTTAAATTTTCTCTACAAGCGCTGCGGCACTGGGGTTGGCAGCACCCTGTTATTAAGCTCTCGGGTTTTTTGGACAAAAATGAGTTTTGAGTGAGTGTTATGGCGCTAGGTCAAAATAGAGGTTTTTAAAATAATAAGATATCTCAATTCATTTCATTAACTCCTTTACCCCCACCCATTTCCCCACAGTTGTTGCATGCCTTCCTGGGGAAGATAGAGGAGAGGAAGAGGGGAGAAAGAGGAGAGAGAGAAGAGAGAGGAAGTTGCTTGGGGCATTTCATCCGTTAGACCTATTACGAAATTTCTTATGACTGTGTTAAGTAACCTGAATCCTACTTTTATTTTAAGTGATTTTTTGTGTATTATGAAGTTAATCTCTCATAAATCAATAAAAAAATATTTTCTCCTAATTTATTAAACTTTCATCCTGTAACTTTTTGTATATGATTGATGGGTGGTGTGCGGGGTGTACGTGGCACACAAGCGGTTTAATTATGCAAGTGCACGTCGATCAATTAATGAAGTGAATTAGAGGGTTGTCGATTCCGTGAGAAAAAATGTATCCCTATGAACCCTCTTAGTATTGTCTACTCAAGTAGCATGATTGTCTTAATGAATCTATTTGAAGGTGAGGTTTTACAAACTACTGAAAATACTTAAAAGATAAAGTACTCAGAATAAAAGATGTTTGGACTCATGATAATGAATATTGTAGTACTTCCATAAGTAGACTCATCGAAGTTTATTGGGAATCAGAATATATGTACCCTTAGATCTCTATCGAGCTTGTAAGGGTGAAAAGTAAGGCTTTCACCTCTCTACAATGATTTTATCTCCATAGACCCTAAAATTTTATTTATCCTATGCCTAGTTATGTATGTTTTCTATCTCAATTCTCCTATTTGTTCCAACATTCCTCCATCAAGGCAATTAATCACACTAGATTTTAATTTCACACAAAATTGTTACATGAATTAAATGAAGTACGACAGCAATTGAGAACAATCATAAATAATTTCATAAGCAAGTGTCTACATTAGGAACAATACGCTTCATTCACATTATAAGCCTAAAATAAAGATTTTTAGTTAGCCATAAAAGTTATTTACACAAAATAGATTTCATTAATAACATAAAAGATAAAAGAGATATGTGTAAAAATATCACCCGGATAAGCGTTTACAAGCAATCCAAATAACAAATACTTCTCGGATCGATTTCCCTTATGCATGTTTACTCTCCACTCTAAACTCTCTCCTAAATTCTATTTTGAATAGTAAACAAACGACCAACCCTCAATAAAATGAAAATAAAACTATTTATACCAAGTACAAAAATTGAGACAGGCACTGTGTCGCTCGAGAGTTGGGCGCTGCAGTGTTACAATAATGACTAGCACCTCGGCGCTCAATGCTTGGCTCCACCGTGGTGTTGGGCTAAATCGGTGTGATGCTTCCATAGTTAGCTGCTCCAACTCTCGAGCCACAATGTTGAGGTCGATTTGGCACCGTGGCATCACCATGAAACTGTAATGTTAAACTAGAATTTATGTTGCGTCACTCTGAGTGCTGGGGCGCTCCAGACCCTAGCGCCATGGCTTTGCCAATTTATAGAGATCAGACCACCCTGACGCTCCAAATTACGGCATTGTGACGTTGCAGCGCTACAAGGACCGACGTCATGATTTTGCAAAATTTTTGAACTCAATACGCCCCGGCGTTCCAAAAGTGGCATTGGGGCTTTGATAGCCCTACAGCGTCAAGCATATGGGCGTTGCAGCACTCGAGCCAATTCTAATTTCAAGCCTTTTGCCTCAAAATTCCTACAAAACATCAAAACATATTTTCACTAGAATTTAAAGCACAAAATAATAGCATAATATTCACTTAACAATCATAAACATGATTTTTATAGACATTTTGATTATAATTTTATGAAATTTCATCAAGCAAATTAATAGTTATGATTTTTTAAAATTAATGAATAATGTATAAATTTTCTTATATTTCATAGATTATTATATTTCATACATAATATTACATTACATAGAGAAAATGATATAACTATTATATGATAAATATGACATTTGCATGAAAGCAAGAAAGGATGGATGTGAATATTATACTTAATATGGGTTGGCTATCAAAACGATATGGGTAGGCTGACAAACATTCCTTAAATAAAGGTTTGTGTTGTAATTTTGGATGTTAGCCTGTAACTGATTGATTGAGTACTCTGACGGGTAGAGAATGATAACTTTATTGATTTAGTATAAGCCACCTTTTAAAGTAAATGATTAATAAAAATAATTAAAAGATGTGATCAACAAATAATGATGGATTGATAAGATAGATGGATGACAGATAGAAGGATAAAAATAATACATAAAAGCTGGATGTCCTATCTTATTGCATAAATTCATATAATACTGATGCTCACATTGACATGAATACATGAAAATATATGTGGACCAATACATACAAAAATTGCATACATGAATGATATGATAAATCCACTTAAAGAGATGATAATGATTGAGTATACTAATGCAATATTTACATGCGATTGTAGTATTGATAGTTAGCGATAGAATCATTCATGATTTATATACATCATACAATAAAGATAACTGATAGCACCATATTCTGTACTATACTGACTATCCTAATTTTACTTTTCTAGTATATAATATTGATTAATAGATTTCAGTTTAGTGAATTCTGTGCTTTTCCTCAGCTACTGATCATATTGATTCATATCACTAATGTCTGATCATTGTTCATATTGATAGCTACTGATTTTATATTGATTGAAATGAGCATGCATGTTGATTCATGAGACTTTGCATTGGAAGCTTTGGTAGTTTTTGGAGTCCTGCTCGGCTTTGCAAGTCATTATGTGGGTTTTATTGATTTTACGTCAGAAAATGGATTAGGATCGTAAGGAGTGAGGTTGATCGAAATTTTCAAATTTCTTTTGGCTCTGCATTTTATTTTATTCTTTTGTTGTCAGGATTTTAGTGAGATAGATTGGTGTTGTAAGTAATCTCATGGCTATTATAAATTAAATTTTAATTAAATGAAATAGTGAAAGATTTTGATGTATAGAAATTACGTCCACTAACTTTTCTTTTATTTTAAATGAAAATTAGAGGCTTTAATATGTTAATTAAGAGATGAAAGATATAATTCTTTCAATTTAAATTCTTGGGTGTTACACTTATAACCCCATTAAATATTCTAAGACTTATAATTTCTAATCAAATTAACATTAAGGACCATTAACAAAAAAATAACCTGAATTTCTCACTATGGATATTACAAGGTGACCCAAAGTATTAATCTAACTCTCTTAGATCAATTTAAGCAAGAAATCTTAAAGAACAACCACTAAGATTTTGCAGGTAAATAAGTCTTCAAGGAAAATCATAAGAATTGTTAGGGAGTCTTTACAGGTGGAGAAGGATTATTAAAAAAAAAATTACGAGTTGGCAAGTTGCAATGATTTTTTTGAATTCAAATAAAACAAAACAAATTCGCTATAGTTTCATTTTGAGATTTTTTTCTTCCAAATCAAACCATTAGATTTCAGATAGAAAACAAATTTAGATTTATCACAATATTTTGATTTTTTTACCATAAGTTTTTATCTTGAAAAATCACCAAATGGAGAGGCATTGTAATTCAAGCTACAAAATTTTGATGATAAAATTTTTTTCAAAGATAAAGTCTTCGTTTAGGAAAGCTTTTTTTTTCTAAAATAATTTTTTAGTATAAAAATTTTTAGTTCAAAAAAATTTTATGCTGAAAAGTTGCTTTAAAAAGCAGTAAGAAAGTTGTCCCAACTGAAGCCAAAATCAATGGAGTTTCTTGTCAAACAAAGTTAGGAAAAGTGAATACAAAGAAATGAGGTTACACAGCAAAAAAATTCTAAAATCTAGTCACCTCATTAATTACATTGTGTTTTTTGGTACTCTTGTTTTCATCACCACCTCAATTCCACCATAATAATGATATATCAATAACTACCTCCATAATCATCTGAGCAACTTTCCTTTGTCAACTCTCTTTTGGAAGAAGGTTCAAGCCATCGAATAGAGTATAAACCTCACCACCTTAGTTCTCTCATGATAACTATGATAATTAGCCTCCTTTTAAAGGAGAAATTATTCTGTGTGGAGTCCAAACGTAGCTCTGTGTTCGGACTCCAATAAAATCGCAACACCTGTATTATATATGTGGATAATCATTTCTATTTTGCATTTATTTTTTTCTTGCCAGCCCAACCGACCTGACCCAAAAATTTTCTTTTTTGAAATATTAGGGTTTAGAATTGACGCTCTTTTTTTAAATGAAATACCGCAAAAGTTCAATATATTTTAGGATTTTAAGCCAATAAACTTTTCATTGCTGCTAAGAAAGAAGAACCAAGGAAAGCCGATGAAGATGAAGATTGGTTTAGAGGAGGAAAAACCGATGAAGATGAAGACTAGTTCGGAGGAGGAAAAGTCGATGAAGATGGGGACTAGTTCAGAGGAGGAATATGTCGGGGGTCCGAGGGGCAGCGCCCCCTGGAGGGGTTCGACTTGCTGTGTCAAGGGGTAGCGCCCCTGCGAGGGTTTCTACGGGCAGCGCCCCTGGAACAAATTTTTACTGTAAGAGTGATTTTGAAGTTTGTAAGTCGTTTGTACTCAGTGATTTACAGTAGTAAAAGAGCAGTTTGTAAGTCGCATGCTTCTGTAAATCAACTATGTAAAATTTTCATTGATATTTTTTTTCATTTTAAAGCTTTCTCAGCTTTTTCACAGATATGTATTACAGAAAATATGTGAGAAATGAATTTTTTTTGCTATGTTGATGTGTACCACTGTGTAAAATGCACTATGTATTGCTAGGTATTTATGTGTATCAAGCTTATATGAACCAAACATAAGCTTCAAATCCAACTGAATTCATATATAACAAATACTAAGCTTCATAAATATGTGACTCTTCAATTAATTGAGCTGCCTTGAAGTTGTTCCATGATTATTAGGTCCTGATTAATCTTAAATGGATTAATATTTTCATAATTATTGAAGAAACAACACTTTCCTGTCTCAGGAATTCAAGGAAAGGAGGCTTTATTGTTAGTCTTAACTCTTAAGCTAACCTCATATACAGCAGTACTCAGCAGTACATGTCGATACACAACATTAGTACACAGAGGTATACAGCAGCGGTATATAGCGGTACACAGCGTTACACATCATTAAAATGAAAAAAAATCACGTAAATGAAAGCGGAAAATGAGCTCTTCTTTATTCTTCAATGAACAATACTAAATAATTATGTATTTGTTAACCAGATTTCTAATATAAAATGTTGTAAACCTGCACCATAAATGGGTTCTGATTCCAGTCAATGTAAAATAATTACTTCCAACGCATTATTATTTCTTACATTTGAATCAATATGACTGGTATACAGCAATACATAGTAGACTTTATTTAAGAATGCATTATTATATTATCCAAATTATAAAGCAGTACACAACAGAGGTACACAATAATGGTAGAAAATAGCGATACACATCACTACACAGCAGCGGTACACGACAACGATACATAGTTGATTGTGTGAAATATCACAAAAAACACATAAATCATAATGGTGCATCAATACATTTTTAGTTTAATTAGAATGTCCACTAACGCAAACCAAAATTTTAATATCACAGCCATTATAACAAGTACGCAGCGGTACATAGCAGACTTTATATAAGAATGTGGTATTATGTTATTAAAATGAATCAAACAAAAAGAGAAAAACTAATCAGTCTTCATCTTCATTAGCTATGTATTTAAGAGTGCAGTATTATATTATCGAAATGAATGAAATCAGATAAAAACAAAGCATGATCTATAAAATACAAACAAAACTTAAAAATTACATACTCCCTAAGTATACAGGAAAAAAACTATCATTTCTCGTTTCTTTTTCTCAAAATCAGTCTTCATCTTCATTGGCTTTTTCTCTTCCGAACCAGTCTTCATCTTTATCGACTTTTCCTCCACCAAACAAATATTCATCTTCATCAGTTTTTCTCCTCCGAGCCAGTCTTCATCTTCATCGACTTTCCTCGGTTCTTCTTTCTCAGCAACTATGAAAAGTTTATTTAGCTAAAATCCCAAGAAACACATAACTTTTGCGGTATTTTATTTAAAAAAAGAGTGCCAATTCTAAACCCTAAAATTTGAACAAAAACTTTCTAGGCTGGGTCGGTCGGGCTAGCAAGAAAAATAAATTAATATGAAATAGAAATGATTATCCACGTATATAATACAGACGTCGCAATTTTATTGGAGTTTGGACACAGAGCTATGTCCTGACTGCGCACAGAATAATTTCTCCTTTTAAAGAGCCTTAAGCAAGAAGTGCTAACTTCAGCACCCAAGAACAATTTCACTAATTGTAGATAGCTTTTTGCCTCTTGTGTTAGAGAAAAATAGAGGTTAAGAAGTGACATTATGATATCTTAAATTCTCAACTAGAGTGAGGATATGTTTGGAATTTTAATTATTTGGACTATTTTGTATATAGGTGGGTATGATATTTTGATAAACTTTTTAATAAAGATTGTGAAAATACAATTGACTTTAGTGACCTTAGCACCCTAAATGAAAATAGAGATTTGTTTTCATCATCGTATTAGTGAAATCAAAGTTGGAGAGGCTTTAAAAAAATTGAAGTGTTAAAAAACAATAGGATTTGTCATATTCCAATAGAAGTGTAGAAATGCTTAGAAGATCAATGATATTTTTGGCTTGCTAAACTTTTTAATATTATTTTGACTATAAAAAGGTGCTAAATGAGTGGAGAAAGAGTGTGTTGATTCTTATTTATAAGAATAAAGGTGATGCACAAGAGTGTGAATTATAAAGGATTTAAGTTAATGTGTCATACATTAAATTTATTAGAGAGAGTAATTGAGCATATATTACAACATGATTTTATTGTTTCTCAAAATTAGTTTGAATTCATGCCAGGTAGGTCTACTATAGAAGTTATACATTTGTTGAGAGATTTCATGGAAAAAGTATAGAGAGATTAAGGATGGTCTACATATGATATTTACTGATCTAAGAAAAAAAATAAATGATAAAATTCCACGAGAAGCACTCTGTAGAGTTTTAGAAAGGAAATTGTTAATAATGCTTATATTCTAGTCATTAAGAATACATATATATGGGTTGTTACTTGTGTTCAAATATAATATGGTTGCATAAAAAAATTTCTTATTTTAGTAGGATTACATCAAAGATGAAGCCCATATATTTTTGCTTTAGTCATGGATATTTTTATTAGATATTTGCAAGAGGATGTAACTTGTTGTATGCTTTTTGCTAATGATATTCTTTTTGTTGATAAGAGACTAGAAAGGGAGTTAATGAAAAACTTTAATTATGAAGGTCAACTTTAGAGTCAAAAGATTTTTTTTAGTAGGTCTAAAATCGAATGCATGAAGTTTAATATTACTAGAAATAGACCTAGTAATGGGATTGTGATATTGGGTGATCAAGTCATTAAAAAGAGTGCACGTTTTAGATATCTTGGGTATATTGTTCAAAACAATGGTGAAATAGATTGAGATATTATTAGTAGAATTCAAGTTGAATGGTTGAAGTGGAGGAATGCATTGGGTCTGTTGTGTGATAGAAAAATACCTCTTAAACTTAAGAAAAAAGATTTATAAGATGTTGGTGAGGCCTACAATGCTTTATGGCACAGAATGTTAAGCATTAAAAAAGAAGCATAAAATATAGTTGTGTTGCAAAGATAAAGATGCTCGTGGCACTTAAGATTAGACTTTGAAATAAATATATACGTGAAAAGATTAGAGAAGCTCCAATGATAGATAAGATGAGAGAGAGTCGTTTTAGATGATTTGATCATGTTGACCTTTTGATGACCATGTTAAGAGAGTAGATGTATTAGATTCAACCTATATTAAAAAAAAATAAAAAGAGACCTAAAAGACTTATTAACAAACATTAAAAATAATTTTTTATTATATTTAAATAAGAATTTAACTTTTAATATGATACAATGAAATTATCAACCCCATTAGTTGGATAAAAACTTATTCTTATTATTGTTAGACTATTTTTAAAATTTTGTTCGTTATAAGTATTGTTTATGACAAAAATTAAAATAAAAAAAAAATCTCAATACCTTAAGTGGCATAAGAGGAGCAAAATCATAAATTTTAAAATTTTGAATTTATTCAAATTTACCGCACATAAGCTCATATTGTCATTTATAGCCATTATAGGAGCTTCCTGTAAGTTCCTCTAAAAAAAGATCTACACTAAATATGTGCTAACTTATCGAGAATCATGATTTTTCCCTTCATAAATTTTCCAATTGACAATTCTATATAATCTTATCATGTACAATTTTATTCCTCTTTATCTATGTGCATGCAGAACTTCATGCAAGACAAATATATAAATCTTCTCTATCATCTCAAATTTGTTAGGTCACGACAATTTATTCACATGAACAATTTAAAATTTGCAACACATTTAAACGATTAGGCTCCGTTTGAGGCAACTATCTAGAAAGCAATTGTTTCAAACAAAAATTTTGTACTGAAAAATATTTTTAAAAGTAGTAAAAAAGCCGTCCCAAATGAAGCCTTAATCTTAAATTCCTAACTATTAAAGATATCAGATAAATCAAAGTTGGCTACAAATGCGCAACATTCAGGGCATCACAATAAAAAATTATTAAGATGAAAAAAAAAAAACTGGTAGTTGCTGCAATCCCTTAAAGTAGACACAAACATCCATTGTTCTAGCTTTTAAAGAAAAGCATGGCACTACTACCTCTTGCCAAAACTAAAAAAAATAAAAAAATAAAAACCATGAATTTCTTCTTAGACATTCGAAGCTCTCGAGTAACAAGATGGAGCTTCATCTATCCTACTACCATTGGATCCCTCAGGCCCATCTGAAGAGTAATGTTCTCGCAAGTTTTATGTCACCATCACAATTTTCTATCTTCAAAATCTCATTTCAATCTATTTTTACTGAAGAATAGATCTTCCTGACAAACCATAAGCAGGCATAGAAGCCAATTGTGCCAGTCAGCACAAAAAAGGCGTAGGACACGATCAGCATATAGCCGAAGTAAAGAATACCAGATACGACCTTAGTTATCTCCAGCTTAGTGAAGAAATAGAACACTGCATATAAGAATATGTAGATTGCAGAAGATCCAGCAGTTAGATAAGCCCTCCACCACCAATGGTAATCCTCACTGCACAACTGGAAGTAGCAAAGCACAATCGTGATTTCAGCGCATGTTATGAGAAGAATGATGAAGACAATGAACAAGAAGCCGAAGATGTAGTAGAACTGGTTCAGCCATATCGAGGTCAAGATGAAGAAGAGCTCAATGAACACAGCACCAAAAGGAAGGATTCCACCGATCAATATGACGAAAACTGGCTGCATGTACCATGCCTGCTCAGGTATCTGCCTGGGGATTTTGTTCGTTTTTACTGGGTCTTCAATGGCCGGCTTCCAGAATCCCAGGTAGCTTCCAACAAAAACTAAGGGCACTGATATTCCAAACCATAAGAAAACCAAAGCAAACATGGTGCCGAAGGGAACCGCACCAGAAGACTTCTCCCCCCAAATCAAGGCATTCAGAACAAAGAAGATGGAGAACACAATGGCAGGGAAAATCAATGCTGTTTTTAAGGTGTTTTTCTTCCAGTCTGTACCTTTGAACATCTTGTAAAGACGAGCAGAAGAGTATCCAGCAAATAGACCCATCAAAACCCATAAGAAGACCATTGCAGTCATCAGCCCACCACGGTTGGATGGGGAAAGGAAGCCTAGTAAGGCAAAGATCATAGTAACTACTGTCATCCCTAAGAACTGCACCCCGGTTCCAACATAAACGCAAAGAAGACTATAGTTGACTGGTGGCCTAAAAACATCACCGTGGACTAGTTTCCAACCAGATTCTTCCTGGGCTTCATCCCGAGAGTCTAGTTGATTGTAGTTGGCAATATCTCTGTAAAGAGTTCTCATCATAATCATGGCTACCATACCGGAGAGAAAGAGTACAATCATCAACGAATTAATAATTGAAAACCAATGGATCTGATCATCACTCATGAGAAGGTAGGTGTCCCAACGAGAAGCCCATTTGATTTCACTTGGCTGCAGGAAGAAATGGAGAACAATAAGAGCTGTTCATGGCAAAAAGGTTTAACAAACTGAATTCAACACGAACCTCAAAGGTAACATCATAAGTGAAAACAACATATGAATCGGGAGTGACTTCCTGAGGAGTCTGGCTACCAGGAATTATTTTAGTGTTTGCATTGCAAGTCGTCAACTTAGGGTTCTTATCATCCCATTCACTGTACTGATGTTTTACGCTGTTGGAAGAAGTAAATAATCAGAAAGGGATACCAAACGCTGCCCACGAAAAGTGCAGTATGAACATGAAAGTATGAGAGAATAATCTTGTTGCTAGTGCATTTTGATGACCAGGATAATCAGCGATAAATATTGAAGGAAAGTAGAAAAACTTTAAAATATTGCATGAATAAATAAGTGATTATAAAACCGTCAAGGATGCATAATATTAGACAATTATGTTACTTGACCTATGCAATGAAAGATTCCATAAGCATGCATCAATGAAAAATTTGCCCACCATAAGGGTGGACAAGAAGGAAATATATTGGACAGATCAATTTCCTTATCTTAGGTTTTAATCATAACCAGATAATTCAATGCACTCATGAAATAATTGCTAAGGTCAGTGAAATTATCACCTTGAAATTCTGATCTAGCCTTTGATGGGATGATTGATTTACATTCCAAGAAAAAGAGCATTAACAGGATGTAGTTTTAATGTGTGGACATGTCTATTTGAACTTGTTAAATCCTAGCCTCTCATTCTCATATTGATCATACGGTTACGAATAAAGATCCATGGGAAGCCCACCTCAAGTTGAGTACCTTCCTTAGTTAGGCAGTAGATTTAGGAAGGATTAAATTGCTCATTATTCTATAGTTATTTGTTTCTTTATTAAAGTTCTTGTATAAATCTATAAATAGGGAGTATGTTGTATAATAAAATTCAGGCTTTTTCCCTCTCAACTCCTGATTTCAACATGGTATCAGAACCAACGGCCTTCATTGCGTTGAAGAACGATCGTAGATCGTCGAAGGAGTAAAAAAAGAAGAAGAAGAGATCGGACCTACTAGATGCCACCGACACCTTCTCCCGTCGCGGCTTCCTCACTTGCTGTCGACAAGCAGAAGATTCTAGGCGACCGAAAGACACACACGCGGGACACCTGCTCCCGTCTGGAAGAACCAACTGGAAGAACCGAGCATTGCGGACGTGTAGGACGAAGCCAGAAAGAAAACGCCTGCTTGCGACTTGAGGGGTGGAATCTTGCGGAAGAAGGCTCTGTGCGTGCCTTAGCTACCCGATTCGAGTCTTTTAAAGACTTGGCTTGGCCGGTTAATTAAACCGAGTAAAAAAAACATTGGCCTTTATTGCCGTAATTAAAGATCAGAGGGATCTTATTTTTTGGGAAGCCTTCATTACTACCCAGGACCAAACAAATAGTCTTCGTTACTATCATTTGACACCATAATGTCAGAAATTAATTCTTCCCAGAACATTGACCAATTTGAGGATCCTATGGTGCACCAAGAACGATGTGACCTCCACAGCATGCAACCTTCCTATTGCCTAGATGGGAAGAACTATTTAAAGTGGTCTCAATTTGTGCAGACCTACTTAAAAGGGAAAGAGAAATTACATCACCTCCTCAGAGGACCAAAAGAAGGAGATCCTAATTTTTGGGTATGGGATGAAGCGGACTCCATGATTATGTCATGGTTGTGAAATTCCATGACTCAATAAATTAGCAATATATTTATGTTCCTTTCCACTGCAAAGGACATATGGGATGCCGCCAAACAAACATTTTTAAAAAGCTCGGGATACTGCTCAAATCTTTGAAATTAAGATCAACGTAGGAAGCACAAAATAAGGAAGCAAGACCATGATGGAGTATGCCACTCTTCAACAAAACCTATGGCAAGAACTTAATCTACAAATGCATAGAGACCAGATGTTCAAAAGATGCTGCTATCCTAAAAAACTTAATTGAAAAAGATGGAATTTATGATTTTCTTGCAGGACTTAATGCAGAATTTGATCAGGTGAGAGTCTAGATCCTTGGCAAAGAGTAGACACAATCACTAAATGAGACCATTTCTCTCATTCGTGCTGAAGAAAGCCAACGAAGAATAATGTTAGAGCCAAACGTTGTTGAAAGTTCAGCAATAGTGATGACCAGAGAAGCACAATGGAAGGAAGAAGGTAAAGACTCCTCAAAATTTAAAGATAAAGACTCTCTTTGGTACAATTATTGTAAGAAGTCAAGACACACAAAGGAGACGTGCTGGAAGATACATGAAAAGCCCCTCAGTAAGGAGTGGAATCAAAGAAATAAAAAAAGAAGCACATCATAGGCCAGCAATACAACAAGTTAGCCTAACCCAGAAACACAGTCCAACTTCAAAGAACTCAATAAATAAGATATTGATAAACTAAAACAACTCCTGGTATCCCTTGCAAAACCAAATGCATCTTCCTCTCTTGCACTTTTAGGTAAGTTTCATCTTTCCATTGGTTTAAGTGCATCTAAAAATTATTTAAAAGGATTAAGGATCATTGACTCAGGAGCCACATATCACATGACACATTCCCCTATCCACTTCATCAACTATACTCATTGCCCAAGTAACAAGAAAATTATCACTACTGATGGTTCTCTTACCACAGTAGCAGGCCAAGGAGATATACCCTTATCTCCCTCCCTCACCATAAAAAATGTGCTCCACGTACCTCAATTATCTACAAACCTAATATCTATACAGAAACTTACCAATGACCATCATTGTCAAGTAATATTTAACTCTGCTTATTACTTATTTCAGAACCAGAGATCGATGAAGAAAATTGGACTTGCTAATGAGAGAGCTGAACTGTACTACCTGGAAGAGCTGAACAAATCTAAAAATAGCCACTCTATGTTACCCTAGTTGATAGGAAATCTACTATCAAGCTTCATCATTATAGATTAGGACATCCTTCTTTTGATATCATAAAACATGTGTATCCAAAATTTTTTCAGAAGTTAAAAAATGAATATTTTCATTGTGAAACTTGTGAGTTAGCCAAACATAAAAGAGCTTTGTTCCCAAATAAAAATGTGAGATATGATACTCCTTTCTATTTTATTCATAGCGATATATGGGGACCCTCAAAATCTCTAACATCTCTGGGACACGCTGGTTTGTATCGTTCATTGATTGCACTTGAGTCTCTTGGATCTATCTCCTCAAAAATAAATTCGACGTTAACACCATTCTTCTCATTTTTCACACAATGATCCAGAATCAATTCGGGGTAAAAATAAACAAATTTCATTCAAACAACGCTAAAGACTATTCAACCAAACCCTATCCTCCTACTTCCAAAATGAAGGTGTTATCCATGAATCCTTCTGCGTTCACACCCCACAACAAAATGGGTTTGTGGAAAGGAAAAATGGTAATCTTCTAGCCATCACTCGTACTTTCCTATTTTACCACAATACACCCAAATCTTATTGGGGATAAGCACTCCTAACTGCCACTTACCTCATAAATCAACTACCTTCAACAACCCTGGGTCTAAGAACTCCAATGGATATCCTTTCCTCCTTTTACCCCGAGTTTCGGACCCATAATAACCTTACACCCAGAGTCTTCAAGTGCACTGCCTATGTTCATATTCACAACCAAATAGAGAAAAATTAGATCCAAAAGCACTCAAATGCATCTTTGTTGGATATTCAGCCACCCAAAAAGTTTACAAGTGTTATCATCCCCTCACAAAAAAAATCGTTGTCTTTGTTGATGTTATCTTTGACGAGCAAAATTTCTATTTTACCAAACCTCATCTTCAGAAATTGAGGAAGATGAGAAAATCGGGCTTCTCTCTCTTAGCCTTCTCCACCACCTCAAACCAATCCTCCTGAAATCAAAAATAAGGAAACTGAGGACAAAGATGTCAGTAGATTTGAGATTGCATACTCTAGGCGTACAAGTTCAAACTATACTCCAAAGCAAATCCAAGAATCTAAACCATCTCCTGAAATTAAGATAAATACAACCTCACCACCTCCCTTGTACCCCATAACTAACTCCATTTCCTTCAATAATTTTTCATCCTCACACAAAAACTTCCTGGTTACACTAGAATATATTCATATTCCTAATAATATTTCTGAGGCCCTATCTAATAAAAATTAAAAAAATGCCATGAAAGATGAAATGCAGACCCTAGAGAAGAACAAAATGTGGGAAATCATCAACCTTCCAAAAGGGAAAAAACGCGTCGATTGCAAATGGGTATTCTCTGTAAAGTACAAAGCTGATGGTACACTAGAAAGGTAAAAAGTAAGACTAGTGGCGAAATGGTATACTTAAACATATGACATTGACTACCAGGAAACCTTTGCACCTGTAGCCAAAATGAATACTATCAGGATCCTACTCAGCTAAGTACAACTGACATCTGGAACAACTAGATGTAAAAAATGCATTCCTACATGGGGACTTGGAGGAAGAGATATTTATGGAGATACCATCAGGATTTAAGGAAAAATCCGGAAGTGACAAGGTGTGCAGGTAAAGAAAGGCCCTATATGGGCTGAAACAATCACCCAGGGCCTAGTTTGAAAGATTCTCAAAATTCATGCTTCTTAATGGGTATCGACAAAGTCAATGGGACCATACACTATTCTTTAAATACTCATACTCAGGGGGAGTCACAATATTATTAGTGAATGTGGATGATATTATCTTGATAGAGAATAATAAAGAAGAGAAAGTTAGTCCAAGGAAAAGTCTTACCAAAGAATTTGACATCAAAGAACTTGGTAGACTAAAATATTTTCTCGGAATTGAAGTAGCCCACTCCAGCAAAGGAATCTTCATTTCACAGCAAAAATACATAAAAGATCTTTTGAAGGAAATAGGTAAACTAGCTTATAAACCAATACCAACACCTGTAGAACCAAATCTTAAACTGGGGGAAGCCAGAGAAGATCTAGATGTAGATAAAGGGGCTTACCAGAGACTCCTAGAAAAATTAATCTACCTCTCCCACACCAGACCAAATATCGCATTTGCTGTAAGTATGGTCAGTCAGTTTATGCAGAATCCAAAACAAGCTCATATGCAAGCGGTAGACAGAATACTGCACTACCTTAAGGAAAATCCAAGGAAAGGGATTCTCTTTAGAAGAGACCACGGAATAACCCTAGAAGTTTACACCGATGCGGATTATGCAGGATCACCAGTAGACAAAAGATTTACCTCTGGATACTGCACATTCCTAGTAGGAAACTTAGTTACATGGAGAAGCAAGAAACAAAATGTGGCAGCAAAATCTAGTGCAGAAGCAGAGTATAAAGCTATGGCTTTGGAAATATGTAAGCTACTATGGATTAAGATAATTCTAGAAGACTTAAAGATCAAGTGGGACGATCCTATGAAGCTATATTATGACAATAAATCAACAATCAATATAGCCCTCAATTCAGTCCAGCATGATAGAACTAAGCACATAAAAGTGGATAAACATTTTATTTAAAAAAAATTAGACAATGGTCTAGTATGTATCAACCATGTATCATCAAAAATCAACTTACAGATATCCTTACCAAAGGATTAGACAACTTCGCCTTTCTCAGAATGATTGCCAAGTTAGGAATGACAGATCTATATTCCCCAGCTTCAGGGGGAGTGTTAAATCCTAGCCTCTCATTCCCATATTGATCATACGTCTACAAATAAAGATTTGTGGGAAGCCCACCTCACGTTGAGTACCTTCCTTAGTTAGGCAGCAGATTTAGGAAGGATTATATTGCTAATTATTCTGTAGTTATTTGTTTCTTTATTAAAGCTCTTGTATAGATTTAATAAATAGGGAGTATGTTGTATAATAAAATTCAGGCTTTTTCCCTCTCAACTCCTGATTTCAACAGAACCTCCTAAGTAATTAACATTGTCGCTGCCAAGTCCCAAGTTCTGGATGAAAAAAATGAAGGGTTGCATTAGATAGTCAACAGCCAGCGTAAAACTTGTCGAATAATTATGACATGAATCATTTAATACATTGTCAAAATGCTAGGGCGTTCTTTGGAAGCGATGCGGTGTATGACCTAAATACAATGACAAGTGTGCAAGGGCTAATACATCGGCGTCCGGGTGCAGTATTAAATAGGCAAGGGCTCCCACATCCTGTATGGATGTGGGCAAAGAAGCTAGTCCATGAAATTAAAATTAGAATAAGAACTTGAAATATAGGTTTTCTTACAGGTAAATTAATAAAATTAATAAATATTATGATTCATAGGAAGATAAATATTCTATACATTCAAGAAATTAAATGGGTTAAAAAGAAGGCTAACGAGATTGATAGTTTAGAATTTAAATTATGGTATTCTAATAAGCGTCGTACTAGAAATGGTGTAGGTGTGATTATAGATAAGAATTTAAAGGATAATGTTGTAAGAATTAATAGAATTGGAGTAAGAGTTATAACTTTAAAGATTATTGTTGATGCTAAGATTATGAATATTATAAATATTTATGCTACTCAAATAAGTTTGTATATATGTTCAAAATTAAAATTTGAAAATGACTTAGGAGAATTAATACAAAAGATACCTCTTGAAGAAAAAAAATTTATTGAAGGAGATTTAAATTAACATGTTGGTAAAGAGGAAGGTGATTTTAATTTTGCTTATGATTTTGTGATTGTTAAAACCTTATTTAAGAAAAGAAATGAGCATTTCATCACTTATCAGAATAGATTTAGTAAAACTCAAATTGATTATTTTCTTATAAAAATATATATATCATTTAGATTACATAGTTATTCCAAGTGAAAGTTTATATACCCAATATTGCTTATTAATTTTGGACTTTAAGATGAAGGGATAGAAAAAAAAATATAGTTAAACGTTATTCTAGGATTAGATGGAGGCTTTTAAAAAATATTAACAAAAATATTTTTTAGAGTAAAATACTAGATCTTAAAATTTTATCTGTATATGAGGAGCTAATATTATGTGAGAAAAAATAGCTATTGATATTAAGAATGTTACAAAAGATGTGCTAGGAGTATCAAAGGAAAAAGCTCATAATAGTAAAAAATAGTTTGTGGTGGAATCAAAATGTGTAAGAAAAGATAAAAAAATAAGAAGATTAGTTATAAAAAATTAGTTTAGATGTAAAAATTCTGATAATTGAAAAAGATATAAAGAGGCCTATAAGGAATCAAGCAATATGTGAGACAAAGATTTTAGGTTTTAATGATTTATATAATACATTAGATACAAAGAAGGGCGAAAGATGTATGTATAAGTTAGCTAAACAAAAATATAATAGTAAGGATTTAGTTTAAGCGAAGTGTATTAAGAATGAAGATCAAAAAATACTTTTATTAAAAAGAAAATATTCAACAAAGGTGGATGAGATACTTTTTTCTAAATTTTTCAATGAAGATTATGAGAATGCGATTGACTTTAGTAACTTTAGCACCCTAAATGAAAATAAAGATTTTTATTTTTATCGACGTCTTACTAAAACCGAAGTTAGAGGGGCTTTAAATAAAATGAAGCGTGAAAAAGCTGTTGAACCTGATGGAATTCCAATAGAGGTGTGGAAATGCTTAGGAGATGAAATTTCTTGGCTTACTAAACTTTTTAATATTATTATGAAGACTAAAAAGATGTTAAATAAGTGGAGAAGGAGTGTGTTGATTCTTATTTTTAAGAATAAAGATGATGCACAAAATTGTGTAAATTATAGAGGAATTAAGTTAATGGGTCATATTTTAAAACTATGGGAGAGAGTTATGGAGCATAGGTTGCCGCGTGATACTAATGTTTCTCAAAATCAATTTGGATTCATACTAGGTAGGTCTACTATGGAAGCTATACATTTATTGAGAGATTTGATGAAGAAGTATAAAGAGAATAAGAAGGATCTACATATGATTTTTATTGATTTATAGAAAGCATGATAAAGTACCAAGAGAAATTGATGTAGAACTAAATGCCTAAAATGAATGAAATAAGATTATTGCACGATTCCTTGTTTAGAACATTAACGATACAATCATTAGCAAGTGAAACGATAATAGAAAACAAGAAAGGGGCGCCTACGCTTAGGCCAAACAATCTTGCTAAACACTTGGATAATCAAATTAATTGAAAAAGTAACAACATGCGAAGGAGATAGACTTTCAACAAAAATTCCTAATCTAACAATAAGATTAGAAACATAGGAGGTTAACTCAAGCCCTACGTTTACTAGGCTTAGCAAAAATAAGTGAACGAGATCGTCATGAATCAATTCAACCCACAAGAGTTAGTTAAACGATGAAAACACATGAGTAGGAAGATTAAGAAAACCTTTGCTCGATGTAGACAAGGCCGGAATCTTGCTCCGGGTCAGCCATCCATGCAAGAAGGGCTGTTTTGCTCCACGAGAGTGTTGGACAGCAATGGAGGAACCTCCTAGTAGTGCCACAGTGAAGGGAAACCTGCTGGAGATGGTGGGCAGCAAGCTGTCCTTCAATGGACAGCAGTTTGAGTTAAATCCGGGTGGTGGGAAGGCAAGGTCTTGATGCAGAATTTTCTGGCAGCAACCTAGGAGAGCAGGTTTCAGGAGTTTGGATGGATTTGAGGAGCAGTTTTGGAAGGAGAGACTAATAGAGAGGTAGGGAGAGGGGACGGCTGGTTGGGGGGAATTGGAAATTTAATTTAGCTGTTAGGAAAGAGCATTAAATTAGCTAGGGAAAAGAAAGAAAGGGTAGAAGAAGGCGGGGCGGGGGGGGGGGGGGGGGGGGCGGGAGCCGCGGCTAGATGAGGAGGTGGGGTAGGGGTGTTGATTACCTTCAATGACTCCTAAATAAAGAAAGAGGATTTAACTTAAATCCCTCCAATAAATTCAGATTTCTTTGATTGAAATCTGATTTAATACTTTCCTAACATAGATTTCCTATTTTAGGAAAGTATTCACATTCAAATCAATTTGAGTTTTGAATTTGAAAACTATTCTAATTGGAATTTCTCAAATTTGGAAGGCATTTACTTTGGAAAGTGAGCTAAGGGGATGGGTTGGGAAAAGGCATGGCTGGCGGCTAGCTTGGGCTAGAGGGGTTTGGTGGTTAGGGCTAAGGAGGAATTAGGGGAAAGGTTTATATAGGTGGATGGTGGGATCTGCTTGGGTGGTGACTGGCGGTTTAAGGGGAGGAGGGGGCCGGCGGTTGTGGTGGTGGTGGGGAACAAGGCCGGCAGTGGTGAGGGGGAAGGCAAGGTGGCCGGCTTAGGAGGAAAACAGAGGAAGGAAATTCAACAAAGGTAAAGAACCACGAACCCGGCCATCTCCAAGGTTGGTGGGTGATCCAAATTCCCTCTCCTAGGAATCTCTCTCCAAACACTCTCAAAATCTCACAAAGAGTTTAAGCAAATGAAAATTTGATTATTTCTTCATTACATGAAAAGAGAACAATGGGCCTATATATAGCCTCATACAATGACTCAATAAAGTAAAAGAAGGCAACGCCCTAAGGGCTTACAAACAACCTCCCGTAAGTAAGGGATAAAATGGAAAATACTAAAAAACAAATACATCATGACATAATAATAAAGAAAATAAATAATACAACTCAGAAATATATCGACTCAACCGTGGCCGTAGATCGACGACCACGTCTCTGATAGACCTTCCATGTTCTGATGTCCCCATCAGAAGTGCTATGGAGAGTTCTAGAAAAAAAGGGGTTAATAATGCTTATATTCAAGTCATTAAGAATATGTATGCAGGAGCTCTTACTTGTGTTCAAACACAAGATGGTTTGACCAAGTATTTTCCTATTTTAGTTGGATTACATTATGGATCAGCCTTAAGCCCATATCTTTTGCTTTAGTCATGGATGCTCTCACTAAACATTTGAAGAGGTTGTACGTATTGTATGCTTTTTGCTGATGATATTCTTCTTGTTGATAAGACTAGAGAGGGAGTTGAAGGTAACTTGAATTATGGAGGTCAACCTTAGAGTCTAAAGGTTTTCATTTGAGTAGATTTAAAATTGAATATATGAAGTATAATTTTAGTAATAATAGATCTAGTGGAGAGATTGTAACTTTAGATGATCAAGTTATTAATAAGAGTACACATTTTAATGAGGAGGTGGGGTAGGGGTGTTGATTACCTTCAATGACTCCTAAATAAAGAAAGAGGATTTAATTTAAATCCCTCCAATAAATTCAGATTTCTTTGATTGAAATCTGATTTAATACTTTCCTAACATAGATTTCCTATTTTAGGAAAGTATTCACATTCAAATCAATTTGAGTTTTGAATTTGAAAACTATTCTAATTGGAATTTCTCAAATTTGGAAGGCATTTACTTTGGAAAGTGAGCTAAGGGGATGGGTTGGGAAAAGGCATGGCTGGCGGCTAGCTTGGGCTAGAGGGGTTTGGTGGTTAGGGCTAAGGAGGAATTAGGGGAAAGGTTTATATAGGTGGATGGTGGGATCTGCTTGGGTGGTGACTGGCGGTTTAAGGGGAGGAGGGGGCCGGCGGTTGTGGTGGTGGTGGGGAACAAGGCCGGCAGTGGTGAGGGGGAAGGCAAGGTGGCCGGCTTAGGAGGAAAACAGAGGAAGGAAATTCAACAAAGGTAAAGAACCACGAACCCGGCCATCTCCAAGGTTGGTGGGTGATCCAAATTCCCTCTCCTAGGAATCTCTCTCCAAACACTCTCAAAATCTCACAAAGAGTTTAAGCAAATGAAAATTTGATTATTTCTTCATTACATGAAAAGAGAACAATGGGCCTATATATAGCCTCATACAATGACTCAATAAAGTAAAAGAAGGCAACGCCCTAAGGGCTTACAAACAACCTCCCGTAAGTAAGGGATAAAATGGAAAATACTAAAAAACAAATACATCATGACATAATAATAAAGAAAATAAATAATACAACTCAGAAATATATCGACTCAACCGTGGCCGTAGATCGACGACCACGTCTCTGATAGACCTTCCATGTTCTGATGTCCCCATCAGAAGTGCTATGGAGAGTTCTAGAAAAAAAGGGGTTAATAATGCTTATATTCAAGTCATTAAGAATATGTATGCAGGAGCTCTTACTTGTGTTCAAACACAAGATGGTTTGACCAAGTATTTTCCTATTTTAGTTGGATTACATTATGGATCAGCCTTAAGCCCATATCTTTTGCTTTAGTCATGGATGCTCTCACTAAACATTTGAAGAGGTTGTACGTATTGTATGCTTTTTGCTGATGATATTCTTCTTGTTGATAAGACTAGAGAGGGAGTTGAAGGTAACTTGAATTATGGAGGTCAACCTTAGAGTCTAAAGGTTTTCATTTGAGTAGATTTAAAATTGAATATATGAAGTATAATTTTAGTAATAATAGATCTAGTGGAGAGATTGTAACTTTAGATGATCAAGTTATTAATAAGAGTACACATTTTAAATATCTTGGGTCTATTGTTCAGGGTGACGGAGAAATAGATGGGATATTATTAATAGAATTCAAATTGGATGGATGAAGTGGAGAAATGCATCGAACTTGTTGTGTGATAGAAAAGTACCCCTTAAACTTAAGAGGAAATTCTATAAGATGGTGGTTAGACCTGCAATGCTTTAAGGTGCAAAATGTTGGCTATTAAAAGAGAATCATAATATTAAGTTAAGTGTTGCAGAGATGATGATGCTCAGGTGGATGAGTGGCTTTACTCTTAGAGACAGGATATGAAATGAGCATACACATGAAAGGTTGGAGTAGCTCCAGTGGAAGATAAGATTAGAGAGAGTCGCCTTAGATGATTTGGTCACATAAAATGGAGGCCTTCCGATGACCCGGTTAGAAAACTAGATATATTAGATTTGACCTATATTAAGAAAAATAGAGGTAGACCTAAAAAGACTTGGTTAGAAAATATTAAAAATGACCTTTCTTTATTAGAAAAATGGAGGCCTTCCATAAAAAGCGCTCTTTCTGCTGTCCATTTCAGATCCGAAGCTAAACTCTAGCAAAATAGTCATTTTCCACTTTTAACTCCCTCAATGTCACCACCTTGCACTCACTAAGGGATGCTATTCTGATTTCCTTGTTCATAACTGTTTGGATAAAATGTGGTTTCATCCCATGCCCTTCCATACATCTCAAATCTCATTACAAATAATTTTTTCTTTCTTTAGTGTCATCTTATCTTGAACAATCAATACAGCTAAAATTAGGGGTGTCAATAAATAACCCAATCCACCTACCCAACCTGGACCCGACCTGAAAATCCAAATTCATGTTGACCCATATAATAATCGGGTCAAATTTGGGTCATGCAATCCAACCTATTTATTAAACATTTAGGGTTCGGGTTGACCCACCAACCCGATTTTGACATGAAGATGGTCCATTTAATATATTTTTTCTTAAATTCTTTTATTTGTTAATATAATCTTCTTATTTTTTATCAATTAACCTAAAATCTATAGTTAATAAGTTAATAAATTTTTTTAAAAATTTAAATAGGTTATCGGGTCAAGTTCAAGTTGCTAGCGGGTTAAGTTTGGGTCCATGTTTTTTACCTGTTTATTAAACAGATTGGGTTCTTGTTGATCAGATTAGATTTGGGTCAATTTTAGGTCGGACCTAAACCCAACCTGTTTTGACACCCATAGCTAAAATCACCTCCATGCACCTTTTCTACATATTTATGAGCAGCTGCTATTACATAATGCAATAATTATTGGTAAAAAAATTACCAAAACTAAGGAAAATAGGAAATAGAAGCACCCGCATTTAACGATTCTTCAAATAAAATTTAAATGTGGCCGTGAAAACATCATGGTAGTTATTTTATACAGTGAGTTAAGCAAAACATTGGGGGAAAAAACACTTCACCTGCTTGGAAGGACCTCAAAGCCAACAATACGGCCATCATCACCATCCAAATCTTTATGGTACATGACTTTAAAGCTCAAGTGGTTATTGAGATAATATTTTTTATCCTTAGTCTGAAGAATAAAAACATGCGTTAAATATATGATACAAGAATAAATCTCCAACAGAGCTAGAAACAGGCAATTTTATATATTTCCTAGCAAACCTTTATACCCACTCGAAAACCATGCTCATAAGTGAGAGCATGATTTCCATCTTTCCTTTGCCTAGGAACTGCAACGGGCAGATTATCCAAGATCCTACAAAATGCAATACATTCTTGACAAGTGGGATAAATACAAAAATAAAGAAAAAAAAAAACTAAGGCAATTATTGTTGTAATCTCAGAACAACACTTAGAGCAGTAATGAGATATGAACTTACATATTAACTCGATATTCATCATCGATTTTCTCTTTGAATTTCTTCGCAGCTTTTTGGGTAAGCTTTGCACGACATGCAACTTTGCAAGTCTGGTCCATCCTCATTTTAAACTGACAAATAGGATAAATGACAAACAAATGTTAACAAGCAGTTGTAAGAACGTTTTCCTCATTACCTTCCTAAGGGAAAACAATTATACCAACTTCAAAAGTTCCCCATTTATAACTGCAAAACATAGCCTGACAAGAATTTTAACTGATGAAAAAGACTTACTACATAAACAGAATTCTCAATGCGATCACCACGAAGAACCTCCCCGAGATTCTCTGCACTATTCATGATTTTGGAGGGTTTACAATAATCTAAGAAATAGTAGACATATGGAAGTTGTGTCTTTGTAGATGAAAGCTTATTCACTTTCACTTGTAGTTCATCACCCTATGTTTGCAAAACAAAAATAAATTATTCAGCCAATTACAACAATTGATTCACTACTGCTACATTTTTAAAATGCAGATTCATACCTCAAAAACATACAAGAAAATCTTATGAATGCAATTCATGAAATGAAAAAAATTCAACATGAATGATATAAAAGGTATCAAAAGATGCCAAACAAACATAAATGGATATTCAGATTGTAAAACATAGATATGAAAAGCTTTTGCATTGAACCATATAACTCAACAAACATTTTATGAATTCCTTCGAATTAAAATTTCCACATAAGAGATTGTTGAAACAATACAGCTCATCAGATTAAAACATTTTAGATATTGATATAAAATTTCAATTTCAACTACATAAAAGATTATTGAAACAATACAGTCATCATATTGAAACATTTTGGACATTGATATAATATTTCAATTTAGACCAACCGATAAAGCACAAAGTGACAAACTGTTGTGAGCCATTAGCTTTCATGGTTGTGGCATGACCATTAGCGGATTTACAGTGCGGGCTCTAGGGGCACGAGCCCCACACTGGTCAAACGAATCTGCTCTGATTCAATCTGTATATACATTAAAAAAAATGCATTCGCCTTAATCAAATTACTAAACCTAAATTTTTCTCCGTCTGCATATCGTCTAGGTTCCGCCTCCGTGTGCCTTCCAGTTTTTCAGATACAATTAGTTTTTTTTTCCTTGTCAACAACGTTTCCTGCAGCTGGACCCTAGAGTCTTCCACCGAGAGAGCCTCAATTCTTCCTGCACACTCTGCAGTCGGCCGCTCGGAAGCCTCCCAAGTCTCTTAAGCAATGGCAGATCGAGTGTTACATGCTATGATGATGCTATGGTGCGAAGCAATGGTCGATATAATGGCAGATCCAACAATATAGGAGATGTCTCTCTTTAAGAACTCTTTAATTTATTTGTTTTAGAAAGCAAGAGTACTATTCTTGAAGAGAAGAATCATGGTGATGCTATTTTCTTTAATTGAAGCCTGCAGGATAAAACTATATACTCTTTTTTTTTTATAATTGTGTGTTGGAATCTGTCTGGAGGTAAAAGTTGCAAGCTTTACTGCAAGAAGGACCCTAATGTTGCAGTAATTAGCAATATTTTCTTTATAATCTCACTTAAAATAATTGCTATTGAATTACATTGATTATCACTTTTCAATTTTTTTAGTTCATAGAAAGTTTATAGAAGTGACAATAATAAATTGGAGTCATGTACGGCATTGAGAGGATTGCAATTTTTTATTCAAGGAAATTTTTATTTTTTAAAAGTCATATTTGAATAAGAAATCAAATAGTTTAGTATAAAATTTATTAAATAGTTTTTTATTTATATTAGATATGGAGATATACTTTAAAAGAAAAGCAAAGAAGATGTACATGACACTATATGTGGTGATAACAATGCACAATCCAAACAAATTCATTTAGAAATCAATTATGATGATAGCCCTGCAAATCTCAAATTAAGAAAAAAAAATTGATTATCATCCAAATGAGAGAGATATGGTGTGAATATATTATTTACTGAAAGGGTCATGTCAGCCTCGTGATCATGATTTTCCATGTACGCAAATAGGAAATAAATTGCGAAGATTTAATCACGCATGATTTGATAAACACAAAGGCTGATTAGAGTATAATATAACAAAAGATATAGCTTATTGTTTATTTTGTTCTCTTTATAGACCTGATTTAGAGTGCAAGCAAGCAGTGATAGTTTTGACAAAAAAAGATTTAGAAATTGGAAGAAGAATGATCGATTTCAAGTTCATATATTGGTAAAGTTATCAGTGCTCAGAATATTACTTCAAGTAAATGTGAAGATTTAATGAACAAAGAACATGATATTAAATTTTCTTTTGAAAGACCTTTTGATCAAAATCGTCATGATTATCGAATACGTCTAACTGTTAGTATAGATTACATACATTTCCTTTTACAACAAGATTTAGCTTTTCATGATCATGATGAATCCTAAGAGTCTGGGAATCAGCAAAAAAAATTTGAACTTCTGCACTTTCTTGCATGCCACAATGAAGGCATGAGAAAGGTTTTCTTGGATAATGCTCTGCAAAATAATAAACTAATTGCTCCTGAAATCCAAAAAGAAATTACACATGCCACTACTATTGAGACTTCGAATATCATAATTAATGAACCAGGCAACAATTTATTCACAATTTTATTGAATGAATCACGAGATATATCAATCAAACAAGTTGCAGGATTATGCATGTAGAAGAGATGTCTGCTTTAACATTGAAAAAAAGCCATTGAATCACTTTTAGCAAAATCACGATTACGTGAACAATGTTATGATAGAGCTAGGAATATGCGTGGTGAGTTTAATGGGCTAAATACTTAGATCATGAAAGAAAATAGTTCAATTTATTACATATCAGCTACAACTAACACTGATTGGTGTGACTAAAAATTATGTCCAAGCTACTTCACTTTTCAATATAATTTTTAATATGATAAATATTATTTGGATTTCATGCATAAGAAGAGAAATAGCTTGGGTTGCACCTCGAGGCGTACGCTTTGTCTGCCTTTTTAAACGATGTTTATATATATTTTTTATTAAAATTTATCTAAATCCTAAACTAAATCCCCAAACAAATCACAGCTTTCATGCAACCTCGAGCCACAGCTACTTCCTCTTGACTGCCTCGATCTCCAACCCATCACATTTGCTGCAGCAACCACTATCGTAGCTAACGTAAGGGATCACTTGAAAATCGCACACCACCACCACCTCCTACGCTAAGAATGTTGGAATATTAATCTCATCTTTATGTTGATGAAAAATATTTATGAAAGAGGACAATACAACAACAACATCAAGCATTTATCCCACTAAGTGGGATCGGCTACATGAATCCTTTTTTTTCATTGTCCTATTCAGAGTCAAATTCTCATTTAAATCTAATAAAGTAAGGTCATTCCTAATATTTTTTAACCAAGTCTTTTTAGGTCTAACATAAGCCAAATCAAATACATCGACTTTCCTAACCGGATCATCGGAAGGTCACCATTTTATGTGACCAAACCATCTAAGGCGACTCTCTCTAATCTTATCTTCCACTGGAGCTACTCCAACCTTTTCACATATATGCTCATTTCGAATCCTATCTCTAAGAGTAAAGCCACTCATCCACCTGAGCATTCTCATCTTTGCAACACTTAATATTATGCTTCTCTTTTAATGGCCAACATTCTGCACCATAAAGCATTGTAGGTCTCACCACCATCTTATAGAATTTTCCCTTGAGTTTGAGAGACTTTTTTATCACACAACAAGCCCGATGCATTCCTCCACTTCAACCATCCAACTTGAATTCTACTAATAATATCCACATCTATTTCACCATCACTCTGAACAATAGACCCAAGATATCAAAAATGTGTAGTCTTATCAATGACTTGATCGCCCAAAGTCACAATCCCCCACTAGATATATTACTACTAAAATTATACTCCATATATTTAGTTTTAGATCTACTCAAACGAAAACCTTTAGACTCTAAAGTTGACCTCCATAATTCAAGTTTACCTTCAACTCTCTCTCCAGTCTTATCAACAAAAAGAATATCATCAGCAAAAAACATACACCAAGGTACAACCTCTTGCAAATGTTTAATGAGAACATCCATGACTAAAGCAAAAAGATATGGGCTTAAGTCTGATCCTTGATGTAATCCAACTGAAATAGAGAAATACTTGGTCAAACCATCTTATGAAAGAGGACAATAACTGAAATAAATGAAGAAGCGGATTGAGAGACATTGGACTCCACAGGATGAGGCATGAGAAACTAATTTGTTATAACTACGACTCAAATAAAAACCCCCTCAGTGGTGACAGTGCAGTTAATTTCTGAGTTGTTGCCAACTATTTCAGCCTTTTTTAGGAATTAAATGTGAATGAGTATGGAGCGGAGAAAGAAAGAATTTGGAGTTAAATTTGATATTATATGATACTTTTATATAATTCTTATATTTAACATTATTTTGTTCATGTAATATTTGAATTTCAATTCTATTTCACACAATTTATCACTTATCATTTTACATCTTATACGATTTTTTATTTTATTCATGTTAATTTATTACTTCATAGTTCAATAAAAAGTTAATATGTCATTCGTTAACATATTATTTAATCATTATATAAGAAATTATTTTTAACTTTTATTTTTACTTTACGCAATTTTTTTGATTTTGAGGCTTATGCCTCAAAACACCTTGAGGCCTACGCCTCATCTCATGAACAAAAAATACTCAATATCCAATTGTACAATTTTAAACCTTGGAAAAAGCTTCTGAGAAGACAGTTAAATTATATTACAGTTGCACAAAAAAACTATATAGCTTCGTCCACATCCCGAGTAATTCCCTTGACAGCATGTCACATGCTCTACTGTCTTATAAAAGTTTTATCTAATTTCCCTCTATTAATCACTTTCCAGACTATTTGAAACTTCCAACATAAAGACTCAGTCTATAAAACCGGCAATTTTCAACCAACTATTTTGAAATACAAATCTAAACTAAACAATCAGTTAATATTTAATATAATATTATTCAGGTAAACTGGGATGTTCTGGCTCCACTGAAACAACAATCTACGGGCTCCAGATGAAACGTATAGATTCCTATAATATTTTACGTGTTCGTAACAAATCCAACTGCAGAACATTCATCAAGAAAACAACAAGCCAACCGACAGCCAAACATCAAACATTGTGAGTATCCATTTACGAAGCAAAATAGCTATCAAGCTACATCTCCAGAAAAAAAAAATCAATCAAATTTTGAAACAAACATAGCAAGATTTACAGTAGCAGCAGCCAAATTTTGATTAAACAACCACGCATTGCACAATGGGAAAAAAATCACAAACATGCCATCTCAAAACAAGAAAACAAAACTGAGTCCACCCATCACAAGTCTAGATCCCAAAGAAAAAACAAAATAAGATTGCAGATCTCCTAACGAAACTCAAGAGACCACGTAAACCTAGCAGATCCGAATAGTTTCCAATACGAAATTAAACTATAAAAAAAGGGCATTACGTTCTGGAAATCGCGAGGTACGACTCCGGGAAGGTAGAAGGCCAGTGATGATTCCCATAGAAGTAGAAGAATAAATGAAATTGGAACGGCGGCGGCCGCGATCCTCCGGTGATACCCCATGGAGAGAAAGAGAGAGCGAGAGAATGCCGAAGAAAATTTGCGAAAGAGGGCAAGAATTATTAGAGGTTGGTTGCTATGCTGTAACAATTTATTAAGAATTAAGAAGCAGAAATTTATTAAATTTATTTTGTGATTAACATATTTCAAATTTTTAATAAATATAAATTTTCAAAAAAAAAATTAATATTTTTTTGTTCAGCACATACTAACAAATTTTGGCGGATCGCTCCATTTGGGTTCGTGTGGGACCCGCTATTATCTCTGTTGCGGATACGGTACATATTTTGGAAAGAATTGGCTAAAATAATTAAATATTTATTTCACAATTATATATTTATAGGAGCTGCTTATTTGCAATTATTTAGGATATTTGATAATTCAAATATAATGTGAATGAAAATATTATATTTTGATTTTTTTTTCAATTTTAATTGATTATAAAATAAATTTATGACATTTTTTTATTTTATTAGTTGAAAAATTACCTCTTGATTTTAATCTAGTACACCAGCAATAATATTCATATCTAATATAAATGAAAACCACAACAGGCAAAGTGGTTGTTTTTTGTGGGGATATTAAGGTCAATTAAGGTTTCATTTGACATGACCTTTTTATTAATTTCTAAATCAGTTTTTTAATACAAAATTATAAACTAAAAGTCAATTTTTTTTTATCGTCCCAAATGAAGGCTAGGACAAACTCACACACACATCACATACTCAAGACTCGAATTCAAAAGCTCTTAGTTGGTAGTCAAAGCTCTCAACGAACAGATCAAAATGAGTTGTGTTGCAAGGTGTTTGTAGAAAGATGATAGAAACTGTTGGCGCTATGATGGTTGAGATAGTTAACCCCTATATCAAGCTCATAGATGGCTCGACTTTGGAGAAAGTCAGCGAGCGCTGACTATCACAATAAGGGGCATTGCAAAGGATAATTGCGAGGGTTGATGGTTGGTTGCTAGCAAAAGACGGTTGTGAGGAATTTCGCTAGGAACAATTGTGAGGATTTGTTTGGTTCTGTGGGCTTACAAATGTCATGTCTCACAAATTTGTCAGATTTAAGCTTCGTTTGAGACAGCTTTTTTCATGCTTTCTAAAATATTTTTTTAGCTCGAAAATTTCTAGTTTTATAAGTTCATAAAACACTCAAAATGATTTAATAAGTGTATTATTAGAAATACCTTATGTGAGATATATCGTATAAATAATAAATTTGCTATAAATGTGCTATTTCTCTAATGAGATCGAAATACAATCTTCTTTTCTGCATATGTTACTAGTTTATGTTAAAAAATATTGATGTAATATATAATTATATGTGATATTTAAACACAGTAAAAAATTGTTTCATGAGTTATTTTCCTTTTGTGATTGTATTTTTTTTTAAAAGGTTGTACCAAGATATCGGTTGAAAACTATTGAATTTTATTTTAAAATTAATATAAGATAATCTATTTATATGTAATACTAATCATAAAAACAAATTTTAAAGTTTTGCAAACCATATAATATTTATAGGATGATACTTGACAATATTATCGTTGGATTTAAATTTATTCGTGAAAGACACTCGATCATATGAGCAAGTCAAAACAAAGAGTGTGCGAGTGACCCGAAAAATAGAGAGAGAGAGAGAGAGAGAGAGAGAGAGAGTTGTGTAATACTTAAGCAATTGTGAGTATTTAAGATGGCAATGTATCTACTATATCAGTCAAAAAGTTCATCACACGGTTCCAAAATGTTCATCATCATCATTTATTTATAGATTTCTAATGGCTACATGAAAGACTACACGAGAAAAAGTAAAATAAGTACAACATTGTAGATTATTCTAAACATGCGTCGCCTCCTAATTGACAGAAAGAGGGTGAGGCTGGAAGGCTTTTGGGGAATTATTTTTTAGCGAGTACAACATTACCAAGTTGACAAGGGCAGGTGTGCTTGGTTGAGCACAGATATAAGAGGGAACCGGCTATTGGGGAGTGGGTTGATGTGGTTAGTGAATTGTATGGGAGCTGCGAGATCACTTGCGTAGAGAGAGATTAGTGGGTTGCTATGAAGGGAGAGCTTTGACTCAGATGATCGTGGCGAGTATAACTGAGAGTCCTATGAATAGGCACATTCATGAAACTAAGTTTGATGAAATTGTTTGCCCTAAGAGGAGAGCGAGAGTGACTGAGATATGATCTAGACATGTGGTAAGTGTTGAGTTATGAAATCATCAATTTACCTCGTATGGGGCGCGCTCAGGGAAGGCCCAAGCGAGTCACATTTGTTGGTCGCTTTGGGCAACCTTTTACTTATCCAAGTGGGCCCTCTAGGAGAGCAATTTCCTCTATTATGACCCATCGGCTACTTGTTAGAAATCTGTGAGGCATACAAGAGTACATAATTATTTTTCATTTTTTTTAATAAGTTCAATATCTATGAACATTAGTTTAATATCTTGGTCTGATAGGGATATTCATAGTGCGGTTGTTGTTTTTTCAAGGTCAATATTAAGAGCGAATGTTCAATTTCATTAATGAACTAGAGATTTACAGTATGGTGCAGTCAAAAGGACAAAAAATATTTATTTATTTATTTTTGGAACGGGGAGTATCATCCCCCTGCCACCTCAGCTTGTGAGGCGCATGACGATGTCCACTAATCTCCTCGGTCGACCTAGCGGTGGCACCCACACCAGAAACCCCCGGGCCAACACTTTATTGGTCCCCACCTAAGAGGCGCGGCCGTAGTGGGGTGGATTCGAACCCGAGATGGGAGGTTCTCAATCGTGCTCTCCCACCAACCACCCTAAGCCTCCGTGGGTGACAAAAATTATCATAATTGTGAAAAAAAAAATGATAAAACCCACAAAAGAGAAGAAACCAAATTAAGATGATTAAAGAAGAAAGAAACCCGGATACAATTAAAAAGTTGAAGGTGCACGCAAAATCATGTGAAGAGAACGCCAAACCCCACGATTGCCGAAAAGCCATCCGGTGGAGGTGGCAAAATTGATAAACACAGTCTTCCAAGAAAGGAAATCGGGACTTATCATTATCCAGCAAGACTCCATCAAAATGCATTGAGGATTAAGGTCAGCTAGGAGAAAGCTTCATGGGAGAGTGTGAAGTCTGTGCATTTTGTACTGATCCAACAGACTGATCCGGTAGATAGGTTGACATAGATATAAGTTAGAGATATTATCAATTTAGATGGTGTGCTGAAGGTGATTATATCTTATCTTGACTATCATTTTGCCTCTATGTTATGGAGAGGTATTCAATAGGGACTGGCTTCGAAATTGCACTTTAATATGACTTTTCATCCACAGATAGACGGACAGTCTAAGAGTACTATTCAAGTATTGGAGGATCTTCTGAGAGTCTATGATTTGGATTGGGGGGTACTTGGGAGGATTACATTCCACTGATAGAATTTGCTTATAACAGCTATCAATCCAACATAGATATGGCTCCTTATAAAGCTTTGTATAGTAGAACCCATTTGTCTTTAACAGAGGTGGATGATAGACATGTGATAGAGCAAGCTTTTATGAATAAAATTACAACAAAGATCCATCTGATCAAACAAAGATTGAAGTCCGTACAAGATAAACAGAAGAAATATTATTATCATAAATGCATAATTGTTAAGTTTTTAATTGGTGATTTTATTTATATCAAAATCAGTCATATGAAAGGTGTCAACAAATTTGGATACATTTGATCTTTTGAGGTAATTAAGAGGATTGATGGTTCTACAAGCTACTGCTACTTTTTTTTTTTTACTGCTACTTGATCATATATGTTATGCCTCAAAATCTAATTTGAAAAAATTCTTTCTTGTATCTTTTATTAAATAATAGTTAGAGTTATATAATTTTATTTATCAATAATAGAATCATATATCAGTGAAAGTAAATTCTATTGATATAAACATTCATATGCATTTATATTCATTGAATCAAAAAAAATTATATACAATACTCAGGAATCATACAATCACAATATATCATTATATTCCTGAGTATAAAAAAATAACTAAAACAAAAGGAACTGAACCTGAGGAATCCTAATCAGCCTAAACATATAATTTAAATTTATAATTTATAATTGTATAAATAGGCAAATTTTAAATTAATTGAATAATTAATTTAGATTTTATTATGGTTCAATAATAATTTAATTAATATTTAAAAAATATGTATTATAAGTTTTTAAAAAAATACTAAAAATTTAGCTTTAAAAGCAGTAAGAAAGCTGTCCAGCCTAAATTATACTAGTGGTTATTATTGATAATCCGATGGCCCACCCGATGCAATAAATAGAGGGTTAGAGCAATAATGGAAAAGCTCTGTTATGGATATGCCACCAAAACGGGTTGAATTCTTACCTTGGACAAAATTTTCTCATAACACCTCACTCAGTACACACAACAACGAGATTATCTCCATTTCAAATCCTCCATGGCAAAGCTTCTCCGTCTATTATACCATATGACTATTATAACACCAATGAGGAGGCAGTTGATGTGTTTTTATTTTTTTTTATTGACTTTAGTGACCTTAGCATCCTAAATGAAAATAAGGATTTCTTTTTTTATCGGCGTATTAGTAAAACCGAAGTTAGAGAGGCTTTAAAGAAAATGAAGTGTGGAAAAGCTGTTGGACCTGATGATATCCCAATAGAGATGTGGAAATGCTTAGGAGATGAAGGAATTTCTTGGCTAACTAAACTTTTTAATAATATTTTGAAGACTAAAAAGATGCCAGATGAGTGGAGAATGAGTGTATTGATTCCTATTTATAAGAATAAAGGTGATGCACAAGATTGTGCGAATTATAGAGGAATTAAGTTAATGTGTCACACTTTAAAACTATGGGAGCGAGTTATGGAGCGTAGGCTGCGGCGTGATACTAATGTTTCTCAAAATCAATTTGGATTCATGCCTGGTAGGTCTACTATGGAAGCCATACATTTATTGAGAGGTTTGATGGAGAAATATAGGGAGAATAAGGAGGATCTACATATGATATTTATTGATTTAGAGAAAGCATATGATAAAGTTCCAAGAGAAGTGCTATGGAGAGTTCTTGAAAAGAAAGGAGTTAATAATGCTTATATTCAAATCATTAAAGATATGTATGAAGGAGCTACTACTTGTGTTCAAACACAAGGTGGTTTGACCAAGTATTTCCCTATTTCGGTTGGATTACATCAAGGATCAGCTTTAAGCCCATATCTTTTCGCGTTAGTCATGGATGTTCTCACTAGACATTTACAAGAGGATGTACCCTGGTGTATGCTTTTTGCTGATGATATTCTTCTTGTTGACAAGACTAAAGAGGGAGTTGAAGGTAAACTTGAAGTATGCAGATCAACCTTAGAGTCTAAAGGTTTTCGCTTGAGTAGATCTAAAACTGAATATATGGAGTGTAATTTTAGCAGTAATAGACCTAGTGAGGGGATTGTGACTTTGGGCGATCAAGTCATTAATAAGAGTACACGTTTTAGATATCTTGGATCTATTGTTCAGAGTGATGGTGAAATAGATGGGGATGTTATCAGTAGAATTCAAGTTGGATGGTTGAAGTGGAGGAATGCATCGGGCTTGTTGTGTGATAGAAAAGTCCCCCTTAAACTTAAGGGAAAATTCTATAAGATGGTGGTGAAACCTGCAATGCTTTATGGTGCAGAATGTTGGCCATTAAAAGAGAAGCACAATACTAAGTTATGTGTTGCGGAGATGAGGATGCTTAGGTGGATGAGTGGATTTACTCTTAGAGACAGGATACGAAATGAGCATATACGTGAAAAGGTTGGAGTAGCTCCAGTGGAGGATAAGATTAGAGAGAGTCGCCTTAGATGGTTTGGTCACATAAAACGGCGGCCTTCCGATGACCCAGTTAGGAAAGTAGAGGTATTAGATTTGACTTATGTTAAGAAAGGTAGAGGTAGACCTAAAAAGACTTGGTTAGAAAATATTAGAAATGATCTTTCTTTATTAGATTTAAACGAGAATTTGACTTTTAACAGGACACATTGGAGAAAAAGGATTCATGTAACCGACCCGACGTAGTGGGATAAAGGCTTGATGTTGTTGTTGTTTTTTTTTTTTTTTTTTTTTTTTTTTTTTGACAGTTAGGGGATTCGAGCCTGGATGAGATGGGAGGAATGTGTTCCGTCGACCACTCGGCCGCAGACCCTATCTCAATTGATGTGTTATTGAAGGCAGAGATAAAGCATTGACGCAACCAAAAACCGACCTACACCACACAGAGAATCTTATGAAGCAGTTAGCGGACAAACATCTCAGAGAATAAAGTTTTGCAGTGGGTGATCAAATGAGAGCTAGATTACAGCCTTATCGATAATCATCAATAGCTACACAGCCTTTTAACAAATTGAAGATGATTTTATGAACAATTTGGATGAAAGCAAAGATTGGTCCGACGACTTACAAGTTGGGATTTCTGGAAACAAGTAAAATACATCCAGTTTTTGCCATATTGTTCTGCAAAGATTTCAATTTACACCCAGCTACACTATCAGTACCATTAATAGAGGGCCAACCACTACCGCTACCAAAAGGTTTTCCTAACCAGCGATCCCTTTTTCATAACAACCAACAGGTTATGCAATACTTACTTCAATGGAAGGTTTGACACCAGACAGACAACTCTTCTTAGATTTCTGCAAAAGAATTACAGCCGGTCTATCCAAACTTTGATCTTAAGAACAAGGTCACCGTTATGGAAGGGAGTGCTGATATGAATCTGGCAACAACAAGAACAGGCGCCGAAAACAGGGCACAAAAACAGCACAGCTTGGTTGACCGATATGTTGGTTGAGTGTAACTATCTCTTGTTGTTATCATATTTGTCAGGTGCAAACTGGAGTTTAGTAGAAATTGACATTTGTAATATAGCTAGTTGAGTCTGTTGTAATCGTTTTCCGGCGGTCAATTGACAGCTAATCTTGTAATCTTTTTTCCCAAATACTATACATAAAGAGAAAATCAACGCTGGGTAGTTGGGAGTGACAAGCCACTCGAAGTGCTCCAGTTGGGACCAAGAACCCAAAATCTTTGAAGCACAAATCGACCCAAATGCTGGTGAACATCGATCGTGGAAGCCATTGCCAATTGTGCCAACAAAGATGGTGAGGGAGACAGATAGTCATAGGAGGTTGACTGGCAGTGGAAGATGAAGAGGTGAAGTGCAGTGTGGTTACAATTAAGATGGTTGAGAAGGATTTGGAGCCGAAAACTAAACTTAAATAACCACCATATGGCAAACAGATCATCAACAACTTAAAACTAATCACAGAGTTAACAACCTACAGATCTTTCAACAAAAAATATGAAGAGAAATGAAAACGCACCATTTAGACAAAAAGAAGAGTGGGAAAAAATTTGGGGAAAATAGTTAAAGCTAGAGGTGTCAATAAGTGACCCGACTTATGGCTATCAATCAAACCCCAAAAATTCTAGTCAAGCTTGACCCGTTTAGTCAAGAGGTCGGGTTCAGGTTGGATTTTCTGACACATTTATTAAACGGGTTGAATTCAAGTTGGCCCATGAATTCATTTTTAACCCGAAAATGATCCATTTAATATTTTTTATCCTTAAATTTTTTTAGTTATGAGTATAATCTTCTTATTTTTTTATCAAATATTTTAAGCTTTATAGTTAACAAGTTATTAAAAAAATTAAACAAAAATAGGTTAAAAGGGTCAGTATTTTTGACCCATTTATTAAACTTGTCGAGTTTGAGTTGACTAGATTTGATTCGAACTTTACACAGACCCAAACCCGACCCATCAACACATTTAACACCCCCTAGTTAAAGTTCTATAATCACAACACAAAAATAGATAACCACAAGTAAAAATCCCTTTCTTCCAAAAAACCGGCGATGAAAACCGTAGAATAGTAGTAATTAAAACATCCAAAATACGTTGCTGAAATAGGTCTGCAAGAGCTGCCAGACAAGAACATGAATGATGCGCATCACAGGCATTCGTGACATATAAATCACACAGAAAATCATGAAAACTGCATTAATTTGTGAATGACCGAACAAAAGGGATTTGAGTCTAAATCAAACCTATACAAGTAAAAAATTAGAAAGCAAACATCCAACAATATCAAAACTTCTACGCTTCAATAAATCCTGAAATGAATACCTAAATCGTCCAGAACTATGATGCCGGAGAAGTCCTACTGCTAGTCTCCCCAACAGCCGCATACCACCCACCGGCCACTGCCGCCTCCTCATCCACAGCCAGATCATCGGTCCTCCGCAGCACCGCGTGCGCCAGAACCACCACACTCCCGGTAACCACCGATCCAACAATGTTCACGGTAGAATTGGATATCAACAACACCACAATGGTGACAACCGATAGACTGATGAGAATAAACGATTCATCAAACGCCCGACCACCAATCACAAGTGGCTGATCCCTGAAGAAGAAAAGCAAGATCCATACGCCGATCATGGTGAAGAAGACTAGGAGGGAGACGGGATGCAACAACAGGCTGAGAAAGACGACGAATAAAAAGACGATGGCGTAGTTCATGGAAAAATAGGCGACGTTTGTGCGGATCCGGAGGTAGACATCGCCGAGGCTCGGGGGAAGGGATAAGACCTGGGCGTTGATCATCTCGCTCCATGGCCGGCGAGTTGAGAGAGCAGCTCGGCCACGCTCCTTGGCGCGGGAGATGAAGTCGAGAGATGGAGGAGAAGCCGAGGAAGGCATCGTACCGTAGTTCGCCATTGGGGTTTTGGAATTAGCACAGCAAAGGAAAGACGGGTGGAATAAGAACTTTATTTGGAAGAATTCTGAAATGAAAGGAAACAGAGTTTTAAATGGGGGAAAGAAAAGAGCGTCAAATTGTGTTATGACCTTTATTGTTCTTCAAAGAGAGCAAATTATCTAATTAATTAAATTATTTTTTATTTTGAATAATTTGATGGGTAAATTTTATTTTATTTTTGCTATGAATTATGATATAAGAATATATAAAGTAATATTATATCTACCTTGAAAGGCAAAGCAAATCTTATGTTAGATTTGTGAAAAACTTAGCATTAAGCTTAATATTGTTTGAAGAATAATAATATAATTATTATATATTAGAAAATTTGCATCAGTACAATAATAGAATTTTGCTATGAGAAATCGACTCTAAATAGAACATAGTGGAGAAAAATGATTTATATAACTAATCCACGTAATGAGATAAAAGCTTGTTATTATAGAGTGAAAGAATTTTACATCTTAATTTTGTGTTAATATCCCACACAAACAAATGAATGAAAAAAAGCATTGGAGAATGAAAAATCTAGGAACGGAAATATTTCTACTATTTGAGTACTGATTACAAAGATTTGTCCATCACCTAAATTGGAGAAGACGGGATAATAAAGTATGAGTGCCTGATGGAAAATATTGCAGAGCCGATAGAGGATGAGAGGAGATTAGATAATTGTAACTGAGTGATGGCAGTCCGACAATGTTGTTTGGTCGACAACAATGTAATGACGATAGTCCAAGGACAATGATCAAGTTGTTGTGGTCCGATGAAGGCAATCGGGTGAGGTTGGTAGCTTGTTAATAATGATCAGGCAGTGACAATCTGATGATTTTGATCATGCAACAATGGTATGATGGCTATTCTACGATGAGGTGGTCAGACAACACTAATCCGACAATAGTCTACCAATGACCAACGGCGGAGGGAGGCGGGGTCCCGCGGGGGCACGTGCCCCCTCCGCGAAAATGAAAAAAAAAATTTCGCTATCCGGTTCGGTGTTTTGGCCGGTTTGAATGCCCGCTCGCCCTAATAGTCGCTCTTCTCTAGTTTTCTCGCGCGACGAAGCTCTCTCTGCACGACGAAGCTCTCTCTTCCTTCGGCTTCCAATTTCGCGACGCAGCTCTCTTCTTCCTTCAGCTTCCGATTTCGCGATCGACGGCACGGCCGCACGAGGCTTTCAAAGCGGTGAGTCTTGCCAGCAGCTCGCACCCGTGAACTCCATCCTTTCTTCCTTCTTCTATCCGGTTCGATATTTTTTTGCCCTAATATTTCGGCTGCTCCTCCAGAAGGTATCTCGCAGCCTCAAAAGCTCTCGCTCGACACAAGATTTTCTCCCAGAGGTTCGTCCAGCCGGCAGCCTGTGCATTCGCAGATTCACCCCATCGTCTTCGATCGAGTAGCGCAGCTCCGCGCCTCCGCCGTTGGTCCTGAAGGTAAGTACTTCTACAAATCTCATAAATTTTCATTTTATCTTCAACTCAAAGCAAAAAAACATTTCAAGTCAGAAAAACATGAAGTATTACATATTTACATTGGCAGCTACTGGATATCAAATTCTATTTAAGGCAGTGTAGGTCAAATATGCTGGCTTCATTTTGATGATTTAGTCCATAATTTTATGTTGAAATAGCTCGAGGCAAGTATTATGCTTGCTTAGGATTAGCAAAAACCTGAAACAGAAAACTAAGTACATATCTCTATATTCATTTAGGGAAACAGTAGCATCAATTCATGCTTTCCTTTGGTTAAACTTTCTATAGTAAACGAATTATGTTTGCTTTAAAGATTAACTAGGAAATATAATTGTGTTTGCCCTGCAAAATGAAGAAGATGAAAGGTCCTTCAATTTTTCTGCTTAGGCAAAAAATCAAATTGGTTTTCTGTTAGGTTAAAAAACCAAATTCATTTCTTTTTTAAGAGTTTAGTTTTGTGTTTACACTTTCAGATTTAGTTTCATGTTTTTAATTTTTTTATTTAGAACAACTTTTATTATATATTTATATGAGTTTTATATATTTTAGGTAGTTTGATTTTGCACTAAGGTTATGAAGAAGTATTTTAAGAAGTCCTCACAATCTTGCGTATCAACACCAATAGAGGATTCAAAAAAGAATGATGATGAAAAGAATAAAAAAAGAAATCGAACATTTGGTGAATCATCAAACAGTGGTCTAACAGATCTAGAGAACCTTCAATCAGATCCTGGTTTACGTATACCTATTTCTGAATTTAATTTTAATATTCGTGATCAAATTTGAAGAGTATATTTGCAAAAAGGGCCATGTCAGCCTCGCAATCATGATTTCCCTAAAAATAAGTTTGGGATCAAAGATAGACGTTTCAATCCGAGGTGGTTTGATAGATACTACAGTTGGTTGGAGTATAGTATTCAGAAGGATAGAGCATACTGTTTGTATTGCTATCTTTTTGGAGTAGAAGGAAGAGGAAAAGAAGAGGATGAAGTATTTCGTAGAAATGAATTCTCGAATTGGAAAAAATCTGATAGATTTGATCTACATATAGGAGGACCTAGTAGTGCTCATAATAATGCAAGGCAAAATTGTAAGGATTTAATGAAACAAGATCAACATATCAACTTTGCCTTGCAGATGCAGTCTGATCGAGTTACAAATGCATATCGTGTCCGACTTAATTCTTCTGTTGATCGTGTGAAATTTCTTCTAAGACAAGGATTGGCTTTTCGAGGGCATAATGAGAGTTTCGACTCCAAAAATCAAAGAAATCTTCTTGAGCTACTGCAATTTTTAGCAAAGCATAATGAAGATATAAATAATGTTGTACTAAAGAATGCTCATGAGAATTTGAAGTTAACTGCCCCTGATATTCAGAAAGATATTTGTAGAGCCATTTCTATTGCAATTACAGACTACTTAAAAGAAGTTGGTGATAGTTTCTTCTCTATTCTCATTGATGAAGCTCGTGATATCTCTAGGAAAGAACAAATGGCTGTCGTTATACGATATGTGAATGAGAAAGGCCTAATCATTGAACGTTTTTTGGGTATTGTGCATATTCCTGAAACGTCAGCTAGACATCTCAAAGAAGGAGTTGAGCAAGTCCTCTCTAATTATTGTTTGTCACACTCAAAAATTCGTGGTCAAGGGTATGATGGAGCAAGCAATATGAGAGGAGAATTTAATGGCCTAAAAGCACTTTTTCTGAATGACAATAAATCAGCACATTACATTCACTGCTTCGCACACCAGCTTCAGTTAGCCTTAGTAGCAGTTGCAAAAAATCATGTTCAGATTGCATTGTTGTTTACTATAATTTCAAACGTGATGAATATTGTTGGTGTTTCATGCAAACGTCATGATCAACTTAGAGATAAACAACACGAGAAAACGTTAACTGCTTTGCAAAATGGTGAGGTTTTCACTGGAAGAGGATTAAATCAAGAAATATCTTTAAGGCGTGCTGGTGAAACAAGATGGGGTTCTCATTATGAGTTACTGATTAGATTGATTACGATGTTCTCCTCAGTTATGAATGTGCTTGAAATAGTTTTGGAGGATGGCATCAGCTCAGAATAGAGAGGAGAGGCATTTGCATTAATGGATTCCATGCAATCTTTTGACTTCTCTTTCTGTCTGCACTTAATGAAAGACATACTTGGAATCACTGCCGCACTATCAGAAGCTTTGCAAAGAAAAGATCAGGACATTATGAATGCCATGTCTTTAGTTCAAATATCAAAAATTAGATTACAAGACATGAGAGATAACAAATGGGATGACATCATTAAAAAGGTGTCTTTATTTTGTGTTGAACACAAAATCAACATTCCAAATCTAAATGACAAATGGGTAGCCCGTGGACGACCGCGACGTGGACTTCAAGAAATGACTAATCTACATCATTACCGAGTTGATATATTTTATACAGTACTTGATATGCAACTTCAAGAGTTGAATAATAGATTCACAAAGGCTAATACTGAATTGCTTTTCTGTATTGCTTGTTTGAATCCATCAAATTCGTTCTGTGCATTCAACAAAGAGAAGTTAATTAGAATGGCAAACTTATATCCAAACGATTTCACTACTTAAGATTTGATGATTCTTGATGATTAGCTAGAAACTTATATTATGGATATGCAGTTTGATGCTCAATTTTCATTGTTGAAAGAATAGGAAGTCTTGCTGAAAAAATGGTTCAAAGCAGGAAGAAAATGTTATATCCCCTTATTTTTATGCTATTGAAGCTGGCATTAATACTACCCGTTACAACAGCAGGAGTTGAAAGAGCATTTTCTGCAATGGCTATTATAAAAAATCAACTACGCAATCGAATTGGAGATCAGTGGATGAACGATACTTTAATCGCTTATATTGAAAAAGAAATTTTGGATTATATTGACTAATGTTATTATTCAGCCTTTTCAAAATATGAAGAATAGACGCAATAAATTATAAATGTACTTTATCTTATATTTAGTAGTTTATGTTTTAAATAAAAAAAATTTAAAACTGCCAATGCCGGTCCTAAGCCCGGATGAAAAAAGTTGTGGGGATTTAAAAAATAAATAAATAAATAGGCCCCCTCTACTAAATTTTTTTGGCTCCGCCATTACCAATGACAATGGTCTAATGATGATTATGAGAGAAGTGGTCGGACCTTGATTTTTCATAGATGGCTATTAGTTGATCGAGCGACAAAAGACCAATGACAAAGGTCAAGCTTTTTGTTTTATTTTTTAACATCTTAAGCTAAGCCCCATCAAAAATTCATGCTTTAAAATATATATTTTACTTTTGCTAATTAATGTTAATAGTTTTCACATAATTTAAAAGTTAAAATATTATATAAAAAATAGAAATATTTAAATATTAAATGCATACATAAGGGTTCAATATGTAAATTCCCCTTAAAATCTTTACATTTGCAAATGCAAAAGAAAACTAAAATTTTGAAAGATCTAATTTGACAAAATAGCCATAAAAAAATTATACAATTTCCATTTGATACAAATGTGCTGCAAATATAATTTTGTTGTAGCAAGCTGATTAAAATCATCACATTTTTATATTTCAAATAGAACTATGATTTGCATCATAATCTTTTCATAGAAAAGGTATGCATGCAAAATAATTTTCTCATCAAACATATCTCTCATATTAATTACAAATATTTCTCTATGCAATTAAAAAACATAAATCTCAGAATATTACAGATTATTATTTGTAGAAGAGTTCAGATCAATCAAATTTTTCTTTGAAAGATTTATAATTGAATCTGCAATAACTCGAGCGCTTGATTTCATGTAACCGCCTGAAATAAAACAGGCTTAAGGAGAATATCTATTTGGGAGAACATATGAGAGTGATACTAAGACGAAGGTTCCATTTGAAATAGTTTTTTTATTATTTTTTAAAACAGCTTTTAGTATAAAAATTTTTATTTGAAAAAGTTATCAAGACAATGGGCTGAAGTGATGCCAAAAAGCTGCTTTAGAAAGAATAAGGTTTCGTTTGGAACAACTTTTTTATTGCTTCTTAAAATAATTTTTTAGTTTAAAAATTACAATTTTTATACTAAAAAGTTGTTTTAAGAAGCAGTAAGAAAGTTGTTCCAAACGATGCCTAAGTCTTCTTTTGGGACGGCTTTCTTACTGCTTCTTAAAGCGACTTTTTAGTACAAAAATTTTATTTTTTTAATAAAAAGCTACTTTAAGAAGCAGCAACAAAACCGTCCAAACGAAGGAAGCCTAAGAAAACTGTCTCAAATGAAGCTGGAGTGATGAGTACCTGAAGTTAGCATGACAATGGGTACATTCATTTCTTTTGCAAATCTGAAGACCTTTTCATCTCTTATCACCACTCCCTCAGGGCTGATCTGAGCCAATAAAAACAAGAGTGTGATCACAACAAAGTGGCATATCAATACTTCGAAGGGAAAATAGGGTGTTAGCATAAAAAAAATGTCAATTTTGTTCTAATCCATGGATTAATAAATCTGCCTATGAAGTTAATTTTTCAGCTTTGATTATCTCAATAAACACATTTGATGATAAAAAATGAGCACCTCAATTTCATATATTTTGGTGAAACTTTTTGACCAGAGTCAACATTTGCTTAGTCAAAATATTAAAAACACTCATAATCTTTACCATTGGGTCATCCAAAGTGACATTGGACTTGGGCCAAATTGACCCAAAACCCTTCAAGGTTCAACTTCACTCACCCAAACCCATGGTCAACTCTTATTGACCATGGTTTTACCTAAAATCCTAAAAATATTAAAAATACCCCTAAGGCTCCTATCCTAGGTCTCTTAGCCTAAATCCTTTAATGGGTCAAATTGCTATGAGTGATTCTCTATATGTTAGAAAGAAATTCAAGTTGGACTTGACCAAATTTGACTACTCTAAGATGATCAATTTACTAAAACAGTGCAACATATTTCTTTCAAACCGAAATAAAAATACACTTTTCAAAGCAGATAAGCTTAATTAATTGGTCAAATTAAATCAAACTCATGAGATTAATTTTAGCTAGAAATGTTAGAAACACAAATCTAATATGATCCAACCCATTTAACCCACATAACTAGGTCAAACTGACCAAATGGATCAACCCACCTAAATAGGATATAATTAGGTTTAATATAATTTAAGACTATCCAAATAGCTAAACTAATTGAATTAAATCTTATATTTAGAAGCTAATTAACTTTAGTAAAAAACTTAATTATTTTTACAAAAGATAAAAATTTTTAAGCCAACACTATTATTGCCAGGTCTCAAGTTCTGAATGAGAAAATGGAGGGTTGCGTTAGTTAGTCGACAACCAACGTAAAACTTATCGAATAATCATGACATGAATATTTTAATACATTGTGTTAATGCTAAGGTGTTCCCTGGAAGCGACACATTGTATGACCTGAATACAATGAAAAGTGAGCAAGGGTTGTTGCACTGGAGCCTAGGTGCAGTGTTAAATAGGCAAGGGTTCCCACATCATGGATGGATGTGGGCAAAAAAGCTAGTCCATGAAACTAGAATTCAGATAGAATATTGGAATGAAGGTTCTCATACAGGCAAATTAATGGAATTAATTGATATAATGATTTATAGGAAATAAATATTTTATGCATTCAAGAAACTAAATGTGTTGGAGAGAAGGCTAAGAAGATTGATAATTTAGGATTTAAACTTTAGTATTCTGGTAGAAGTCGTACTAGAAATGGTGTAAGTGTGATTATAGATAAAAGCTTGAAGGATAATGTTGTAAAAATTAATAGAATTGGAGCCAATATTATTGCTTTGAAGATTATTGTTGATGATAAGATTATTAATATTATAAGTGCTTATTCTACTCAAGTAAGTTTGGATATGTGTTTAAAATTAAGATTTTGGAATGACTTAGAAAAATTAATTCAAAAGATGACTCTTGAAGAAAGAATTTTTATTGGAGGAGATTTAAATGGACATGTTGGTAGAGAGATAGAGGATTTTAAAAATATTCATGATGACTATGGATTTGGACCGACTGATAAAGTTGATAAGACTATATTAGATTTTGCTCTAACTTATAATGTTGTAATTGCTAATATATTATTTAAGAAAAGAGATAAGCATCTCATCACTTATAAGAAAAATAGATCGTTTAGATTGCAAAGATTGTAAAGTTATTCTAAGTGAAAGTTTATGTACCCAACATCGCTTATTAGTTTTGGACTTTAAGATGAAGGGCCAGAATATTCAAAATAAAGAAAATCGTTGTTCTAGGATTAGATGGGGGCATTTAAAGAATATATTAACAAAAATATTTTTGAGAGTAAGAATCTAAATCTTAAGATTTTGTCTGTGCATGAGGAATCTAATGTTATGTGGAAAAAAAGTAGCTAGTGCTATTAAGAATATTACAAAAGATGTGCTTGGAGTATGAAAGAGAAAAGCTATTAATAGTAAAAATAGTTTATGGTGGAATCAAAATGTGCAAGTAAAGATAAAAAATAAGAAGATTTGTTATAAAAATTGGTTTAACTGTAAAAACTCTGATAATTGGGAAATATATAAAAAGGCCGTAAGGAGTTTAAGAAAATAATTTGCAATGCAAAAATTTTAACTTTTAATAATTTATATAATAGATTATATACTAAGGAGGTAGAGAAAGATATATGTATAAGTTAGCTAAACAAAGAGATAGGAGTAGTAAGAATTTAGTTCAAGTGAAGTGTATTAAGGATGAAGATTAAAAAGTGTTTTTATTAGAAAATGATATTCAATAAATATGGATGAGATATTTTGCTAAACTTTTTAATGAAGATTATGAAAATGCAATTGACTTTAATGATCTTAGCACCCTAAATGAAAATAAAAATTTTTATTTTTATCGGAGTATTAGTAAAACCAAAGTTAAAGAGACTTTAAAGAAAATGAAATGTGCAAAAGCTATTGTACTTGATGATGTCAGATAAGGTGGAGAATGAGTGTGTTGATTTCTATTTTTAAGAATAAAGGTGATGCACAAGATTGTATGAATTATAGAGGAATTAAATTAATGTGTCATACTTTAAAACTATGGGAGAGAGTTATGGAGCATAAGTTGCGGCGTGACACTAATGGTTCTCAAAATCAATTTAGATTCATGCCAGGTAGGTCTACTATGAAAGTTATACATTTATTGACAGGTTTGATGGAGAAGTATAGAGAGAATAAGGAGGATCTACATATGATTTTTATTGATTTAGAAAAAAACATATGATAAAGTTCCAAGAGAAGTGCTATGGAGAGTTCTATATAAGAAAGGGGTTAATAATGCTTATATTCAAGTCATTAAGAATATGTATGCAGGAGATGTTACTCGTGTTCAAACACAAGGTTGTTTGACCAAGTATTTTCCTATTTTAGTTGGATTACATGAAGGATCAGCCTTAAGCCCACATCTTTTTACTTTAGTCATGGATGTTCTCACAAGACATTTGTAAGAGGTTGTACCCTGGTGTATGCTTTTTGCTGATAATATTCTTCTTGTTGATAAGACTAGAGAGAGTTGAACGTAAACTTGAATTATAGAGGTCAACCTTAGAGTCTAAAAGCTTTTGAGTAGATCTAAAACTGAATATATGGAGTGTAATTTTAATAATAATAGATCTAGTTGGGGGATTGTGACTTTGGACAATTAAGTCATTAATAAGAGCACACATTTTAGATATCTTGGGTCTGTTGTTTAGAGTGATGGTGAAATAGATGGGGATATTATTAGTAGAATTTAAGTTGGATGGTTGAAGTAGAGGAATGCATCGGGAAGGAAAACTTCTATAAAATGGTAGTGAGACCTGCAATGCTTTATGGTGCAGAATGTTGGCCATTAAAATAGAAGCATAATATTAAGTTAGGTGTTGCAGAGATGAGGATACTCAGGTGGATGAGTGGCTTTACTCTTAAAGACAAGATATGAAATGAGCATATACGTGAAAAGGTTGGAGTAGCTCCAATGGAAGATAAGATTAGAGAGAGTCACCTTAGATGGTTTGGTCACATAAAACGGCGGCCTTCCGATGACCCGGTTAGGAAAATAAATGTATTAGATTTGACTTACATTAAGAAATGTAGAGGTAGACCTAAAAAGACTTGGTTAGAAAATATTAGAAATGACCTTTCTTTATTAGATTTAGATGAGAATTTGACCATTAACATGACACAATGGAGAAAAAGGATTCATGTAGCCGACCCCACATAGTGGGATAAAGGCTTATTGTAGTTGTATAAAATTTTTTAACCCATGGTTAACCAAAAGGTCAATAGTTAAAAAAGAATGAGGCCAAAGTATACTTGGCTAATGAACTTGATCCAAAGCAAAACATTAGTACAATATTATTCTCTTCCCTAGCAACTCCTAAACCACCCATCTAGTATCATCAAAGATAAGTGGCAGTATGAAGAGGAGATTTTTTATGAATAAGCCATGAGAAAAGCTTGACCAATGGGCTATAAAAGGAATTGCTTGAGGAAAGTTTATGAAGGGAATTTGATCATCATTCCACAGCAACTCATTATAGCTTCTGTATCCCTTGCAAATCCTCTAATTGAGTACAAGTGTGAAAAGCTCGAGCTCAGATTTATAGTTTGATCCATGGAGCAAAATCTAATTATTTCAAGAGAATCCGGAGAGCTACTCTCCAAACCTTCTTGTGAAGGTAAAGTATTGATTTCTACGAGCTCCTTGGCTTCCACAGCTATAATTTTAAAACTATGTGATCTGACGGCAATTCAAGACATGGGTAAAATTAAGATGCAGCAAGCTTTGATTTTCCCCTAGGATATAGATCTTGATTTCTTGAGTCTAACCCCACAAAAATCACATGATTTTGTTGAGAAAATATGGAGAAAAGGCTCAAGGTCAGTGGTCGAGTTGACTGAACCCGAAACTATACTCCTAGATGGTTCAAGGTTGAAGTTGAGAGAATATTCAATTGGGTTTTTGCTATAAGCTATATCGTTATCCAAATTTAATGAAATTTTACACTTGGTTTCATCAGGAGGGTATAGATTCGTCTTGTTTGAAATAGGGGTCACTAGCATGAGTCACTAAAACTATGCGTGACAGTCTTAGCGTGAAAAGCTACTCAAGGAAAAGTGATCTTTGCCCTGGTAGAAGACTTAATCATGACGTTCATATTTATTGTCTGCAAATAAAATATCACTAATTGAAAAGTTTGGAATGCTCTAAAACACTTGAAAGGGTAAATAATGAGGAATACTCGAAAGTGAGTATCCAACTTGAGAGATTAAATGCATAAAGTTTACAAAAACAAGACATCAAGATAACCCGAGGTGATAGTGGGAACAAAAATGTCTCCCGGTTGAATATTGAATGGAGTAGTATCAATTCTTTGTAAAGTTAGAACTTATTTATTCGAGTATTGACAACTTTAAAATTAAAGGTTGAAAACTAAATTTTGGGAACGCAAACCAAAACTCAAGCATGTCTTATTTATGGAGAGAGAGAGAGAGAGAGAGTCCCATCCGGCATGCCATTTTTTGTTGGTAGGAAAAAAGGTGATGAGATGAAGGCGTGCTTCTCGTGTACAAGATTACACAAAAAGAGATAAAAAGTTGAGCCTAGAGTGACAGGATCAACGAATCCAATATGAATCAATGTTAAAATATTCACAAAAAGTTATATCAACTCGAAATTAAATCAATAGAGTATAGGTTAGTCCATCTCCCAAAGAGACTAGGCTCTCTAAAGTTAATTACACTTGATCACCTTCAAGAGCAACTCTCAATATATAAAATATGTATTTATCTTGATTTGTTTAGGTTAATTATCAAAGGAAAGATTATGATTCAAAACTATTGACCTTAAAACATATTTTGCACTTAAATACAGATCAATCTATAGGGCAAAGGAAGAACCACCTTGACCAAACAAGATAATCGACTTTTTATATAAAACGTCTATATAGTCAAAGGAGTTAAATCATCAAAGATTTAATAAAGGACTACAACGGGCTCAAAAAAAAAAAAGGTAGTGGGTAAGGAGTGAGAAATTTGGGTGAGGGAAGACATAGTCTTGGTCAAGATTTCATGGATCCATCATTCTCAGGCAATGAAGATTGAAATCATTTAGTTGAGAACGTAGTTGATTCAACCCAATCATGAGGCCTTATGTTAACGACCACGAATTGCATCATCTATATTAGCCTCATGATTTCAAACTAATGAACAAAAACTCATATTGCCTATGTAGATGTGTTCTAAAAGATAGATTTGGAAAGATGAAGGACTAACATTCTATAATGGAATAGGGAATAGCATTCAAAAAGAAGTGAATGAGATAGCCAAGTTATATGCAACTAGAGCCACTGAATCAGGCTTACAATTTTATCTAGGTCAGGACAACCACTACCTAGCGTACTTAGACTCCTAGGCATATTAAAAGTCATGCTCGTAACTATATCTTGAGCATCATGATATGCAATGTAATGTTATTTATACTTGAGTATGGAAATTATTTCTATCATACGTGGTTGATTGACTATGTTATGAATATGCACCAGTACTAGAAAATTTTGATCGCTGAGTAGCTTGCTATATTTCAAGAGTGGTGCTGGTATTTGGGTATCCTTTAGAACATTGTATCCATTCTCCTCTTTTAAGTAGGAATAAAACAAACCAAAACCATTTTCTCCTCTAACAATATGCCTAAATTTCATAGCATCATGAAATTAAGATTTCCTAGTTCATTAGACAATAGTAAAACCATTTGAATTGTTAAGCGTTGAAATTAATCTCACTTCAACATATGACGCCTCCCATGCAAAAATATTTAATAGGTAACTACTAAGGAAAGTAAACTTCAACTAAATAAAGAAAAACATGCAATTGTACGAGGAATCACCAAGCACCAAAGAACATAAACGCTTCACCAAAACATAAAAGCCCAACCATGGTCAAACGTGCAATTATGTGTCAAATTGATAATAAGCCAAACAAACCGGAAGCTACTAACTAATTGCATGCATCTACTTCATATATATATATATATATATATATATATATATATATATATATATCCATTCTCTTGGCAGAAATGCCAAAGAAGGGTATAGTGCAGAGGCTTAGAGGTGAACAATGCTGGAAGATCATACAGCAAAAAAATGCATAAACGTTGTACTATAATTTACACTCAAGGCAAAGGATATCACAGCATAATAAAAAAAAAAACAATATTAACAAAAAATGAAAAATGGATAAGAGAAGATAGTACCTTCAACCTTCCCAAAGGATCTCCATCTAGAATATCAGTGCCAGCATTGTAAACCACCAACTCGGGATTAAATTGATTTCTTGCAACCTATAATCCAAGCACAAAATATATTATGTGGGAATGAAGAACCATGCAACAATTTAGGATTTAGACTATAAAAAAGAAATGATAATGTAACAATTTGACCAAATCTCAATCACGCATGCAAAAACCAATTATAAAATTAATAGATAAAAAGTAGAAAAAGTTACTCAAGATTTAAGTCACATGCCAGTAAAAGACGTTCCAAGAATTCACAGCCAAAAGTGCACAAATTTGAGAGGAATTTGAATTTTATTAAGACTGGGTTTTAAAAGCCTAGAGACCCTTCATTCATAATTGAAAATAAACTTATGTTTATTAGTTTCACAAAAACTATGAATCAAGATAAACGCAAGTCTACAGTCTCAAAACCCCATTTCCAGCAATAGCTTTAGGTCTATCTACCGCGATCTCCACTACAATGCCAAACACGAAGTATAAGATTCACATATTCCTGAGATAACAAACAAGGCAATATATAGTAAGAAACCCAGCCGAATAAGGAAATTATACAGACCGTCATACACATAACAGATACCTCCTTATACCTACAGTAAAAATAGAGAACTCTGCCAAAAGAAGCCACAAGACTTCCAGAATCTAACGTGGCAGTGCAGTAATCGGGAATAGAAGGAAATAAAGAAATTATCAACTATTAGCAAAGCGCGAACCAGCAACAGCACCAGCAGCGGGAATGGCTCCTGAAACAGTGAATCTGCGACTTCACCTAGGATCCCACAGAAGGAAACACAGCAACAGAAAAACCAGCCAAACTAACACAAAATCAACATCGAGGAACATTGATTGGACACGACCATCAAACAAACGAGAAGCCATTCTCTATAGGGAACAATCATAGGCATATTTCCAAAGAACTACAACAAAAAACCTACGAAATAAAACAACTAAATCAAAATTAACAAGTGATTGGTGTATCTGATTTGTATAGACTTTCAGATTCGCATTATTTTGCCAGGGTTTTTAGAAAAAATATATCATTAATCAAGGCTTGCAATGCTTCTGTAAAGGAATCGAAGAATCATTAAAAGTAGATTTATCATAACAATGCACAAGATACCTCTAATATGCACCGTTAATAGTGGTCACAATATCATCAGAGTAGTTTCAAGAATAAAATGAATATATTTTTTAGGTAAAATATTGGCTGCTAATTTAACAAGAAGGAATGTAAAGGGAAAAGAATTCAAGGCATTGGTAACAGGTTCATAAAAGATAGTCAGAGTAGACATATTGAAGAGCGGAATTATGCCAGAGTGTTATTGAATTTCCAATTCATAATTCATAAGGTTATGTGATGCGGACATCCGACGGTGGACGTTACTCAATGAAAGAGACGAAAATCAATGGCCGAGATCACTCCTTTTTTATCTTAGTTTATTAATTGTATTTTGATTTACCTTTGCATTTCTCGTTTTTACCCTTATTTAAGAGTCTTGTCTTATGTAAGCCCAAGGGGCAAAGTTGTCTTTTAGTTTCTTTTAAGGCCTATATATGAGGCCATTTCTCTTGTATTAGATCAAAGATGAATTATTAATAAAATTTTATTTGCACTTGTGTTTTTTGGAGAGAACTTGGGTGAGATTCCTATGGGAGGGAATCGGAGTTTCCACCAGCGACAGGATGGGTCCGGGCTCGTGGCTTGAAGTCCCTTGGAGAAGGGCAACGTATTACCCGTCAGCTGCAGGATGTGTTCGGGCTCACGGTTGTATCTTTCTTTCCCTAAATCCTTTTCTCCTCCTCCCTTGACCGCAGGCCAAAATCCCCCACTTGCCACCGACCGATTCTCCCACAATCCCTCCAAAGCCATAAGCCTCCTCCACTTTATCCATATCATCCGCCGGCCATAAACCCCTCCACCTCCAAAGCCGGCCGACCACCTCACCCTTAGCCTCTTTCCTCCTCCACAAATTTTGAATTTTGAATTCAAAATAGCCTCTTTATTACTTTCCTAAATTAATCTATTGTTATCTTAGAAAGTTCTTAATTTGAATTCAAAGATATTTGAATTTTAAATCCTTTCCAGATTAACAAATATATTTTTTGGAAGCCTTCCCCTAATTCCTCTAAATCTGAAATTAATTTCAAATTTAACATCAAATCTCATTTAATGCCTTGGGTCACATACACCGTATGTGGACATCTCTCCTCCTCCCCTTTTTCCCTCACATATTAATTAATTCCCCTCAATTAATGCTCTCAATCAAATTCCTTTCCCTCTAAAATTTACTCTTTCCTAAATTAAGTTGTTCTAATTTTGGTAAGTCTTTAAATTTAAATTCAAATTCAAACAAATTTGAAATTTCAAATTCTTTCCTAAATCATTTAGCTTAATTTTGGAAAGCCTTCTTTCAATCAAGGATTGGGTGAATCAGAAATTAATTGGGAATCAATTCAAATTTCACATTCATTGAACCTGGACACCCTCTCCCATTTCCCTCTCTCTTTGGCCGACCCCTTCCCTCCCTCCCTTTTCCAATTACTTTGAAAATTCGAAATTCACATGACCCCCCTTCGTTCTACATCAGTTTGGTATCAGAGCATGGTTGCCCGGGGTGCGAACTCGATGGAGTTGAGCTCTTTTCCACCCCGGGAGAATGATGCGGACATCCGATGGTGGACGTTACTCAATGGAAGAGACGAAGATCAACGGCCGAGATCACTCATTTTTTATCTTAGTTTATTAATTGTATTTTGATTTAATTTTGCATTTCTCGTTTTTACCCTTATTTAAGAGTCTTGTCTTATGTAAGCCCAAGGGGCAAAGTTATATTTTAGTTTCTTTTAAGGCCTATATATAGAGGCTCTTTCTCTTGTATTAGATCAATGATGGATTATTAATAAAATTTTGCTTGCACTTGTGTTTTTTGGAAAGAATTTGGGTGAAATTCCTATGGGAGGGAATCGGAGTTTCCACCTGCCGCACGATGGGTCCGGGCCCGTGGCTTGAAGTCCCTTGGAGAAGGGCAACGTATTACCCATCAGCTGCAGGATGTGTCCGGGCTCACGGTTGCATCTTTCTTTCCCTAAATCCTTTTCTCCTCCTCCCTTGACCGCCGGCCAAAATCCCCCACTTGCCACCGGCCGATTCTCCCACAACCCCTCCAAAACCACAAGCCTCCTCCACATTATCCATATCATCCGCCGGCCATAAACCCCTCCACCTCCATAGCCGGTCGACCACCTCACCCCTAGCCTCTTCCCTCCACAAATTTTGAATTTTGAATTCAAAATAGCATCTTTAATACTTTCCTAAAGTAATCTATTATTAGCTTGGAAAGTTCTTAATTTGAATTCAAAGATATTTGAATTTCAAATCCTTTCGGATTAACAAATCTATTTTTTGGAAGCCTTCCCCTAATTCCTCTAAATCTGAAATCAATTTTAGATTTAATATCAAATCTCATTTAATGCCTTGGGCCACATACATCGTATGTGGACATCTCTCCCCCTCCTCCTTTGGCCGCCCCCCTTTTCCCTCATATATTAATTAATTCCCCTCAATTAATGCTCTTAATCAAATCCCTTTCCCTCTAAAATTTACTCTTTCCTAAATTAAGTTGTTCTAATTTTGGTAAGTTTTTAAATTCAAATTCAAACGAATTTGAAATTTCAAATTCTTTACTAAATCATTTAGCTTAATTTTAAAAATTCTTCCTTCAATCAAAGATTGGGTAAATCAGAAATTAATTGGGAATCAATTCAAATTCCACATTCATTGAACCTAGACACCCTCTCCCCTTTCCCTCTCTCTTTGGCCGACCCCTTCCATCCCTTTTCCAATTAATTTAAAAATCCAAAATTCACATGAACACCCCCCCCCCCCCCCCACATTCTACATCATTATGCTTGTTTAGCAATAAGTTTCTTTGAAATTCTTATAGGAAACCTTTCAAGTTTCAAGCATGTTCCATATATATCATGTTTCAAGTTTCAAACATTATCACATAGTTTAAATTCCATATATATCATGTTCACATCTGCAGTGGATTTACATGCCCGGAGACTTCTAATTTATAATCAAAATTAAACCAATATTTCATAGAATTACAAAATCTAAGAGTCAAAATAAAAATGGAAAATTTATAATATTAAAAGATCAATTCTATCAATGAATGCATGTATATTTAAAGTGAGATGCCTTAGTGTCTGCTTCCTGTTTTCACATATGGCAATTCTAATTGTTAGGGCATCTATTGAAATAAATGGAAAGTGTAAACAATAAAAAAAATATATTTAGGAGATATATGTTTAAGATTAGTAGAACAACAATAATATATGATATGTAACTCTAATCAATGTGGCATTTATAATTATCAATTAATATTACGTGAAGATAAAGGGTCCAGACAGCTCTAGTTGCATGTAAAGACAATTGTGAAATTGCTAAAAAAGAATCTACTATCTAAAGTTGTTGTGGATGAAACAGTTTTTGTTCGAGCTATTTGAAAATTCCAGTTGTCCTACTACTGTGTTTTTGCATATGGCCAAATGACCCAGGTGCCCTTATTCATATTTCAGAACTTGGACAATAATTTTTAATTGATAAAAAAAGCCAAATGAAATATTCATAAGTTTTGAATATACTTCAAGGTTATCATCATCTGTGGTTTCTTGCTATAGCTCATTATAACTAATTGTGACATTGAATGAAACCTAAATCGGGATTCACAAGAAACATTATGGATGTTCCTCGATGCACATAGGTTTTCTGTTTTGAACTAGTTATGTGCTTGCCCTGCACATAGGTTGCCTATAAAGCAAAAGCACATAGTAAAATGTGCATGTCTCACTGCTTCGTTACATCACATCGTAGCGTTATATGCTTGACTCTTGTTGAGAACTAAATTATAATTAATAATTCATGGTTCATTTCAACATCTGTCACACTAACTCGGCACAGTCATTTGCTTCTTCTCACTATTTCTCAGTCATTGTGTCTTTATCATTGGTGCAGATTTGCAGCAATGCTTTTTTACATCAACTACATAATCACGGCCATCGATGCCATCATTTCAGTCATTATTATGTTTAGCTGCAAGATCTCTTTATCTTTTTTCTTCATTTGGCACTTCATACACCTCTATGAGTGTGCCAACGTGATGGTATTAGCAAATAGTTGGCCTTCTTCATGTTCCTCTTATTCATCCCCTGCAAAAGACTTTGTGCATTCGGTATGATCATACTGTACTCGTTCTTCTTGAGAGATTGTGGCTCCAGCAATAGTAGATCTTGCTTCATGGTGTTGCTTGGCTCATTCTTATGCCCCGCCATGTAGACTACTTCAACCTCTACGGTTTGATCATCATCTTCTTCTAGCAGCATTTCCACTAGATTTTCGGCTCTGCATCTAAAATGAAAAGCTCCTCAATCGAAAAGCTAAGGTTAAAATTGGCCTCTTCCCGAGAGGGTGGAGTTGAAAGGCAATGGGATCTCCTAAAAAATTCTCTAGGGTGACGAACCTTCTTTTTCAACACCCATTGTTGATGTATTTTTTAGAGGCGGATCACTAGGAGTACACACCAGATATCACGCCTTTATTCTTCTTCGTAGATTTTTCTTTTAGAGACTTTAGTGTCCATACTTCATTTTCCTTCCACCAGAACCTTTCAGCGGCGGATTCTTGGACACGAGGTTCAAGTGTCAATCCCCAATGTTCAACCTAGGGAACTTGTCTCCTTTCTTTTTCTGCTACCACGACAAATGATAGCCTACCCCTGGGGTTTAGTCCCTATTACAAGCAACTTTTGATATTTTTTTTTTCTTCATTAGCCCTCTCTCCTTAACAACTTTGAAGACTCTTCTTTGCATCCAAAATATTTTACTTTATTTTTCATTTTTCACTCATTTATCTTAAAGTTCAAAATTGATCAGCGATGCTAGGCACATAATATTTCACTCGGAATAATTTTACAATCTTTACAATTTAAACGATCTATTTTTCTTATAAGAAAATAATCAATATGAGTTTTAATATGTCCATTCTAATAAGTGAAGAGATGCCTCTATCCTTTTATAAATAAAATAATAGCAATTTAAAAATCATAAGTTAAAGCAAAATTTAGTATGATCATACTACCCTCGTTTGTTGCTCCAAATTTATAGTCATTATGAATGCTTTTAAAATCTTCTACTACTCTATCAACGTGTAATTTAAATCTCCTCTAATAAAAACTTTTTTCAAGAGATATCATTTCTATTAATCTTTCTAAGTCATTTCAAAAAATTATTTTTGAACATATATTCAAACCTACTTGAGAAGTATATATACATATAATATTAATAATCTTAACATCAATAATAATCTTTAAAACTATAATTCTATCTGCAATTCTATTAATATTTACAGCATTATTATTCAAACTCTTATTTATAATCGCAAATACATTATTTCTAGTACAACTCCTACTTGAATACAATAATTTAAATCATAAACTATCAATCTCTTTAGTCAATTCTCTAACATATTTAATTTCCTAAATATATAAAATATTATCTTCCTATGAATAATATATATATATATATATATATATATATATATCATTACTTGTTGACCTCTGTTGTAGTGTGCAAAGAAAAAGAAAATAAAAAAATACCTAAAAATGATTACCTGTCACGGCCCATACCCAAATCCCGTCGAATCCCGCCGCAGCTACAGTGTCGCAGTCTGCAACGGCACCGAATCGTCTTGTCACTAGCACGCGGAGACCTGCCCTGTTCGCGACGTTAAAAGCCCACCGATTGACGACCTCGCGCACTCCGATCTCGATCTCTCTCTCGCTCTTTCCCGCATTCCCTCGCGCTGCTTCCTCCGCTCCTTCGTTGATATTCGACTCCGTTCCCTTTGACGACTTGCCCTTCCTATAGGATCGGAAGTTACGACACTTTGATCGGAGGCAACAACGGAAGCTCCGCTCGCTGTGAAGGAAACTTTCTCCCTTGCACGTTGCTTCCTCGGCTCCTTTGCTGTTGTTCGACTGCGCTAGTTCGACGACTCTCCCTTCCTCTAGGATCGGAAGTTACGACCTTTTGATCGGAACCAACGACAGGAGCCGCTCGCTGTGAAGTAACTTTCTCCCTTTCGCATGCCTTTACGCCCCCTCTATTGCTGGACAACCTCACTCCTTCGACCACCTACCCTTCCTGTCCGACCGAAAGCAACGATGACGGGAGCTCGATCACTGTGGAGGTGGTTTTCCACCTTCCGCATGCTTCTTCGGCCTAATCCCGCAAATACCCTAAACCGAGGGGTTTAATTTTCTTTTTTTTTATTTTTATTTATTTTTATTGTTTTTTTATTATAATTATTTTAATTAATTATACTTATTTTTAAATTAATTATAATTATTATAATTAATTACAGTAAATTCTAGTTAAGTAATTATAATTAATCTAATTAATTTTAATTAATTATATTTTTAAAATTTAATTATTATTAATTATAATTTATTAAAATTAATTAATGTTAATTAGTTATAATTAATTATAACATATTACTTTAATTAATTTTAATAAATTGTAATTAATTATTTTAATTAATTATAATTAACTATAAGTAATTAATTAAAAATAACTATAATTAGTTAATTAATTGTGATTAATTAATGTTAATCATAATTAATTCAAAAAAAGAGGAGAAAGAAAATCCCTCCACTTGCCTCGATCTGCGCGCCAACCTTGTTGCCCTTACGCGAAGGTATAAAATTTTCTAACTCAAAAATCATGTTCTCGGCGCTTGCGACGAGCCAGCAATCCACCTACGCACTCATGTAGCATGGTAGGGAGGAAAACTGGTGCGATGCTTGCGACGAGGCGGGTAAGCCTCGGAGTGCTCAAGTAGCATAACGAGGATAAAATAAATAAATAAGTACCTCCAAACGCTCACGTAGTGCAGAGGGGGGAAAGAAAACTGTGTTGTCTTTTGAACAGACACCCGAAGACCCTTAAACGCTCAAGTAGCGGGCGGGGATTGAAGAAAAATGCAGCCGCGGTGCTTATGGGCATCTACCTGAAGCGGGCACGTCACGTCGAGGGGAAGGCTAGTCTCTCGTAGTTTCCCCTAAACGAGAGAGACGCCGGGAGGCTGCCGAAATTCCGATTAAAGATATACGAGACTTGGATATTTATAAATGGTCTTGTAAACTTTTGAACAACATGGGACTTGACTTGGACAGCAGGGAACAAAATTCAAAATAAATAAATAACTAAAATCTGAACCTTAATGAAAGGAACTCAAGCTTGGACATGAGCCTGAACTCAATTGAACTCTAAGAGGCTTGAATTTTCAAAGATTTCAGAAGACATTGCACAAGAACTGGAACTTGTGTTTGGATTCGAACTGGTTTGGACACTAAATGAAGTAAACTCGAGCTGGACTTAGAACTCGAACTACAATGAAACTTGAATTTGAATCATAAGCAAACTCTCACTGCGTATTACCACTTGCTTATAAATGATAAAATTAAAGTGATATGCCCATATCAATTAGTTAGTTCACAAGCAAATGAGTAAGATAACCTGCGGTGAACATGAACTTTCATGAGTGTATGCAAAAGACGAGAAGTGAACAAAGTAACTAGCTTACAAGCGTAAGTGTGAGCCTATAACATACGCAAAGGAGATCACAAAAAGAACTTGAAGGATATGGCTTGACTTCAAAATCATGATATAGGGGCTCTTGGGATTATGATAGTTGACTTGTAATGTTGGATAAGACATGTTCCTAAGCAACAAATGACAGGAATCGCAAGAAATGGGGAAACCCACCCACAAGCAATAACGTAAAAATCTATAGTTGATTCATGAAAGCCATGTCAAGAAGAAGGCAAATTGCTAATTAGCATCAAGAGGTTGGTGTTATCCTTCACTTTGTGAGGGCATCGTGTAGGATGCAACGATACACTTGCAACCAACAACTCAAAGCTTTCTGATCAGCATTAAAAGATTATCATATCAACTCAAATGCTCACTACACAAGAAGAACAATATGCGCAAGAGAAAATACAGCCACTTGCATATGATTGGGAATTTGAATGTAATGCTTGCACAAACATATCAACTCATTTATGAAGGAGAGATTTGTAATAAACAGATAAATGGAGAGCAAGATGAGTATGATCTACACAATCAAACAAGTACACCAAATTCCTACAAGCATAATTCACTCACGAATGATAATGAAATTCAATGCTTTGGGTGACTTGAAGTGATTGCAAAACTACAATGAGCAGGATGACTTTGAAATCAAATGACAGTTGCAGCCAGAAAGATCTGACGCATAGCGGAAGCAACGACGTAATATGGAAAATATACTTGCCATTTCAGTCATCTCAAAGGCTACAACAATTATTTAGGAAAGGATATCTTGTAAGGATCTCCTGAAGAATATGATGTATCTTCCATCACTGTAGTTGCCAGCTTAAGGTAACAGTTACTGATTTCCATGCGAGTTATGGGGAGAGAAAACTGGATCAAATCGTCTTCAGAAATGAAGAAAGTGAATCCCAGTTCAATCAAGTACTGAATGCCAAGTTGAATGAGATTATCAAGGCTTACGAGTTCCTGATGAATGAGTGGTCCCCTTAGCTTACACTGATGATTGTACAGAACTCAAAAGTGAAAGATGTATAGTATATACCAGCTCCTACGAGTCGCTGTGGGAGACCCGTTGTACACTCAATCTACTATTTACAAGTAAAGTGAACACATCAAATATGAGTTCCTACGAGCCGTTGTCGAAGACCCTTCAGATATTTTAAAATACCCCCGCACATGCACCGTAATTTGTATACATAGATACACAAAAGGCGGGGATATGCAATCTAAACCCGCATGGGCCCCGGCGAGCGTGTTATTGGTACACACGTGACGTCTAGGGATGCTGCGCGGGTCGATAAGTGAATTCAAGTTCGAGCTCGATCCTTCTATTCAGGTAGATATGAGTCAACATGGCTCGAACTATTAAACGAATATACAGCCGCGGGGTCGACTGAGATATTTGTTTTATAAGTTCATATTAGGCCTTCAAGGCCTATAATCAAAAAATTCACTAACAAAGGCATAAAGCCTACGAGACTCGATCATCTATCAATAGCTCGATAGAGTCGACAAGGTTCAATCCACAAATGAAATAACCCCAACAGCCCGATGATGGTCGTGTTGAATGTAGATCTCAACCGGAGGGGTTCACAAATACTTTCAAATGCCATCCAAATACCCATCAAAATCCAAAGCTCCAAACTCCAAACAATCCCAAAATCCAAAAATATTTAAAACTGAAATCGACCATTAAACACTTAAAGCACAAAAAACCATCCACCCTCCATAACAGTTTGCCGAGGTGGACAAATATGAAAACTACTTCAGCTCACATAGAACTAATGCCTAGTCGAAAATATTACTAGGATCCATTCTCAAATAATCTCCTGCCAATAAGGACGTGGTACTTGTCCTCTAACCGGCAGTTTCGTCGCCAAATGGCACTGCAGGTAAACGGTTATGACCCGGGGCCCTCTGAACCGAGTGGTTTCGCCGCCAAATGTCACCACGAGATAGCAGTTATGGCCAGAGCCAATACGTTCCTTAGTGGCATCAAATCCTTGAGATATGAATCAATAGGATATGATCGATAAGGCATAAAGCCCTCTGTTAGCTAAGGTGGATTCAAATTTGTCCCCTTAGACAAACATTCATCCTAGGTCTACAAGGTACCCTTGGACGAAGCAACCCATGACTGCCGATAAGGATCATTCTGTCAGGTTGGGTCGACTACCTCCTCTGACTAAGTAGACTAGGGACCACGATGGCCCAGGATGACGGAATCTTGGGATCTTGATCGGGTCCATCATCCATTCCCCCACCATATGCTTTAAGTGCAAGATGGTGACATTTCCAATTTTAAATATCAACTTTCCAAAACCTCAACCCATGCTGCTACTATATACCAGATAAAGTGTATCTCTACGTATCTGATTAACGACTAGCCTTAATCGAAAGTTCTCTCTCGTTATCGGGAGGGGTAATTAACTATAGGGGCTTGCGCCTATAGGAAACCAGAACTCATATCATAAAGTCCTCACAAAATGAGGGCGAAATCTCTAGGTAATGTCTTATCTACAATACTCATATGCCTTCCCAAAATTTACCCCGGAACTTAATCCGTTAAAACTCCCCCAAAGAAAGCAAGCGGGTGGAGGCCGGGGCCGAATTTTCGGAGCCCACATTACTTTACTAATAAAAGTACAAAAATTTTATGTTTCAATCCTAATTTTATTTTCATGGGATAAACTCTTTGCCCACATTGATCCATGATTAAAATTTATATTTAAGTAACATGCATACTTTTCAATATATTTGCATAATGCGGCTACACATTTTTCGGTGCACTTTCATGGTGTATATATATGCTTTGAATGTATTCGTAAAATTGTGTGCATTTTGGTAGATTTGCATACTGTGTTCGCACGCTAATTTACCTGCATGTTTTTCGATGGAGCTACTTGCTTTTCAATATATATTGATTTTTTTATTTTAAAATAGTAACATGCGTTTTAGTGCAGTTGCAATTTTTTTAGACTATCGCACGCATTTCAGTACCACAGCATGCTTTAAGAGGTGTTTGCATGCATTTCGAAGGAGCATGCTTCTCAGTGTCACACTTCTCGAGGAACTACGCTTGAGTTTTAAAAATTACATTTTGATGCATGTGAGATTTTCTTAAAACAATTAAATTTGATTATTTGTGCATGTATGCTATTGGAGTTCATGCAATATTTCATTTTGAGATTTAAAATGCCTTCTGTCCGCTTGAATGTTTGTGTTGCAGATATGATGTTCGCTCAAAAAATATAGGCGCGAACCTCGCTCTTGATAAGCTCACTGATAAGTAGTACAGCATATTGAGCAGGTGGCTACTCTATCCACTATGCACTGTACCTGTGCTGGCCTCAACCGTTGGATGTCTGCAAAGGAATCATAGCCATTTATCACTAACAGAATGATACCCTGTTTTTAATATAAAAAGAGCATTGTACACATTCAAAAGATAAGGAATATAGTTTCATTGTGTTCATCTTCTTTCTATAGGTTTTCTCTAACCGTGCAGGTTTTCATCATGGTATCAGAGCTTTAGGTCAAGAGCTCGAAATTTTTTTTTTCTTCTCTGCGTCTCATTCCTCTACCTCTCTCATGGCTGATTCACCGTCGGGTTCTTCTTCCATTCACTCACTTCTCCCTACCAGTGAGGTCGCTATTCCCCAGCAACTCAAATTTGTCATGACTACTGTCAAAAGCATGGTGAATGTTCAACTTACGGTGGACAATCACCCCATCTGGAAGACACAAATCCTTAAACTATTCAGTGCCAATGGCTTTGAGGGCTACTTAACTGGTGCCATTTCCAAACCAGCCAAACAAATCTTGCAATCTGGTGGTACTGTTATACCTAACCCTTTGTTCTACACTTGGGAGCTCATAGATCACAATCTTGCCTCTGCGCTGTACTCTACCATTTCCTCACCTCTACCACCATATGTCCTTAATCTTGATTCCTGCCATGAGATCTGGACGACCATCGATCGTCGCCTGCAGTCGACTAACAGGACTCGTCTTCTTCAACTTAAGAATGAGCTTTATCAAGTGAAAATGAAATATCAAACAATGGTTCAATATCTCTCAACCATCAAACAAAAAGTTGATGCAATCGTTGCAGCTGGCTCCTCCATTGATTCAGAAGATGTTATACTGTACACCCTCAACGGATTGCCGGCCTCCTACCAGTCCTTTAAAACTGTCATTCGCACAAACCTTAATCAAATCTCTTTGGATGACTTTTATGCTCTACTCTATAGCGAAGAACTGAACCTTGCGGCTGATTCAGCGTCCGAACCTGCGCCATCCCTTGAGTCTGCTATGGCTCTCGCTGCTACTCGTGGCCGCTCTAGAGGACGGACGTCACACTTCAATTCCTCTCGTGGGCGACAGGCTCCTGCTTCATTTGGCAGTCGTTCTTCATCTCAGTCTACTCGAGGTGGTCGTAGATCCACTTCGTTCATCGAGTGCCAAATTTGTGGTAAATCTGGACACTCTGCCTTCCGCTGCTGGCATAGACATGATGCAAACTTTCAGCCACCTCAACACGCCTTCATGGCTCAAGACTCTGCAGTTCCTGCCAATTCAGACTGGTACCTGGATTCTGGCGCTACAGCTCATCTTACCAACAATTCTTCTCAGCTCAGCAGCACTCAACCATATTATGGCTCGGCTCAGATTCAGGTTGGAAATGGATAGCTCCTACCCATCGTGCAAACTGGAAAAGGGATCCTTCCTACTCCCTCTCGTAAGCTTCACCTGTCCAAAATATTTCATGTCCCTCAACTTTCTCATAACCTTTTGTCTATTCATCAACTTACTCATGATAATCCCTGTCTTGTTGAATTGTCTGCTCATGGTTTTGTGATAAAGGACTCCCAGAATCACAGGACACTTCTCCAAGGTCCCAGTCACCATGGACTGTACCCTATTAAAGTTTCGCCATCTTCCTTGCAGTCAGCTCCACATGCCCTTGCGTCTACACTTCAGGAACCATCCAATCTATGGCACCAAAGATTGGGTCATCCAGCTCTCTGTACACTACAGCTTCTTCTCAAACGTCTGCAACTTCGTTTATCCCCTAACTTTCATTGTTCTACTTGTGTGCATGCAAAATGTACACGGTTACCATTTCCTTTATCTACTAGCAAAACTACCAAATGTTTAGAACTTGTTCACACGGATGTATGGGGTCCTTCCCCAATCTTATCAATGCAATCTTATAAATATTATCTTTTTTTTGTGGATGATTTTAGTAGATTCTGTTGGGTGTTTCCTCTTGTATCTAAATCTCAAATATACTCCAAGTTTATTGAGTTTAAAACTCTTGTGGAAAACCACTTTCAAACTTCAATTAAAACTTTACGCTCAGATGGTGGCGGGGAATACATAAATAACAACTTTAAAACCTCCTTAACCAAGTTTGGTATTGAGCATCAAATCACATGTCCCTACACACCACAGCAAAATGGTGTGGCTGAAAGGAAGCATCGGCATATCTTAGAAACAACTCGAGCACTGCTGTTCCAAGCCAATATACCTACCAAATTCTGGGTGGATACACTCTTGACTGTGATGTACCTTATTAATCCACTTCCTTCTAAAGTCACTCATTCCAAATCACCCTATGAGCTACTCTACAAACAACCCCCTCTCTATACTCATCTAAAAACCTATGGGTGCCTTTGCTATCCGTGGATCTCCCCGAAACTTACAAATAAATTTGCACCAAGGTCACTACCCTGTGTATTTCTAGGCTATGCTACTCAAGCCAAGGGGTATAAATGTCTTCACATCCCTACCAACAGAATTTACATCTCTCGGCATGTTCATTTCCAGGAAAATATCTATCCCTTTCAGCAATCCCTCTCTGATACAGCTCCTTCCATAAGTACTGACCGCTCCTCCCCATACATTCCTCCACCTATACTTATTCTAGTCACAAACTTCTCTGTTCCTCCCTCTCCTACTGAAATTCCCACTACCTCATCTTACCAGAATTCTGTCTCCTCACTCAATCCAACTTATCCCACAGCCTCTACTAACAGTCCTTTCCTGTCCACGTCAGAGCCTTCGGCTGAGCTACCTGCTTCCACTAATGCCTTTCCTCCCACTCATCCTATGATCACACGTTCTCGTTCTGGGATCCTCAAGCCCAAACAAATCTTGGATCTAGCTACTTCCATTGTCCCTATGCAGCCAACCTGCTACTCCCAGACTGCCAAATTTCAGGTCTGGCGGCAAGCTATGAGTGCTGAGTTTGAAGCCCTGCAACAGCAAGGAACCTGGGATCTTGTCCCTGCTTCGCTGCATAAAAATGTCCTAGGATGCAAATGGTTGTTTAAAACTAAATTTCACTCTGATGGTACAATAGCTAGACGAAAAGCACGCTTAGTTACTCAAGGTTTTAAACAAGAATTTGGCTTAGATTATCACGACACATTTAGTCCCGTAGCCAAATTCCCAACCATTCGTCTCCTTCTCACAATTGCTGTCACAAAGAGCTGGCCAATCCTACAGTTAGATGTCTCTAACGCATTTTTGCATGGCACTCTTCATGATCGTGTATTCATGAAACAACCACCTGGCTTTGTAGATATGCAATATCCAACCCATGTATGCTTACTTAAAAAGGTCATCTATGGCCTCAAGCAAGCTCCAAGGCAATGGTATGCTACCTTCACTACATTTCTGCATGAATATGGCTTTACCGAGAGTTCTGCTGATCCCTCTCTCCAAATCTACCATCGTGCAAGGATTGAGCTCTACATATTAGTATATGTTGACGATATACTTCTAACAGGCAGTGATCAGTCGGCTATGCAAGCATTACTCTCCGCTTTATACTCCAAATTTCAAATGAGAAATCTCGACCAGCTCAATTACTTTCTCGGACTGCAAGCCGTTCACAGCTCCGCTGGAATTCATCTAAACCAGTCCAAATATGCATCTGATCTACTGCTTAAAGCTGGCATGGCTGATTGCCGGCCCGTTCAAACTCCACTGCCTACGAAGCTTCCTCCTGATTCTTCTGCCACTGCGCCATACTCCCAACCGGAATTTTACAGGACTATTGTAGGTTCGTTACAGTATTTAACAATTACGCACCCTGATATTCTATATGATGTTAATACTCTTTGCCAGCACATGCATAAACCTACGGTCCTTCACTATCAGCTGCTCAAACGAATTTTGAGATACATTAAAGGCACCTTACAGCTTGGCTTACCAATCTCCAAAGCTTCCCTTCAATTAACAGCCTTTTCTGATTCTGACTGGGCCACCTGCTCCATTGATCGCCGATCTATTACAGGCTATTGTGCCTTTCTTGGATCCACACTGATTTCTTGGATGGTAAAGAAACAAACCTCGGTTGCTCGCTCCTCCACCGAGGCAGAATATCGTGCGCTTGCAGCATCAGCTTGTGATATAATCTGGCTTCGTAGGCTGCTCTCTGAATTTGGTCTTTCGTCGTCGCCAACAGCTCTCTTCTGTGACAATGTCTCTGCTCTCGCCTTAGCCAGTAATCCTGTCTTTCATGCTCGTACCAAGCATATTGACATTGACTGTCACTTCATTCGGGATTGCATTAAACAAGGTCACATTTCTGTCCATCACATTGCTACTAATGATCAGCCAGCAGACATATTTACCAAGCCATTAAGTTCTCTTCGGTTCTCTCAACTACGTACCAAGTTGACCATTTGCTGCCCACACGGCCAACTTGAGGGGGGCTGATAAGCTCACTGATAAGTAGTACAGCATATTGAGCAGGTGGCTACTCTATCCACTATGCACTGTACCTGTGCTGGCCTCAATCGTTGGATGTCTGCAAGTGAATCACAGCCATTTATCACTAACAGAATGATACCCTGTTTTTAATATAAAAAGAGCACTGTACACATTCAAAAGATAAGGAATATAGGTTCATTGTGCTCATCTTCTTTCTATAGGTTTTCTCTAACCTTGCAGGTTTTCATCAGCTCTCACAGGTAGATTGAATTTTAAATTAACCAGATTTTTCCTGAGAGTAATGTCAGGGTTTATTTAGATATGGGTTCTACTTCCTATGAGCGTAATCCCTCATAGTTTATTACCCCTTCTAACGCATAGAAGAGCACTCTCGATTAAGGATAAAATATATTTAGTCAGTGCATGAAATACAAATGTGTGTGCAACAGTGTGTGAATGTTCTAAACCCTGGTTGTGTGGGATGAAGATAGACCCAATCAAGATCCCATGGTTCCGTCATCCCGGAAATATCGTAGGATTCAGTATACCAACATTAACGACCATTGATCGTAGAGTCCAGCGAATCTGATTAGCAGCCATGGGTTGCCTCCTCATAGGGATCCTGAGTAGACTAAGGTGGATATATATTAGTTATTTAATTTGGGTAGGGACTTATGGCTTCATTTAGAAGTTGCCCATAGTTTAGGTTTGGGTTGGCTCTTACAGCCCTGTTTAGGAGTTTCCCGTGTGATTGAATTTAAGTATGGGCTTACGTTTTCATTTGAAAGTAACCCTAATGACGGGTCTTACAGCCTCTATTAGAGATGACACAAATAGCGGGTCTTACAACTTAGCCCTTAGACTAAGATGCCCAGAGGTTTTGGGTGTTCAGATAGATCTTATGGCTTCTAGATTTAGAAGTTGCCTGATGATGGGTCTTACGACCTAAATTTGTAAGATAAGTGGCCCGTATGGTGGAGCTTATAACCTAATCCTATAGACAAGAATGCCCGTGTGATGGGGCCTATGCTTATGTTATTATCTAGATATTTCTCCCAGAAGTTGGACTTACGGCTTCTTTTAGAAGTTATCGGGAAGGGGTTTAGAGTTAGGTTAGTTTTACCAAAATATTTCCCTTAAAATCAGTCTTACGGCTTCTATTAGATGTTGTCGGGAAGGGGTTTATGGTTAGGTTAATTTTACCTAAAGATTTCCCTTAAAATTGGTATTACAGCTTCTATTGCCAAGCTTTGAAATGACCATCACATCACATAATAGATTTATCTAGTGAAATAATCACTAATAGGATTCGTTACTTCCATTAGAAGTGACCTATAGGGTTTAGGCAAGCGAGGACATAGCTTTACACACTTCAATGTTTTGACACCAGTGTCCGCATCTTGTTTTGTCAGCTTTATTTCAGTACTATCCTGCAGTCATTATTTTGACACTTACTAGCCAACAATTATTGCTTTGTACTCTTAGTAATGCATGTAGCTTTTCTATTTTAGTAGTAGCTTTACTTTTTTCAGCATTAATTTTATTTATTATGTGCTAACTTTTGTTTACTTGTTTGCAGGTGCTCGTGTTCTACAGTTTAGGGAGCTTTCAAGTAGTTGCAGTTGAGGTTACTGCTAAGTTAGAAAGTGTTTGAGGATTTTGTTTTGTTCAGAACTGTTGTCAGAGTTGTTTGTTGGAGTTGTGATTTTGTTGCTTGAGTTGTTTAGTAGCTTGTACTTAGGTTGGATAATGAAAAATATTTTATTTCCTGTATTTTTTTATTCTGTTTTAATTGCATTAATTAATTAAATGAGTTAATTAATTAAAGGTTAGATTATAATTAAAATTTAATTGTTCAATTTGTTAGTTTGAATTTTATATGTATTTTAAAATTATTCAATTATTTAAATTAATTACTCAATTAATTTGATTTAAATTTTAAATTAAAATTTATTATTAAGTTTGATTTTGATTTGTTTTAATTAATTAAATGAGTTAATTAATTAAGGGTTCAATTTTAATTGAATTGCTCAATCAGGTTTCAAATTTTAAATATGCATTAAAAAAATCGATTTATTAAATTTCAAATTTATTATCCAATTAATTTAATTAGTTTTATTTTTACAGATCTTAAAATTAAATTACATGGTTCACCAATTAAATTAGAGTTTAAATTTAATTAAATTTATTAGTTAATGTTACTTAAATCATTCAATTGGTAATTTTAACTCCTTAAGTTAGTTAATGTCCCAAGTTATCTTTTAATTATATTTTAATTTTCTAATTTAATTTACTTATTCTTTCCTTACTTATTTAAGTTTTTGTTAAACAGATTTAATTAGTTGATTGTTGTTATTTAATTTTAAATTTTAATTATGGAGTTTAGGTTAATTAATTGATTGATGAGAGGTTTGTTAATTAAGGAATTTGATCAATCGATGATTTCAATTAATTTATTGAACATTTACAGTTTATTTTAAATCCATTACTAAATTTATTAGTATTTGATTACTTTAGTTGATTAATTAGGTCACTCAATATTACAGTTCATTAGTTCATTAATTGTTTCCACATTAAATCAGTAAATTGAACGCTCTCCAATCTTTTTTTCAAAGATCTGTTCAAGTCCAATATTTTTAAGAAAATTTCGGCAATCTCCTAATGTCCCCTCCCCACGAGGGGTGGTAGGGGAGGGCACTCGCCCTTTCAAATCCGCCCATCCTAATAGGATTCAATGGCCGAGGACTTCGGGACGTTGTTTGGTCCCAGAAATGATCTTCAAATCCTTTGATTACTGATTGCTGATTGCGACGTCTGATTTCTTTTAACTGATGATTGTAGTATTTGATTTCAATCTTATTATTAATATTATTATAAACGTTATGATATCATAATAATATTATATAGAAAATTATCTCATATCCCTTTTTATAGAAGCAATAAAAAAAACTGGGATCAAGATCAGGTGAAGCTTGCGGCTCTCACGAATGTTGTAACTGCTCCGTACAGGTGTAAGTTTTCTCCTATGGCGTGAAACGGACAAAAGTGGGCGTTTGCGTGCAAGAACCCAAACGGATTCAATTGCCATAAGTCACTCAGGTCGAGCGTGGAGAAGGTCCTGAAGGTGCCGTCGGACTTGACTCTCGGCGTGACTCGTGCATGGAAGCTTCACGACAAGAAGCTACGAGATAGGAAGTAGACGACTCGGACAGAGCTGAGAGGTTAGGCAAGACGTTCGACCGAGGAGGCTAGACTGGCTGACGTAAATGGAAGGGCCCGCTAAGGCTTGGTCTTGTTCGCAAATGAAGTGAAAGGCTTCGGGCGGCATAGCTCGGGCTTCATTCGCACGGAGTCAGGCTCCCTTCTTGCGGATCGGCGGCCAAGCTCGGAGGTAAAGTAGGCTGTGCAAGGATTTCGGACTGTAGGCATGTGTTTCTTGAGGCCAGTCTCAAATTAGAGACGGATAGGAAATTCTCAATCGCCCGAGAAAGAAACCAGAATCTCAAATCAAGAAAACTGAACACCAGTAAGCATAAAAAAAACTCGTTTGTTTTCTTTCTGTTTTACACGACTTCCGCCGAGTGCTTCGACCACGACGTCCACGACATGGGCAACGTGGTTTGATTTTGCTGCGGTGAGTATTGGGCAGTTGTGATTTGGAGTTGATTGGCAACCGTTCTTCTTTTCGTTGCACTCATTAAAATGGTATAAGACAACAGAAATATGAATGCAGGTGTTTAATAGCATAGATATCTTAGGTTCTATTAAATAAATTGTATAGTATTATTTAAATGATTGATTAGATGCAAAAGAAGATTTATATGCCATACTATATTCATAAATTGTCGTCTGTTAAAACTTAATTAACACTCTTATAATCAGAAGGAACTCGTGACTGGATTATAATCCAAGCTCGTGCAGAACAGCAACATGTTGAGTTTCCTATGCATCCAATGTAGTTTCTTTTTTCTTGAGTGAAGCCGGAGTGCTTCAAACTCGGCACATAATGCATCCTGGCCACAGAACAAAGATAGTTGCCTTCTCACTTCATAAACTTGAAGCTTTTCAGCATTAACAACATTGAGGCTACCATACTTTTCACACTACTTTTTTTTTCATCCAGAAATTTGCTTCTGCATTTATTATGTTGGCTATTGAAGAATATGAAGCTATATCTTTAATAATTGAAGGCCTTTGAATGCAACCGCCTACCCTTGAATTCATCGGCTTAGCCAGAACGATTTCCCTTAAAAGATATGCCCCTCATTGAGCTTTGAATCTAACGTCGACTTTGCCCATTATTAGAACTAAAGTGATTTTGGAGATTCAGATTTTGTAAATTGTTGTGTTTGCAAGTTGTTTACTGATACATGATTTATTATATTTTATTTATTTGAACAAGTTAAAAATAAATTAGATTCTATTTTTAGAATCCTTTAGCTTTTAAATAAAGTTGAATTCATCCTCAAGTGAGCTAATTTAAGGCAAGCAGGAGCATCTTTTCATTTCTATAAATTGATAGAATATTCATTTTATTTTTTATTTCAACGCAATTCGTTGAATGAATCCTTAAGGATTTGTAAGTGTTCTAGTGTTGGTATAGAGGGTTATGTATTCACAAGCGTGCTTTTCCGGTTCGTTACAAGTTCACTATAAGTCTTTAAATTTTGTAGTTTTATTAATCACATTTTTTCTTTTAAAAAGAATGCTTTTAAGTTTGGTTCCCTGTAAGTGCATTTTACTCAAATTTCAACAACCTCCCAATATCTACTCGTAAGGGGAGTCATCAAGGGATACCAGGCATATCCACCACTCTAAATAAAACGTGTATGGTCAATTTCATGAGACACAATGGCCAAGGTCTTCAAACCACCGCACCAAAATGGAGCGTATGTGCCTTTGGATATATGTTTATAGACTCATAAATTTCTCTGCTGTGCTAAGAAAAGCGCGTACAAATACTAAAACATTTTCCGTCGTACTAAAAAGAGCACGTATTTACCTATCACATCACAGGCATCGTGTATGAGATTCCCTCGTTGGGTTAGAAAAAGCAAGCACGGTGTTCACTCATTGTGGTAAGCACATCGCCAACAACATTTTTGGAGATTTTTCTAGTTCTAGGAATTTATACCTTTGTGAGGCGGGCGACGACAAGACACAATTTGCAAGAGAGAACACTTTTTTTTTTAATTTTCCCTTCTTTATTTGTTTATTATTTTTTTATATAATATATATATAGAGAGAGAGAGAGGGAGAAAGTTTGAGTGTGTGTGAGATCTCTCTATTTAGAGGGAGAGGAGGTAGGGAATAGAGAAATAGGTAGCCAAGTAGGTGAATTGAGGTGGGAGTGGGTTTAAGGAGAGGGAAGAGATGGGCTGGCTAACTAGGCAGCAAGTTCACATCTAGTTGGGTTGTTGGACGGCAATAGCTATGTGAGGGGTTGAGAGAGTAGCTAGGGTATAGGAGGAGAAGTTCGGGCGAGAGTCAAGCAGATGTTGGGTGGTTTGAGAGTGGTTATGTGAGGAGCAAATGTTTGGATGTAATGGAAAATTTGTTGGACGGTGTCAACTATGAAGAAAAACGAGCAGGGGGCTAAGCACGATTTAGCATCGAGGTGGGAGCAGAGGGATGTTAGTTGGGAGCGGGTGTTCGTTGATGGTTGAGGTCATAAGGGATGAAGGCAACTAGTTGCAGAAGGTCCTGTGTAGGATCAGGTTGGGTGATTCGGCTGAGAAGAAGTGGTGTTGATGCATGGAGGTCGCGTGTTGCGAGCCAAGCAGGACGGTGGGCTCATATGCAACGACTGGGAGATGTTTGTGTGTAAGGCTGCTGGTGGGAAGCAAGTGTGTAGGCAAGTGAAGTAGAAGAGAGTGTGAAGGGGAGAGGGGACTGCAACTATGAGAAGTGTGGGAAGGAGAGAGCTAAGGGGATGATGTGCGTGAATGGGAGGAAACGACAACATGAGTGAGTATTGAGAATCGGGGAGTAGAGAGATTTTGAATAGCTTTAATTCTTTTGGTCAAATGATAAAGGCAGGGATAAATAAAAAAGGATTTTTTTTATTGATTATTTCTTTAATATGATTTTAATTTTGTTATTTAACATAATAAATTTTAAATGAAATTGTAACAATAACAATAAATTAACAAGGGGTATATTTTTTATCTTCACATAATTCCTCATTGATCGCGCGTCTTGATCTATGTGTTGTCACCATATGTATTGTCAAATTCAGCCCATTTTGCTCACTTGACAAATCAGGCAATGTAAGTGTCATTTTCGAGTTATTTCAACTTTTCAAACACAACAAATAAGTACATATCTCAAACGGGTGACGTTCGAGCGACTTCGTGCAACATAGCATCCATAGAACGTCATTTTCAAACCACATCCTCTCGAACTAATCGCAAGAGGTCCCTTATGGGTATTTTTAATGTTTCAAATGCAACAGTATAGTTCGTTTAACAATCAAACAATGTTCAACGATTTTTCGTGAAACGTCGCGCCCATAGACCATTGCTTTTATTGTTACTCAATGGGTCGCACAAGAATGGCTCTTATTAGATAAATTTGATATTCTGGACAAATCGACACCTCTGTTTCACGAACATACGAATTTTGAGTGATTTCGTACGACGTCGAGGTGTTTCCAGCTTACTACGCGTTACCTTGAGGTGTTTCAAACTAGCCAGGCACGACATTGTGTTGTTTGGTCGTCCTTTTCATTGTGCTTGCTTGAATCAATTTTGGTGCATTTATGAAGGTCAACAACTCACTCCCCACAATAATTCTTGTACATTTTTCACTAGTTAATATTGCTAGTATAGTACCTTCTTGCTCACAAGTTTCATCTAAAGAATGCTTATCAATGTTTAATCTTCATGTTCTCTCTCGCTCCTTGCTACCTATGCCACTTAGTCTTTGCTAGGACTCAATTTCATAAGTATACTTCGCATTTTTAAGTATTTTTACATCATTATTTATATCATTTAATCTTTGATTTTTTTTTATATGGCTTTCAAATTATTGGAGATTATTATTATAAAATGTATCATTCTATTTGTTAAAAAAAAAGTATTTTCTCATGTAATTTTAGTTTTGGTTGATTAAATAAGTATTGTATATATATATATATATATATATATATATATACAAATTAGCAAAATCATTTCTTTTCGTGCATTAAAGCAAATAACAAACATTTGTGCATAGTATTGTGCTTAACACTTTGAAAGCACTTATTTAAATATCTTATATCTATACAAAAGAATAAGGATATAAATGCGGATGTAACTTCTAGAGTGAAGAAGAGAGATTAAAATAGAAAAGCTCATTAAGATTATTCTGGCATAAAAGAATATCATACTTTGTATACAACAATTACTATAATGTAACCTATTGCCCAACTCTCCCTAGTTTCCTTATTAACAACAATTATAAACCATTGTTATTGGATAGGGTCTAGAACATATAAAATATTATAATTTGCCGGTTATAAATCCTTAAATTCCGCGAAAATAAATCACTATTAATATAAACACTACAAACATTTTTTTTCATTCTACAGAGTCATTCAATGCTCATGAAAATTTCATACTCCAGAAGAAAAATAGTAAACAAACATAAAATTCCAACAAGATCAAGTTAAGACTAAAAAAAGAAAAGCTGATATATATCACACTTAAGAAAAGTTCAATAACACACACAAGCCAATGACCAAACAAATTAAGATGAGAACAAAAATAGAAATCACCAAAGGAAAACCAAATCTTGGCCAGTACAAGAGAACTCACTACCATAAGTAGTCATTAACACTGGTGAAGCATTCAAGAAAACAGATTCAATCCGCAGGCACAAACAAGAATTAAAAGAAATTGGAATTCTTATTGTAAGAAAAACAAATTGGAATTCTAAGAAAAACAATGCTCAATCATTTTGACATCCCTCAGAGTCCTATTTATAACCCACAAATGATCCAAGCTAAAAAGTTATCATAATCCTCTTAGATCTAGTAAAAACTATTAGTTTCAATTCAACTCACTTCAATTTTAGTAAATATAGCATGTTTCAACTTTAAAGTTAAGAACATTTCGGTTAAGATGGCAAAAATGCTTCTTTATAGAAAATAAAATGCCGTACACTTTTATTTTATTTATTTTATTTTATTTATTTAACAACGAAACAGGAATTTAATGGAGTTTCAGATTTATACAACCAGAACGAATCAATTCTGTTTTAATGCCTAAATAGAGGCAATTCTTTTGATCTTATTTTCAATAGCTAATTACATGAGTTTCTACCCACAGATTTCTAACACTAGCATGATAAAGTGCAAAAATATGTACGCATGTGCTTGATAGAAATAAAGGAAACACTATTTCGAATAGCATAGTTGGCTTATTTCTGTCCAAGATTAATAGTCTATCTCAGTCTCTTTACTTGTGATGCAATGTACATTCAAGTTATATCAGCAGATAAACCGTGCATAGTAACATACTAGCATGCACAACAAAGACAAGAAAGAATAAACTCGCTGTAATGATACAATCAAGAACAGCAATTCAAGTTTTCCTCTGATGCTATTAATATATCTATAATGCCAAATACATATCTGCTCAAGCATGTGATCATATTTTGAAAATTCGCATAAAACCTTCACTCTTCAAATGAAATTTATATCTGGTGCTCTCAATACACGTGTTAAAAGAAAGGCTTATGACATTCTAAAAAAAATAAGAGCAACCAAATGTTGAACATGACACAAAAAAAGCAAGCAAAGCAGATTTGTACCTCAAGTTCTCTGTCCAACTCCTCTAAATATTCCTTTGTTCTAGTACCGCTCTTTATCCATGAAAAAAGAAACATATACAAAAATAAGTTTCAACAAAACTTGTTGCTTCCATTTCCTTAGCGCTAATGCAATGTAAAATTCCTTGGGAGAATTGTACAAAAGAGCTAGATTAGGGAAAATAGTATCGTGGTCCTTGCATTTTCGCCCTTTCAACAATTTGGTCTTTTTCTTCTAAAACTATTTTATTTTTTGCTTTTTTCCAAATAAAAAGAAATCTTTTATCTGAATCTGTCAGGTCTTCAGACAGGACAACACACATGATCCTTCAAGTCAATAATAAATAGTCATATTTGATTTTCTTACCAAATTATCCTAGTTAATATACATATATATATATATACACAGAGAGAGAGAGAGAGAGAGAGAGAATAAAGGGGAAAGGAGGAAGGGAATAAAGAATAGGGAGGGAGAGAAGAAAGTGGACTGGCCACAGGCCACCCACGGTACACCCAAACTCGTATATAGCTTGGAAGGGTGTTAGAATTTGGACAGACGGAGGAAGAATATACAATGACGTGTGAGACTTACAAAGTTTCTATTTCAAAAAATTCATTGACAGTTATAGATTTTGTTTGCAAATCTTTGCACCACTTCTATGATGTTATCAGTATTCATCATCTGCCCATCACTCTAGCACAGGCATGAACCAAGCTAGGAACCTTGGAGCTTCAATCACCTGCATCATAACTAGCAACTTGCAGGGCATCATCTCCGTTGGAAACAACTGTCAATCAAATAAACGAATATAAGGGCAGCTAGAAGAGGACTATCGAGACAAAACTGTTGCATGATCCACCATAGGTAGACACAAAAGAGCCCAACGTCTCCATGGCTGTTCGTGTCTGCAATATGGATTCCTGAGGGGAGAAAGAGAGAGAGAATAATGATGATAGGAGCTCACAAATCCCTACAACCTCCACCTTCATCAATCTCAAAGCTAAGGGCAACTTTGACTTTTATCCAGACAATAACAGCACCTTAGGATGAAAGGCCTAGTTCCAATTTTCGTAAAAAGCAAGGTCCAAATATATGCTTCTAGAAAAAATAGGAAACATAACCAAACTGTTGAAGGATAAAAGTGCAAGGACAGATTACGTTTTGCCCTAAACTAAACTTACCTTTAACTCTATTTTCTGATCAATGTACCTCCTTGCCTCGTAATCCTGAAGTTGAACAGAGATTTAGCTATTTCAAAACTTAAAATTAGAAATTATATAAGGGAAGGTTAGTATTGCAGACAGTACTGCCAAAAATTGCAGCAAAGAAAACTATAGGGACATTACACTGATGTCATGTTGATGAAACCAGGAAATGAATCTGAATAATTGCCAAATTGAGAGCCTAAGCACTATTCACCAAATCAAGTAAGGTCACCTTCAAAATTTTTGACCTGACTCGCCTCAGATTTCAGGAATATCATAAAGGATTAAAAAAATACCCTATGATTTTTATCAAGCACATGCTTTTTTGAAAAGACAGATAAATATATTTACAGGTATTCTGCATACACTTACCTAATAAAATTTATATTGCAATAGCACTTGAGACTATATAGTTATCATCATCATAAGTAACCTTATCCCAACTATTAAAGGTTGGTTTCATGAATCCACATTCTCCATTCATTCCTAATGAGTATTGTAATAGATGTTAGAACATCTTCTGCTAATCATATTTTACAGCTTATATTTAAGTAAAATTTGGGCAACCCCTCTTACTTCATAATCCTTCAATACAAGTTTCATCTGTCAATCTTATGTGCACATTTTCTATCCTTTATTGTACATGTTCAGACCACTTATCTATTTTCCACCACGTTATCTTAAAGAGATGCTACTTCCATTGTTTTTCAAATATAGTCATTCCTCAACTATAATTTTTTATTTTACCACACATCCATCATAACATTTTAACTTTCAACAAACTCAATTGGGCATATCAATGACTTTTCGATTGCCCAACGCTTTGAATCTAAACATAGACAACCTAATTGTAATTTTACAAGATTTATTTTCAAGTTTCCATGATATTCTTTTATACATAATAATCCTAAAATACATGTTCATTCTAAACATCCAGACTAAACTCTAAAAGTAATATCCTCGCTTAAAATGACATTCTACAATATAATAGATCCAATGTACTAAATCTATCACATATGGGTATCACTTTATCTTTTAGTAGAATGGAATGATAAATATTTTATACCATGCTCATTAAAATTAATTGCACATCATATATTTACTTTGTGTTCTCTACTAATGCTAAGTCCTTTTGTCTTCTAAATATAAAAAAGCAAGAAATATTAAGTTTTATTGTATTAATCATGGGTCTGGACAGAAAACTAAATCAGACTTAAATTCTGCCCTAGCCTTACCAACGTTATGCAAGAAGTTGGGCCATAGAGCAAGACAGATCAATGAGAGAACCAGACATGAGCACAGCATCACTCATGGGAAATTGTGATACACATAAGCTTTTAATGGAATTGTTGACAATAACAAGTATGATTGTTGTTTCATTTATTCTTTTAAAACGTTTGGTACAGTTTTATTTTAATGGTTTTTTTTTCATGGGGTCAGGATTGTTCTGTCATAAGTATTCCATCTTCATCAAGGATGTAAACAAAGGTAAAACCTTTAGTAGAATTTGCTGCCACTAAATAAAAAATATTCAAAGTTGCAGCCATCATTTTCAAAACCACAAGATTTGAGATGTTTATTTATCGGGGAGATCCCAAAATCCTCTTGGTCAGAGAGCAAGAACCCCTTTTCTTATTGCTGCTACGTAGCTTAATCTTCAAAAAGGCAAAGCTGTAACACGATCGTATTTCATTCACTGAGATGTTAATCCCAGCAACAATCTCTTCCTTGGCTAGTTTACCATACAAACAGACTAAAGCATTGACTAACTCAGCATGCTGCATAGTAAAAAGGATATGTCACGTAGTTAGAGCACAAACAATCTAAGATGATGGCCAATCCAAAAGCAACTCTTGCAGAAAAGCACTGTACTTGGCAAAGCTAAACCTACTCCACCAAATCCATACGATCTACTATTTGGCTAAATGTAAGATGGATAAAAAAAGGATATGCCAGGTTCATCAATCATGCCACGTTCTTCAATCTTCAGTGGCGCTAGAAAACTTACTAAAGGATATATTTGAGAATTGTACATGTCCATCATGTAAACTCTTCCTGTGAACGAAAGCAAAATCAGTGGAATTGAGTTTTAACAGCAAGCATCCTTCAAGCAAATGAAAACATACGGTCATCACTGAAATCTGTTTCATGGCCATTCCCTTGGTGGGCATCAAGATCAATAATCATAACCCTGCAGATCAACAACTTGAATTGGAAAGAGGATAAATTGCACCTAAAACTAGTAACAAATATTCAGAAGTTGCTAACCTGGAAATATTCAAGCGAACAAAGGCATATTGTATACAAAGAGTAATATCAGCATAAACACAAAAGCCACCACCTTTCTGAGCTGAGCAATGGTGAAAACCACCACCCACATTGATAGCCCAACCACGTTCCTTAGCAAGTTTTGCTGCCAAAATTGAACCTCCCACCTAAAATTTTGATCAAGTAAATTCAATAGCTTGAATTCGTAAAATAAGACAGCTTATGCAAGAGTTCTGACCTGCATGCGAAATGGATGTAACACCTTTTCCTGAACAAGGCAATTTGGAAGCATTGCAATAGGAGGGACCTAATAAAAAAAGGATCAGATATTCAAGTTATACACATTTCAAATAAGAAACATGAATTAAACACTACTATTACTCAAATGATTCATTCAAACATTCAACTAAAGAAAGTTTCGAATATAATTGCAAGTGGTTTATTTTAAGATACAAATAACAAAACATATGCTCATTGCATGTATGATGCAAGACCATAATGCATTATGGAGTAAATAAATCAACAGAGTAATTTGTAAGAAATGCAGGAATAAATATGATGAGAAAATAATTTAGCAGACGGTACAGAAAAATATCCTTTAGACTAAGGATAACACAAGATTCTTAAGGCACAATTTATTTTTATACTACATAGCATTACCATGATATATCAAGCAAAAGAGTGCAAAAGGCTGCAAACACAATAATTTTTTTTTCTTTTTCTTTTTTAAGGTATTTTAAAAGGGTTTCAAATTTAAAAAAAAACATTATTCCATGTTATGAATTGGTCAAGTTTCAAACCAATTCCATCATCTATACGTCTTCATTCAGAGCTTAAGAAATGTTTAGTGGCATGTTTTTTCAGGATTTCTATTATCACGCTTGTGATATTCAGTTGATAACACATTGACTAAAACTACTTAGATCGTATCATTCCATTTCCCGCACAGATATGAAATAACTTTTCTATCTCACAAAAAATAAAATAAAAAAATATTTTTCATTCTTATATAGTTTTGGCTTTTTTCTTTTCTGCCCTTCATCTTAACAAAAATTTTAAGAATGTTGTTCTAGAATTAGATTAGAGCATTTAAAGAATATTAACAAAAAAAATTTTGAGAGTATGATTTTGATCTTAAGATTTTGTCTGTGCATGAGGAAGCTAATGTTATGTGAAAAAAGGAAGCTATTGATATTAAGAATGTTGCAAAAGATGTGCTTGGAGTATCAAAAGGAAAAAGCTACTAATAGTAAAAATAGTTGGTCATTGAATCAAAATGTGAAAGAAAAGATAAAAATAAAAAGATATATTATAAAAATTGGTTTAGCTATAAAAATTCTGATAATTAGGAAAGATATAAAGAGGCCCGTAAAGAGTATCAAAGGGAAAAGCTACTAATAGTAAAAATAGTTGGTCGTGGAATCAAAATGTGCAAAAAAAGATAAAAAGTGAAAAGATATATTATAAAAATTGGTTTAGCTGTAAAAATTCTGATAATTAGGAAAAGATATAAAAAGGCCCGTAAAGAGTATAAGAAAGCAATATGTAATGCAAAGATTTTAGCTTTTAATGATTTATATAACAAATTAGATACTAAAGAGGACAAAAGATAAATGTATAAGTTAGCTAAACAAAGAGATAGTAGTAGTAAAGATTTAGTTCAAGTGAAGTGTATTAAGGATGAAGATCAAAAAGTGATTTTATTATAAGAGAATATTCAACAAAGGTGGATGAGATATTTTGCTAAATTTTTCAATGAAGATTGTGAGAATGTGATTGACTTTAGTGACCTTAGCGTCCTAAATAAAAATAAAGATTTTTGTTTTTATCAGCGTATTAGTAAATTCGAAGTTAAAAGGTTTTAAAGAAAATGAAGTGTGGAAAAACTGCTGGACTTGATGATATTCTAATAGAGGTGTGGAAATGCTTAGTAGATGAAGGAATTTTTTAGCTTACTAAACTTTTTAATATTATTTTGAAGACTAAAAAGATATCAGATGAGTGAAGAAAGAGTGTGTTGATTCTTATTTTTAAGAATAAAGGTGATGCACAAAATTGTGCAAATTATAGAGGAATTAAGTTAATGTGTCATACTTTAAAATTATGGGAGAGAGTTAAGGAGCATAGGTTGCGGCGTGACACTAATGTTTCTCAAAATCAATTTGGATTCATACCAGGTAGGTCTACTTTGGAAGCTATACATTTATTGAGAGGTTTAATAAAGAAGTATAGAGAGAATAAGGAGAATCTACATATGATTTTTATTAATTTAGAGAAAGCATATGATAAAGTTCCAAGAGAAGTGCTATCGAGAGTTCTACATAAGAAAGGGGTTAATAATGCTTATATTCAAGTCATTAACGATATGTATGCAGGAGTTGATACTTGTGTTCAAACATAAGGTGGTGTTGACCAAGTATTTTCCTATTTCAGTTGGATTACATCAAGGATCAGCCTTAAGCCCATATCTTTTTGCTTTAGTCATGGATGTTCTCACCAGACATATGCAAGAGGTTGTACCCTAGTGTATGCTTTTTGCTGATGATATTCTTCTTGTTGATAAGACTAGAGAGGGAGTTGAAGGTAAACTTGAACTATGGAGGTCAACCTTAGAGTCTAAAGGCTTTCGTTTGAGTATATCTAAATCTGAATATATGGAGTGTAATTTTAGTAATAATAGATTTAGTGTGGTGATTGTGACTTTAGGCGATCAAGTCATTAATAAGAGTACAAGTTTTAGATATCTTGGGTCTATTGTTCAGAGTGAAGGTAAAATAGATGGGGATATTATTAGTAGAATTCAAGTTGGATGGTTGAAGTGAGGAATGCATCGAGCATGTTGTGTGATAGAAAAGTCCCTCTTAAACTTAAGGGAAGATTTTATAAGTTGGTAGTGAGACTGGCAATGCTTGATGGTGCAAAATGTTGGCCATTAAAACAGAAGCATAATATTAAGTTAAGTGTTGCAGAGATGAGGATGCTCAGGTGGATGAGTGGCTACTCTTAGAGACAGGATACAAAATGAGCATATACGTGAAAAGGTTGGAGTAGCTCCAATGGAAGATAAGATTAGAGAGAGTCGCCTTAGATGGTTTGGTCACATAAAACGGCGGCCTTCCGATGACCCGGTTAGGAAAGTAGATGTATTAGATTTGACTCATATTAAGAAAGGTAGATGTAGACCTAAAAAGACTTGGTTAGAAAATATTAGAAATGACCTTTCTTTATTAGATTTAGATTAGAATTTGACTCTTAACAGGATGCAATGGAGAAAAAGGATTCATGTAGCTCACCCCACATAGTGGGATAAAGGCTTGTTGTTGTTGTATATAGAGTGTTGAAGAAGATATCCAAAGCAATCAGATTGAGGGATCAAATGGGAAGAAGCCCAAGTTTAGTCCTAGTGGAGTTAGTAGTGCAACTGTTAGTAAAGTCATAAAAGCTTGTGCTAAGTGTGGCAGATTACATAAGGGTGAATGTATGATGGGTTCCAACACTTGTTATTGGCGTCGTCAGCCCGGACACATTGCAAAATATTGTCCTACGTTGGGTCAAAGGACTTGTGGAGAGATGAAATCAGGAGAAGCACCTTCACAGAAAAATTTTAGTAAACAGAAGATGATGGAACCGTTAGTTTCAACTTCAGCACAAAATCAATCCAGGCAGAATGTTCGACCGTAGGTTTATGCTTTGACTCAGCAGGAGCCCAATGAATCTATAGATGTTGACAAAAATAGTTGAGATGGCTTTATTATCTAATATAGTAACTTGTTATGTTATATCAGATATTTTGCATTATCCAGTTATCTTAGTATGTTATATCGAATGTTTTATCAATTATGTGTCTAATGTGGAATTTTATGTTGAATGAAATTTAAGATATTATTTTGCTCAAGCATCAAATTGCTATGTTCACTTTAACGCATGATAGTATACTATAACTAATATTTATAAGTAAATTTCGAAGACAAAATTTTTGTAAGTGGGGAAGATTGTAATAACCCGAACCAAGGAAGACGAAGAAGCTTGGTGTTCATTCGATTACCTGGAAACGAAAGGGCTGAAGAATTCCGTCGATTTGAGGAAGAAAGGAGGAGGAGGAGTTGTTTCATGTCCACGAGAAAGACGAAAAGCATTCCCATCCTTTGGTGTACCGGAAGCTGAAGGGTTAGGATTGCTCGGCTTCGTCTCTATAAAGTAGAGAAGAGAGGGAGTGAGACCGAGAGAGCAGTGTTCGGGCAAACGGCCAAGAGAGATAGAGAGAGAGAGAGGGCGGGCGAGGAAACGAGCTCGACGGGAGCAAGCGTACACGCAAGCGGCGGGCTAGGGCTTGAAGGAAGGAGTAAGAGGTAAGTTCTTATTTAAATAATTAATGTTATTATAAGCATACGTAATTTGATAAAATAATCAATATAAATCAAATTAGTTAATTAGTACGAATCTAATTAATTAATTAGTATGAATCTAATTAAAAAGAATATAATAATTTAAGAGATAATATATGTATTTTGAAAGAAGAAAATTTTCATTAAATTTAAAATATCTTAAAAAATAATCAAATTGAACTGTAAATTTAATTGCAAATAAATGGAGAAAGTGTATCTTTGAGTGATGTCAATTAAATTATTAATTTTGAAATGAATGGATTAGAGATATATATATTTATATATTATTGAAATGAGAATATTTAAATAGTTAAAGCGATGAATTATTAATTATAAAAAGTTTATAAATAAATTATGATTCATATTTCAATGAGAATACAAGGAGAATAAATTTTATTCCTAATTTAATAAATTAAATATGATAATTATTTAAGAATATTTAATAAATAAATAGAAAAAAGAGAAAAAGAGCAAATTATGTAATTTATGAGAGTTAAAATAAGATATAAATTTGAAAATGATAATTAAGAAAATTAATTATAATGAGTAATAAAGAAAACATAATTAAATAAAAATATATAGAGAGAATGAATATTTTAAAATTAAATTCCAATTAGTAAAATAAATATGAAATTAGAGAGTGAGAGTATAAGAGACATTTCTTAAATTATTAAATATAGTATTTTAAATGAGAAGTTATCAAAATGGAGATATTATAAATGATAATCAAATCATAGTTAAAAGGAGGATAACAAATTCTCTTAATTTAAAATAAGAACTATTTAAATAAACTTAATAATTAATTAGAGAGAGATATGATTATATATAAGTTAAAATAAACCTTTGAAAATATGTATTATTATAGGTGTCATTTTATTGAAGTAAGAGCAAGGACATTAAGAGCAAGCAATCCTAATCAAGGTGAATATGTATGTTTCTATATTATGGTAATTATAATGCTTCTAATTGCATTTTAATTATTATTGCAAATAATTTATCTTACTATTTATTCTAACTACATTACAAATAATCTATCTCTCACATATTGAATAATTTACCTTAAATTATTACATAAAGCATAAAAGTAATGAAATGATTAGATATATGTAATTGTATGTGCATGTTGACTGATGGAGCTCACCCCCTTATAGTATTAGCTAGGAACGCAATGTACCCATGCACGTAAAAAGGAAAAGGTTATGAAAAAGAAAAAAGAAATGGAAAAGGTGTACCTTCATTCGTAGTAAATTAAACGGTGGCTCCTGTGACGGTTGTATTATTTATGAGAAAGAAGAAAAATATAGATAACGATATTGTATATGCAAAATATTGAAAGTAAGCATAATATTGAAAGTATTAAAATAAAATAAATTTAAATGGAATTACTTTATGATATGAATTAAAATGCTCATGCATATTGTTCCAATTACCTTGGGTTACTGTAATTGAGAAGAATGTTTTACTCGCTAAGCTATAGCTTACTTTTAATTGTTCTAATATTTTCAGGTATAATTTAATATAATGAATAGAAGAGGTGAAAATGTATACCGTAGACATAGCACACCGAAAGAAAGGTATTTAAATGATTTTATCTTAAGTTGTTTCAAATTTGAGATTTTAGTGGCTCTTTCTGCTTATTTGAAATAGTTAGTTATTAATTGAAAATCTAGTCAACCGTCCGACCGTCTGCTCCCGCCTCGTTAAGTCGAGCCTCCAGGCCAAGTCGTGACACAAGTCTTGCATTTCATACTTTTATTTACTTTGCTCTTCATCATTTTCTATTGTAAAGAATAAATGTATGATTTATGTGGATTAAATGTCCCACAAATATTTTATTACTAGGGAATCACAAGTTATATTGTCATGCTGATCTTATTATATATGTACAAAATATTTCGTTGTCATTAAATATTTCCAATAATCTTAAAGAAGTGAAAGAGAGGGTTTGCAAACGTGTGAGCACATGTATCACGCACTTGTTGTGTGTCGTCTTCTCCCACTACTATCAGCTACCTTCCCCATTATTCCCTGTGCATTTTCAAATCTACCACAACCTCATTCTGTCACCCATTCCCTAACCAATTCTAGCCAATATCTCGTGTTGCTCCTTGGTCATCTATTTGTTTACATAATTTGCCTTCCTATTATTGATGCATTCCTAATGCAATTCAGGAATTAAACTATGGTAGGATCTCTACTTCTAAAATTAATTGAAACCTGTTATTTTAAGTAGACTTTGATATATTTTATATAGTTTCTTACATTGGATCATTTGAACCATATAAATAGGAACCCTTGGCCATGTAAAATTTATTGAATACTGAATATGAAAATACAATTTCAGGTTTACCCTCCTGTGCATGTGCTTGTTGGATGTAAATTATTTGAGTGCTTTAATACTTCCGGGAGAAGACTCTTTATACCAGCATGAAGTCAAGCTATTCCTTTAAGAGTAATTTCCATTCTTATACTTGTCTATTACTCATTTGGTCGCTGGTTTTGTAAGAGTGATGGAGATTTTGTCGAGTAAGATATTGTCAAGTTTTCTCTTTGAAGCGTGAAATTGATTAGCTGAAGGTTGAGCTTCTCATATTGTTGACTGCAACGGTGAACATCCAATATCTCCCATCCATGGGCGGTACTTGAAGAAGTACTACACTTAATTGGTAGCTTTCCCAATTGAGCTCCATCTAAGACAAGCTTGGCCTAATTATCAAAACCTAAATCTTTCTCGAGTTCTGCTCTTTCTCGAGTTCTGCTCTTTTGGTTTGACTTGGTCTTCAGTTCCTCTCCTTGTAATTTAAACTATTTAAATGCCTTGAGTTTCTTCCTTTATCCTTTGACAATAATTTAGCTCTATTTTGATTAAGCATAGTCTAACATATCAAAATCTAAAAGATTATCTAAATCCAAATATTTAAGTTTAACTGAGTCCTCCAATTCTTCTCCTTATAGTCAGTTTTGGTCGAACTTAGAAAGCCTTAGAGAATCCCGAAATGAGTATCCCATTACTGATTGGTTATCGATGAAGCGAGAGCTTAAGCAGAAGTACATGCCTCCCTCGTACTTCCATAGGCTCTTGGATAGGTGGCATAGGTTGACTCAGGATAGTAAACCGGTCAAGGATTACATCGCATCCTTTGACGATTATCTCATCCGTTGCAAAGGGGAGACCTCTACCACCCCCGCGCAGATCTTATCTATGTTTCGTACCGGGTTGCGAGAGGATCTTCGCAACGAGCTTTTTGCCCGGAACGTTACTACTCTGGAGAATGCCTACAGCCTAGTACTTGACTTAGAGGAGACCCGTTCCCAGCACCTGAGCCGTTCACATGACTCTAGGCCCTCTACAGACCGTCCAGTAGTTCCACCCCTCACACTCCCACTGCCCAGCCGACCCCAGGGAGCATTACCCGACCCTCGTCTGGTCCCCCCACTCCCCGACCTGATTTTAGAAACAAACCTCCCACTCCGAATACCCCTCGGTCCAGTCCCGAAACCAAATGCTTTAGATGTCAGGGGTATGGGCATATCACCTCTCAGTGTTCTAGTCCCTACAAAGTCACAATTATCGAAGAGATCACTGAGTAGGAAGTCAAGCTCGAAGTTGACCATTCACCAAGTGGACAACGATGGTGAATTCTTTGAGGAGGATGACGATACTGCTGTCATCCAATACATTCAAAAAATTGACACTTTCCCACTTGCGTGGTTAGATTTGCACTGTCACAACCCGTTGCCACCAACGACTGACGTAGGACTACGATCTTTCACACCTACACCAAAATCAAGGATAAAAACTGTAAAGTCATCGTGGATGGTGGCAGTTGCATCAATGTTGTCTCCTCCAGCATGGTGTCTAAGCTTGGACTGACTGTCGTTCCTCACCCCAACCCCTATAAGGTAGCTTGGGTCAACACCACTGCCTTGGAGGTAAAGGAGCGAAGTTTCATACCTATCTCCTTCGCTGACTATAAGGAGAATGTTTGGTGTGACGTATTGATTATGAATGTTGGACAAATCCTTCTAGGCCGTCTCTGGTTATTTGACAACGATGTCCACATTTATGGGTGTTCAAACACCTGCGTGTTTGAACATGAGGGCAAAAAGATCAAGCTTTTGCCATCACAGCCTCGGGTTGCGGATGATCCTGAATCCAACCCTGTCGAATCCAAGAAGGGTCTGAACATGATAGTTCCTATAGCCCAAAGCGCACCCTTGCACGCCTTAGTCGGTCGTGAGACTCCCACTAAGTCTGACGGACCATTCCCTCAGAGATTCAGCCCACACTTAGTAAACTTATTGATATCTTCCTTGACGATCCTCTCGATCAATTGCCTCTGATTAGAGACATCCAGTATGTTTTAAATCTAGTCCCTGGAGCCTCCTTATCCAAACTCCCCACAGTCAAGTTCACCTACCTTGATTCGATGACCCGTACCACGAGTTTAAGTCCCGCCAAAGTTGTTTATGGGTTCACACTTAGGTCGATAATAGATCTCATACCCATGTGTCCTAGGTATAGAATTTTTGAGTCTGCATCTACATGTGCATTGCATTTGCATAATTTACATAAGGAAATTGCACGCGAAATTGAGCAGAGCAACATTAATTATAAGCTTCCTGTTAACTTTAAACAAAGATTTAAAACCTTAGAGGTTGGTGACTCAGTGATGGTACGGATTCGTCCGGAATGGTTCCCACAAGGAACTGTTAAGAAGTTACATGCTGAAAGTGCGAGGCCATGCAAAATAATCAAGAGAATCAATGACAATGCATACGGGGTGGATCTGCCTGCAGAATTCAACATTAATCCCTCCTTTAACATAAAAGATATGGTTGCCTATGAGGATCTGGAGTGTAACCCGCCAAATCCACTTCAATTTAAACCTTGTGTGACCCCACCTTGTGAGAACCCAAGCTTACCTCCACTCCCAAATGTTTCTAAAATACCTATAGCGGAGAAGGTTGGCATGATTTTAAGTGATGATATTATTTCTGCAAAAGAGGATGGTCGAAGAAGGTATTTGATTAGGTGGAGAGGCAAGCCCGAGTCAAAGGACACCTGGTTAGAGTGCGAGGAGCTTCAGCAGATCGACCCAGACGCACTAGAGTTCTACGAGAGCACCAGAGACGCGTACTCGATGGAGTCGAGCTCTTTTCCACCCCGGGAGAATGATGAGGACATCAAGACATGGAAAATCTATTAAGAGGCGTGGTCGTCAATCTATGGCCACGATTACATCGCGCTACTTTTGATTTTCATATTTATGATTGATGTATTATTTTTATTTTATGAAGTTTATTATGTTTTTTCCTTTTTACCCTTACTTAAGGGCTTAGGTATGTGTAAGCCCTTAAGTAAATTGTAGTACTTTTATTTTCTCATTGTATTTGACTATTTAAAGCAACCCTCTTCCTTTGGAGAGGTTAATGAATAAATGATAAGAAAAATTCCTGCATATGTGTTTGTAAAAGTTCTAGGAGAGAGCTTTGAAGAGATCCCTAGGGAGGGAAAACGGATCACGCACCAACCTTCAAGACGGCCGGGTTCGTAGTTTGTTTTATCGTTCTTTATTTCAATCACTACTCCTCCCACCACCGCCGGATTCCCTAGCCAACCCCACCTTGTCGCCGGCCAACGCCTCACCACCACCACAACCCGCCGGCCCCTCCCCTTCCCCACCAAGCCGCCGCCCCACACATCTTCCCTTTTCAAAGTATTTCCAAAAACCCCCACTTTCTATATTTAACTCCACTTATTTTGGAAAGGATTTGAAATTTGAAATAAATCAATTTTAGATTCCAAAATCTTTCCTTTTATCTTAATCCTAATTTTGGAAAGGTGCTTAATTGAATTCGCAATCAAATTCAGATTTCCAATCTTTCCTTTCTCTTAATCCTATTTCTAGAAAGGTGCTTAATTAAATCAATTAATCAAATCATGATGGATTGATTAATTGGAGCATTAATTCCAAATACATTGTATCTAGACACTTGGCCCCACCTCCTTATTTCTTTCCACAAAATCAACCCCTATATCTTTGGAAATAATTCCAATTCCAGCTCTCTCTCTCTACCCCCCCTCCTTCCTTTCTCTCTTTAATTGGGGATTTGAAATTCAAATCTGCCCAATCATCTCTCCATTAAAATCTGAATTTAAAATCCAGATTTTGGACCCACATCCTTTCCTAAAATAATATCACAAATTTGAAATTAGAAACTCCTTTCTTCTTCACCCATGGCTGGCCCCTCCTCCTCTCTTCTCCACCGCCGTTACTTCCCCTAATCCCCTCCCATTTGTGGCTCACGCTTCCTCGCCAAAGCCTCCACCTGCTGTCCAAGGGATCTCAGCAAAGATACGCTGCTGCCTTCCATCCGGGAACCCACGTTGCTATCCAGAATTCCTGTTTGAACACGTCCCTTTGCTGTCCAGAAATTCCTGGATGCTAGCAAGGGCTGTCCTCTCTTCCAAACCTGAGAAAACTGCTCCCCAAGGTCATCTACCTACTGTCCAAAGATTCCCGCCGGAGTTCCCTGCTGTCCAGCCCCTTGGGAAGCCACCGTTACTGCCAGAAACTGCCCGGAATCGCTGTCCAAGAAGGACAGCTTGCTGTCCATCAATCCGAGCAAGAGGAGATCAACAGTTTCGCTGTCATAAAGCCATCAACTGCTGTCCAAGCTTGCGAGGAGGTTGAATCTCAGCAAAGGGTGAACTCTTACCTTCTCTCTTACCTTCCTCATTGATCCTTACTTGTGGTTTTGATTGATTCATGCAAAATCTTGCAACGATCCGCTAAAGCTTAGTGTTTAGTAGGAATTTGTGTGAGAGATCTTTCGTGGCACTACTCTTAGTGTTAGACTAGGGATACCTTGTTGAAACCCATCATGTATGCAACGTTAAGAATAATTGATCGTTTTGTGGCTTTTACTTCACGTAAGTAGCTTGGCCTAAACTAGTGTTTTCCGCTCTTTGTATTTTAATTCATTGTTTAAATCAACATCAAGTCTAATTAAGTTGCTCTTAATCTTCCGACGTGCAAACGCCTTAATTAAATCAAAATTTCATTTATGTCCTGCATCACCGGTCTTCTATGTTCACTTCCTTTCCCGATGACCGCTAGCAATTGATTTTTGACCTCAAAAAGAAATCTAAAAGCTCACTTATCTCTTGATCGAGCATGCATCAATCTGCTAGTTTGGCATTTATAGGAGGAATCGAAGGTTTATATAAAAGAATATTATTTGTGATTTGTTTTTAATTTGATGGATTTTAGTGAAGTGTCTATATTTGTTAAAACTAATATTCAACCCAAATATTATATAGAAAAAATTTTAAATTTTTAGGCATGAAATTTAGACTTCGCAAAACCAACATTCTTATCTATAGGTTCCTGGATAATGTATAAAAAGTGTAATGTTAGAGCTCTACAGACAAAAAGAGCTTGAAATTTATTGCTTTGGAGATTAAAAAAGCGAAAAATACAACAACATCAAGCCTTTATCCCACTACGTGGGATTGGCTACATGAATCCTTTTTCTCCATTATGTCCTGTTAAAAATCAAATTCTCGTTTAAATCTGATAAAGAAAGATCATTTCTAATATTTTCTAACCAAGTCTTTTTAGGTCTACCTCTACCTTTCTTAACATAAGTCAAATCTAATACCTCTACTTTCCTAACCGGGTCATCGGGGGGCCGCCGTTTTATGTGACCAAACCATCTATGGCGACTCTCTCTAAACTTATCTTCCACTGGAGTTCCTCCAACCTTTTCACATATATGCTCATTTCATATTCTATCTCTAAGGGTCAAGCCACTCATCCACCTGAGCATCCTCATCTCTGCAACACTTAACTTAGTATTATGCTTCGCTTTAAAGGCCAACATTCGGCACCATAAAGCATTGCAGGTCTCACCACCATCTTATAGAATTTTCCCTTAAGTTTGAGGGGGACTTTTCTATCACACAATAAGCCCGATGCATTCCTCCACTTCAACCATCCAACTTGAATTCTGCTGATAATATCCCCATCTATATCACCATCACTCTGAACAATAAATCAAAGATATCTAAAACGTGTACTCTTATTAAACTCTAAGGTTGACCTCCACAATTCAAGTTTACCTTCAACTCCCTCTCTAGTCTTATCAATAAGAAGAATATCATCAGCAAAAAGCACACACCAAGGTACATCCTCTTGCAAATGTCTAGTGAGAACATCCATGACTAAAGCAAAAAGATATAGGCTTAAGACTGATCCTTGATGTAATCCAACTGAAATAGGAAATACTTGGTCAAACCAGCTTGTGTTTGAACACAAGTAATAGCTCCTGCATACATATCTTAAATGATTTGAATATAAGCGTTATTAACTCATTTCTTTTCAAGAACTCTCCATAGCACTTCTCTTGAACTTTATCATATGTTTTTTTTTCTAAATCAATAAATATTATACGTAAATCCTCCTTATTCTCTCTATATTTCTCCATCAAACCTCTTAATAAATGTATGGCTTCCATAGTAGACCTACCCGGCATGAATCCAAATTGATTTTGAGACACATAAGTATCACGCCACAATCTATGCTCCATAACTCGCTCCCATAGTTTTAAAGTATGACACATTAACTTAATTCCTCTATAATTCGCGCAATCTTGTGCATCACCTATGTTGCATTAATACTCCTATTTATGAGGCATGCTGTATCGGACACGCGTTGGATACTGACACGCCTCTGATACGGCATGGATAGGTGTCGGATACGGCTTTGTCGTGTCCAATTAAAATATTATTTAAATTTGATATGACACACGTATCGAATACGGTACCAGAACTCGTACCGCTCGTACCGGAACTCGTACCGCTCAGTATCGAAACTTGGTAACGCTCGATATCGAAATTCGGTACCGCTCGGTACCAATGCTCCGCAGTGCTCGGTACCTCTCCGCAGCGCTCGGTACCATGCTCAGTATCAATGATCGGTACCGCTCGGTACCGAGGGGTACCGAATGGTACCAAACAGCACCGAGAAGCCCGCCAGGGGGCAGCGCTCCCTTGGACCCCCGGCAAATAGCTAGAATGTTTTACTCAGCTGAACTTCCTTTTAATCTAGCAAGAAATCCACATTACAAGAATGTCTTTACCTACGCATGCAATAATAATCTTGCAGGATACGTGCCACCAGGATATAATGTTATTAAAACAAAGTTGTTGCAAAGAGAGAGGGATAATATTGAGAAGTTGCTCGAGCTTATTAGAGGAGTTTGGAAGGAAAAAAGAGTTACTTTGATTTGTGATGGGTGGACAGATCCACAAAGAATACCACTTATCAACTTCATGGCTATAACAGAGAGCTATCCTATGTTTATCAAAGCTGTAAACTGTGAAGGACAGTATAAGGATAAGTTCTTCATTTCTAATTTAATCAAAGAAGTTATCATGATGGTGGGCCCTTCAAACATCATCCAAGTCAACACTGATAATGCACCTATTTATAGAGCTGCAGGTCTACTTGTAGAGCAAGCCTATCCTCATATTTTCTGGACACCATGTGTTATATATATATGCTTAATCTTGCCTTGAAGAATATTTGTGCAGCTAAGAATATCGAGACAAACGAAATCACCTACAATGAATGTCATTGGATCACAGTGATTGCTGGAGATGCAGTTGTAATTAGAAATTTTATTATGAATCACTCCATTTTATGTATGATTTATATATTATAATGCCATATTCGCGCCGTACCCGTATCCTGTATTTTTAAGAATTAACGTGTCCCGTATCCGTATCGTGTTGTATCCGTGTCAACGTATCTGTATCGGTGCAACATAGTGCATCACCTTTATTCTTAAAAATAGGGATTAACACACTCATTCTCCACTCATCTGGCATCTTTTAGTCTTCAAAACAGTATTAAAAAGTTTAATAAGCCACGAACTTCCTTCACCTCCTAAGCATTTCCACACCTCTATTGGAATATCATCAGGTCCAATAGCTTTTCCACCCTTCATTAGCGAAAAATAAAGGAATAAAAAAAATCAATAGCTTTTAGGACTTCAAAGTTCAAGCCAAATGGATATGATTTACCTCTAGAATCGTAGAAACATTCACACTGCTTTTGAGACGACGCAAGTATAATTCTGGATGCACCTGTTTTGAGAATTAATGAAGATTTATTGATAATTTATCTGAGAAACTTACCTATAATAATAATGATACATGTAAAGGAAAGATCCCTACCACTAATAAATCATCTTTTGAAGCTTCTAATGGCTCTATTATTTTATTCTTATCTAAAACATCTTCATTAGTCAAGAACTGGCAGATGCGACCCCATTTTGAAGAGTCAAATGGGTGCCTGCATGAATGTTCAAGTCATGATAGAAGCATATAAAAAGATAATTAATATGCATACAATTCAGGGTCTTTGGTTCACATAGAATTTCATGTTATACCCTTTCGCCAATGCCATGCAAAGCCCAAGAACAATACCATGACAAGGTAGCTGTCAAATAACACCATACAAATATATATATATAAATATATATATACATGATTTCTTCATACCCAAACAGTTCAGACATGAGGGATAAAAAATTATGCATACACAGCAAGAAACTAATATTTTGTTGTCAGTAAATGACTGCAAAGTTCAATGCTACCAATATTTGTATCTCAGATTTGATGCCTCGCAAGAATACTAGATCATACAAATTTATAGAAATAAACTCTACTAGCACTCACAGCTCATGCATCACTTTGAAAGAAAAATCAGTGCACAAGCATTTGAAAATGCAACTAATATAGAAGTGAATTGTATTGTCTACAATTTGTTGTCCATATAAAAATAAGGGGAAAACAATTGGGTAGGGAGCCCCCCTAGTCACCTTCCATCTGTACTTTAAACTTGATAATCAAATATTTTGGTTAATAATAAGGGGGAATCACACACATACCACTTAATTGTCATCGAAACATGTATATAAAAAGGTGTATTTTACTTTGGATTAGTTGATATTAGTGATAATTCTTATCACATTTAGATATTATAATATTATCTAAAGAAATATAAAGTTTTAGAAATTTGTAATACATAACAATTCAGTGATAGAGAGTGATCAGGAGTTCCTGACCTGAATTATGGTCAGGAGCCTCTGACTCAAATTTTTTTTTTTTCCAAGTTAACGGTATCCAGTACATATGCTAACTCGATTTTCTTATCGATAGCAAGAAATAGCTCAACCAACATTAATGTCAATCTCACAGTAAACAACTTAAGCCAATGTTAACACCCGGCAATATGAAAAACTAGGCGCTGATGATCATCTTAAATGCGTTAAAGAGAAATACACTTACAGTTTCTCAATTCCAAGAAACGCTATATCGTACGAAGGAGAATAGATGACGGCAACCTGAGGCAACCAGAACAGGGCACGTATTGAAGAAAAAAATAAAAGGTGAGAGATACGTGCTTGAGAATAGGGATACCTTGGATGGAGCCACATTGAAGTACAGCTTGCTGGATAGGATTCGATTCCTGCGGAGCTCTTCGGCAGCTGCCATAGATGGAGGCGAGGAATGGGATGGCGAAGTGCCCATTGCCTGCAGTACGAAAGAATGTAGGGTTGGGTTAGTTTCCGCCACTCGGGTCGCCTCTCGGGCTAGAAGGCTACAGAATCGTCCGCAGAAAAGCTCCACTGTTCTGCGTAGTTGTTAAGCTTAATTGATTCCAACTTCGGGATGCTTCCGAGACTCCTGATTTGCTGAACGGCGGGTACGGCCCACACCGCTTGATCACTTTTTAAGTGATTTTTTATTTTTTATAGCTTAATTATATTTATATATATATATATATATATTCTCAATAATAAGTGTCACTTGTGCCCTATAAGATCTTGATCATAGCTTACAAACCGGTGAATAAATCTTGGCCCTTTATTATTTTAACTATTGGCATTTCATCGCATCTATTCCAAAATGTGACTCTCCACATATTAAATTTTGATCGTAGCATACAAACCGCTGAATACATCTTGGCCCTTTATTATTTTGACTATTGGCATTTCATCGCAGCTATTCCAAAACGAAGATTTCGTTCGCCTTATCTAATGGAAACTCTCCCGCTACTCTCACTCTCCCGCGCTTCTCTCTCTCGTTCCCACACCCCAGACGGAACGAAGGCCTCCGCCTCCCTCTTTCTCACGCGACCCGAAGCCCATCGACTCTCGTCGTCAACCTACTACCCTAGGCGCACAATCACTGTTGCTAGCCCTCTCTCAAGCACGAAAAGTATTACATCCGGTCACCGGACCTATCTCCGCGTTCGGACGCCAATAGAAACACGACATGTGGAAAAAAATTTTATTCTTTCAGCCCGATCGGCCCGACCCAACCCAATGTTATTTTCATTTTAAACGTAGGGTTGGCGCTATTTTAGAACCCCGCGGTTTTGAAGAAAAAACGAGCTAGGAATTTGCAGAGAAGAGATGGACTGCTCACCGAAGAGAGAGGGGGAAGGGGTGCATGAAACTGGAAGTATGAATGAATCGGAAGTGAACTTAGCTGGATCTTCCTCAGGTTTCAACATTTCGGTAAGTTTTCCTTCAATCTCAGCGCAAGTTGTATGAAGAAAATACGAGCTAGAAAGTTGTAGGGGTTTAGCTGTGTAGAAAAAGGTTATATGGTTTCCGGTCATTAGAGGCACAAGCTCTTGGAAGTAAACAAAGCTGTGCAGTCAGTCTAGTGTTTAGGTGAAAAAGTTAATAAACTATGAGATCTTGTTGTTTATCGATAAAATTAGTTATTTTAGGAAGAAGAAAAACATTGATTTTAGATTTGGGAAAGCTGTAGAAGATGAGCTTTAGTTGCGCTTTACCTGCGCTTTCGTTGCGCTTTAGTTGCGCTTTAGCTCCGCTTTAGTTGCGCTTTAGTTGCGCTTTAGTTGCTCTTTAGTTGCGCTTTACTTGCGCTTTAATTATGCTTTAGTTGCGCTTTCTGATCTGATGTTTTGTTATCATCTCAGACTGTTTATAAAGATGAGAGAGAAGCATATGAATGTTATTGTACTTATGCCCATGATAATGGCTTTAGCGTGCGGAAGGATCATCACAGTTTCTATCCAAATTCTAGGAAGATAAAATCGAAGGACTTTGTCTCCTCAAAAGCTAGTTTCAAGAGAAGTATTGATCTTAATTCAACAAAGAGATTTACTAAACCAGATGTTCGAACCGGTTGTCCTTCTATGGTGAGGTTTACTATTGATGAAGATGGTTACTGGCATGTCAAAAGATTTATTGAATCCCACAACCATGAATTGGCTAGCCCTGCCGACCGACACCTTCTAAGATCATGTAGAAATGTTGTTGAGGAAAAAGCTTCGGTCCTAAAATCAATGACAGATGCAAGAATTAGAACCGTTGATGCATATGCCTACCTTGCAGAGGAAGTTGGAGGATTTGAGAATGTTGGATTCTCTAAGAGGGATGCCTACAATATTATTCAAAAGGAGAAAAGAGCAAGGATTGAAAACGGTGACACTAATTCTTTGATTCAATTATTTAAAGATCGACAAGTTGAGGACAACATGTTCGCATGGGATGTTCAAATTGATGAGCATGATAGATTGTTAAATTTTTTCTGGGTTGATGGGAGAGGCAGGATAGATTATGAATGTTTTAGAGATGTGTTGATTTTTGATACTAGCTACAGGCTCAACAAGTATAATTTTGTATATGTACCATTTATTGGTATTAACAATCATTGCCAGAACATTTTGTTAGGGGTTGCTTTTTTGTCAGAAGAAATAATTAAAAGTTTTACATGGTTGTTTAAAACATTTGTACGAATAATGGGCCCTAAACATCCAATAACAATATTCACTGATCATGACCAAGCTATGGCTAGGGCCATAGAAGATGCCTTACCTTACACTCGTCATAGATTATGCCAATAGCACATCTTCAAGAAGGTTCCATCAAAAGTACCTATCTTCAGTAGCAATAATAAAGCCAGAGGTCTCTTCTACAAGTGTATGAGGAAGTGTGATTTTGAGGAAGTGTTTGAGGAGGAATGGGCTGAAATGATAAAGGAAGGGAACCTTCATAACCATGAATGGTTGCAGGATCTTTATAAGATAAGGAGAAAGTGGTCAACAGCTTTTAATAAGGATTGTTTTAGCATGGGCATTTTATCCACGCAGCGTAGCGAGTGTTCTAATAATGTGTGTCATGGTATTTCTAAGCCAACAAGTTCATTAACTGATTATTTTCTTGGGTTAGAAAAGGTACTGATGAATTGGCGGCGAAATGAGCAGGATGAGGAGTACAAATGCAGTCAGTCTGAAATTGTTCCTATGATAAGGAACAGCTCAATGTTAAAGCAAGCTGCAAGGTTTTACTCAAGAAAACTATATTCATTTTTTGAGGAAGAATTTATACAGGGTGTGGGAGGAATGAGCATAGACTTCATCTCGACTGATTCTTCAAAGTTTCTAGTCAACTACATAGAGACCAAGGAACAACAACATCCTTGGGTGGTTGACTTTGATGCAACGGCAGGTAACATTCAATGCACCTGCAATAAGTATGTTACCATGGGATTGTTGTGTTCTCACAGTTTGAGGGTTTTGAGACAGTTGGATATTGCTAGAATTCCCGAGAAGTACATAGTACTGCGATGGTCAGCAAGTGCTCGAAAAGATATTTATTCAGGTAACTTGGCCAATGCTAAAAGAAATAATAACCTTGAAGGTGGTAGGGGATTAATATTCAGGAACCAAGTGAGCAGATTTGCATACCAGATGAGTACAGAAGCTCAAGGGAATGAGGAGGCAGATGAGTTTATTCTTGCTTCAATGAAAGACATGGCTGAAAACTTATACTCAATTCTTGGTGGTAAGAAAATAAATCAGAAATATGCTGCAAGATCCCAAGGTGGCAGTACAAATTTGAAAGATCCACTAAAACGTAGACCTAAAGGCATCTCTAATGCAAGACTAAAAAGCCATTGGGAAAAGAAGAAGCGGCCTAAAAGTAAGTTTTAATAACCTGTCAAATTTATTTTTTGCTTAACTAAGACTAAAGCTGTGGTTTTTTACAGAGAAGCAACCTATGGTGGAGGAAAAAATAATGGAAGATTCTTCTTCAACACAGATGAACTTCTCAAGCATGCCTGAATGTTTCAGTGAGGAATATATAACAGGCCAGCCAGGTGCTGAGTACACTAGATTGATGATGGATTTCATTACTTCAGAGTTGGAATTTAATCAATTTTCAGTGTAACAATATTAATTATTCACTGATCAGTGAAAATAATATTGTAATAATATTGGATTTTCAGTGTAATAATATTAAATTTTAATAATAGATATTTATTTAATGTACTGTTATGCGCTTTACCTGCGCTTTACTTGCACTTTACTTGAGCTTTAGTTGCGCTTTACCTGCGCTTTACCTGCGTAAGGAAAACCTTGCCGGGATATTCCATGTTTATTTCAGTATGTCGAGGTAATACCTCTATTTTCTCCACGGAAATCACATCATATTTTGGCTTTGGTTCCTCCAATGTGTCAGGTTCTTTTTTTTCATCTCTTTTTCTTTTTTTTGTGTGGCTCGTACTTCACTAACGCTTGAGGATCTTCTACAGGAGGTGGTGGTGGAGCAGCTTCAACTATGGGTTGTTAGGGTGGTGGTGGAGCAGCTTCTGTTGTGGGTGGTTGGGGTGGTGGTGGAGCAGCTTCTGTTGTGGGTGGTTGGGGTGGTGGTGGTGGAGAAGTTTTGGAAGGATTTACAGATTTGTTATTTGAGGAAGAGGAAGAGAAAGATAGAGAGGATTTAATAGAATGATAATTATAATGGGTAAAATGGTCGATAAATTTATACTACAAAGAATCTACAGTTGTTTGAAGTTTTTTCAAATTATCTTCAAGTAGTTCAATTCTTTTTCCCATATTATCTTCAATTCTATTGCACATTTTCTGTATTGCTTCCATAAGTTTATTCTGTACACTAGACCATTCTGTTGCAAGAGGTGGTTCAGTAGGAGGTCGAGGAGAGCTTTGAGGTGGTTCAACATGAGAGAATGGGGGGAGGGAGGTGGGGAGGTCTGAATTTTTTTAGGTTTTGGTGAATGAAGTTTGATGGGATACACATCTGGACGGATATCCCGGTTCTGAAGGGCATTCAAGTCAGCCCCTAATTGTTCTACTTCTTCATCTGTAACATTATGTAGAACAAGATAAATCTGTATAAAAGATAAAACTAATATCAGTTTAGGTTGCGCTTTAAATGCGCTTTTGTAACGCTATAGTTGCGCTATCGTTGCGCTTTATTTGCGCTTTAGTTGCGCTATTATTGCGCCTAAAAGAGCAAATATAGAGCTGCTAAACTCAATATCCTTATGTCCGAATATGTGCGCTTTAGTTGCGCTTTAGTTGCACTTCAGGTGCGTATAAAAATGCATCTAAAGCGCTTTAGTTTAGGGTTTGTTGCGCTTTAGGTGCGCATAAAAGTGCAGCTAAAGCGCTTTTGTTGCGCTTTAGTTTCTAACAATAAATTAAATAATTAAAATTAGGTCTTAAAAATTACCTCATTATTCTTCAAAAATTTAAATAACTTTGTAGCACTGTCTTGGGTATAATACATGTCTGTATTCCCCTCCCATCTCAAAAACCGAGGTCTTAAGTCTGGATTGGATGGTTTATTACAGGCAAAGTGTTCTAAAAACCATATCTGTATAATAACACACATAAAACATTATAAATTAATATTAAAAACCTTAATGAAATGAAATAAATTTAGTACACGAGACTTACCAGTAGGAGCGGAAAAAAACCATTGATGTAACCCATTGGTTTTTCCATTGCAAACTTGTCAAGAATTGTATTGAATTCATTGACCATGAAATTTTGTATGCATGCAGCCCAATTAATTGAAGAGAACTCATTTACATTATTTGATATAGATATGAGCCTTCTGGGGGTTTTATGGTTATTGAGTGGAAAAAAAAAGATTAGACAACAAAAACATTATGAAGGTCTTTATCTTAGTAGCATTATCGGTTAATCTATCTAATTTTGTGATATCAATTTTTATATCGGTTGAGAGAGGTCCAGTCAATGGATCAACCTTCCATTTTATTTCCTCACCTCTGTTAGGCAAACCTGTGAGAAATATTTATTTAATTAGCCAAATATAGTAAATTTAAAGTATAAAAATATCTCAAAAATTCCTTATTCAAAAACTGACCTGTCAACAATGAAATCTCATCAGAAGTAAATTTAAGCAAATAACCATTGACAACAAAGCCTTCATCATTAGCATTCCAAAATTTCAGAATCTCAAATAGCAGTGGTATGCACTGCTGGAACGCAGGAAACTTCAGAAATTGATAAATTTTTAAATTTCGAAAGGTTTGCTCAACTTCATCATCAATTATCTCAAAAAATGCATCGTAAATTTTTCTAAACGTCGTAACATAACATCGCGAAGTTACTGGCCTTTGATACGGCATCTGAAAAAAAAAATTAGGAAGCGTAACTAAATCTCGTTGGTTGCACTTTGAGGCGCATTTAAAGCTCTTTAGTTGCGCTTGTAGCAGTGCCTAAAGCGCATATAAAGCACAACTAAACCGCAACCAAAGCGTAACTAAAGCAAACCTAAAGCACACCTAAAGCGCACCTAAAGCTCAACTAAAGCTTTCGCTTTTTACTGGTTTCCTCTTTTCTGCAGAAGGTTGAGATAGGGTTCATAAACGTTTTAAGATTACATTGAACAAAGTAGTATATATGAAATCAACACTAAACCCTAACAATAAATATAAAACTTAAAAGCGCACCATAAACGCAACTTATGAGCAACGAAAGCGCAACAAAGGCGCAACATTAACTTTTCTAAAATGTAGTTCTCAACCGTCGTCGTCTACCGCCGGGAAGAATATCTTGCAAGAATGGAAATGCCAACGAATGAAGAACAGGTCGACCGATGGAAATGAAAATGTCGTGTGTAGAAACTCTTCGTGCGCGATTTTTGTATTCGAAATTTCGAAACATCTTCGGGTTGGGTCGGGCCGGTCGGGCTGAAAAGACATAAAGCAAAGTTTTAGAATAAAAAAAATTGCCACATGGCGTGTTTCTATTGGCGTCCGAACGCGGAATAGGTTCGGTGACCGGACCTAATAATTTTTTCTCAAGCACAGGTACCTTCTACACCATTTCTTCTTCTTGCTTACTCCTCTTCTTCCTTTATTCATTTTCTTCCTCCTTCTTTCCTTCCTCGTACTCCTCTCCATTTCTTCTTTTTCTTCTTCTTTATTTTATTCTTCATCCTTTTCTCCAGCTTCTTCTCTGTTTTTCCCTTTCTTTCCTTCTTCTTCTCTATATCGTTTTATGTTCTTTTTCTGTTATTATGAATAGATAGAATCAATCTATTTTTTCATTTCTTCAAATGAATTAAGGCATGATTTTCCTCATTTGTGAACAGAATATCACAAAATTTTGTGTTTAATTGGTTTTAGGAAATTGTGTATCAATATATGATTTCTTATAAATTGCAGTTTTTGTTAATCATTATAAGATTTAGGAAATTTTTCATGTTTTTTTATAGAATTTTGTTACAAAATGAATCAAACAAGATAAAAGTTTAGTTCGATCCCTTTTTGCTCTCTATATCATTTACTGTTCGTTTTCTGTTATTATGAATTGATAGAAGAAATCTCTACCCTCACATATAGTGCAATTTAATGGATTTATATTTGAGCCAATTAAGTCTCCATTGGCTCCATTGGTTGTAGGCTCGTAGTATAATGTTATCAAGATCTTAAGTTCAAGCTTCAGTTGCTCTAATTCTTTTTTTATTAATCTTCTTCAGAGTTATGCTTATTATATCCCAGGAACCATTTTGAGGAACATGCTTCTTTGAATTTATTTCTTTCCTTATAAATTCTTTTTTAGAAGATTATTTAAACATCTATTCTCACTATTTGACTGATTTTTCATTGACTTAACTTTCCATTTCCTTTTCTCTTACCTTTTCCATTGCCTTGGCATTCAATTAATTATATTAATTATATTAATCATACTTATAAATGCATTTACAAATCAACTGATGTATTTGTGTATGGAACTAAAAACTGATCTATATTTGCATCTCAAATTGCAGCCCTACGTACAGAATTAAAAACTAATCTTTGAGGGATTGAATGTAAAATATTTATAAAATCATACTTTAACTCAAATCAAACTAATATCAAAGTTAACAACTTATGTTGGGTTCAAATCGAGCTCTCATTGAACCAATCTATACCTAACATTGAAAAAACACAAAAACAGAAATTCATCTTAAGATATATCTACCAAGATAAAAAGCTGTTATTGAGTTTAAAAAAAAAATCTCAACTTTCTTCAACTCCAGCGGCGGTTATGTTGTTTCTTATGTTTTATAAATTAAATAATAAGTTTCCTCAATAATTTTTTACTCAACTTCATATATGCCTATATATTTTGTATCTTACTTTTTTTTTTTTTACATGTTTAAATTTTTAGCTGAATATAGGTTTACATTTTAAAAATTGCAATCTTGATTCTTTGTTTTCTGTAAATAACAACATGGAACATTTGAAATTAATTAAAAATTATGAGCATGTTAAACGAGAGAAGTAACTTTAAAAATTTAAATAAAAGATGAAGGAAGAGAGATTGAAATGAATTTATTAGAGACAAAAAGAGTTATTGAATAAAATTAAATCTCGTAGGTAGAGAGAGATCTATATTCAATACTTTATATTCTAATTTATACTTGAGCTCTGATATTAGTATCTTTGGTGCCTCAATATACTAGGCTAAGATATTAGTTTGTTAAATTTTTAAGATTTTGTATTGTGTTATGCAACTTTTGTCTTGAATGTTCTGATAAGATCTTAGTTTAGTACATCCTAGGAAAGGCTATTGGAACTGATATGAATTGCCTAGAACAAATGAATGAAATCTTTAATATTGCAACTTAATGATAATAGGTTTTTCGTTATTTTTCCCCTTAAATAGTAAGTAAATTCACTGTTTACATTAAACAATGAAATACCCTTGAATCATTAGTGTGTTTTTTTAACATACTTTTTTATTACTACAAATAACTTTGAGGTCTAGATTTAACAAAAAACATTTTAACCTTTTTGGAAAATAATGCACATCTTAACAATAATGCTTTTATTTCTACAATGTCAAAATGATGCTTTTATTTCTACAAGGTCAAAATAATGCACATGCTTTTCCCCTACTTCTTCTCTGTTTTTCCCTTTCGTCCCTCCTTCTCCTCTACTTTTTTTACCTTCCTTTTCTCTATTTTCTTCTTCTTCTTCCTTTCACTCCTATTCTTCTTCTCTTTTTTTTATTACTTCCCTTAGGCGGATACTTCTCCAGCCCTAGAGGTCATCCCTACCTTTTTTTCCTTTGTGTGCAAATTATTTTCCTTCCCTTCAAAGACCTCTCTCTGGTGCAAAACCGCCTGGCCTCCCTGCCCTCTCTCACGTGCGAACCCACCTTGCTTCCCTCCTTCGATTTATCCTGCAATATAGTGGTATGAATCTTCTTCTTCTTTTGTCTCTCTACCTCTATATTTAATTAATCATTGTTTGGCTTCCCCGCCTTTGCAACTAAGGTGTAGAGTACCTCTCTTGCTTACCTTTTAGCTTTAGGAAACTTTTTTTTTATTTTATATTAGTTTTATCAATTGGATCAAAGCTTTTATATTTTATATTAGTTTTATCAATTCGATCAAAGCTTTTACCATATCTGTATCCTTTTCTGCTATTATGAATAAATAGAAATAATTTGATTATTTTCTTTCTTCAAATGGATTAAGGCATTATTGTCCTCTCTCTCTTTCTTTATCTATTAATTATAACATTTTGTTTTTTTTATTTCAGTTCCTATCTTCCCTTCATTTATGCTACTCCTTTAGTTAAATGATTCATATTATCAATCTTAAACGACATTAATTAGTGTTGCAAAGTCTCTACGGTTTTGATTTGCTAAATTTATCATTGTTTTTTATATTTTTCCTTCACTTATGTGCCAATTCTTCATCCCTTAATGACATCACTTAGTCATACAGCTTGGGAAGATATATATATATATATATTCATAAAGTGTATGCTTTGTTTGTTTGCCTATCTTCAGCTTCTTGACTAAGTATTTTTTTCCGCTAAGGTGTAGGGGCTACTCTATGATTTTTTGCATAGCTTCTTGCATACCCTTGCATAGGCATGGTTCCAAAAACATAATTTTTAATGATTAATATTATTTTTCTGTTCCTGTTGTAGCAGAATGGCACTGTGTACTCACAATACTTTAGAACTTTGAATTGTTCTTCGTACTTTATAACTCTGAATTGATTAGATGCAAAGAATTGATGAGATTTGATCATTACTAATGAAGGTTTTAGGATGTTTGTGTGATTAAAAGTTGGTTGTCCGATCGTTTGAAGGATTTTCATTGAAATTAATTCGACTATATTTTCAAGACTTGATCTAGAGAGTTGAATGAAAAAATGGTCCCCATAAAATTTCAACCAACTAAAACCTTAGGCATCAAGCATCAACACATATTGTTACTTTTTTTTTTTGGAAAAAACACAATTATATTAATAAGTAAAAGAAGGATACACGGAGAGAAACAAGCTTGTGGGAGAAATACTTCCACTTCCCAAAAGACAAAAGGGGAAGGGAACAATTAAAAAACATCCCAAACCAAGCCGTAGACAGAAACAAAAGAAAGATTCCCCTCAAGTGAGAAGAAGGACCCTTTCATGGGTTTGCATTATGCAACAAAGCCCAATACAAACCAATGAGAAGAGGTCACTCATTAAGCACTTAAGGGGACCAAGTCCCCGCCTGTGAAATCTGTGAAAGTCTTCTTCCTCTTCCTAGGGGAGGTGGTCAAAGCACTTAAAGGCCCAAGTTGGATGAGCTCTCTGTCCAATCGAGATTTGGATACTCTTTGGTCATTGCTTGCAAAAATTCACAATCCTATTAGAAGTTTCTTCCAAATGTTGTAACTTCTCGACCGAGAATAGGATAGGAGGTTCGGCTTGTGGACGATTACCTTGTCCTTTAGGAGCTTTTGGTTTACTTTTCCTTCTTCGGGTGACAAGGTTCCAAGCTCCAAAGGAAGATTCATCCTTGTCCTCACTTAGAAAAGATTCTTCAATAGCTTTATTTTTCGGCTCAGGAGGAGGAATGGGTATGTGGGGGACGTCCTCGAATACGGGTAGCACCTTGGAAGGCGGCGATGACTGTAAAGGGGAAGATTTAGGGCCACAGGTTAGAGAGGCAAGCGCCTTTGGCATGGCCGACGAAACCATAGTCGAAACAAAAATTTGTAAGCCCTTCATATTCGACTCTTTGAAAAAAAATCGACCATGGAGCCCATTGATCCAAACCCCAGTGTTGGTGTTAAAAAGCGGGTTTTAAAAAATTTAGTTTTCCTTGGCAAATTTTAAAATCAAGATTTCATTCTCCAAATCGAACACATCACTACAAATAATATATCGCCTTGGGAGGCGAAGATATCATTCCCTAGTGAGTTCAGATAGTGGGACTAAATATTCCATCCTACTTGTAATAGTCGAATTCAGGGAAGAATTATATATGACCTTGAAGTCAAGGTCATAATGAAATTCTATCAGTATTCAATCACTACAATTTGGATGGAGGATCACTAATTTCATATTCAAGAGTATGATAGCAGAGGATATATCCTCTAAAGGGAAGAAAATATCTCCTATTATCGATTATTCGAATATGATAATAATGATCATTATTGATTTAATTTTCTCAAAGAAGACCAATTAAGTTTTGAAAATCAATTTTTAAAAAAAATGATATGTGTTCTAAATCTCCTACGAGCGCAAGCCCTCGTAGTTAATTACATCGTAGGAGGCCGGAGTCTCCTACGAAAACTCTCGATTAAAATAACGGCAGAAATTTTGTTTAAAAATTTTCTAGGAGTGATGTCGAAGGATATGAATCTGGAGTTTCAAAAGGGATTGAAGCAAGATTGGAGCACTTATTTTAGGGGTTAAAGGAAGAGGAGTAGGAGACACTTTTGGATTCTGAAAATAATTCAGAAGCGTCCCAACCTAAGCTAAATATTGGGCTTTAAATTTTTGATTGAAAGAAGATTTAGTTTGAGTTGAATATTTTATTAGAAATTTGAGATTATATTTCTGGAGGTTGGGGTCTTATAACTCTAAAAGAAATTTGCCCCGGATCCTAGATCTAAATTTGGACACTAGAACACAGTAGTTCGAACCTTGCTAATGCAGTGCAAAATCTGGACTTACCCTAGCCTGAATTGGGGAGCCAGCTAACCGCCTAGACGATTAAAATTCATGAGTTCAATCATTTGATGCAAAAGTGGTAGGGACGTTATAATTAAGGGGTTTAGAAATTGAGGCCGACATCTAGAGATTGTCCAAATTGGCCCCTTAACTTATGTTGGGTGAAAATGCTAAAGACTGATGTAATTAAAATTTTAACTCTTTTAAATGTATTTCTAATGCAATGCATGCTAGTTGACAACTTCAAATCATATATGCTTGAAAGTTAAAACAGGCTTAAAAATAAATTTTTTTTAGAAGATTGGGCTTCCCCAGGTCCGGCACCTCATCCTCATAGGTCAGATTATCCGAACTCTACCCACATGCAGAAAAGGGTCTAAAATAAGGAGAGAAGAAGTGCAAAAATATGCATGTGACCCCGGGGGCGATCCCCGGATAATTCCCTAGGTTCGTTATCTTTCTATGTTGCTTAACTCCTAAACTTATAAACATTTAGTTACGAATATAAAAATTTTCATACCTTTACGAGCCTCACGAATACAGGCTAAAACAAAAGTGACACATGAAAGCCAAGAAACTAGGAAAGATAATTAAACCTATACGCAATCACATTAACACTTCAAATATAATCAAATTAATTAATAAATGGCCATAGGTAAATTTCCTTGTTTATTACAACCCAGAAATGTAGAAAATAAAGTGGCAGCGTACCACTGACGATAAACCCAGATTCTACTCCTAAGATTCAAGTGACTTTGAGAATGGGTCTTCTCGTTCTTCACTTCTTCATCCTTCTAGAAGTCCTTGGATCATCGAGTCAGGATATTCAAATGAAAATAAACTCCTCCTGAGTAAGGGTGTAATCTTTTCTCTTTGGACACTTGAAAGTATCCTAACTTGATCTTCCAAATGGAGGAAAACTCTTCCCTTAGGGATGTTTTCTCCTCTTTGGAATTCAAGTCGGATATTTAATCCCATCTCAAAGCACTTAACATTACAACTCGAATTTAAATTACATCAATTAAAATAAAAAAAAGAAATCTAGACTCAATCCTGCGGGGTTATCCTAATAATCAACAGTTAAAATGACATCCCAAGCAATTATAATTCATCTCAAGCAGCTAATATTTGCAATTAAGATACTCAAATCACAGCCACACTTGATCATGCTCTTTTAATTTTAAAGGAGGTCTTAAGTGTTTTGGAGCACCTGCAGAAGATAGCGTTAATTTTAAAGCTTAATTATTTGATTACCCCATTTAATTAATGCCCTGGATGAGCATGGATTTCATTACGGGAAGAATCACAAGCGCCTTTTTAATATTAGTATAGATTGAAATGAAATGCTTTATCAATATCTGCTGAGTTGTACTTAAAAACTTTTAAAAACCTAGCGTATTAAATCCATGTAGTCCGGTCTTATGCAAGTGCAAGACTGGTGGGAGGCACAACAGAGGAAATGGGAACTAAGCCCGACCATAAATGATACCATATTATACAAAATAAATTATCCCTCTATGTTATAAAAGAATATATATATGCTTTTAACTCAAGGCTATGCATGTATGGGTAGGGCCAATCAGGACTGGCTAACAGTCATTGTGAAGTGAGCAATGCTTGAAATTACAAATGAGTTTTAAAGAGATGACCCATAAGGGATCATGCATTAATTTTAAAAAATTAGTTGATTTTAAAACCTATATTCTTTTTTATTTTATTTAAGAAAATTTTAACTTTTATAGAAAATTTAAAATTCTAAAGAGCCTAACAAGGACTCCGTCCGAGCCACCCAAAGTAAACAGAGTAATAAACCCATAAAAAATATGCAGTTCTAATGCGCAATCAAAGTAAATAAATCAATCATCACATAATTAAATAATAAATAGAGGCCATGAATGCAGCGGGGTTCTGCAATACACCCCATGAAAATAAAAAAAATGGTAGCTGAGCTCTACCATATATACAACTCAGTCTAAATCTATACACAAATGCATTGGTGTGTGAGTTCTTGAACGATCTTCACATATTAGGCCTCCTGCCTTCTGAAATTCCCACACACCTATAATGCTTTACTAACTAAAAATTATATTTGAAAAATAAAAATTACATGAATCCCTTTTAAAAAAATATCGTCAGGACAATTATAATAGAAATCACATAATAAAAATCTAGAACCTAGTTCTTAAGACTACATTTTCAATGGTAGCATTCCTCACAGTACCTATTAAAGAGCGCATTTATAATAATTATGACAGCATTTTTATTTACCCTTTAGGAATGTGGCCACTTGTAGAAGATATTTCTATAAACATTCTAATCACTTAAGGCAAGTGCCCACTCATTAATCATAAAAATTAAAAAAGGCAACCATACAATAATCCAAACCATAAACAATTACCACATCATCACAAATGCAAAATGAAAAGGAAAAAAAATTATAAAAGGTTGTCCTAGTTACACCCTATCCTAGAATGCCTATAAAAAGTGTCCAATCCAACACCTAAGTGTGTGCAAAAATTAGTGTACATAACTACCCCAAATTATGTGTGAGGTTCAAGTTACAAGGTCAGTTTCTTATTATTTAATTTATTAACTCTCAATTTTCCCTTTAAGTGATTAATGCTTAATGATGAATTAATTAATGATTAGTTTTAGGATTACAATTTTAATTATTAAGTTATGAAGAGCCCAAAGATATGGGCCATAACATATACTAAGGTTATAAAGAATTGAGGGGTAAGTGGCCCATCCTCAATCCTAAACCTAATCAAGACTGAAATATTTATAAGGTGATAAGAGTCGGTTAATCTTTCTTTGGTAGTCTAAGACTCGAGGTAAGACTTAAAGGTGATATCCTAAGTGGATCTATCATCCACAATAAAAAAAAAATCTAGGCTTCCTATGTTTAAGGTAGATTTTTTTTAGAGATTGACATGAGAATAGAAAGACTCATTACCTATAGATATGTATAGGTTACCTGACTTAAGGTTTAACATTTGGGTGGTTAAGAATTTCGTTTGGGTTCCTAAGGATAGCTTTAAAATTTTAAAGAGGGGATAATTTATATAGATCTTTATACACTCTCCCCTTAACTTATGAGGTACATGGCGTTGTCCAGTGGGTTCGAGGAACCAGGCCTCCTTAGGACACTTAGCCCCACAGCTTAAGGTAATCCAACCTATATACCTTTCATGTGTTAAGAGAAAAATGTACAAAGATAAACATAAATCTGACATAGGTTGAGGCACTAAAGTATAGTTTAAAGTTTATTTGCTCCTATAAATATAAGGTACTATACTAATCTCAAATAATAAATCGGACACTAATCATTAAGTGAACATACAACATAAAACTAAAATATGAGATAACCTAGTATGCTAGAGCTCAATTTTTATTTGAATTTTTCATATTCTTGATTATGTTAATGGACAATATCATTTAAGGCTTAAAAATCATTAAAGAAAATAGTTTTTTGGAGTTATTTAAATGTTTTTGAAATCCTAAAGAAAAATCAACCTAACGATGCCCACTTCGTGTGAGAAAAATGATGCACAAGGCACAAGTATGTGGCCTACACTACATGCCTAAAATGACCCTAACGGTCTCTAGGGCTCATAGAAGGTGGGCAAACTTTGGTTCGTAAGGCCAAAGCTTTGTTAGTGTACTAACCTATGGCCAGCTAACTAAACATCCTAACATGTATATTTGGAGGGGAAAATAAAAAGTCAACAATGTGTGTGTTAGTGTGTATCCATTCAGCATATATTGGGAGGTCTCTACATGACTATCAAGTTTTTCCTGACCATGGCATGCCCACTTAAGAGGTCCCATGTAAACGACCCGTCGACCAATGCAAATGTATGACACATTGTACCTTGTAAATAATAAAGCAAGAGCAAACATAGGATGAGAGTGGGCACCATTCAGAAAAAAAATATATAATTAGATAATACTTAATCTAAAATAATTAAAATTTATAACTTTAAAAGTTATCTTAAATATATGGAAAGAATACATAAAATGAAAGAGTATGTGTAAGCAAAATAAATAAATAAGCAAGTGCAAAGAGCCATTAAGAAAAAGACATGCATAATACAATTTCGAGCTAAATATGAATGTAACGATTATATGTATTTGACTTGAACATATGCATGCTTGTAATCAAAACATAAAACACATGAAATCATATAACATGGTTACAAATCACATAGCATGGTTACAAAATACTCAGAAAATACACACAAAATGCTCAGAAAATATGCACAAAATACACATTAAATACATAGTAAATACGCAGTAAATAAGCACAAAATATACAGTAAATACACACAAAATACACAGCAAATATATAGTAAATACACATATAATACGCACAAAATATGGATGGTTCTCGTCGTCCTGACCCCGCACGTAATGATTTCTCATAAGTACCAAAGTGTTTGGAATGGTGTAGAACAATAAAATAGAGAAATACATACACATATGGAAGGAGAAGACATGATTAGTTGAAGGAAGAGGGTACCTATGAATGAAAACTTTGATCGAAGGGATGAACAACTTTAAAATAGTGGCGGTATCCACGGCCAAACTCACAACAGCGGATGGAAGGCTATTTGATATGAACTAGAGCTTGGTTGTTCAACCCCTTTTTGTTCACACGAGAGAGACGAAGAAATGGAAGGGGCTCAAATGAGAGAGGTAGGGCAGGGACATGCAAATGCCAGAGACGGGAGAGGGTTTCGGCTCCTACGTGAGGAAGATATCACGAGTGAGAAATCGAAGGAGATATCGAGAGCGTTGAATCAACTCAATGTCGAAGTAGTCTGCTTGAGCGATGTCTAAAGCCCACGAGAATTGAAGTGACCCCTCATTGCTATCTTCTGCTGCAACAAAAAAAGATTTTCTGCGTGCAATCTTTGCTATAGCTGCCGAGATTAGAGAAAAAAAAGGTGCGACGATAATGATTAAAACTTAGAGCCATCACAGTCGTTTGTTTTTAAACGACTGACACCTGATTTGGGCCCGAATATGACTCATTTTGACTATATTTGAGTTCAATTTATTTTGATTAAATTTGTTTGATGAAATTGGGCCCAAATCGTCGCAAATTCCAGCCAAATTAAGCTTAGCGAGGCTCCATCGAGTCGATCAAGTTCAATTAAACATAGTTGGGTCTAATTCAATTTAATTCGAGTTCGATTTAAGTTCAATTGGGTCCAATCGAGTCAATTTAATAAAATTAAACTTGAATAAATGCAATTGAACCTGAATCGGCACCGACTTGAATCGGATTAGGCTTGACGGAGTTCAATTAGCCTGATCGGACATGCTCGAAGGGAAAATCATACCAAAATCGAGGTCAACAGTGGTATGCAATATGAGACTAATTCTTGTTTGTTCTAAAGGGCCTAGAGGACTTGGTATAAGAAAAATATCACATGTAGTCAATGTCCTACACACATACATATGCATATGATATAATCATATCTGATAATTTATATAAGTGATTTAATATAATATAATATGAATATGATACATGATATGATTGATACACACACATATAACAATACTTATATAACTAATAATTTGATAAATGACATATAATATAAGAAGTACATGATATACATGTTGCATTGCATATAGTAGAAATGCACAATATACGTGCATTGATACTTGATGGAGCATGACATGTATAGATCCGATTTTTATTGGCTTTATATGACAGATATGTTGATATACATGAAATGATATATAAAATGAAGTAAAGCATAATTTATTGAGATGCATATATTCATAACAAAACTATTGTGTTGTAACTTAGCATGGGTATAAAAATAACATAACATATTGATATTTTATATAATTTTTTATCGCTAGATTTGAATTACATTGCTTATATTAAATGGTATTGCTCATATTAACTGCTACACGATCTTACAGTTTCATGTTTATATTGAGATGGAATTAATGATTACATGCATACCGCTTCTATTGTCTCGCACTGATTGCAATTGTAGGTTATAGTATCCTAATGAGCTGTTAGCTCACTCTGTGATTTTTAAATATTTTTCAAGAAGGGATCATGCACCAATGGAGTGAGACTGATTAGGATTTTCATATATATCTAATTCATAATGCTCATATTTGGACAAACCTCTTATATTTTTATTTGAGCAAATATATCAGAAATTCTATTTCAAATAATAATACTCTTATATTTAAATACGAGGGATACACCCTCGTGTTAACATGAATGTTAAGATCAGGCTACTTTGATTGGGTTAACAATCATCTTGCTGTAGTAATTTTGACTTGAAGCCTTCAACAAGCTTGCACAAGTGATCCCTTCCAACCCTTATAGGAAATGTTAGAGACTATTTTTATTTAAATTAGAATGCATTCATCACCATTCATTCCCTTCCTACATGATGGTTTGCATAGATTACAACATGATGGAAATGAGTTTGAAACGTACGTTCCAAACAACAGCTTCGAAAGTGGCTAAAACCCTAAGTTCAAAATATTATATACATAATATGAGATTTGAATTGGAGTTTGCACTAAGTTCAAATATATTTTAAATATATAATACACAGTTCAAATATTATTCGAATCTAGGCTGTACTTCTTTTTTCAAACCTAGGGTTCTACTATAAGAATCGAAAAAGATGTTTAACCTATATTCAAACTATATACAAACAATTGAACTCATAAAATCAGGTTTAAACTTTATTCAAACCCTAGAGTTTGATCATTAGGTTTGTAATAGAGTTTCTAACTACTTGATTCGAATCATGTTTGAACTATGTCCAAACTTCCATTCAAATATAGTTGGAATCTTATTCAAATCCAATTTTTAAGCATTTGTTTAAGAACATTGATTTGAATCTGAGTTTAAATGCTATTTGCGTCAAATAATTGAACAATTTTTTTTCTCTCATAACGTATAAAATTAATTCATTTGATTTACTTCACTATTTATACACATGCCAAATTAATTCATTTGCATTATATATATTATAAAGAAAACAATCAAGTGGTTTAAATATTTTGACCTTATTGAGAGAATTCATAAATTTTTCTTAGAGCATTTCTTTAATGCTAATGAGTTATGGCCTTCAATTCTTCGAGCCTAAGGCTTCGTTCGGGACAGCTTTCTTATTGCTTCTTATAGCAACAAAAAAGTCGTCCCAAACAAAGTCTAAATCTTGTTAAGTTAAACATAGTAAATTATGTATTTATTAAATTAAATAATAAATAACATTAAACATTTAATTAAGTTATTTTACTTAATTAAATTTAATCAAAAATTTAATTAAAGTATTTAAATAATGTTTTTTATTAATATATTTTATTAAATGAAACCATTGTCTTTCTGCATTAATCCCCTCCCCAAAATTCCCGAAACTCTCGACGGGGAAGAGGTTAGAAACTCCAGACGGGAGGTCGCTGTCGAGGGCATCGACGACAACAGTAGCTTGTGAAGAAGAAGACGAGTTCGTAAGACTTAGGGGCTGTTTGGCAACAAGTGGGGTTTAACTTTAGTAGGATTTAGTAAATCATTTAAATCCGGATTTAATAAATCCTGAGGGTGTTAAATCCTGAAAACTGTTTGATATGCCAAATAATAAATCGTGTTAAATCCTGAGAAACTGTTTGATAACATATTTCAATATTTATGCAGTTAGGGATTTAAATTTGAAGGAGATAATTATGAAATCAAGATCATTGCATAAAACATAATAAAACTAACTTGAGTTCATACAATATTATCAAAATTCAATAAAGTGCAAATGACAAACTAATATTGATTAGTTAATTATTTTTTGAAATATAAATTATTTCACTAATAATCATACTAATTATTTAATTAATTAGTAAAATTAAACTAATCTAATGACAATTATACTACTCATTAGATAATTAATTTATGCACTAATTTTACTATTAAATTTTTAATTAATTTACTTAATTATTAATATTTAAAATTATATTAATTAAGAATCAATAATAACTTTGAGGGGTTTAGGGTTTGCCCTTCATCATCTCTTGTCGTCGTTGCTGTTCCGGTTCGTTGCTTTGCAGGAGGTGTAGAGATTGCACATTTGCACGAGTCGCTTCTTCGGCCCCTTCGTTGCTGTTCGACTTCGCTCCTTCGACGACTTTCCTTCCTGTCGGATCGGATGTTACGACATTTTGGTCGGAAGCAACGACGGGAGCTCGCTGGCTGTGAAGGTAACTTTCTCCCTTTCGCGCGCTTCTTCGGCCAAATCCCGTAAATCCGCCGAACCGAGGGATTTAGTAAATCCAGGATTTATGCCGTAAATCCTTAAATCCGGGATTTATCCATCGCCGGGATTTACCGCGCGCAGAAAAACCGTTTGGCTGGATTTAGCGTAAATCCCGCTGTAAATCCGATACCAAACAGCCCCTTACGGATTTGCTAAACCTAAAAAATTTATACTTGTGCAGCTAATCTAAAGAGCCATTGTGGTTGTACGTTGTGCTGCATGCAATTACCAGAATTCAAACCGAATAATTTGTCTAGTCTCCGTGTCAGAGTTCCGCCTGCCTCGCCATGGTGCTTTGCAGAGCTTGGAGGACCCTTTTCATCTTCCTCCTCCCTTTAATCTTTACCCTCCCACTTCTCTTCTCAGGTATGACATTCTCTACCCTATCCTCCTCAAAATTGTTCAATGTTATAAATCTAGATGTTTATGGAGTCCTTCTCTCTTCAGTCTTCGAGCTTCATCAGAAACCGATCCATAAAGAGCAGAAGAGAAATTTCCCAAAGAAATCAGACCATTTGATCCTTGGGCCTGCCGCTGGCCAGGGTTTGCCTAAACGACTCCAGTGCGAAGGTAAACTGTTGGCATTCAGCATTGCTATTTTACAAACGATCACTTGGCTTGATCGTTTTTACCTCATACAAAAATGTAATTCCAAGTTTGCCGAAGCAGAGAAGGAACGTCGTTTGTGCTTGTTTCCGCTTAGGTTACGATTTCCTAGAGGAGAAATTATTAAGTGCGGAGTCTGGAGGTAGAGCTATGTCTGGACTTCAATCTGTGACACGTGTTTTTTTGGTAAATTTTTTTTTCAGCAACGTGATTTTTTTTTAATAATGCCTGACTCGACGATTCGGGTCAACTAATTTAATTAATTATTTTACTTTGATCATCACTATGACCCGACCTGTTCCAGAGGTAATATTTAAAAAAAAACGAAGTTGATGCGTCGCGTTCACTTCTAAAATCACACGTAAGTGCAAAAGTTTTAGAGTTTTGAGGTTTATCATCACTTTCTTCATCCTATTTACTGTTTAGAGTTTACTATGATCATTAAATGAAGTTTATAATTTTTATTTTATTTTATGTAAATTTAAAATTATGTACCATATTTATTTTTTCAATTATATCAATATCAATACTTTAAAGGCATGGACGACGAACCTATATTTACTATTTTGGGTTTCTCTGTAATTGGCCTTTCATACTCCCTATTTTATGATCTCCTATTTTATGATTAAAACTTATATTTACTGTTTTAACTCTGCACAGAATAATTTCTTATTTTATAAGCTTATATAATTTACGTATAAGACAAATTCTAGACCCCTTGTAAATAATATGTATAAGGTTGTATACATTGTGTACAAATTTATACACACTGTGTACAACTATGTACACATATATTATTAAAAAAATTATTTCAAACTTCTAATATATTTGTATAAGATAAATTAATATACATTGACATTTTGTCGTTGCAGATGTACATCACAACAGTTAATTTTCATTATACATACTCAACATTTAAAGTTGTCTAGGACTCTTTGGTAAGGATGTTATGTGATGAAGTTGAGGACGCTTTAAAGATATTAAACATATTTCAATTTAAGGAGTTCCTTATATTTTAGCAAAATATACCCCTGATCTGCATGTTGTCATTTTAGAATGTGCCCAAACAAGCATTCATGATTAAAGGGCATGAGCTATGATTTACTAAAAATGAAATGTCTCTATTGATCGATTTGTCAAACATGTGTGAATTAATATACTGGGAAACTGAGACACTAACTAAATATATTAGAATCAATATTAAAAATGAAATGAAGAGCATTGACAGATCAAGCCCCCCCTATGATTTTTGTAAATATGTACATCAAAGTTTTTGTTGTCCAATTTATTTATTTATTTCATCAATAACTATAGTACTCCAAATAAGCTCATTAGTATTGCTCATAATAAAGGTAAGTTCACAGGGTTCAATTAGGCCATGACTATTAGGGATTTCTTAGTTCTTCAATTTGATCGTATGGCTATGAAGTTTGCTGATGATGTTGCCTGATGCAAGCAAGAAATTTCATTTCTTTGGGTGTTTTGTGTTTGGGCTGATTTTGGTTTAATTAAGGGGGGGGGGGATTGTTTGATGTCTGGTGGCTGTTCGGTTTCTGTGGCTTTTCCCGGTTGCCCTGGCCTTGGTTGTTCGGGTCCTGTTGTTGTTCCCTGGCTTTCTCGGTTCCCCTGGCCTTGGCTGTTCGATTCTTTTTGCTGTCCCTTGGCTTTCTCGATTGCCTGGCTGTTCGGGTGGGCTTCTGCCGTGCCTTTATTGCTCCTTTTCTTCCCCTTTTTAGTTGACTGAATGGGGCGGCTGCTTGGGTGTCTTTTGAGCTCCTTTTCCTATATATATAAGGGCTATTTTAAGAGAAAAAAGGAGATATGGACTGATTTTTGGAAAGAAAATCTAAGGTTTTTGTGATAGCCTGTGAGCTATCTTCTTCTTCTTCTCTTCTTCTTATAACTCGTCTCGGCTTTTAATCTCTTTCTTCTATCCATGGTATCCATTCCAATTGTAACCTTCTTCTATAAAAATTTTGTAATTTGCAAGGTGTCCTAGCGTAATGTTTTATTTATATTCGAAGAAATGTTGTTTTGTTTTTTATAAGTTGTAATATGCCGTTTTTTTTAATAATATTGTTGTCTTGTTTAGTATTTAAGTATAAGGAAGACAAGTCTAGTTTTTGCGAATTTGATTGCATCATTGCCTTAGGTTATATGAGTGGATTTATTCATTTGTTAATGATGAGTCCTCACAGCATCTTAGTCCCTCTAATTATTACTGTTTTTTTCTAATACTATCTAGTTATCATATGCAGATTTGATTTCTGGAGCACATATTCGTCGTTGACGCCCAAGACCCCGTTTCCTTTATTGGGAAAGTCACATTTTTTTCTGCCATTCAGGTCTTCAACTTATTTAGGGATCTTAGAGATACCCGGATTCGCATGATTTCCGACACAAAATAGGATATATAATTTGACGTATTCAACTGATAATGGACTTATATGCATATTTTTGATTCATTCCAACGTGTTATTGAAGAGGAAGCATTATTGCTACATGAGGTGTTCCCAACTTCATAAGCCTTCCCAAAACATTCTACCTTGCTAACCCCACATCCCGTCTCTCCTCATGAGACTCATCTTGCTCATTCTTCTGAGCAAACGTCATTTGTCTCCTCTCATGAGACTCATTTTGCTCATTCTTTTGAGCAAGCTCCATCTGTTTACCCTCATGAGACCCATATTGCTCACTGTCCTGAGCAAGCCCTATCTATCACCTCTCATGAAACCCATATCCCTCACTCTCTTCAACAAGCCCGATCACCCATTGAGATATTTGAAATGCGCACTCATTGAAATGCGCACTTTTTTGATCTTCTCACAAATGAGATGGATGCTATTGGCATGTGGCTTGGGCGGATCAAAAAGAAATATGTGCGCTTTGAAACTAAATTTGCACATCTTCAAGCGATATTGTTGGAACGTTTGCTGCTTGTAATGCACATAAAACGTAATATTCGGCTGCCTTTGCTCTCCATGTTGTTTATGAGATAATAATTTCTAATCTTGCTACTCGACTGCCCCTGCTGTCCCTATTGTCATTTTTGTTTATGAGATGAGAATTATTGAACCTGTTGCCCCTGCTGTACCTATTATCCCTGTTGTCCATGAGATGAGAATTGCTGAGCCTGCTACCCGGCTACCCCTGCTATCCATGAGATGAGAATTATTGAGCAGACCGAACTACTAGAGTAGCTATCGGCAAAAATGTATGACTTTCAAAGTTCCTAAATTTTACAGTCTTGTGCATAGTGCTTACACATGATTTAAATTATTCTTATGTGTCAACTATTATTATAGCCAGTACTGTCAAGAATAGGGTTCACCGATCAAGAAAGACTGTTAAAACACCCTACACAATAGGTCTCCCGAAAAAAAGAAATAAGAAAAATATGGAAAAGAATCCAGATATTAAAGTGAGGAGATAGGACAGAAGTTGATGTAGTCGTCAATGCGGACGCATTACTTGAAGTTGTTGTCCTAGCAAGCACAAAGATGGATTTTAAGGTCAGAGAGCTTATCAGTAAGAATATGCTCGCTTTCATGGATTCTTGTTTTGCGAAGTGCTCTGATAAGTGAGTTTCAACTGTTCATGGATTCTCAGTGTGTACAAAGTTGTACATTGTGTTACATTATTGTACACTGTGTTACAATGTTGTACGTTATGTGCAGAATGTTATACATTGTGTGTATTGTGTTCTAAACTCTTTGTACAAAGTTGTACATTGTGTGCATAATATTGTACACTGTGTGTACAAGCTTGTATATTGTGTATATAAGGGTTTATTTACATTATGTGTATAATATTGGACACCGTGTGTACAAATGTGTTCCAAATAATATAGGAATTGCATACAATGTCTAACCATATTAATGATGGTTACAAGTTAGAATATATATATACACTGCTGGGAATATCACAATGTCTAGAGGAGAAATTAACGAACTCATTACAGACAAGTATCTTAGTGACGCCCACGTAGATGTTTTTGCCTCCCTCTTAGTCGTAAAGAATAGATTATTTCCTGACATGTATCAAATCTTCTTTTATATCTCCTGTTTCTATTATATAAATATTCATGCATTTATGATTTATACACTAATTTTTTCCCTCATGAATCATCCAAGTTTTTTGATTTATGTTAGACCTACGCAAGACAAAATTATAAAGCCGTAAGTAATTTGTACATAGAGAATATTAACCAACATTCAGTCTGAGAAGCCAAATTCATTATGCTAATGCTGTGTCATGAACAACACTAGACACTTTTTGTAGGATTCTTCGATTCTTTGCCCAAAGTCACGCACAAGATTTTTCTTGTGAATGTCGTGAATAAACTCCATGAGGACGTGGCGGGCTTATTTGATTTTGATATGCAAAATTGTCCTATCAAGATTGCCAGCGGTGTGCCAACCCAGAAAAATAGTATTGATTGTGGCATGTTCGTCTGCAAGTATATGGAAGCGCTTGTGCATCATAAAGTTGTCGAGTGGGCTGAACATCAATATTGACAAGATAAAATGGCAAAATTTAGAGTGGAATTGGCTTATGCCTTATTATATTCTACTATAAAATAAAGATCTTTATTTTGTACACAGTTAATTTACATTCATCACTGTGTACAATTATATAATTTTTTTAATAAATTCATTTATACAATTTTTTATATAATGATCTTTAGAATATATTTTTTAGTATTATAAGTTTACACATGTTATTATAGTATGTACATCGTTCTATGTAGTTGTATATGATTGCCATAAGCTTGTACACATAGTGTACAATCTTGTACACGGTGTATACAAGTTTTATACTTTTTTTATTTAATGATCCTTGGAATAATATATTTTTTAGTAATATAAGTTTATATGGGTTAGCATGGTATATACATTGCTCTACATAGTGTATACATGATTATCACAAGCATGTACACATAATGAGTGCTTTTTGAAATGTCTCAGTGAGTGATTGAGATTGCTGAGGAGAATGAGGGATATGAGTTTCATGAGGGGAGACAGATAAGGCTTGCTCAGGCGAGTGAGCAAGATGGGTCTTATGAGGGGAGACTTATGGGGCTTGCTTAGGAGAATGAGCAAGATGGGTCTTATGAGGGGAGATAAATGAGGCTTGCTCAAGAGAATGAGCAAGATGGGTTACATGAGGAGAGACTAGCTGTGGGGTTGATAAGGTAGGATGTATTGGGAAGGTCTGTGGGGTTGGGAATACGTCATGGAGCAATGTTGCGTCCTTGAAATGATTAAAAAATCTACACATAAGTGAGTCCATTGTCAGTTGAATACATCAAATTACATATCTTATTTTGTGTAGGGAATCATGTGAACTTGGGTATCTCTATGATCCCTACATAAGTTGGAGATCTGGATGGAAGAAAAAAAAGTGGCTTCCCAACGAAAGAAACGAGATATTGGGTTAGCTAATGTAGGGTTAACAACGGATGTATGTTCCAGAAATTAAATCTGCATATGATCAATAAATAGTATTAGAAAAAACAGTAATAATTAGAGGGATGAAGATGCTGTGAGGACTCACCATTAACAAAGAAACAAATCCCTTCATATAACCAATAAGGCGACATCATCAGTAAACTTTATAGCCATACGATCAAACTGAAGAACTAAGAAATCCCGATTAAACCTTATGAACTCATTTATATTCTAGGCAATACTAATGAGTCTTTTTGAGATTTTGTAGTTATTATTTGAAAAAATAAATTTGACAATATAAACTTGATACATATTTACAATAACGGCAGGGGGCTTGATCTGTTAATGCTCTTTATTTCATTTTTAATATTTATTTTATTATGTTTGGTTAATGCGTAGTTTCCTAGTATATCAATTCACGTATGTTTGACAAACTGATCATTAGAGCCACTTCATCAGCGGTAAATCGTAGTTCATGTCCCTTGATCATGAATGATTGCTTGGGCAAATCCCAAAATGGCGGCAGTATGCAGATCAATGTTGTATTTTGCTGAAATGCATGGAACTTCTTAAATTGAAATATATTTAACATCTTCAAAGAGTCATCGATTTCATCGCGCAATATCTCTGCCAAAGAGTCGCAGTCAGCTCTAAATGTTGAGGGTTTGCAAGAAAAATTAACCTTTGGGATGTACATCTGCAATGAGAAAAGGTCAATATGTGTATTAATTTGTTTTATAAAATTAATTTAGAAACTTGAAATAATATTTTTTTAATAATATATGTGTACATGGTCGTATATAGCATGTACATAGTGTGTACAATCTTGTACATACTGTGTACAAGGGGTCTAGAATTTATCTTATACGTTAACTGTGCAAGCTTGTAAAACCAGAAATTATTCTATGCGGAGTCAAAACAGTAAATATAGGTTTCAATTGTAAAGCAGGAGATCATAAAACAGAGTGTATGATATGCCAGTTACAGAGAAACCCAAAACAATAAATGTAGGTTCGCCGTTCTTGCCTTCGAAGTGTTGATATTGAAATAATTGAAAAATAGATAGGGTACATAAATTTTAAATTTACATAAAAAAATTATAAACTAAATTTGACGGTCATAATAAACCCTAAACAGTAAACCAGATGAAGAGAGTGATGATGGACATTGCTTTCTTGAAGATAAAGAGTGCCTTACATGAGCGAAGTTGGCGAGAGCAATCCTTGTTCGACGATGAAAAATGATCTTTCGACTGCAAAACCCTAAAATTTTGCACTTCCGCTTGATTTTAGAAGTGAACGCGACACATCGGCTTCGTTTTTCAAAAATATTTCATCTTGACGGAGTCGGGTCATCGTGGTGGTAAAAATATTAATTAAATTAGCTGGGTCGGGTCGTCGGGTCACACGTTGTTAAAAAACTCATGTGGCTGCAAAAAAGAAATTCACCAAAAAAACACGTGTCAACCACGGATTGGAGTCCGGACGTAGAGTTATGTCCGAACTCCACACGTAATAATTTCTCCAGCCGAAGGGTTTTTAGACACACTTTCATTGTTGATTCATGGTTAATGCATGAAAAGATGTGACGTTTTCCCAAAGAATTACTATATATTTCATTCAACTCATGAAATGCTTTGTTGCTTTTAGTTTTCAATGATGATGGACCTTTTTGTCTAAGCACTTTAATCTTAATATTTTTTTATTCTGAAATACAGTCTGGGCAAATCTTTCAACCTTTTTAATTTAGAAATGAAAATGTTTACCATATGTATGTTTTTCAAATAAAGACGATGTTAAACAACATGATAATAATTTTGATAAATTGCTGTGATGTGATTTAGATTCGATTATGTTTCTTTTTTATGAGGTAAATGACGTATGATCTAATTGAATTTGGGGGACTATTCTATTGAAAGGTTAAATTGAAGTAATTCTTCTTACTACATTGGGCTGAATTTTAATCGCCTGAGAAATGTATTGCCAATATAGTAAATACAATGAAAACTGCAACAATTATGGCTTTATATATGCCCTTGTTTTCCTTTATTTTCTTACACAATTTAGCACTATATGGATTTCTATTGTGTTATTTTTCTATCTTAATATCCATTATGCATTTTTGCTAAGCTTGTCATGAAGTATTCTGCTCGAATTTATATTCACATCAAAACTATTCATCGGCACAGGTCTCAAAGCTATGAATCTGATTATTGTGCCAAGCTCACAGAAGAATCTTGATACAAGCGAAAAGGTGTCTTTTGTGTCAGTGTTTACTGTGTATAACAGTTCTCATAGGCCAGAATTGGAAAGCATAAATGAAAATTTTAATAGCAAGGTGATAGTTGGGAGCACTTCATATACTAGGACAGAAAGATCAATGGCCATCCTCAAAACCTTCATTAACTTTATTCAGGTATGTTTCAATTTGTTCAAAGCATACATGCACGCATACATTCAACCAATAAAGTTGATGTTTGGCTTCTGTAAGCTACGTTCATGAAACTTCATATAGAGTATGCTTGAAATTGGAAAGTGTAAAAAATTGTGTTATTGCATATCAGACTATTTCTTTGTCCCTTAAAGCTGCAAAAACACGAGGAGATATTAATGAAGTATTCAATCTTGCTTCTCAATTTTAATAATCCGTTGTTTCATTATTATTTTCATATGTTGTAATCAGGCACGTAATACCGTAGAATTTTCTTTCGTCTAGCCTCATTCAAATTTTCATGAAATTAGGCAATCAAATGATCCTCTTAACTTAATACTCTATTAATAGCTGTATCAGCTATTTATATTATTTTTTTCTTGACATTTTGTAGTTGGTTCCATCACATTATTAAATCTCTTTGTGAACTACCTATGTAGAGTACCCAAACTATTAAAATTTTGAATCTTGTGAATATTAATAGGTGTTGGCTAATTATTATTTCATTAACTTTATTATAATCAACGGAAATCTTTCACTAGACAAAACAAGTCATAAAAAGAGCAAGGAAGGTGTACCAAAATAATGCTTCTTCAAATTCAAATTCAACTTATTATGCATAGCTTTAGGCTCCAAATGATCATCCCATCTTGTTATGGATCAAATATAATTAAAATATACAATAAGAAACTCTCCAATTAAAAGTGACATCGTGGTGCATTATTTAATAAAAAGACATCACCACCATTCGTATAATTCATCTTTAATTTTAAAAATTTTTTTACTCTTCTTTTTCTTTTATTCTCATTTGATGATAAACAGTAAATCAATTTTAGAAGAAATTAGAGCATTAATCATCATGTCCAATATATTGTTCACATGACGTATAAAAAATAATTATTGATGAATCAATTGCTTCCCTATTCACATTTGCGCCTACTATAAGTCGACTGATTATCCCAACATATTCTGTTGGATTATTTTTGTAATGTGGCAAGTTAGACAAAGAGATATATGAATTTAATCAATAGATATATGTCCTTAAGTGGCGGGAATGTGCAAGGAAGATCATCGAAACACATATCTTTAAAACCAGACAACACTTGACCAACGACCTTAAACATAGTCACATTAAACATAGTCTCATTTTGAGGCACATCATTATTTAATTCAATAGCAATTAAAGTATAGATAAATTCATCGTTTCTACTTTTCTTTTTAAACTCCTTTATTCATAACATGCAATGTTATTTTAATTCCTTTGGAGCATTAGATTCTTTAGCAGTTGACATAGAATTACTTTGGATTTGTAGGTTTCATAACTACTTTTCTTCCATTCTCTTGAACACATAAATATTTGATCTTCCTAATTGAGTAATATCTAAATCAATCAACCATGGCTTACCCATAACAACACATGTTACATACATAGGTTTTCAAATTAGGACATTTTAATATTTAATTAATTACAAGTAGGGCACAAGGTATGTGTTTGCTAACAAATAATGAGAATCTAAGGCCAAGTATATCCTGTATTTCACACATGGAGCTAATAAAATTAAGATTTAACAAAGGTAAATCATCACACTAAATTTTATCAATAGATATGACAAGTTGAATGAGAACTAAACATCGTTGTATAAAAAAGATAGTAATCTTATCTAGCTAAGCTTACTTATATGATTGTGGCTATGGTCTAGGTTTTAAGGGACGAAATCCTTCGTCTTCTCACGGCCGAAGCGATGATTGCTCCATCTTCTCTAAATGACGCAAATGATTCATCTTCCATCGCCAACTTCAAGCGATGGCCTCTTTGTGATCGTGAGTCCTTCGTCCTTTTATCTTCTTCTTTCTTTCGAACATCTTCTCCAATTGATGAGCTCTTCGTCTTCGGCAGCCCTTCTTCACGATTCTAGGTAAAAGAACCGACGTTCTTCGGCTCAACATTACATTCAAATTCAATAAAAATTCAAAATTTAATATGCTTAAGTGAAATCTACTTCTATGCAACTTAATGAAAAAATCCATATTCCCTCTACAATCATTTTATCAGGTGTGATAAATTTAAGAATAATTTTAGCTCGCAAGATTTAGTGTCTTATCGAGAATATTAATAAAATTCATTCTAAAATAATCTCCCGCCAGTAAGGACATGACACATATCCTTTAATCAATGATTTTTTTTCACAAAATGACATCACAGGTGAACGTTTTTGACTGAGGCTCTCTGACTAGCTTGTTTTAGTGCAGATAGACACTATTAAATTATGATCATGACTAGAGCCCATATGCTCTCCAATGGATATAACTCTTAAGTAATGAATCATAGAGTATACTTGGTAGGGTATAAAGACATTTTTTGTTAATATTGACTTGAATTTGTCGCCTTAGACAAAGATTTACCATAAGTTTATAAGGTACCTTGGATGAAGTAACCTATGGTTGCCGATAAGGAACTTTCAATCAGATTGGCTTGACCACATGCTCTGATTAAGTAGATAAAGGAATACAATAACATTGGATGACGAAACCATGATACTTTAAGTGCAAGTAAATTTCAAATCTTAAAAATCAAATATGATGTTGCCATACGTTAGATACTTAGTACCTTTCTACTGATTAGTTTTAATCGAAAGTACTCTCTCAGCACTGAAGGATAATTAACCATATGAGCTTATGTTTATTGGAAACTTGAACTTAGATTTTAAATTTCTAGCAAAATGAGGGCGAAATCTCTGGATAGCATTTTATCTTCAAACTAATTTGCCTTACAAAAATTTGGCCCGAAACATTCTATTAAGATTCCCTTGAAATGCGGGAGGCTGAGGCACCAATTTTGGGTACCACACTCACTTTTAATATTATGTCTCAAGTCAAACCTAAATTTGGAGTGTGGTTCTGGTGTCCTCAATGATCTTAGAATACATCTGCAATTCTTCAACTTTGTTCATGTACTCAATTACAATTTTGTCCTTGTTTTAATTATCTAAATTCATTAAAGTTGTTGGTCACAACATAACAAACAAATATTTTTTACTTTTGCTGTTTTTTCATTTCAGCCCATATAGTTGTAGGCAATCTTCTGAATTTTTTTCTTTATTGCTTCGCATGCTCATTCCTTAATTTTAGTTTTCCAAATCTCACTTGGTGCTCAAAAGACATTGTTTGTTATTCTAAGAAATTTCATGTCCATATAACCCATTCATAAATATGCAACTTCGGGTTCATTTGGTTAAAATTGAATGGTTTCTAAATTTTCACTTTGCTTGTTAACTTGATTGATATTCTTACAAATTTGTTTTCTTATTCAATAGTTCAGCTAATTGTTTTTGCAAATTAGTTAAAATCATATCCCTTTGATAATCTATTAATTGACCATGTTATTGTTCCCCGCTTCAAATTGGCATGTTGAATAATCTCAAACTCTAATACCAATTTGATGCCATTTTTTATATGTAGAACTCTGCAGGTTTCTATGCCAAGGAGCTGCATATTCTTGTTGACTGATCCTGCTGCTGAGCTTACGATAGACAGAAATAATGTCACTCTATTTCCAATTTTAGGAGACTATGCTCGAGGTCAACTGATGCTCCAAAGAATCAGATCTTACATAGTAAGATTCTCTTTTGCCAATCCAAATTTTTTTGGTCCCCTTATTGTTAATTTCTGATAATGACCATTCATTTATTTGATTCATCACACGGTCTGTACCATCAATATTGTATTTTGACGTCACCTGAAGCTCATTTCTACCAGGCAATTTACTTATTCAATTTTTTGCGTTTTAACACAAACTTAGCACTATTCCTTTCTGAGAGTCCATAATATTTGTTTAATCCAGGAAAAAGCTCTGTATAATTCATTTATCCAAAATTTTCATAGTTTCAACAAGTTCCTTGTAACAGGATGTCAATGTGATCATTTTCTTGTCAACGTTAGAATGCTCTAGTCAAGGTTTTAGAACTTAAAAATCAACATGGAGACTACATGATTTAAAAATAGGTGTTTAAGAGGTCTTCAGCCGATTCAAGACTTAATCAGTTACATAGGCGTATCAGACTACATTATTTAAAAACAGGTGTTTAAGAGGTCTTCAGCTGATTCGAGACTTAATCAGCTATAGAGGCGGTGTACATGCGGCGGAGAAAATGCAGGTGTTATAGGCCACCATTATAGATGACCTTGATGAATAATACACTATTTATTTTAAGTAGTTCACACAAGCCTAGTCATGTGAATGACCATATTGACTAATGAGGGAAACTAATCATACACATGGTGTTAGAAAATTCTCAACTTTAGCGGTGCATCTTCTTGCGGCAATGACCAAGTTGGTCATTTTAGCTGTTTAGAGGAGGAAATCAGCATTAGTGCTATAAATTTTTGGCGTGTTTGCTTGTGCTTAAGCCAAAGCTAATATTACTTCTTGCGGCAATGACCAAGTTGGTCATTTTAGCTATTTAGAGGAGGAAATCAGCATTAGTGCTATGAATTTTTGGTGTGTTAGCTTGTGCTAAGCCAAAGCTAATATTACTTAATGATTTTCATGACAATGTTTGGTGTATTTGCTTGTGGCATGACAAAATTCTCGTTCCATACATCTTAAATGCCTTGTCTTGTTTCAAATTGGGATTAATGATGGTCATAGTTTGATATTCAATTCCAATTGGCTGAGCTGCACCGTGGGCGTGTTACTTTTTTTGTTGCTGCATGAATAAGTAAGTTGTGACATGTTGATTATTGAACTGAGTCATAGACGCCATTGTTTTTGCAAAGGTCTAGAGGTTGACCTGGTCATAATTTTTTAGTTACTTGACAATTCTTCCTTCGACTATATATTTTTTCCTCAATTTATATCATGCCCCATGCTAGGGGTGTAAACGAGTCGAGTCAAGTCGAGTCGAGTTCTGCCTTATCAAGCTAGGCTTGTTTAACCCTTAATTAGCTCAAACTCAAGCTTGAGCTCGGTTAGTGAACTCGAGCTCGACTGGTTTAGAAAATATCAAGCTCGAGCTTGTTTGGAAAGCTCGAGCTCGACTCGTTTATTTAGCTCGATTCTTGAATTGTAAACCAAAATTTTCATTTTTTTAAAAGAATTTTATTTCTAAATTTAAAAAAGTTTTAAGTTGTAGAAGAAAATAATATATAGTGAGCAATCATCTTTCTTTAAAAAAATTTCTTTAAAATTTTGATCAATTTCAAGTGCAATTTTTATTTAATTAAGTACAATAAAAATTTGATCAATATCAAAATAAGAGCATTTATATCAATGCTAAACCAAATTGTATATCATCACATCTTTACAAAAAAAGTAATTGGAATTATACAACCCATTAAGAAGTTTCATGATAGAGAAAAAAAACTCAACAAAAGCTAGAACTATTCATTTCTTGTCTTTCTAATATTCCATATTCTTCCGACTCTTCCATCTTTAGTACCAATTAATATGATGCAAACTTGAAAATTAAGATGAAAGATCAAAATTAAATATTTCTCAATATATTGCAATACATTAAAAAGAGAGAAAAGTTAAACTCATTTGTTTGTTAGCATGAAGCAATAAAATTCTTGCTATATCTACATGTAAGAGAAAGTATGCTATAGGATAAAATCAGCAAAGATAAATCTGTAACCACCAGTGTTAGCATTAAATATGTTCCCAGTTGTTTACCTGTACTACTCTTGTATAAGAAGGCTTGAAGATCTAACATTATCAACAACAGAATGTTAATTGAAAACAACTGTTTAGAACTACAGGTCAAAGAATAAATAAAAGAAATTAATGGGCCGTGGGTGAAAATATGGACCAGCTTATGCTTAGCCAATCAATAGCTAATTTCTTGCAGTGGCAAACGGTAATCACATGATATTGTCATAGCAGAAATCGAAGATATTAGCAAACAAAGAACAAAATAATCAACATGATATGAAAATAGGGGTGTCAATTCGGGTCAACAGGTCGGGTTCGGGTCCAACCCGTGTTGTCCCGGGCGTAAACGGGTTGACCCGAACCCGACCCGACTTTACAAATGGGTTGGGATTTTCAACCCGGACCCGACCCACACAGGTTATGGGTTGACCTGAGCCTACCCGTGAATTTACTATCCTAGCGCTTCGAGTTGCTGGTTTTATTGCCTCGAGCTCGCTAGAGTCGGAGCGGAAGGAAGAAGAAACTCTTCCAGGTTGCACACGAGCTGCCCCGCCTCCTGGGCTTGGCTTTGATTCCAAAGAAATGGCAAACAGGGAGAGATGACTTGCTAGAATCGCATGCACAGAGCCCTCAGTTGCTCGGTTCGATGTCAACACCACACACACACAGGCTTCGACCTCTTCCCCCTCTCGGCTGGATCACGAACCACTTGCAGACAGAGCCGAACGGATCTGTTCCTATTGCTCCCTCTCGGCTAGGTCTGACACACATGGGAAGAAGCATACTAGGAAGCAAACAGCCGATCTCCCTCCCTCTTGGTATCTAGCGGTGAGGGCGAGGTAGAAGAGGCCGCTAACAATGAGGAGGTCGTGGATGACGTAGGAAAAGGAGCGAAGGGAGGAGAAATTCGGGTCGGCCATTCGCTGTTCGATAGGTAAACGGGTCAATTCGGGTCAAACTTGGGTTGCCAGGTTGACCCGAACTATAAACGGGTCCAAAAATAGGACACGAACCCGACCCATTTCTTTATCGGGTCGACCCGAACCCAGATTTTTCGGGTCGGGTTCGAGTCGGGTTTTCGGGTTGTGTAAAAAATTGACACCTCTATCTGAAAACAACTGTTTAAAACTCAAAGAGGTAGAGAAATCACAATTTCAAGGAAAATAACAAATATACCTTTTAATGACTCAGATTATATGCAAAGAAATCTCCACCTCTTCATCTTCTTCCTATAAAATAAAGGACAATTTCAAATTTATATATTAATGTTTGATGTTCAAATATATGAGTTCGACAACAAAAAATAAAATTGGTTATGATATATTTACCTTGATTCTTCCCTTCAACCCAATGACACCGAATCCAATTAAATCCACAAATGAGTGCTTGAACTGTCTCAACACCAAGTTTGGATATATATTTGTCAACAACTCTTTCACCGGCACTGAACATCGACTCTGAAGCGACTGTACTGATCAGAATTAATAATATGTCAACTGCCATTTTTGATAGTATGTGATATTTTGCTTGGTTGCTTTTCCACCAAGATATGATATCAAATGGTTGACTTCCATTTTCTATTTCTAAGCCATCCTCCAAATATTTGTCTAGATTTGATTTTACTGGCCCTGTACTTGTTTTGCTATAACGTAAGAGGTGAACTCATGCCATCCACTATACTTCTTAGACTCCTTGTTTGAACTTGTAGATTCGGTTGAATAGCTTGTGCCTTTTGAGCTATTCCCTTTAATCCCTTTGGAAGCTTCAACATCTGAATCAGACTGCACTGCATACTCTTCATATAATTCGTATAATAAACTTCATACAAGTGAGATAAATCTAAAGCTTTCTTCATCAGTATATTGTTAGATAAGCAAATTCTATCACAATAAATTTCATCCGTGGATCAATTACAACACCGAAGGCCATCAAAATGGTTGCATTTCCCCCAATATTTATCAAATTTTGCTTTCATTTTTTTTGTCATTTCCACTATGAAAGCATCACTAGAAATAGCACCTTCATCCAATACTTTCTTTGTACTACAAATTTGAGACAAGAATAAATTAGCAATGGGATATGTTGTTCTTGAAATATTGTTAGTAGCTTCATAAAAAAGCCTACAACATTACAGACTTCTCAATTTTCTCTCATTCCTCATATGTTGGGCAACTCATATATGCAATTTCCCTTTCACTGTAAGAGAAAAAAGCTTCTCTTAATTGCAATGCAACTGTAAGCATGTAATATGTTGAGTTCCAATGAGTGGGACAATCCATGACAAGCTTTCTTGTGGAAGTTGAAGTTGTACTACTTTACCAAATCATAACAATCTGGCCGAGGTATTAACAAAATTAACTGTATCTCTGATTTTATCAACAACAAATTCAATACTTTTGATCTCATTCTTCACCATCAAGTTTAAAATGTGGGCACAACAGCGCACATGGAAAAGCCTACCTCCAAAAAACAGTTTCTTTTTCACTCTGAAGCTATCTTTGAGTAGCTTAATAGCTCTATCATTGTTAGCTACATTGTCAACGGATATAGTAAAAACTTTATGTTCAAGTCCCCAATCACAAAGAACTTTATAGAACGTATCAACAATCTCATAAGCAGTAAGAGGAGGTGGTAAGTGCAAAAAACTAAGAACACGTTTCTGCAATCTCCAATTATAATCAACATAATGTGCTGTTACAACCATATAAGATACTCTCTGATTTTTAGACTTCCACAAATTAGTAGTAAAACTCATTTTACTAATACTCTTAGAGAGAATTTTTAAGTATCTTCTTTCCTTGTCAGGCACCATCATCGCATCATTTCTTGCAGTGGCCCTTGAATATTTCCTAAAAAAAGGTGTCAATAACTTCAAGACTAAATTGAATCCAAACTCCTCCACAATTGAAAAGGGTTTCTCATTGATTAATATGTAGTGAGCAATCATCTCTCTGACTTTGTCATGCTCATATTTAAATATGCTTAACAACCCTTCATCTTGACTTCTTTGGGCACAAGAATTATCACTTTCTCTAGGTCGGAAATGTAATAATTTATATTTTTTCAAGGCATGAATCCTAGCAGCACAATGTTCCAGATGCCTCCTAAATTGATTTGTTGCACCCGTACTTCCTAAAGATTTTTTTTTTAACTGTGGTAGCTTTCTCCTTTTTTTTGACCATCAGGTAGAATAACCTCCTTGAACTCATCCCAAACATTTGATGTCTTCTTCCTCTTCTTTCTTTCTATAACATTTTCAATATCATTGCCCTCATCGTCTTTACCATCATTGTCTTGATTTTCAGTAGTCCATCTTTGAACCTCATCATCAATTTCAATGTTATCAGTAATTGTGTCATTCTCATTCATAGGTTCACTACCAACATAAGATTGACGTTGATCATCAAGTCTTTCAATTTTAACTTGTACGGGCTCACAATTATCTGTTTCTATGCTTACAGGTGTTGACATGCTATACAAAGATTTCTAATAAAAAACTCATATATTAAAATTAATAAAATCTAAATTTTTGAGAAATCACTCAATTTATCATTATTTTATTAGGTTCATAAGCTACAAGAGTTATTTTGGGTTCACCAAAGGTCAGGCTATTTTGAATTATGACATTCTATTTTGAATTCTCTCATATCTTCATCATTTTTATACAAAACTGTATATAAGAAAAACATTGTAGATAAGCTCATTGCACAGGTTATATAATGAAGAGTAGGCTTGATTTGAAAAGACAATTTCTAAGCTTGATATTAAAAAGTACTATGACGAATAAGATAGAATTTTCTAGGATTTATCCTTTATTGCTTTGCGTTTTATACCAACGTTAATGATTGACCGTCAATTTGCATACGATAACAGCTATTTTTATCATGATTAATGAAGTTCTGCCTCTAAGATCTGAAGAAATTGTTATGCTACAGGAAATTGTTATGATTAATGAAGTTATGCCTAAACCCTAAAGCAAGGAAAAGGCTGTTCAAGCTTGTAAATGCAAAAGCAATGAAAAATAGAAGAGGAGAAGCAACAATTAAAAATAATGAAAGCACATTTGCAACTACCACATCACCGGAAAGCATACATGTAAACTTTGCATATATTTACAAATTATGTGTTGTTTTCTAGCCATATACCAAAACAAAGGGGCGCACGACAGAATGAATAAAATGAATCAAATGATAGGCATAACTTCATTAAGAAAATTGTGAGCCTGTGATTTTTCGATTCCATGAAAGATAGAAAACAACGCAGTCGTTTTTCGGGAAATATAGAGAACAGGAAGCGAAAAAATTGCAAGATTTTTCGATTCCATGAAAGATTACCTTAGATCCGGTGAGAAACTATGGGTGAAGTCCGACGAAGAAGAATAATAGCCAGAAATCACAGTCGTTTGAAACGCCAACAAGGGAAGGAAATCTAATGGACGAATCACACGAAAGAGAAGAGCCGAAGTCACGATCCAGGGAGAAACTGCTTCCAATAACTAGTTGTATAAGTCGAAGTCGCAGTCGGCCACCGCTCTTCAGACGAAAGATGAAGATGAAGTGGAAGACGAAGCTGCAGTCTACATGAGGCGAAGATGAAGACGACAGGTTTTGCGAAATGAGTTAGGGCGTGAGGTGGGTGGGATTTTTTACTTTATATTGTATAATATAAGTTAATACTTAAAAAATATATTATATATATATATATATATATATGTATATGTATATGTATATATATAATTGAGGAGCTCGATAAATTTTCGAGTCGAGTCAGTTTGAGCTCGAACTCGAGCTCTTTTAATGTACAAACTCGATTATAGGCTCTAGTTCGAACTCGAAGCTCGATAAGCTCGACACACAAGCTCGTTAATGAGTCGAGTTCGAGTCGGCTCACGAGCCGGCTTACACCCCTACCCCATACTAACCCCTCCCCCCCTTTCCAGTTGATGCATGACGTAATAGAGGAAATAAACAATTCATGAACATTTTAAAAACATCCATCAAAGCGCAAGCATCCAAAATATTTCAATGGGACTTGCCATCATGCCACTCCAAAACATCTGAACATGGAAGTAACATTCCTGCAAGCCTACAAAGGGAACTTGCTTGTCCTTTGACTCGTAAATTCTCAAAAGGAGGTGTGGTAGCAACATAATATCTTCTAAACGTGCTATACCGTGCACTCGTAGGTTTGTCAAGTTATCATTGGTAGTGGGAGCTATGGAATTTTGTTGGCTACTACAATGGTATTGAAATTGCAACTACCAACATAAGACCTTTCTAGTTATTACAAGCTGTCCTGGATGGATTCAAGATAGAAAATAAAGTGCAGGTTTCCAAACGATGCTTAGTCAGTTTCTCAGTCGAAAGTTTCAATGAGCAAATATGGTTTGATGTAGTACCAATGGACTCCTATCATTTGCTGTTAGGAAGGCCGTGGCAATATCATCGGAAAACTATTCATGACGGAGCGGTCGATGCATATTACTTTCAACATTATTGGGCTCAAATTGTTCTTATTGTGCTACTCGTTTGCTTCGTCGAAGTGGCACCTGACAACAAAGTGTTTGCTTGATCTATACTCTTAAGAGAACTACAAGAAGTTAATACGAGGTACCTACTTATTGTGATAGAAGAAAATGCAACAGCCTCATTGATTCCAAATACTATCTTGCCCCTTTTCAAGAATACTTGGATGTACTAGGCATTGAGATTCCTAATAGTCCGCCACCATTATGAGAAATTCAATATGCTAGGGAAATAATCCCTGGACTAGTAATGCCCAACCGGCCCGCGGATCACCTAAGGTCAGAAAAACATGAAGAATTGGATCGTCAAGTCGAGGAACTGTTGGCTAACGGGTTTCTTTGATATAGTGCTAGTCCATGTGTCGTCATCCACCTCTTGGTGCCAAAAAAAGACGGTGCTATTCGGATGTGCATAGATAGTCGGATTGTCAACACAATCACAGTTAAATATTGTTCATGATTCCTCACGTCGATGACCTTTTTAATTTGCTTCATATGTCGACATTTTTTAAAAAATCAACTTAAGGAACAACCACCATTGGATTTGAATGCGCACTAGGGATGAATGAAAAACGTCATTTAAGACAAGAGATGGATTGTATGAATGTATAGTAGTGTTGTTTGCCTTATCTAACGCCTCAAGCACTTTAATGCAGCTTATGAACCAAATATTTCAGTCGTTTTTAAGCAAAGTTGTGGTGGTCTATTTTGACAATATTCTTGCCCACAGTCACATGCTCAATGAGCATCTACAACACCGTTGCCAAATCTTCGATGTCCTTTGAAAACTTTGATTATTTGTCTATTCTAGGAAGTGACAAAACTTGAACGGTAAGATTAATTTTATGGGTTTCATTATTTCAGCTAGGAATCTAAGCTGACCCTATGAAAGTGGAGGCGATAATAATGTGGCCAATTCCCCAAACATTCATTGAAGTGTTGTGGTCCCATGGGCTAGCTTCCTTGTATAAATGGTTTATTAAAAATTTCAGCACAATTACTTAAACCACCATGAAATACTAAGGGATGATCACTTTTATTGGGACGAAGCATCCTAATATGGCTTTAAGTATGTGAAGTAGTAAGTGTCGTCTGCCCCAATCTTGGCACTCCCTGATTTCGATCAGGCATTTGAAATCGAGTGTAACGCCTCAAACATTGGCATTGAAGCTAACCTTAGTCAAGGAGGACTCCCCTTTGCATTTTTTCAGTGAAAAGTTTAGTGATGCTCGATGAAACTATTCCACCTACTACATAGAATTTTATGCCATAATTTAAGATCTACAATACTAGAGTCATTACTTACTGGCTAATGAATTGATTTTATTCTTAGAATTTGAAGCTTTCATATTCCTCAACAAAAAAAGGGCCAACATGTGGCCTGGATGGAGTACTTACCAGGCTTCAAGTATGTATTGAAATATAAAGCCGACTTGTGTAATCGAAGTGGCTGATGCTCTTAGCCGTCGTCATCTGCTCGTTTAGGTGTTACAATCCAAAGTGGTCAGGTTTGAAATGCTGAAAGAACTATATCCTAACGATGTTGATTTCAAAAGCATTTGGTAAAAAATGTCAAACGACCCTTGATCAGCTCTTCCATATAAAAGAGTGTTATTTGTTTCTTGGCAATTGGCTTTGTATTCCACAATGCTCCACCAAACATGCTATATTGGCTAAAAACTATGAAGGGGTTCTAGTTGGGTATTTCGACAGAGATAAGACCTTAACTTTAATCAAGAAAAACTTTCATTAACCATTACTTCGGCTGAACGTCAATTGGTAACATCAAGCGATGCAGAATTGACGAATTGCGAAGTCTCAGGGACTTGCAGGATTATATATGTTGTTACCTGTACCGATCGCTTCTTGGGTGAACGAGCGCCTTGACTTCATGCTCGGATTACCTCGTATGCAATGAAATGAAAACTTAATTATGGTGTTGGTGGATTGATTTAAAAAAAAATGGCACATTTTGCGCTGTGTAATAAAATGCTCATACCACTAATATTGCTCACTTTTATTTTTGAGAAATAGTTTGTTTGTATGGTGTTCCAAAGACAATCACTTTTGATCGTGACGTCAAATTCTTAAGTCATTTTTGGAAGACCCTATGGTTTAAATTAGAGACTAAACTCCAGTTCAGCTCAACCACTCACGCACAAGCTGATGGATAGACGAAGGCTGTTAATCGGAGTTTAGAAAATTTATTATGATGCCTCTTGGGGAAAATCATCCAACAAGGGACTTGATTTTGGCTTAGGTTGAGTTTTCTTTCAACTAGTCATACAATCAGTCTACATGCTGAAGCCCATTTGAAGTGATTTATGAAAGTGACCCCATTATACCACTCGATTTGGTCCCTCTAGTGTCCAAAGGCTACAAATGTTTACATATTCCGACTGGCAGGGTATACATCTCCCGACACGTCGTATTTAATGAAACAATATTCCCATTTCAACGAGAAACCCCACCAATGCCAACTTCTCATCCAACTACTCACATCCCTCCTTCAGCTCTCGTTCCATTCTCTTCAAATGGAATATGAGCACTGTCGCCATAAAGAATTTGAGTTGAGGAGGTATTGGAACATCACTTGTAGTGATAAGAGTGTTGAGGGAAGACGATGCAGATGAGTCCGACACCATGGTAAGAAACGAAGAAGGAAGGGTATCAACCTAGGAGCTCTGATACCATGATGAGCTGAAGGCAATTGAGAGACTTGCAAACATGGTGAAAAGATACAGAAAAGCAAAACAGAGAATAAGGAAGGAGGAGAACAGAGCTTTTAGAGCTATTTCATTAATCTCCGCCTCTACCCTGTATACATCAACCTGCTGTATATATATCACTATAGTACTGATAGAGTTAGTTAGACATAAACGATGCTGATGGATGTAGCAGGAATCAGATGGCTCATACTGCTGCTGTACTAGTGTAATGGAGCAGGGCACATGGATAAGTGCGCCGGTGTATACATATTAGTGAGTGAATATCATATCTGCTTACAGTCCGTAGTCACCTATAATCCGGATGGAGAGCAGTGGACCCTTGAGATTGAGATTCAACAGTTACACCGACAAGTTGAAGACATGATCATTGAGCAAAATGTCAAATGTCATCCTCAAGCCAACAAATCAAGGAAGGAATTGCTATTTAGAGAAGGAGATCTTGCTTGGATTCGATAGGGGAAGGAACGATTCCCTACAGGGCCCTTTGGAGGGCTCAAATCACGACCTGTCCTCAACACGATTAATAATAATGCATATCCGATTGATCAATCGGGTGACTATAATGTTTCAACAGCTTTCATTGTTGCAAATTTAACCCCTTATTATGAACCAAAAACTTCTACCCAAGAGGAATTATGTTGTAGCTGAATGCTATGCCGGGCTTGCCTAGTGAATGAAATATGCCAATAAAATATAAATCTTGTATTGCCTTATGCTGTAACCATAAATCAAGCTCACCTATTTTATATTATATTTTATTATATATATATATATATATATATATATATATAAATAAATAAGCTTCATTTATGGCTATCCCCTAAGGCAATACAAGAGCTGTATTTTATTGGAAAAAATTTGGAAGTTTATATATATATATATGTAATTGGAGAAGTGGTGAATAAAGAAGTTAATTTTGCTTTGCTTTTCATTTAGTTATATGTTTTGTTGTTTTCCTATATCTCAATTCTCTAATGTAGCAATTAGGTGGTGGATCGAAAGGCAAGAATTTCGTTTCGTGTTCCAGTTCGAGCCCTTAGGCTGTCAGTCGTGTTGGGTACTACTCCATGTACATAGCTGGCGTTAGGAAAAGTCGACTAAAATTGATAAAGGACCTTTTATTGTTGAGAAAGTATATAAAGGATGAGCATCTCATCTTTATCGATATGGAAGGTGTAAGGCCTACGCCCCATAAATGGCCACTACTTCAGTTAGTAGTGCTGCCAGTGTGTAGGCAAATGATAGAAAGGGAGGATGACATGGCAAGAAAATGATTATATTGAGGTAAATCAAATGAATGATTGAATTGAAAAATATAAAATTTGGGTCAGAAAATTTTGAGGTTAAACCCAAGGTTCTAGATGAGATTTCCCCATTGATTTTTGTGTATATGCATATTAATTATATTGTCATTATTTCCGTTATTATAGGAATTAAGTGATTGGTGTTCTGCTTTTAATTCTTATTTTATCTTTTTCTTGTTCAGCTAATTATATATTTATATTTTATTTGTAATGCAGGTTTTTCTGGAATCAAGACTTCAACAGAAGTATGAAATGCAAAATTCTATTAATCATTACATTTTTACTGATTCTGATGTAGCAATAGTTAATGATCTTGGGCACCTGTTTAAGAATTATCCCGATTTCCACCTAGCTCTAACGTTCCGTAATAATAAAGACCAACCTTTGAATTCTGGATTTATTGCAGTAAGAGGCACGCCAGATGGAATTCGCAAGTTAGTTTTCTGGTTCCTTCTATTTATTTGGCTGTTGGGTTTAGTAATTCCGTCATATTATATTACCATTTTTTTCCAGGTCCAAGATTTTCCTTGAGGAAGTATTGGAAATATACAGTTCTAAATACATAAATGCTTCACGCATGCTTGGAGACCAGTTAGCCCTTGCATGGGTTGTGAGGTCTCATCTCTCATTTATCACTGAACATTTTCGAAAGCCTGAAGCCTTTTCTGCTGAAATTAAGGGAGCATCAGTTCTTTTTCTTCCCTGTGCCATTTTTAATTGGACACCACCTGAGGGTGCTGGGCAGTTTCATGGAATGCCTTTGAATGTACAGGTACGTCATAAGTTTTAAATAATGAAATAACAGGTTCACTTCTCATGGTTATTCTTGTTTACATGGACGGAACTTTGGAAGTGCTTCTGTTTAGGGTACATGCATTCTTAAACTAATTCATTTTCATAATACTCACATGACATAGGTACTTAAAAGTCTAATTTCCCATTGTGGAATTTCCCTTAAGAAACCACCCTTAGACTCTACAATTCTACAATTCTTATCATGGTGTCAGTTTTTAAAGAAAATTTTCATATATGTTTCTCCTCTTTCTTTTCTTCGTGTGTTTTTGAAATAGAAATTTTTGTAAGTTTCTATTATTTTTTCTGCTCATGCGAATGCACATCTGCCACGGTTTCCCCCTCCACGGACAATGGCAACAATGCTCATATTCCATTTGTCTCATATTCTCTTGGGGCTAACAGATGCAACTTGAATTTAACGGGAGAGTTGCAAAGCATTCATTTGACATACTAGTAAAATGAAAATAACTATCGAAAGTTACCGCACTTGATTCACACTTGAGAGGAGAAAAATGAGGCCATTTATTTGGTATCAGATTTGAGTTAAGGATATCCCACATTTCAAGTTTGAGATGAACAATACTCTATGATGATGTCCTGGTTACGGAACTCGTGATACTCACATGTTCCACTGTTCATTAAAGTCAATACACGATATGATAAATCAAACATATTCTAAGGTCCTTGATGCTGCACAATGCTATGAAGTCCAGATCAAGATTTCATCCTTGAAAGCAAGGGGGATGATTCAACACAAAATACTCCAATCTATTGCAAAGCTCTGTGACAAGATGGACTTAGGGCTGCAAATGAACCGAGCGTTTGATGAGCTACTCGTGGCTCGGCTCGATAAGAGCTCGTTTTTGTTCGTTTGATAAAGTAAATGAATGAGCTTGAACACTTTTGATAAATACTCGATAGCTAAGTAACAAGCTTGAACAATTTGGCGTTCAGCTCGTTTATGTTCACGAACAATATCATTTAAAGCTTGTGAATAAGCTCGTTAAGAAGTTTGATTAAGGCTTATTTTTGGCTCGAAATAGCTTGAAATGAATAAATAGTGTAAAAATAAATATTATTAAATTAATTTAACTAATTTAATAATATAAAAAAATGAATGTATTACTTAATAAATGAATTATAAAATGAATAAATATTTATTTTTTACTTAATAAAATAATCATTTTCACTGAATAATATATTACTTAAATAAAATTACTATTTTTTATCCTCCCGCCTCTCTCTCTCTCTTTCGCGCGCGCGCGTGCACACACACATAAATAGGGGTGTCAATATTTGATCTGACCCAGAAACTTGACCCGAACTCGACTCGAAAATCCCGGGTCATATAAAATCGGGTCGGGTTTGTGTTGACCCGGAAACCCAAAGCCAACCTGGGTTGACCCATCTGCCGCTGCCCTCGCACGCCTGCAACGGCCTAGAGCTGCCCTCGCACGCCCGTTGCGGCCCGACGTCCCGTCTGCGGCGCTGCCCTCGCGGCCTAGCTGGCGGCCCGGAGTTGCGCAACGACCTAAGACCATAGTCACCGCATGCTGGGAAGGTGTCGAAACAGGCTTGCAGCCTAGCTGGTGGCCCGACGATGCCCTAACACCTAAGATCTACGACCTAAGACCGCAGTCACTGGCGGACCGGCGCAGCCCTTGCTAGTCGCGGCCTAGCCGGCGACCCTGCCTGTCGCACTTGCGCGCCGCCAACGAGCCATGTGCCCGTGAAACTGTGTGAGGTGAGTCATGTCGGGTTGATCTAGACCCGAGGCAGGTCGGGTTCGGGTCTGAGAATCTGACCTATTTTTAAAACGGGTCAGGTTCGGGTCGTGTCGAACAACAACAGATCACTGTCGGGTTCTACCCAAACCAACCCGCAACCTGTTTTTGACACCCCTACACATACACAAACACACACACACACACACTCTCTCCCATTTGTTTCCTATTTTTCATTCTTCCACCCGCAAAAAATTCCCACCTCCCCCTCTCTCTCTACCCTCCGTGGCATCAAAAAGAAGAAGAGAGAGAGAGAGAGTTTAGTCCCACATCGCCTGGGCAAGTGTGATTTTGCTCTATAAAAAAAACATGTAATGTCTATTTGCTGAATAGTGGGCGGCTGGCGGATTCGGCATGCTGGTTGGCTTTATTTGTGATTTCGTTTTGTTTGGATGAGCCTAACCACCGGCTTGTTAACGAGCGGCTCAATGAGGCTTGTTAACGAGCAGCTCAATAAGCCTAATTAATCGAGCTCAAATGTGAACATGAGCCGAGCTTGAGCAGGATTTTTTAAATGAGCTCGAGCTGGCCACAAAAGCTCAATTTTATCAAGCCGAGCTTGAACAGGATGCTGATAATTGAGCTTGAGGTTGAACATGTTGAAGCTTGGCTCGGCTCGGTTCATTTGCAGCCATATGGACCAGTATTAATGCTTTTAAATGAAATACAACAAAGATGCAACTTTTCTTAGAAGGCATTTAAAAAATAATTGAGTTTATGAATTTGTTGTAAGCGTGCAAGTTCTCGGAAAGGGGATTTATTATCACTAGGGTTGTCAAAACGGGTTTTTGGGTCAGGTTTGGGTCCAAACCGAAATTGACTCGAGTCCAAATGGGTTGACCCTAACCAACCAGTTTTTGCAAACAGGTCAGGAATTCCAACTCGTACTTGACTCGTCGGGTTACCCGGTTGACCTTACCCAACCCGCTAACACAGATTTGGTTGACTCGAGCGATGTGGGAGAGCTTGTGGGTGAGCAGCGCGACTACGTGAGCTTGCGGGCGAGAGCGCAACGGGCGTGGAGTGCAGGGGAGGGTGCGGCATCGCTCATGGGATCGGGTGCGGTAGTGCGCGCGTGCGCAAGTGAGGTGGTGCACGCATGCGCGGGTGCGAACGTGGGCACCGGTGCGAGACATTGGACGTGAGACTGGTGTGGGATGCCGGATGTGGGACTGATGCGCTAGAACACGGGATGGGGTGTGATCAGGGTTAATTTGGGGTTTTTGGGTCAACTAGAACTCGACTCGGTTTTAAAAACAGGTCAAGATATTGAACCCGAACCCGACCCGTTTGCCAAACAGGTTGATCTGAACCCGGAATTTTTTTGGTTGGATTCGAGTCGGGTTTCGGGTCGGGTCAAATATTGACACCCCTAATCATGACTAAATGAAGATATTTCTATTATCTTAATTGAAGAAGGGAGAAGGGGAGTCATGATCAATAACAACTGATGCAACACAAAAACAAAAGGCTAAGGACAATATCATAAACTAAGGTTTTGCTTCAAGACTTGGGCCATTCATCATGCACAACTCTCCATGAAATCAATTGGATGATCCTTAATCATTTTAAAATCATACGAGAATAATTAAAAAGTTTAATTTAAGGCCTCTGGATGGATAGTATTGACCTCAATATCAGTGTCGGGGTCGTGTCGACTGCGCAAGGTGGGATTCAAAAACAAAAGAGCACAACGCCGCGTGTAACTCACCTGATGCTCGTTGACCAAAAATTCAAATCGCCGAAATGGCCTTCGTTTGCAAGACGGACAATACTAGTGCTTCCGTAGCAATGGAAACAACTAAGATCAATGCTCATATTGATTGGGATCGTCGGTTGACGATAATTTAAATTTTGCTTGCGTGAATCGAGGTAGCATCGATGTGCGTGAACGACAACAACGATCTGATCGCGATGTCAAAGCACAAATATAATTTTTTTTATATTATATATATTTTTAAAAATAATAATAAGAGAGAGAAAGATTAACAAAAAAGAGAAAAAAATCCCAAAATCCCTAAATTGCCCCCACTCACTCTTAACCCATCACATAACACACTCTAACCGGCCCCCCTCACACCAAACTCACGACTCTCCCAATCGAACTCCCCTCTCCCTTCGGTTATCTCTCTCATGCCTGACCCCAAGCCGTCCCTGGCCACCAAGGTAACCATCTTCCCTCTCCCTCCTCCTTTCTCTTCTTTTTCTTCTTCTTCTTCCTCCCTTCTTCTTTCCTCCTCCTCCTTCTTTCTTCCTCCATTTCCTCTCATTTTCTCTTCTTCTTCTAGTCTACTTCTTCTCCATCTTCTTCTTCTTCCTCACCATCACCTCCCCAAAGTCTAACCTTAACCTAACCCCAATTTTTTGATTTCTCTCTTTACATTCCTCAAATCCCTACGCCCCTTCACAAAAACTCTTCCTCTACACCTACACATCCTCCACCAAAAAGTCCTGTCATCCTCCACTTTCTCTCTCTAGAAAGAGGGAAATTTCATGAAATTTCTCCTCAAACACTTCCTCCTCCACTCCTACTCCTCCCTCTCACCCTCAAACCCTTCATCTCCCTTCCTAGAGAATTTCTCTCTCTAAAATTTGAAAGAGAAGGATTTTCTCTCCCTAACACCACACCTCTCTTCACTATAACCTTCATACACCATTTTCATCAAGATCCCCCTTTCCCCTTCTTTATCTCTCTAGAAGGGAGCTTGCACACCCTCTTTCTCTCTCTAGCCTTTAAAAGAAAAATAAATATAAACATATAATTAAATAGAAGAAATTATGATAAAAAAATATTGTGCGCCGTAGATTTTGTACGTCACGCCACTCATCATTTCGCCGTCGTCATCACGCACCTAAGATATAAACCTGTCACTACTATTTTATAATTATATGCGTGATATAAGTACCCGTGATCATGGTTTTGAAAATCGGACCGGACTGGCCGATTCGACCGTTTTAACCGTGAATCAGTCTTATATGACTAGTTCGGTCCTCCTGAAAAATTGGTCTAGCATCAAACTGGTGAGAACCGCCGGTTCAACCGACCGACTGTTGAACCGCTCCCAGTTCTTAAGAATGGACGGTTCAATTCATAATATATTTAAGTAATTTAATTAAGGGATTTTTACATATATAACATTTCAAACTATTGAAAATGCATATTAAACACAAACTATTGAATTTACTGATATACCACTTAAAACCCCCCTTTTCATCAATTCTAACACTCCGTCTGAATTCTCTTGGCAGGCGGGAAGACAATATCGAACCGTGAACTTCTCCTTTTTCTGATTCGTTGTTCGATCCGGTTTTCACAATTTTGCCCGTGATCGTTTTTCTCAGTAGGTGGAAAAATTCATTTGCATGAAAATTATATACCCGTGACTATTTTTCTTAGCAGACGGGGAAATTCATATGTTTGAAAATTAAGCATCCGTGACCGCTTTTTCCCAGTAGGCGAAAAAATTTGTATGTATAAAATTAAGTATCCGTGGCCGCTTTTCTTAGTAGGCGTGAGAATTTATTTGCATGAAACTAAGCATCCGTGATCGCTTTTCTTAGCAGTCGGAGAAATTGTTATGCTTTATAAATAAGTACTTGAAAACCCGTGATTGCCTTTCTTGGTAGGCGGGGAATGAAATTTCGGCCACGATGTAATCTTACACCTACCGTGACTATCTTTCCTGGCAGGCGGGAAGGCTTAGTACTCGATGCTGCCCCCTACACAGGAACAACGGTGGGAGGCTATCAAAATTTACAACCAAACTCATGACTTAAAAAAATTTAAAGAAATTGAAATCTACCCAAACTCCTGAGTCAACAAAATATAAAATGCATGACATCCTAGGTTCTAAACACTGAAAGCAAAATTGAATGAAAAATCAAAGCATAATAGAAAAATAACTTATGGTGATCTTGTAAGAGAACTAGTTGTTTACCAACAAACAGATTAAAACTCCTCTGTCTTAGCTTCTAGCTAGTGTACACTCAAACCCTTTGCAATACACGCTCTTTAAACTGAAATGTGCAAATAAATGAATTAGGACCAGGTTTCCTATTTATAACCCGAAAAATTGATCCCCTTGTGAGACCCGTTGAGCCAAACTCTAAATATAAAATGACAAGTGAGGAATTATGGGTGTACAAGTGACTTAGGTAGTGTGCACGCCAACTGTTAAAATTAGGAGACTTGTACGTGTGATGAATGTGTCATACACCTCATAAACATTTGCTTTTGCAAAGAAACAAAAGTGTACATTGTTATGTGCCACGGGTTGTACGACCCATTTATTAATGCACAAGTACGCATACAAATATGCAAACATATTATACGTTGCGCAAATAGATTAAGTCGCCAAGCAAATGCATCGTATATAATATTGTCCAACAATATAATATGCAAATACATTATGCATAATGTTGTCCAATAATGCATTATGCAAAATGCACTAAAAAGCAAAACTACTGTATGAACCCAATGAACGTGACATATACAGATGACGTCTAAAGATGTTGCACGGGCTAAGAAAATAATGAATGAGTTCTCAAACGTGCAAACATATATCATGCAAAACGCAAAAGGGTACGCACATTGTTTAGAAATAAAATTTAAATGACTCGTATGTGTTCCGACAAGTGCGTTACGCTCCTAAACCCTTGCTTGAGAATGCTGCGCGGGTCAATAATGAACTTAAGTTTAAGTCCGATCCTCATCTTTGAATGGGCTGGAGTTGATACGACTTGAACCATCAAACAAATACACTCTCGTAGCACCGACCGGAGTATTTAGTTTTATACGTTCATATTAGGCCTTCAAGTTCTATTATAAAAAATGTTCACTGCTAAGAGCACAAACTCACATAATCGACACTCGTTGAAGCTAACCGAAGTATTTAATTTTATGCGTTCATATTAGGCCTTCAATGTCTCTTACAAAGAAGGTTCACACATTAAAATGAATATCCTTGGTTCTAATATTTATACGATAACTCCAAAAATTAGGAGCTGAATCCGATCCTCTGTTAGCAAGCAAACAGAGTCGATAATGTTCGATTAATGAAATGAAATTACCCACAATCCTCGATGATTGCCATGTTGACAGAAAAGTTCAATTAGAAGGGACTTACATTTTAAAATACTTATGAACCATAATGAAAATATAAATCTTTTAAAGTGATTGCAAAATCATCCTGATGATGGCCGTGTTGACTGAAAATCTCAATCGGAGGTGTCTCTATCTTTAGACGCCCTCAAATCTCAAAATTAATCATTAATGGGCTTTGATTATAATAAAAGTTCAAAATAAAAAAAATCACTAAAATTAAGATATTTAAAATGAAATAAATCACCTAAGCACTTAAAAAAAAATTCATCTGCCCTCCGCAATAGTTTGTCAAGGCGAATAAATTTGAAAATCACTTCAGCTCATAAAGAGCGAATGTTCAGTTGAGAATATCACTAGGATTCATTCTCATACCTTCTCTTTTCAGTAAGGACGTGGCACGTACCTCAAATAGGTGATTTTGCCGCCAAATGGCACCACAGGTAAATCGTTATGATCGGGGCCGTTTGACCGGGTGGTTTTGCCGCCAAATGGTATCACTAAATTACGATCATGGCTAAAGCCCGTATGTTCCCTAATGGCTCTAAATCTTTGAGTAATGAATCAATATGGTATAATCAATAAAGCACAACGCCCTTTGGTAGCTAAGGTGGACTCAAATCTGTCCCCTCAGGCAAACATTCACCCAAAGTCTAGAAGGTACCCTTAGTAACCCATGGCTGCTGACAATGATTCTTCGGTCAGGTTGGGTCGACTAGCTCCTCTGATTAAGTAGACTAGGGACCACGATGACTCGAGACGATGGAATCATGAGATTTTGATCAGGTTCATCATCATTCCCCCCACCATCCGCTTTAAGTGCTGGTGATAAATTTTCAATTTTCAATATCTAATTCTTCTGCTACTATATATTGGATACTACATATCTATTCAATTATTAGCCTTAATCGAAAGTTCTCTCTCGTTATTGGGAGAGGTAATTAACTATAGGGGCTTGCGCCTATAAGAAGCCATAACTTAGATCATAAAATCTACGCAAAATGAAGGCAGAATCTCTGGGTAGTGTCTTATCTAAAATCCAATTCGCCTTTTGAAAATTTACAAAAAAAAAATCGTTAAAACTCTCCCCCACCGACAAAAAAAAAGGGTCGCGGAGAGGCTGGGACGCGAATTTTTGGATCTCACAAATTTCTAACTCCGTTAGAGATAATTTCTCTTTTAATCTTTGGCTGGTATAGTGAAGCTATAGTAGCAACAAAATCTAATGAGTTAAGATTTAAATGTCATTCATAAAATAAAAATTTTTAATTCAACTTATTAATGATTTTCTAAAGAGTATTTTAAAATTATACAAATTATCTATTTATGTTATTTCGTTATGTCGAGTTTCTGCGCTTTGAAAGTATGGGGTAATATATCAAATTCTGATTACTAATCCACATATTTCATTTTGTGCAGAATGGACCTCCATAACACTCCTTTTGCTGTCCAATTAGGATGTGGTGTCATCTTTCAACTAACAAATGCTGGCATTAACACCGAAGATTCCGGTGCCATCATTCAATTTGGTGGGCTACAATTCTATGCAACTATTGCAAGGGCTGCTGCCGTTCCTGTATATAGCATGGAGACTGAAGGGCATGCCAGGAGGCCTCATCCCACTGAAGCCATCGCACGTTGTGCGCATCTACCAGCGTAACAGTGCCACCAAACAGAACTACCACTGATAAAGAGGTACACCAGAAGAGGATATCTGCTTTTGAAAGGATGTCCCAGTCAAGGACCCTAGCCATGAAGAGCGTTGTAGCTGAGAAACACATTTATGTGGTGCCTGCTAATACCACTAGTTTGCCGACTGGGTTATCTATGCCTGGAAAGAATGATGACGAGGCCTCCTCATATGGAGGAAGGTCATCAAGTAGGTAGAGGAGAAGGATGAATGCTGAGCTACGAGCTCAGTAGTTGCTGCAAGTCCACCCATCCACATTGCCAGCCCAGGAACCAGAAGTGAGTGTTCCTACCTAGAACAAATTTACATATTCGAAATGGGTAAAAAGGAACAGCTCTACTAGTGAGCTTAAACAATCATTCTAAGAGCAACAACCCCAAGCCCCGGCTCCTCAGAAGAAGAAAGAGCCTGAGACTCTGTTCGTCAGGGTCCACGAAGTTTTAAAGGTCTCAAAGGAAAAGGGGTTGATGAAAACGATGTACCAAAGGCCATTGATGATTGAGGCTAGGAGGACCCCACCAAGAGAGTTGCCACGTTTGGTAACTCAAAGAAATTTGAAGTCAATTTTGCAGGAAGCACATCGGGTTGTAACACTTGGACCACGTGTCAAAGAATCCACCGACAAAAGGGCCCAGCGGAAAGACGAACAAATTTGGAGGCCAAGGTCTCATGAAAGAAGAGTACTTGAGAAACAAATAGGTACGAGCGTGACATCTTGTGCAGCCTCCCGAAGATCCGCCCCCACTAACAAAAGCCATTATAAATGGGTCTCGAAGAAGGTCCCAATTGATAATTCTTTTGATGGTCGATACCCTGGAGAATCCTCTAGGGGATCCCATCATCAGCCAAATGGGTCATCCCAAGAAGAAGCTAGCTTCGACCGCATCCCGTGGATAGAAGAGTTTTTTTGTGCCAAGTAATGAACTAGAGATTCAGTGGCGACGCTGCTCGGAGATTCTAACATGAGAAGATGATGAGGAAGAGACCATGGAGGTTGAAGTGGCCTATATGGTATGGGGCATGATGATGAGCCGCCACTTTTGCGAGTATACCAGCGGCAACATGGGGTTGGATCCACCGATGGTAGAGATGTCGACTCCTCAGAGAATGAAGAGGAGAAATTTGAAGAGAATCCTTTATTTGCTGATGCTATTACACTAGCAGAAGCACAAAGGTAGATGCGTCGTCAGATGAAGGCGAAGGATAAAAAAATAGCTCAGTAAATGCCAAAATGATTGAGATGATGACGTAAATGAGCATGATGATGCAGAGAAATATCACTGTCAATCCTGCACCTAGCCAGCAACCAATAATCAGGCGTCAAGTAGTGATCTCGCATAGTTTCTCTCATTTTCTTTCTCGTACTTCATGCACACTATGAATTATCTCATAACGATCTTACTAGAAAACTATATATGGATTTGTACAACTGATGGTTATCTCATACTCTTGTTTTTTTTTTTTTTTCTAATTCAACTTAGAATGCTGCAATCACTTATTGCATGCGTAGTTATCAATAATAATTAACTTAATGGAAACCGCTTTTGCACTATCCCTATATGCATCAACAAATTTATATTTTAATTCTCTATCCACTATTATTCTTGATTTCTTCCTAACCTTCCCAAAATATATAGTTTTATTATTCCTTGATGTCTTACAATTTCCTTTTCCATTTGTATTTCTTAAAAACAAGTTATATTTATACTTCTTTTAATGATCTTGCTGTTAATTATTTAGCTGTTTTATTCGAAGTCCCTAAATACCATGTATCAAATTAAGGCTTCGGTTGGGACGACTTTTTATTGCTTTTTTAAAACAGCTTTTTAGTACAAAAATTTCTGTACTAAAAAGTTGTTTTGAAAAGTAATAAAAAAGTTGTCCCAAATAAAACTTTAGTCTTTACATTAGACACAGTCGGCGTAACTGGAAGTTGTGGCATCATCCCATGTTACTAGTAGGTGAAACCGTTGCCACTTCTCATAACAACTGAGTTGGAATATGATTTTTTGCTTCTGGATAATCTATTTGTAAACATCAAAATGCTATTCGATTCATGGGTTAGAACATTAGCTTGACTATTGATTTCAACCACCTAACAGCAATTCTCAATCTTTTTCATCCAAGTATGAGCATGACAAACTCAATCAAGCTTGTATTAAAAATTAAAAAAATATGAACGGTTATAAAAACCCATATAGAAGTCACATTTATCAATGTATTTTACACTACTGAAAACCAATTCACATATTTTTCAGTTATGCAGACCGCCAAAAATAATCTAAATATAATAAATAATCTGCTGTTAAATTGTAAACTCATTTGTAGGCCTTAACTTTATAATATTAAAGTTGAGCCCCTTCAAATGATCTAATGATTTATCAGCAAATTTTTCTTAACAGCAACTTTATAATATTATTTCCCCGAAGAAACTTTATAATACAACAACAACAACAAGCCTTTATCCCACTATGTGGGGTCGGCTATATGAATCATTTTTCTCTATTGTGTTCTATTAAGAGTCAAATACTTATCTAAATCTAATAAAGAAAGGTTATTTCTAATATTTTCTAAGTATTTTTAGGTATACCTTTACCTTTCTTAACATAAGTCAAATCTATTTCATCTACTTTCCTGACTGGGTCATCAGAAGGCTGCCGTTTTATGTGACCAAACCATCTAAGCCGACTCTCTCTAATCTTATCTTCCACTGGAGCTACTCTAACCTTTTCATGTATATGCTCATTTCGTATCTTGTCTCTAAGAGTATAGCCACTTATCCACCTGAGCATTCTCATCTCTGCAACACTTGACTTAATATTATGCTTCTCTTTTAATGGCCAACATTCTACACCATAAAGCATTGCAGGTCTCACTATCATCTTATAGAATTTTCCCTTAAGTTTGGGAGGGACTTTTCTATGACACAACAAGCCCGATGCATTCCTCCACTTCAACCATCCAACTTGAATTCTACTAATAATATCTTCATCTAATTCACCATCACTCTGACCCAAGATATCTAAAATGTGTACTCTTATTAATGACTTGATCGCCCAAAGTCACAATCCCTCCACTAGATCTATTATTATTAAAATTACACTTCATATATTCAGTTTTAGATATACTCAAACGAAATCCTTTAGACGCTAAGGTTGACCTCCATAATTCAAGTTTATCTTCAACTCCCTCTCTAGTCTTATCAACAAGAAGAATATCATCAGCAAAAAGCATAAACCAGGGTACAACCTCTTGCAAATGTCTTGTGAGAACATCCATGGCTAAAGTAAAAAGATATGGGCTTAAGGCTGATCTTTGATGTAATCCAATTGAAATAGGAAAATACTTGGTCAAACCACTTGTGTTTGAACACAAGTAACAACTCCTGCATACATATTTCTTTAATGACTTGAATATAAGCATTATTAACTCCTTTTTTATGTAGAACTCTCCATAACACTTCTCTTGAAAATTTATCACGTGCTTTCTCTAAATCAATAAAATTCATATGTAAATCCTCCTTATTCTCTCTATATTTCTCCATCAAACCTCTCAATAAATATATAACTTTCATAGTAAACCTACCTAGCATGAATCCAAATTGATTTTGGGAAGCATTAGTGTCATGCCGCAATCTATGCTCTATAGTTTTAAAGTATGACACATTAATTTAATTCTTCTATAATTCGCACAATCTTGTGCATCACCTTTATTCTTAAAAATAAGAATCAACACACTCATTCTCCACTCATCTGACATTTTTTTAGTCTTCAAAATAATATTATAAAGTTTAGTAGGCCAAGAAGTTCCTTCATCTCCTAAGCATTTCCACACCTCTATTGGAATATCATTAGGTCCAACAGCTTTTCCACACTTCATTTTCTTTAAAGCCTCTTTAACTTTGGTTTTACTAATACGTCGATAAAAACAAAAATCTTTATTTACATTTAGGCCTCCAAGGTCACTAAAGTTAATCACATTCTCATAATCTTCATTGAAAAGTTTAGCAAAATATCTCATCCACTTTTGTTGAATATCCTCTATAATAAAAGCACTTTTTGATCTTCATTCTTAATACACTTAACTTGAACTAAATCCTTACTATTCTTATCTCTTTGTTTAGCTAGCTTATATATATATATCTTTCATCCTCCGTAGTATCTAATCTATTGTATAAATCATTGAAAGCAAAAATCTTTACATTGCATATTGCTTTTTTAGACTCCTTACGAGCCTCTTTATATTTTTCCCAATTATCAGAATTTTTACATCTAAATTAGTTTTTATAACAAATCTTTTTATTTTTTATCTTTTTTGCACATTTTGATTCCACCACAAACTATTTTTATTATTAGTTTTTCCTTTGATACTCCAAGCACAACTGTTGCAATATTTTTAATATCACTAACTACTTTTTCCTACATAATATTAGCTTCCTCATGCACAGAAAAAATCTTAAAATCTAGAGTCTTATTCTAAAAAATATTTTTGTTAATATTCTTTAAATGCCCCCATCTAATCCAAAAACAACGATTTACTTTATTTTTTATTTTCTGTCCCTTTATCTTAAATATTAAAAAAAAATTAATGCTATGAGAAATAATCATTAAGCAACTTCTATGCGTATCATATGGTGGATAATTAAATGTCCATTTTAAGGATGTTGAATATGTTGCATGCTTTGGATCTTACTCCTGATGGTGCTAAGTCAAGGCCGATGTATTGTGCATTACATAAAATCATGCTGTAATTGTATTGAGACAAGACCATCAAAATCACTTATCAACTGAACGATGACATACCTTGAAACAGAAAGGTGAAAATGATCAAAATAGCCACTAAACTCTTTTTGAAAAACTAAACGATCACCAACTATATTAAACGATCATTTTGATCTCTCATATCCTTAAAGAAAAATCAAAATAGTCTCCTTATCATGAGACTATTTTGATTCTTTTTTAAAAATTTTAGAGATTAAAATGATCATTTAATATAATTGAGAATCATTTAAAATGATCATTTTGATCCTTTTCTGGGACCAATAAATTTTCAGAACTGTTTATAATTTCTTCTCGTTTTTGGAGCCTACTTTGAGAAGCCATGGAAACTGGGCCACAGAATTCCTCTTCTTCAGATGCATACAAATTTTCACATTTTTCCTGCATCAAACTACATATGATTGATACAAAGTTCATTCTTCAGGTGGTTCATTTTAAGGGATCAAGAAAGCGTTTAATGATGGAATCTTGGAATTATTATAACAAAACTTCAAGCATTCCTGATATGCTGTGCCTCATATTGAGAAGTGGGAGAACAAAGTACGATTTTTAAAGTATTGCGCCCTTTCAATATTATATATCCCCTGTTATTTGAAGCTCAAATGTGAGTTGTTTGCCAACACAAAACCGCCAAATTTGTAAGCCTGGAAGAGATTAATGGCCTGCATTTGTCTTATCTTGTTCTTTGTTCTTTCCCAGTTACAGTTTTCACGATGCGGATATTTGGCTTTTTTATTACTTCTTAAAATAGAGTTTTAGTTAAATTTTCTTTTAATTTTTTACTAAAATTTTGTTTTAAGAAGCAATAAAAAAGCCGTCCCAAATGAAGCTTTATTCTCTATTTTTTGATATTTTGTTATATCATAGAGCGAAAATCACACGTTTTTATATTTTAAATAAATCAGTATATGTGTTTTTATCTATTAATAAAATCTAATTTTTATATTTTAAAAAACTTTATAAAAATGAGTTTTTGATTAAAAAAATAAAAATGAGTCTCAAAATTTTTAAATTTATTGTAAAATTAATGTTAAAAATAAAAAATAACTTTGAGACCTATTATGTTCAAAATTTTAGTTATGAGGATAATATTATGTTTATGATATATATAATTGCTTTTATGTCATGTATTATGCCTCAATATTATCACTATGAGATAAATGCAACTAAATTGTCAGACTTTCACAAATATGATAAAAATATTATGAAATTTTAATGATTTAATTACATTGTATAATGGTTAAATTATAAGTATCTAATAAATTAATTATATTGCCTAATAATTTAATTTTATAGATAGATAATATATGATAGGTGAAATTAGTAATATTAAAATAACTCTTTTAAATCATTTAAGTTAATATGTATTACAGGGATTACAAAAATATTTTCATATTTAATTATTTTTAAGATCATAGTCACATAGCTAGATTATAGATGAACTTTTCTAGCCCGAAAAGAATAAAAATTAATTACCCATAGCAACACAAAAAATCATAGGTTAACTCTGTTTCTTTTCACTCACCTGAGTGGAGTGTATTGTTCATCATTGATGTGAATGTAGTTTTGATCTACAATATGTGTTGAATTGTTGAGTCAGAGGATCCCTCAAGAGTACTCGGTCTCAGGGCATCCCTCTAAACTCACCCCATGCATCTCAAATCATCCTTATAATTTCTCTCTTCTATCTAGATTAAATTGGGTCTGTCATGAAGTTTTTGTTCTTCATCATATTAACAGACTATTCTTGGTTTTGTTGCTCTTTATGTAATTTTTTGCTCTTGGTCATAATCCACACTTGTCACATTTTTTCAGGATGTTGGATTCAAATTTGTCTGTGGGTGACACTTGACCATACTGGTATGTCTGGCTAAGTAGTGCAAGAGATCATGAGGGAGAGCAAGTAAGTGTGAGGAATAGCTAAGAAGTCCAATAATCTCTATGACTAACCAAAATAGCAAGAAGTTTGAGTTATGCCCCTAAACCCCTTATTTATAGGATTAAGTGGGTCACTAGAAAGACTACACTAAAAAAAAAAAAATTCATAATCCAACAAGTACAAAATTGGTATAGATATGTGGACTAGGCCAAAATGTATACTAGTATCTCTTTCTAATGTTGCTCGTGATGTCTTTGTAAAGTACCCAGAGCAAGTAGTTAGTCATTCGAGGCAAGTGCCCTAGGTGAGTCATCAAAGGTGAGTGCTTTGAATGAGTCATCCACGACAAATATCCTAGGCAAGTCCGTGAAGGCGAGAGCCTCAGACAAGTGGCAAGTGCTATATCTAAGAAAATGTAACATTTTTCTTGCTAAATTAACATGCATAGAAAACCTTCCTCTGACAATATGCTTGGACTTGGGATTTTAAAAAGAGTATTATACTCCCATTAGAGAAAGAAATCTCTACAAAAAATCATAAAAATTATGTCCAAACAAGAGAGAATGTCGCTCTCCAAAATTTGATTATCCCACCTATGAAATTGTGGTTATATATATATATATAATATTTGTCTCTTAAAAATGAATCACAATAAAACTATAAAGTTGATCGAAATTATTTTCCAAATTTTTTTTGACTTTTATAGTAAAATATCAAATAAGTGATTGTGCAAACAATTAGTAAGCATCCAATGGCTTGAATAATTTTGAGGTCTAAACAATTTTATCCAACTTCTATATGTAAATGAGATGGACATGTTGTATGAAATTTTTAAAACAATTGTTTGAACCTTGGTAAATAATATATACCTTGGTGAAGTGCATCAAGCCAATTCTAGCTAATTGAACCGAACAAATTTGGACTTGAAGCATTGTTCAACTCACTTAAACCATTTGAAGCTAAAAGTCACTAAAAACAAGTTGTCCAGATAAAACATGAAACAACTAAGGATTTGACAACGTTGAATTAAACAAGGCAAGTTGGCCAAACAATAATCATCAATAACACTTAGTAGTGCATGATATATGTACCCATCTAAGACTATTGGTAGCTATCAGATTACCCATATCCATCCAACATATTCGACTCACAAAACCTACTTAATATTTGAAAGGAGGCCTTCCATTATGACAAGAACACAACAAATGTTTAACTACCCTCAAAGTAGATCAAATTATGTATAGCTCATCTTGCAATGCAGAGCTTGGCTCGAGCCTATAGATATAGGGTCCAATATCAAACTTGGTGCATTATTTTTTAGATCCATCTTCCTAATATCCTTCAAAATTTTATGGCATCAATATCATGTCTTTCTCTTTGGAACTCATTTACACCTTCATTTAACCTCATCCTTTCTTATGAAGAGCTAATTCAAATGGGTCTTCTATAGTAGTTCACTTAAGATATTATAAAAACTTTACCCTATATACTCATTCCATTCTCTATATCTTTATCAACTAAGTTTCACAAAAATTTCGGTTCTAAAAAATTTCTCCATACTATTAATCTTCGACAAATACTCTTAAATTAGGCAAATATGAGACTATTGCGATAGGAAGATGCATTGCATGCCCTTTTTTAACCTAATCTACATAGGACTATATATAACAATTGTTAGGAAATTGTGAGGAATTCTTGAGAACTTCTTGAGCTTTCTTGCAAGAGAGGGGGGGGGGGGGGGGGGGGGGGGGGGGAGAGAGAGAGAGAGAGGGAGGGGGGGGGGGGGGAGAGAGAGAGAAGGGATGACAAATTTAGGAAAAAAACTAGCCTAATTATTTAATTGTTGAGTATTGGTCCAGGTTTTTCGGATGTTCCACATATAAATAACACATTACATGTAAATGCCTATAAATATAATGTATAGGTTGATGCATAATTAGGGGAAAATTGAATAAAGCTTTAGGTTATTTTTCTTCCTCAAATTTGTCTTTCCTTCTTCTCCCTTCACTCTCTCCCTCTCTCTTACAAGAAGCTCAAGAAGAGCTCAAGAAATCCTCACAATTTCCTAACAACATTTTTGACAAATTGCATGATAAATTCTCTAATACTTAAACATGTCTCTAATGAGCCCCTACACATCTATCTCTAAGACCCAAATTAATACCCTTCTTTATAGGCTCTCAACTCTATACATCTCTACTTCTCCCAAAACCAATCCCAACTCACAAAGCCACTACCCCAAAGAGATTGATTCTAGCAATCCATGTTGTGCCAAGTTGAAACTGTGGGATGTTAGGATCACTCTTCGATAATGAGTTATTCACATCATTTTACAAAAAAATAATAATTTAAACTGTAAAAAATTACTTATATGCAAAATAAGCTGTTATTACATAATCTTCTAAAATCTTATTTTATCTATTTAATTAATTTAAATCTCATCTTTAATCATTTCATAAGTTGTTTTTTTGAAAAGTTTATTTAAAAAACGTGGTTGAAAATGAGTTTTTGAAAGCATAAGCAGAAAAATATAAACTGTTGCAAATGAAGATTTTGTTTGGGATAATTTTTTAGTATTAAAATTTTTAGTTAAATTTTTTTTAAGAAGCATAAAGAAAGTTGTCTTAAATAAAGTTGAAGTCTTAGACTTTGTGTGGGACGGCTTCTTTATTGCTTCTTAAAACAGAGTTTTAGTTAATTTTTTTTTTAATTTTTGTACTAAAATTTTGTTTTAAGAAGCAATAAAAAAATCGTCCCAAACGAAATCTTATTCTCTATTTATTTATATTTTGTTATATCATATAGTGGAAATCACACATTTTTATATTTTAAATCAAGCATTATTTGTGTTTTTATCTATCAATAAAATCTAATTTTAATATTTAAAAAAATTCCTATATTTTTATATCTAATATAAATGGAGTGGGCAGTACATTGGAAAAATTTTATATATGCATTTTTTGATTAAAAATAAAAACGAGTCTCAAAATTTTTGAATTTATTTTAAAATTAATGTTAAGAATAAAAAAACAGCTTTGAGACCTATTATGTTCAAAATTTTAGTTATGAGGATAATATTATGTTTATGATATATATAATTGCTTTTATGTCATGTATTATGCCTCAATATTATCACTATGAGATAAATGCAACTAAATTGTCAGACTTTCACAAATATGATAAAAATATTATGAAATTTTAATGATTTAATTATGTTGTATAATGGTTAAATTAGAAGTATCTAATAAATTAATTATATTGCCTAATAATTTAATTTTATTGATAGATAATATATGATATGTGAAATTAGTAATATTAAAATAACTCTTTTAAATCATTTAAGTTAATATGTATTACAGGGATTACAAAAATATTTTCATTTTTAATTATTTTTAAGATCATAGTCACAGAGCTAGATTATAAATGAACTTTTTTATCTTGAAAAGAACAAAAATTAATTACCCATAGCAACACAAAAAATCATAGGTCAACTTTGTCTCTTTTCACTCACCTGGGTAGAGTGTATTGTTCATCATTGATGTGAATGTAGCTTTGATTTGCATCAAGTCGCATTTTGTGAATTGTTGAGTTAGAGGATCCCTCAAGAGTACTCACTCTCGGGGCATCCCTCTAAACTCACCCCAATGCATCTCAAATCATCCGTATAATTTCTTTCTTCCATCTAGATTAAATTGGGTTAGTTGTGAAGTTTTTGTTCTTCATCATATTCACAGACGAGTATTAGTTTTATTGCTCTTTTCGCAATTTTTTTGCTCTTGGTCATAATTCACATTTATCATTTTTTCAGGATGTTGGATTCAAATTTGTTTGTGGATGACGCTTGACCATACTGATAAGTCTGGCTAAGTAGTGCAAGAGATCATGAGGGAGAGCAAATGTAGAGAATAGCTAAGAAGTTAAATAATCTCTATGACTAAAATAGCATGAAGTCTGAGTTATGCTCCTTAACCCCTTATTTATAGGATTAAGTGGGTCACTAGAAATACTACACTTAAAAAAGAAATAATTCATAATCTGACAAGTACAAAATTGGTATAGATATATGGACTTGGCCAAAATGTACACTAATATTTATCTCTAACGTGGCTCGTGATATCTAGCGAGTAATTAGTCATTCAAGGCAAGTGCCCTAGGTGAGTCATCTAAGGTGAGTGCCTTGAATGAGTCCTCCACGATGAATATCCTAGACAAGTCCATGAAGGCGAGTGCCTCAGACAAGTGGCGAGTTCTATAACATTTTTCTTGCTAAAATAACATGCATAGGAAACCTTCCTCTGGCTATATGCTTGGACTTGGGATTTTAAAAAGAGTACTATACTCCCATTAGAGAAAGAAATCTTTGCAAAAAATCATAAAAATTCTTTCCAAACAAGAGAATGCCACTCTCCAAAATTTGATTAATCCACCTATGAAATTGTGGTTTATATATATATATATATATATATATATATATATATATATATATATATATATATATATATATATATATATATATATATATATATATATAGTATTATTCTCTTAAAAATGAATCACAATAAAGCTATAAAGTTGATCGAAATTATTTCCCAAATTTTTTTGACTTTTATAATAAAATGTCAAATAAGCGATTGTGCAAACAATCAGTAAGCATACAATGACATGAATAATTTTGTGGTCTTATCCAACTTCTACATGTAAATGAGATGGACATGTTGTATGAAATTTTTAAAACAATTGTTTGAACCTTGGTAAATAATATATACCTTGGTCAAGTGCATCAAGCCAATTCTAGCTAATTCAACCGAACAAATTTAGACTTAAAGCATTGTTCAACTCACTTAAACCATTTGAAGCTAAAAGTCACTAAAAACAAGTTGTCCAGATAAAATATGAAACGACTAAGGATTTGATAATGTTGAATTAAATAAGGCACGTAGACCAAATAATAATCATCAATAGCAATTAGTAGCAGGGGCGAAACCGGCTTCAATTTTGAGGGGGGGGGGGGGCAAATACAATAAAAAAATAATTAAATATTTAAAATAATAATAATAATATATATATATATATATATATATATATATATTACAAAAAAGTTAAGCAAGAAAAATGAAGAAAAAATTGTGTAATAAAATTGTCATAAAAGTATGAAAGAAAATATTAGAACTAAAGGTGAAGAAATACATAGACATTTTAGGGTATGTATTTCTGATTAGCAGTAGATTAAGACTTGTCATCATTAGGATTAGTGAAAAAAGGCTTTTTAAGGGAGTGTTTGGAAAGAATATTGGGCAAATTAAGACAAAAGAATTTTTTATGGGGGTAAAAAGTGATCTTTTAGGAGGGGCAAAAAAAAATTTACTCTCCTATAAATTTTTTTTTTTTGGAGGATGGGGGGTGGGGGGGGGAGGTGCAATTGCCTCCCCTGACTTGCATGTGGTTCCGCCTCTGCTTAGTAGTGCATGATATATGTACCCAGCTAAGGCTATTGGTAGCTATCAGATTACCCATATCCATCCAACGTATTTGACTCACAAAGCCTACTTAATATTTGAAAGGAGGCCTTCCATTATGACAAGAACACACCAAATGTTTAACTACCCTCAAAGTAGATCAAATTATGTATAGGTCATCTTGCAATGCAGACCTTGGCTCAAGCCTATAAATATAGGGTCGAATATCAAATATGGTGCATTATTTTTTAGATCCCTCTTCCTAATATCCTTCAAAATTTTATGGCATCAAGATCATGTCTTTCTCTTTGAAACTCATTTACACGCTCATTTAACCTCATCCTTCCTTATGAAGGGCTAATTCAAATGGGTCTCCTATAGTGGTTCACTTGAGATATTATAAAAACTTTACCCTATATACTCATTCCATTCTCTATAGCTTTATCAACTAAGTTTCACAAAAATTTCGGTTCTAAAAAATTTCTCCATACTATTAATCTTCGACAAATACTCTTAAATTAGGCAAATATGAGACTATTGCGATAGGAAGATGCATTGCATGCCCTTTTTTAACCTAATCTACATAGGACTATATATAACAATTGTTAGGAAATTGTGAGGAATTCTTGAGAACTTCTTGAGCCTTCTTGCAAGAGAGGGGGGGGGGGGGGGGGGGAGAGAGAGAGAGAGAGAGAGAGAGAGAGAGAGAGAGAGAGAGAGAGAGGGGGGAGAGAGAGAGAGAGAAGGGATGACAAATTTAGGAAAAAAACTAGCCTAATTATTTAATTGTTGAGTATTGGTCCAGATTTTTAGGATGTTCCACATATAAATAACACATTACATGTAAATGCCTATAAATATAATGTATAGGTTGATGCATAATTAGGGGAAAATTGAATAAAGCTTTAGGTTATTTTTCTTCCTCAAATTTGTCTTTCCTTCTCCTCCCTTCACTCTCTCCCTCTCTCTTACAAGAAGCTCAAGAAGAGCTCAAGAAATCCTCACAATTTCCTAACAACATTTTTGACAAATTGCATGATGAATTCTCTAATACTTAAACATGTCTCTAATGAGCCCCTACACATCTATCTCTAAGACCCAAATTAATACCCTTCTTTATAGGCTCTCAACTCTATACATCTCTACTCCCAAAACCAATCCCAACTCACAAAGCCACTACCCCAAAGAGATTGATTCTAGCAATCCATGTTGTGCCAAGTTGAAACTGTGGGATGTTAGGATCACTCTTCGATAATGAGTTATTCACATCATTTTACAAAAAAATAATAATTTTAACTGTAAAAAATTACTTATATGCAAAATAAGCTGTTATTACATAATCTTCTAAAATCTTATTTTATCTATTTAATTAATTTAAATCTCATCTTTAATCATTTCATAAGTTGTTTTTTTGAAAAGTTTATTTAAAAAACGTGGTTGAAAATGAATTTTTGAAAGCATAAGCAGAAAAATATAAACTGTTGCAAATGAAGATTTTGTTTGGGATAATTTTTTAGTATTAAAATTTTTAGTTAAATTTTTTTTAAGAAGCAAAAAGAAAGTTGTCTTAAATAAAGTTGAAGTCTTAGACTTTGTGTGGGACGGCTTCTTTATTGCTTCTTAAAACAGAGTTTTAGTTAATTTTTTTTTTAATTTTTGTACTAAAATTTTGTTTTAAGAAGCAATAAAAAAACCGTCCCAAACGAAGTCTTATTCTCTATTTATTTATATTTTGTTATATCATATAGTGGAAATCACACATTTTTATATTTTAAATCAAGCATTATTTGTGTTTTTATCTATCAATAAAATCTAATTTTAATATTTAAAAAAAATTCCTATATTTTTATATCTAATATAAATGGAGTGGGCAGTACATTGGAAAAATTTTATATATGCATTTTTTGATTAAAATAAAAACGAGTCTCAAAATTTTTGAATTTATTTTAAAATTAATGTTAAGAATAAAAAAACAGCTTTGAGACCTATTATGTTCAAAATTTTAGTTATGAGGATAATATTATGTTTATGATATATATAATTGCTTTTATGTCATGTATTATGCCTCAATATTATCACTATGAGATAAATGCAACTAAATTGTTAGACTTTCACAAATATGAAAAAAATATTATGAAATTTTAATGATTTAATTATGTTGTATAATGGTTAAATTATAAGTATATAATAAATTAATTATATTGCCTAATAATTTAATTTTATAGATAGATATTATATGATATGTGAAATTATTAATATTAAAATAACTCTTTTAAATCATTTAAGTTAATATGTATTACAGGGATTACAAAAATATTTTCATTTTTAATTATTTTTAAGATCATAGTCACAGAGCTAGATTATAAATGAACTTTTTTATCTTGAAAAGAACAAAAATTAATTACCCATAGCAACACAAAAAATCATAGGTCAACTTTGTCTCTTTTCACTCACCTGGGTAGAGTGTATTGTTCATCATTGATGTGAATGTAGCTTTGATTTGCATCAAGTCGCATTTTGTGAATTGTTGAGTTAGAGGATCCCTCAAGAGTACTCACTCTCGGGGCATCCCTCTAAACTCACCCCAATGCATCTCAAATCATCCGTATAATTTCTTTCTTCCATCTAGATTAAATTGGGTTAGTTGTGAAGTTTTTGTTCTTCATCATATTCACAGACGAGTATTAGTTTTATTGCTCTTTTCGCAATTTTTTTGCTCTTGGTCATAATTCACATTTATCATTTTTTCAGGATGTTGGATTCAAATTTGTTTGTGGATGACGCTTGACCATACTGATAAGTCTGGCTAAGTAGTGCAAGAGATCATGAGGGAGAGCAAATGTAGAGAATAGCTAAGAAGTTAAATAATCTCTATGACTAACTAAAATAGCATGAAGTCTGAGTTATGCTCCTTAACCCCTTATTTATAGGATTAAGTGGGTCACTAGAAATACTACACTTAAAAAAGAAATAATTCATAATCTGACAAGTACAAAATTGGTATAGATATATGGACTTGGCCAAAATGTACACTAGTATTTATCTCTAACGTGGCTCGTGATATCTAGCGAGTAATTAGTCATTCAAGGCAAGTGCCCTAGGTGAGTCATCTAAGGTGAGTGCCTTGAATGAGTCCTCCACGATGAATATCCTAGACAAGTCCATGAAGGCGAGTGCCTCAGACAAATGGCGAGTTCTATAACATTTTTCTTGCTAAAATAACATGCATAGGAAACCTTCCTCTGGCTATATGCTTGGACTTGGGATTTTAAAAAGAGTACTATACTCCCATTAGAGAAAGAAATCTTTGCAAAAAATCATAAAAATTCTTTCCAAACAAGAGAATGCCACTCTCCAAAATTTGATTAATCCACCTATGAAATTGTGGTTTATATATATATATATATATATATATATATATATATATATATATATATATAGTATTATTCTCTTAAAAATGAATCACAATAAAGCTATAAAGTTGATCGAAATTATTTCCCAAATTTTTTTGACTTTTATAATAAAATGTCAAATAAGCGATTGTGCAAACAATCAGTAAGCATACAATGACATGAATAATTTTGTGGTCTTATCCAACTTCTACATGTAAATGAGATGGACATGTTGTATGAAATTTTTAAAACAATTGTTTGAACCTTGGTAAATAATATATACCTTGGTCAAGTGCATCAAGCCAATTCTAGCTAATTCAACCGAACAAATTTAGACTTAAAGCATTGTTCAACTCACTTAAACCATTTGAAGCTAAAAGTCACTAAAAACAAGTTGTCCAGATAAAATATGAAACGACTAAGGATTTGATAATGTTGAATTAAATAAGGCACGTAGACCAAATAATAATCATCAATAGCAATTAGTAGCAGGGGCGAAACCGGCTTCAATTTTGAGGGGGGGGGGGGGGGGGCAAATACAATAAAAAAATAATTAAATATTTAAAATAATATATATATATATATATATATATATATATATATATATATATATATATATATATATATATATATATATATATATATTACAAAAAAGTTAAGCAAGAAAAATGAAGAAAAAATTGTGTAATAAAATTGTCATAAAAGTATGAAAGAAAATATTAGAACTAAAGGTGAAGAAATACATAAACATTTTAGGGTATGTATTTCTGATTAGCAGTAGATTAAGACTTGTCATCATTAGGATTAGTGAAAAAAGGCTTTTTAAGGGAGTGTTTGGAAAGAAAATTGGGCAAATTAAGACAAAAGAATTTTTTATGGGGGTAAAAAGTGATCTTTTAGGAGGGGCAAAAAAAAATTTACTCTCCTATAAATTTTTTTTTTTGGAGGATGGGGGGGGGGTGCAATTGCCTCCCCTGACTTGCATGTGGTTCCGCCTCTGCTTAGTAGTGCATGATATATGTACCCAGCTAAGGCTATTGGTAGCTATCAGATTACCCATATCCATCCAACGTATTTGACTCACAAAGCCTACTTAATATTTGAAAGGAGGCCTTCCATTATGACAAGAACACAACAAATGTTTAACTACCCTCAAAGTAGATCAAATTATGTATAGGTCATCTTGCAATGCAGACCTTGGCTCAAGCCTATAGATGTAGGGTCGAATATCAAATATGGTGCATTATTTTTTAGATCCCTCTTCCTAATATCCTTCAAAATTTTATGGCATCAAGATCATGTCTTTCTCTTTGAAACTCATTTACACGCTCATTTAACCTCATCCTTCCTTATGAAGGGCTAATTCAAATGGGTCTCCTATAGTGGTTCACTTGAGATATTATAAAAACTTTACCCTATATACTCATTCCATTCTTTATAGCTTTATCAACTAAGTTTCACAAAAATTTCGGTTCTAAAAAATTTCTCCATACTATTAATCTTCGACAAATACTCTTAAATTAGGCAAATATGAGACTATTGCGATAGGAAGATGCATTGCATGCCCTTTTTTAACCTAATCTACATAGGGCTATATATAACAATTGTTAGGAAATTGTGAGGAATTCTTGAGAACTTCTTGAGCCTTCTTACAAGAGAGGGGGAGAGAGAGAGAGAGAGAGAGAGAGAGAGAGAGAGAGAGAGAGAGAGAGAGAGAGAGAGAGAGAGAGAAGGGATGACAGATTTAGGAAGAAAACTAACCTAATTATTTAATTGTTGTGTATTGGTCTAGGTTTTTAGGATGTTCTGCATGTAAACAACACATTACATGTAAATGCCTATAAATATAATGTATAGGTTGATGTATAATTTGGGAAAAATTGAATAAAACTGTAGGTTAGTTTTCTTCCTCAAATCTGTCTCTCCCTCTCCTCCCTTCACTCCCTCTCTCTTGCAAGAAGCTCAAGAAGAGCTCAAGAAATCCTCACAATCTCCTAACAACTTTTTTGACAATTTGCATGACGAATTCTCTAATACTTAAACATGCATGTCTCTAATGACCTACACATCTATCTCTAAGACCCAAATTAATACCCTTCTTTATAGGCTCTCAACTCTATACATCTCTACTTCTCCCAAAACCAATCCCAACTCACAAAGCCACTACCCCAAAGAGATTGATTCTGGCAATCCATGTTGTGCCAAGTTGAAACTATGGGATGTTAGGATCACTCTTCGATAATGAGTTATTCACATCATTTTACAAAAAAATAATAATTTCAACTAGAAAAAATTACTTATATGCCAAATAAGATGTTATTACATAATTTTCTAAATTCTTATTTTATCTATTTAATTAATTTAAATCTCATCTTGTTCATGAGAGACATTTGAAAGCTATCAGTAGCCCTATGACACAAATAATTATTATTGAACATTTATCATTTAATATTTTATAACAATTTTATTTTCACTAGCATGAAAGTAAACATAAAATCATTATGGTCTTGCAATATAAATGATTCTCATTATCTTCAAATCAACATTAAATAAAATATTTAATTATACTATTAATCTATACAAAAAAATCCACCACAAAGCTAATCTTCATTAATACTATATCATCATCATTATTATTATTATTATTATTATTGTAATTGTTGTTGTAATATTTGATATAAAGTAAGAACACCAATATGCTTTAAAGACAGAAAAAATCTTCTGAAGTGCTTAGTGCCAAACAATATCTTAAAATTAAAAAAATTGATAAGAATTGCTTATGAATTCTTTATTTGATTATTTGAAGTTAGGTATCTGTTAAATTTTATGCTTTAAAGACAGAAAAAATCTTTTGAAGTGGTTAGTGCCAAACAATATCTTAAAATTAAAAAAATTGATAAGAATTGCTTATGAATTCTTTATTTGATTGTTTGAAGTTAGGTATGTGTTAAACGACTGTTTCGTATATGATCATTTTAGTCATAAAGTATAATTTTATTTTAATTTAGTTCATCGGCTATACAAATATGATCCAAAATGATGCCGTTGGTACTAAATTGAGATCAATTTTGTAAAGTCGAAGGACTAAATTAAGATCAATTTTATATTACAATCACAACATCAGAGACTATTTTTGGATCAATTTTGTATAATCGATGGACTACATTAGACCAACGTGATACTCTGGGACTAAATTAGCCATGCGCGAATAATTTGGGGACTATTTTGGTATATTTCTATTTTGAAAATGATAAAACTTATTAAATTTAAAATTTTATTAGATCTCATTAGATATTAATATTAATTTTAAACTTAACAAATCTTATCAAATTAGAAAAAAAAAATTCACATTCTAAAAAAGTGGAAATAAAACTATTATTTTCTAAAATATGTATTTTTATTTACAAACTACCAAATGGCACTTTAAAAAAGCATAAAGGCTCCCATTGTCGGCAAACAAACCCATGTGAACGGCAACACGTAAATGCTTATTATTGGAGAGGTTACATTGACTGAAGAAACATATGATAAGATCTTATCTGAACTGCCAACAGGACATTTGGTGCGCCAAATTTCCCCAAATATGGAAGCAGGAAAAACAGAAAAAGACTTAACACGTTTGCAATCTTTTTTCATGAAGAAAGGAGACAAATAGGAAAGTGCTCAGCCCTGATTTTCATTAATAAATAAGAGAATGTACAGTGCGATTGTCACCTCACTGTAAGGAGAAAGTAGAAGATTTTCTAATGTGTATATGGAGAGATTATTCTGTGCGGATATCGGATCGTCCGTAGGTGAATTAAAATATGTCACATCATCCAGTACACAACAAACGGGTGACATGGCGTGTTCTGATTCGCCTCCGGACGGCGTTTGTATCCGCAAAGAATAATTTCACGTGAATAAGGTAAATATGATGCATATTTAAAAAAATAAAAAAAATGATGCATATATAGTTTTAGGGACATTTAGATCAATTAAGTTAAATTTATACATACATCATATACATAAGACTCGAACCTAAGATCTTTTGGTTGGTAGCGAAAGCTCCCATCCAACAGATCAAGATGAACTGCGTATGTGCATATATATATATATATATATATATATATATATATATATATATATATATATATATATATATATATATATATATCATGTGAAGTGACATTGAGTTAATAAATAATTGATGGTGATTTTTTTTTTTTTGAGAAATTTGGGGGCGAAGCTCGATTACACTAACTATTAGGTTTACTAAGAATTTTATTCTTAATTAGACACAATGGAGAAAAATAATTCATGTAGCCGACCCTACATAGTAGGGTTTATTGTTATTTTTGTTGTTGATACATGATTAAACAAGTGAATATTAGGGCACGTTGGGCTTAATAGAAGCTATCAACAAATTCTGGTCACCGGTCATAAATTTCGTTACGGATACTAATCATCATTCCAATAGTATAAATTAATATAAAAATGTAAGAATATAAAGTTCACACACCAACTTGTTAAATCTTACATTCTTGGTAAAAAAAAATTAATTTTTTTTTGGATTATTCGTACTTTTATCTTCGATAATTCTATGCTTTTGATGGATCTATCAACATTACATCTTTTATGTCTTTCTATGTCTTTCTAAGAGTTTAATACTTAATAAAGAGATAATTTTTTTTAATTTTAAATTATATACTTAATTAAATTTCTTATGTGTACTATTAGATTGTTCATGTTGTTGAGATGACAACATATATAAATCTAGGCTGCAAAAAGGCTCCAAAGGCTTTGTTAATTTGATTTGAAGAAATAATAAGAAAAATGAAATGAAAAAGTAAAACTTTTTTTTTTTCTTTTATCAGTAAGTATATGACAAAGTATGATATATGTGGGGCTCATTTGATTGGGTTTTTTCTTTATTTTTTTTAATGAGGAGATAGAGACTTTATTTATTACACCTATCCTAATGTTTTGTTTTTTGCATGACATGTAAAGTATATTTATTATATTTTTTAAATAAAAGTTTAATTTACTTTCTTGTAAAAAGTTATTTTAGAATATTTTAATATAAATTACATCTTGGTCGATTGAAAATTATTAAAATTTACATATATATATATATATATATATATATATATGATACAAATATTGAATCGGCTGAGAAGTCGCCAAAAACCTATTTTATGAAATAATTTGAGAATTTATTTAGAAAATATTTTTATAAATAAGTTTCTTAAGAATAAAGTCCTTTTTTATCCGAAAATATAATATTAAGATATCATGATCAAGACATGAAACACAAAGATATAGAAGGGCAAAATTTAAAATAAGATACATAAAAGTTTCGTTTGGGACGACTTTTTTATTGCTTCTTAGAGCAATTTTTTAGTACAAAACTTAAATTTTTTGTACTAAAATGTTACTTTAAGAAGCAATAAAAAAGCCGCCCCAAATGAAATCTTAAGTTTTGTTTGGGGCAGCTTTTTTAATGCTTTATAAAATAATTTTTTAGTATAAAAATTTATAATTCAAATTTTTTTTTACTAGAGATACTTTCTAGTATAAAAAAATTAATATTTGTATTAAAAATTTACTTTACGAAGTAATAAAATAAAAAAATAATCTCAAACGGAGTCTTAATTGAACTAAAAGAAAACAACATCAAGGACTATTTTTTTTAACACAAAACTTAAATATTCTTTTCTTTTTGAAATTTTCTTTTTTACATTTGTAAAGTTTTATTTTCATATTGTCACAATAATTGTGCATAATTGTCGGATATAGTGGGCCAGATCTTCCTGCATTGTAATATTTTTATTGCAAAAAAATAAGTTACAAAATGATTAAAAGATTCATAAATCTTCAACCACATGAATAAACAATAGCAAGAAAATAAAAAAAAAGCAAGAAAATCAAAACAAGGCATCACAGGCAACCATACAAAATGGAGAAAAAACATAGGTAGTTATTATCAATTATTAATGATTTGATCATGGCATTTCAGTTTTGATTAAAAAATTAAATAAGAAAATATAGAGTACATGAGACGTGTATCCAGGGGCGGAACCCCTTGAAGCTCACGGGGGGCAATTGCCCCCCCTCAAAAAATTAAAAAAAAAATGATATATGATTTTTTAGATAAATTTGTCCTTATTTATTCATTTTTTAGTCTTTATTTCAAGAGTTTTTAGGCAATTGCCCCCCCTAAAAGTTTTAAAATACTATGGTATTTAGATAATTGCCCCTAACAAATAGTAAAGAAAATTCATCATCGAACCCAGCCAGGGGGCGCTGCCCCCTTGGACCCCCGACCTATATGCCTTATAAGTTTGCCCCCCCTGAAAATTAAGGCTGGTTCCGCCCCTGCGTGTATCCAAAGGCAAGTAATAGTGCATGTGGATAACTGACTGAGTTTATCCTTAGTTAAAGCCAACAACTAAAAATCACCGACTTGTTCGACGAAGTCGTAGACTTGCTTGAATAAGTTGCGGGCGAGAAGGCTTAGTTAAGCTTTCTATGAATATATTATGACGAGTTTAGTATGGGAATGATGAGTTAGGTTTCGTTTGGGACGACTTTTTTTATTACTTTTTAAAACAGAATTTTAGTATAAAAATTAAAATTTTTATACTGAAACTCCGTTTTAAGAAGCAATAAAAAAACCGTCTCAAACGAAACCTTAGTCATGTCCTCGAAGAGCTCATCGTGTTCATGGTAAGTTCATTGTGGTATGATCAGTGAGTTCACTATGGCTTTGACAAGTTTAGCATCTTAAACCCTTCGATTCTATCGAGTTGTCTTAAATTGGGCCAGCTTGGTTTAAAATTAGATGCTTGAAATATCTGGAGATATATCTATTTTTTTTAAATATATTTTTTAATTAAAAAAATCATTTCAAAATTATTTTTATTCATATCCTATGATCCTTCACCATTTTACAAATTTTAATTTTTTTTTTTGGTTTATTAAGATGCTTTATAGGAGACAATATATAATACAAGTCTTATTTATTTAAGTATTGCAAGGTATATATAAAATAAATTACTAGACATGAGAAATAATTTTAATCATCTATGAACGCAAATGTATTATCTAACACAAATCACTATATCTAACACATAGAGTTAACAAACTCTCTTACAAATTAATTAATCTTGTTAATAAAAAAAAAATCTCAACAGCGCAAAAATTACTTAAATAAAATGCAAAAAAGTCCAATTATTTCTAATAATTATTTTGTTAAGAGTCCTTCGCGAATTTTTTTATTTTTTATTTCACAAAAACAGTAGTGTGTGCCGCACTAACATTAAAAAATTCTTTTCTATTTTCTTTGTAATCAACTATCCATTCGTTATCATGCAAAGCCATATGGGGCTATAGTAAAAGGATGGGGACATTATACCAACTTGCCTGACATTTATGATCATAATAGTTTGGATGGAAGATAGTGCTTCACATCATCATTTGAATTTAGGTTATGGCTTTTTCAAGCAACAATATGCATCATTAGCACCAAGTGGAATTAATTAAATCATAAGAATTTATAGGAACCATATTTTAAGATAAGTTTATTTTTTATTTATTTTGCATTTTAAAGAATTATTTGGGCTCCCCACATTAGGGCAAAATTTTACTTAGGTCATGTATTTGGAAATCCTACACTCGTCTGAGTGATTCATTATAACTCATAAATATATTACTTGGTCAAAAATAGGTTTAACTTTTGTGTATCTCAACCGCCCTCCTTTTCTAGTTTCATTATCCCTAATAAGTGATAGTAGAGCTAAATTTAGCTTCGATGAAGTGTTTCATGTAGTTTGTGGCTCTCATGAGAGCTTCTGATCATAAGTTAGCAAAGTATAAGATCGCGGTGTCAAAAATTGACACGACAAAAAAATTCGACTCTAACCCGACCCAAATTTTTCGGGTTAGGGTTAGCCCCTTTTAAGAACGGGTCAGTTTCAAGTCTCAATTTTCGATCCATTTTGAATTCCAGGTCGGGTTCGGGTCAACCCGAAAATTCCATTTGGACCAGATTTTGACCTGCTGCCTGCACCGCACCCACTCGTGTCCGCACTCACTTGCGTCTGTTCATGTTCACCCGCCACCGCAATGTGATCCCCTCTCGCGCTTGCCTGCAGTGCGAACTCCGCACCTCTGACAACGAGCCTTCCCTATTCGCGTATGCACCTGCTCTACTCGTGTATGCCCGCAATCCGCAGTCTGCACCACTGGCAATGAGCCTTCCCCGCTTGCCTCCACAGTCAGGACTCGAACCCGCGCTTGCCCGCACCGCTCGCAGGCTGCACTCATCCGTTGTGTTCTGGGATTGCGAGTCAGGTTGGGTCAACCTGATAACCCGTGTAGGTCAGGTCCGGGTTAGAATTTTTGACCCGTCTATAGAAATGTGTCGGATTTGGGTCGTGTCAAATAGCATCGGGTCAATATCGAGTTTGACCTGAACTCGACCGCAGCCCGATTTTGACACCCTAGTTCAAGAGTAGATGACTTACATGATGTCTTCACGTGGTTGAGTGGACTCTTATAAATGGTTGATACTTGATGATTCTAAAAACTTCCATTTATGTACGTAGAGTGAAGTGATAACTAACGTGAAAAGTTCTTACATTAGGGAAATATTATTGTTGCAGCCTAGAGTATACGCGGTGATAGAGTTAGAAAATTTTATGTCTTATCCTTGTACGAATATCCAGCACACAAACAGAATAAGAAGGAACATCAAAATTTTTATGTGTATACTCTGGAAAAGGGAAAAGCCTTAGGGCCACACCCAATTAAAAGGATTCTACTAGTGTTTACTTTAGTTACAAGTGATTATCTTGTCCTTGAAATTGAGGACGATCTGAATACAATAATCAACTCTCGGATTGAAATTCAGTTACAAATAGAGAGAAAAAATCTAGCGATGTTGAGTGGTCGGGCGGAACTCCGGCTTCAGGTGGTGGTCCGGCGTAACTCCAATATCAGGTGGTGGTCCGGTGGAACTCCGGCATCGAGTGGTGGTCCTATGATGCCCCAGAATCTAATTAGGAAGAATTATTCTTTTAATCTTTTAATAAACAATACTAGTGCTATCTAATATTATCTATGTAAATAGATTCTATAATTTAAAACAACAATGTACACATCTATTTTCAATCTCAAAAATTATATACACTACTCAGGATCTGCACAATCAAATCATAACTACTTGAACTTGAGTATAAAAATAGCTAACATAAAAAGAACCTGAATCTGAAGATTTCTGACCAGTCTCACACTCCTGCTCCCTTGCCCTGACCTGAAATCAATTAATCACATATAATGAGCTTAAAAAATCTAGCAAGTCATCAAAACCTATAACTGAAATCAAAGCACGACAAAGGAGTAATATGCATGTCAAAAGTCATGTCATAGCAGTTACATTCATATGATCATTGAATCAGTGCAAAAAAAATAAAACTCACATACAATAGTAGTAAAATCTATAAATAGTAAAACATTATGATACAGATGCTAATAAAGTGGTAAACCAGTATAAGAGTAAAATCTATAAAGAAATCAATCAGATAAAGCATCATATCCAAATATCAATAAAGACTATCAAAATTATATTAATATAATAAAATCATATAAGAGTGTACACATACTATCCAGGTATTCTATATCATATACTCAATATACCACATGCTCAATATTAGTACAGTGAATCAGTAATATCAAATAATATCAATATCTATATTAGTAACAGTTCAGTGGCAGGAGTAGTAAAATAATACAGTAATAGTAAATCCGTACAGTAACAATAAATTCATATAATAATAAGAATAATATCTTAAGAACATGCATTTTAATAGTCATACTAAACAAGTAAGAAGTACTGGCTATCACAGTATTTTTTCTTATAGTATTAGTATCAATAAACTATTGGTTCAGTAAATAAAGTCGTTACTCTTTGCCCATCGACACAGTAATCATCTCCTTATAACTCCCAATTAGTATCACGTGAATCAGTAGAGGATAACACCAAATTATAGTATTTAAAGAAAAGCTCGTTGGCCCACCATCCTGTACATGTCAATCAATCTCCAACCAACGGGTTAACTAGTCTTTACTTGTCTTTTACACATATATTATTATCACAATACTATAACGGTAATCTTAATCAAATATCCATATTCATTTTCAAAGTATTGCAGTAAATAATGCATAATTGAGCGTAATTAAGGAGATGCCAAAATGTTATAACGGTAGACAACAAAGAATCTTATTAGGCAAAAATATATATTTTCAAAAAATTTTTAAATTACCAGGGATTATGTAAAACGATGTTTTAAGACTTTTGATGTACTACACTACTATTTTTAGACGTCAAAATAAATTTTTGGGTAGATAAAAATTATTATATTTTCAAAATCACCTAATAAAAAATCTCAAATAAATATTCAAAATGCTCATAATCATGATCTCTATAACATATAAAAAATTACGTGGTGAAAGTTTTGTCAATATAAAGTTATTAACATTTTCGGTAATAAAAACACAAATTTGATCAAAAAAATATCTAAAACATAAAATCTTTGAAATCAGAAATAGGGTATGGATTCCTTAGAATAAGACGAGTAAATTTTCCAAATGGCCCGATGGACAAAAATCGCACTGCGGCTTCCAAATCTGAGTTTTCCTTTTCTCTCTCTTATATTTTCTCTCAAATTTCACTTAAAATGTTTCTGTTAGCCGAAGTCTTAGGTATTAAATGGATTTTAATGAAAAACAAATTAGTGCTTTAAGATATTTATAGTAATATAATAATATACTATTTATTTAATATTTAATTAAATTAATTCTTTAGTATAAAATTAAAATAAATTATTTTTTGAATTTAAAATTACAGAAAAATATCTATAAAATAAATCATTTTATTTAAAAAATATTAGTGAAATCAATTTGTAAATCAGACACCTAACAGTTCCAAAATCCTTAATTATACCGACAAGTACCAATTTCTTAAAGATTTTTACGAGTGCCCAAAAATTAAAAAAAAATTCGTGTAAGTAAAAATATCAAAATCAAAATATTATGGAGAAGACGATTTGTGATTTGGGATTATAATGACTCTAGAAAAAAAATAGCAAAGTCAAAATACGGGCTATTACAGGTCCGACATAACTCCGTCGTCAAGTTGTGATCCGGTGGAACTCCGGCGTCAGGTGGTGATCTGGCGAAAGTCCAACATAAGGTGGTAATCCAAAGGAACTCCAGCGTTAGGTGGTGATCCGGCAGAACTCCGGCGTCAGGTGGTGATCCGGTGGAACTCCGACGTCATGTGGTGGTCCGACGAAACTTCGGTGGTGGTCGAGGAGGAGTCTGGTGGAAAAGCTCTCTTCTTTCTCTTCTTGCTTTGGTCCCCTCTCAAGAGAAATGATGAGTCTATTTATAATTTTCTGTGAGTGGCATGACCAGTAAATAGGAGAAAGATTAGGGGTAAATTGGGAGTGATTTGAATGGACGACCGACGTTGAATCTCTTGATCATGGACCATTTATTGGGCATTTGAAGGCCATAATGATATCAAAATTCAGAGATCTTAGGCTTGTTGGATTCGCCTCATCGAGCTGCTCGATTGGACTATAAGCACGCCATATTTGGAAATTATTTGGTAATCCAAATTATGGATTAAACCTTTCAAATGTGCTTCGGGTCTTTAATTTGGACTCATATGGGTTCAGATTGAGTTAAATTTGGTGTCGTTGGATTCACATTTTCGAGACGTTTAGTTCGACTATAAGTTTGTAGAAATCAAAGTTTAGATGGTCCCAAATTTAAATTTTGAATTCTCCAGCTTGATTCTGCCACGAGATTTATGCCTAATCAAGATAATTTTTTGATGATATATCAGTTGCCCCCTATTTTTGAACGTCAAAGCTACAGAAGTTTGAAAATATATTTCACAATATTTAAAATTGCTAGAATCATAAAAAAATGTTGACAAATTCTGTTCCCAAAAAATGTAATTTTGCTCAAACTTGATCATAGAAGGTCTGTTGAGCTCCGAAAGTATTAAAATTGAGTCCGAAACATCAAAAAATGGTTTTGCAGTCCCCAAAAATATCCAAATTGGACTGTCTGGGCTGAAAAATTGAGCCCAGGCGTGTTTTGGCGGCCGAATCAGTCCTTTAGAGGGTTTTTGGTCTTTTCCCCTAGATTCAATTTACCATTCCCATTACAACATTCAAAACCCATCTCGATGGATCCTAAACATCATTAGGAACACATTGGACCCAAACCCACACTGGGGTTTGACCTTGTTGACCAAGTCAACCATGGTTAACCAAGGTGACTCTTAAGGATTTAAATACCTATTTCCAACCAAATGACCTCTCCTTGGTTTGAAACCACATCCATTGAGTTCATATGATCAATTTGAACTCAATGGACCCAACCCTTGACCCTATGTCAACTTGGTTGACCAGGTCAACCAAGTTTGACCAAACCTCCCATACACTCCAACCCTTTCATATTCTTTAACCAAGACTTTTCCAAACTCATTTAAACCTATGGGGTGACCCATTGGGTCCTCAAGAGATCCCTCTTGGAGACCCAAGACTTGGGCCCACTTGGGTTAGCCATTTGGCTTAACCCAAGTGCCAAAGAGAGGTTCCCCTTGAGCCAAATTTCAACCCTATCCAAATTGAATCAAACCAACGGTGGCATTGGGTCCTCCTTGACCCAATACACCTTTCCTAGTTGACCCTACCCTTGGGTCAAGTTGAGTTAAGAATTAAGCTAACCCAAAGTGGCCAAAACCATTTCTCAACCCAAGCTCAATCCAACCCAACTAAGACCTCCATTGGGTAGCCCTAGGTCCAATACACCTACCCTAGCTAGCCCAGCCCTTGAGTTGACTTGGGTTAACCTCTAAGCTAGCTCAAAGTGGTCAAAACCACTTTGAACCGAGCCATTTCCCACCTTAGGTCAATTCAAACTTAATTGCCACTTGCATTGGGCGCACTAGGGCCTGACCTGTCCCCCACATCCAACCCATGGTCTTGCTTGACCTGGGTTGAGCCCAAATCAACCCAAACCATATAGGTTTGGGTTAACCTAAGCCACCTAGGCCAATTGGGCTGCCTCCTACCCAATTGAGCTCATGGTTGAGCTCACCCGACCCCCAGTGGCCTTACTAGCTCAACTTGACTCAGCCGATGGCCGGCGGCGGCCAGAGTGAATGAGAAACCATCTCCAGTGGTACACCTAATCTTGGGCCTCATCTAAATGCTTCCAAAGCTTGGGCTTGCCAACTTTGAGCTCACAAGGCTCTGGGACGATGTCCCCTTTCACCTGGTGGCTATTCAATGGCTTGCCCAAGCCATCCTGACCGTCCATGTCTGTGGGAGTGAGTTGAATAAGGCAGCTCGATCCACATGCTCCCATTAAATCCCAGCATTTTGAAAATATTCCCCGGAGTCCCATGAGCATTCCTCTATCAAATTTTCAGCTCCCTAGCATTTTCCCTCCATCCTTTCGAGTGAACTCCGGCGAAAGCTTTCCACATCCGGCTCGAAGTCACACCTCCGACCATCCTCCAATCTCGACGTCTAAAGGAGAAATATTCGCACTCATCCTCTCAAGCTTCTTGATAGAAAAACCCATTCGTTGGGGCTTTCTACGTGGTGAGATTTCAATCCCGAGCTCCCTAGCTAGGTAGTCCGATCAAGTGTGAAGGAAACCTTCATACCAACAGATTTCCACCATTGGATTGAAGGTTTTTGATCCTCTGATGCTCCCTGAGAAATTTGGAGGGGTTTCGCCAGTGGGATTCCTCGAATCACTCCTAAAAAGCCCAATGGCTATGAGATTCTACGGGAGGTGGAAGACATAATCAGAGTCATCGATCTTGATCAACGAATCTGATTAGATCCCACGTTCTCGGAGCGAGTTTAATCCTAACCTTTTGATCTGATATCGGATGACTATGGTTAATCCCGTGTTATCCAGTCAGCCGCCAATGATTGGCCTGCCAATCAGGCGCTGCTCGCATGGAAAAGTGCAGCTGACTGGGTAATTGGCTATTTATTAAATCCAAAAATTTAAGGGAACTTAAAAAAATCAAATCTCTCAATCCACTTAGCCAATTTAGGTATTTGTGGGCTCATTGGAAAGATCTCAGAGAGATCTTCAAAACCCTTAAGGTCCCAAGCCTTATTCAGGTCTGTGTGAATGTCAATTCCTATTTGAATATTTATCATATTTATGCATTTAAATGTTAATTGTGTGTCACCATGACTAGGGATTTTGGGAGAGTGAATTTGGATATATCCCTGACATGTCTAAATTTTTCCTCCCATATTTGAGGTGTTTAAAGGCATGTGCATGCCAATTTAGATTCAAGGGTCATAGTTTGACCCTTAAATTCAAACTGAAATTATGGTCTATCTAATGAGATCTAGGATTTGATTTTTGGTGTGCTAGTAGTGCTTAGATTAAGGAGTCTATGGCCCTTGATTTTGCCCCAATCCAAACTTAGGATAGTTCCCAAGGAATTTTCTAAGGTAACCTAGAGGTTACCTTGGGTGGCTTAGTTAGCCACCTTAGCTAGGTCTACTTGGGCCCACATTTAGGGAGTTTGGAACTTGAGATCAGGTGATCTCATGGTCCAAGATTCACTAGATTTGGAGCCCATTTAACCCATCAACTAGGAACCCTTAAATCCCTACCTAGATTTGGCCTAGATCCTTGTTTAATCTATTAAAAATTCATTTTAATTCCAAAAAAATTACATAAATATTCTAATTGACCAAAATTTAATTCTCAATCCATGAAAAATAAAACCCGAATCAGTTGACTCATTATTTTCTTTTAATCTAATTTCAAAGAAAAAATAATAATTAATTTCAATAATTAATTAAAAATATTTAAAAATCCCAAAAATTCTCCAAGTGTTTGGAAATAATCCCTTAGGTCATTCCTGACCTTTGGGGGTGATTATAAGTGATTTGGGCTTAATTTGGATTAATATATATATATATATATATATATATATAAACTCCCCATAATTATGGCAATTTTAAAAAAAAGTTCCAAAAATACTAAAACTCTAAAAATCATAATTAATTCTAGAAAAATTTAATTTAAACAAACTCAAGGCTATTCAACTTTAATTAGAATCTAATATTTTCTAAAAATATTAAAACCCAAAAATCAAGTCAAAGTCAAAAAGTCAACTTTTCGGTCAATCGTAGTTCAAATCTACGCTCAAACTTCAAAAAATTATAACTTCTCATAGAAAACTCTAAATTAAGTATACTTATAGTCTAACTACTCATCTTAAGGTATAATATTTATTAAAAAACTTAAAATCTTCAAAATTCATCTTAATATATAAAGTTAATTTTTGGACACTTAATACATATAAATAATTCCAATAATTCAAAAATCTGATACAACAACAACAACATCATCAAGCCTTTGTCCCACTACATGGGGTCGGCTACATGAATCCTTTTTCTCCATTGTGTCATGTTAAAAGTCAAATTCTCGTTTAAATCTAATAAAAAAAGATCATTTCTTATATTTTATAACCAAGTCTTTTTAGGTCTACCTCTACCTTTCTTAATATGCGTCAAATCTAATACCTCTACTTTTCTAATCGGGTCATCAGAAGACCACCATTTTATGTGACCAAACCATCTAAGGTGACTCTCTCTAATCTTATCTTCCACTGGAGCTACTCCAATCTTTTTGCGTATATGCTCATTTCGTATCCTATCTCCAAGGGTAAAGCCACTCATCCACCTGAGCATCCTCATCTTTGCAACACTTAACTTAGTATCATGCTTCTCTTTTAATGGCCAATATTCGGCACCATAAAGCATTACAGGTGGTCTCACCACCATCTTATAGAATTTTCCCTTAAGTTTGAGGGGGACTTTCTATCACACAACAAGCTCGATGCATTTCTCCACTTCAACCATCCAACTTGAATCTGATAATTAACTAAAATTCCAGAAAACTCTAACTGGATTAATGAAGTCACTATACTAATATCCTAACATACAATAACCATTCCAAGGATGAAGTTATTAGGATGGACTACTCCAGGCTACAGAGCTACGTGTCCTAAGGAGACCTGGTTCCTCGAGCCTGATGGCACAATGCCACGAACAGGTTGATGGAAAGCATAAATTAACTTAACCATTAAAATTAGCAACTAATTTATTTAATCAAAATTTATAATTCCTCTAATCTTTAATTAATTAAACTCATTTGATTAATCAACCTTTAAAATATATCATAAGTCAAACCTTAAAACATGAATACTTAACTTTAAATACACTTTTATCTTTCAATATTCAACAAACCCAAATATTAGAAAACTTTAATAAATGGCCCAATTTAGGACCAACTCCAGCCACACGACCTTTTGCACACACTTTAGATGATTTGCTAGGACAACTAACTGTAGTCTAAGTTAGGCTGGTGTTTACCTCACTATTGTGTGCTGGGTTTTTCATATTTTTATTGCATAATTATGATTGAAATTGATTGATGTGTTTGTTTATTTTTACTGCACCCTATGAATTGATATGATGGGCTATTAGATTACCCTTAGGTTAGAAATAATCTAGATGCTCATTGAGTTTTCTGTAGGTGGTCACGCTCAAACAAGATAATAAAGGGGGCTAAATAAATAATAAATATTACAGTTACTTCAGCTGCTTAGCCCCGAAATAAAAAAGAGTATGGAAAAGTGTGCTTATTTTTCTGTACATATATATAACTGCTTGGGAACTGATTTTATTATTAAATACTTAGGATAACCCTACAAGAGAGTCTAAATTTTTTCTTTTTATATCAATATAATTCATTCAAAGTTAAGAGTTGTGAAAGTGTTTTTGAGTTTGGGATACTTAGACCCAAAATTAAATTCCAAAGAGGAAAGGATCCCCCTCAGGGGGATAGTCCTTTTCCATTTGAAAGCTCAATTTTGGATCACTCCACGACCCAAAGTGGGAAGAATAACCTCCCCCTCGGGGGTAGAGTTTTCTTTCCCATTTAGGTATCGAGCTATGATGAATCCAAGGTGCCCGAAGAGGATAAGGATGAAGAACTGAAGACAGAAAGGTATCCCACTCAAAGTCTATTTGCGTTTGTCTTAGGATTAGAATCTGGGTTTGTGGTTAGGGTGCCCGACCACTTTTAATTTATGTAATTTTGGGTTGTAATAAATGGGACATTTGCCTATAAAATTTACTTTAAGAAATTAATTATATTTATATGTTTGTTTTTATTTGATTGCCTGCTTTTCTTAGTTTTTTGGAGCTTGTGTATTAATTTTATTTTAGCCTGGATACGCGAAGGTTCGTGAGGGTACACCAAAATTTTTCTACTCAAATTAAATAAAACTTTTAAAATAACATAGAAACTCTAATGATCTAAGAAGTAAGCTTGAGACCGCTGGAAGTTTGCATAACATATTGATGCATCTTTTTTCCTTTGTTAGGTACCTTCTTGCCTGCGGATTTTGGAAAATCACCTGGCCTATGAGAGTGCAGATATGTCAAGAGGAATATATGCAATCTCTAGGATAAAATCTATTTTTAAGCCTTTCTTAAAAACTACTTCATTCAAATTTTAAGCATTTATTGAGTCAATCAGCATGCATTGTATTAGTAATAAATGAAAAAGTTATATCTAAAATCTTAATTGCATATCTCTTTAACATTTTCACCCCACATAGGTCAAGGGACCAATTAGGACAAGCTCTAGATGTCAGTCCCAATGCTAAAAATCTTTAATAAAAATGTCTCTACCACTCTTTTATAAAATGATTGGACTCATAAATTTTAATCGCCTAGGTGATTAGCTGGCTCCCCAATCCAGGCCGGGGTAAGTCCAAATTTTGCATTATATTAGTTAGGTTCAGACCATTGTGTTCTAATGTCCAAATTTAGATTTCAGATTCGGGGCAGATTCTGAATCATAAGACCCCAACCTCTAGGAATATAATCCTAAATTTCTAATAAAATATTTAATTCAAATTAAAATTCTTCTCAATTTAAAATTTAAAACCCAACACTTAAATTAGGTTGGGACACTTCTGAATCATTTCAGAATCTCCAAGTGTCCTCTACTTTTCTTCCTTTAACTCCAAAAATAAGTGCTCAATTTTGCTCCAATCCCACTTGAAATTCTAATTTCATCTCCTTCGATATCCATTACTTAAAATCTCCAAATAAAATTTTTGTCGTTATTTTAATCGAGAGTTTTCATAGGAGACTTTGGTTTTTTATGATGTAATTAACTATGAGGGCTTGTGCTCATAATAGATTTAAAACCCACATCAATTCTTCAAAACTCTATTAATATTTCTTTTGGGAAATCAAACTTATAATAATTGTCATTGTCATAATCGAACAATTTCTAATAGATGATATTTTCTTTCTTCTGGGAGATATGTCATGTGTTAACATTGATTCGAATATGAAATTAATGATTAATTCTCTTGATTATCGTAGTCGGATATTTGATAAACTTCATTTTGACCCTCCGGGATTATATGTGATTCTCCCTTAAATCGGGCTACAATAGTTAGAGAGAAAATCTATAATTTTGGGTCTGAACCTGTTAGGAGATTTTATCCCTGTCTCACGAGGCAGCATGTTATCCCTAATGGTTTGTTTGACTCTAGAATTGAAATTTAAATTTAACTTTTTGATGTTTTTAAAGAAATTTAATTTAGATTTGCTCTGCACCTCACAAAGCAAGTCACTCTTTTCAAACCCTAAATAAGCCTCTTTACAGAATCAATAGATAGATCGCCTTCACATTGAGTTGGTGGATGCCCAGGCGGTGATAAATCAACATGTGAAGGATCAATAGATCCTTAAGGAGAAGATTATAACCATTGAAAATGAGAATAAGAGGCTCCAGAGTTTATTGTCAGAGAAAGAAGCCAGGTCTAAATCAGAGCAATCACCTTCCAAAGTTATAGAAGAATTTAAGAAATTCAGTGCCTTCAAGATGATCATCCAGGATTAGATTCAGGAAGATCGTGATCACATATATGATGTGGAGGTGAGGGCCTTGGAGTTGGAGTGTATGGAGGAAGGCTTCATCAGAGATTTTTTGAAGGGCATCTGTTTGGTCCAGCGCAAGACTGGAGCGGAGATCGAGAGGTTGACACCTAGCCAAGCTTCTAGTTACTCTTCCTTAGATTTTGATGGTGATGAGATAGAGAGTGAGTTGTAGAAGGACTCCCTCGAGGAGGATGATAATATTGAGATTATGTAGTATTGCTCTATTGTTGGTTATACCACTTTATATATTTTAGTGATTCACATGTATTTGATGTTGATGTTGTCATATGATGTATATGATATATTTAGTGATATATTAAGAAGTTATTGATATTCTTATCTTTTCTTTCTCATATATATATATACTTAATTTTATTTTAATTTGAATGATGAGAAATATTTTAGTGAGATCTTTTGATTTGAGTGAATATGAGAGACATCCTCCTTAGAGGTTTCGACCTATCCGAAGTTATTAGTCAAAGTATTTTGTTGATGACATTAACCTATATGGAAGAGGTCAGATCAAATCCCCATGGGATTGATTATCTAGTGATTTTGATATTCAAGACATCCTCCTAGGATGTTTGATCTATCCGAGGTAATTAGTCAAAATAATTACTTGATGACATTAACCTTTATGGAAGAGGTCGGATCAAATCTCCATGGGATTGATCATCCAGTGATTGAGATACAATATGAATTATGTATTTCTTGAATCATAGATAAAGATGTAAGATTTGTTGCAAATCTAGTTTTGATGATGATAAATATATTTCCATTATGTTTTGCTTGGTTAACCCGTTTCAGGTATAAAAGATCAAGAGCAACTCAAGCCAACTCAAGATCGGGTCCAAGTGTGTCCAAATGTATTATTTTCATTTTCTTAAGTCAATTATAATGTAACTGATCCCCTAGCTAAGTAACCTTGCACACACACACTCAGGGGGAGAGCTTGAGTGAATTAGAGTTTCTATTCAATTTTTGTTCAGATCGTCCTGGACGATATTCACATCATCCTGGACGATCAAGTAAAAATAAAAACCCTAATTAGGACGACCAAGTTAAGTGTGTTTGATTAAGCAGATCGTCCTAGACGATCCCGACATCGTACGGGACGATATGCTCAAATCAAAAATTCTCAACCGCCAGATCAAGTTAGGCAAGTTTTTATTTTAAGATATTTGGTCTGATCGTCCTGGACGATACATGTGTCATCCTGGACGATCCAGTACAATCATGCCTAAATTAGTCTGATAATTAAGGAAAGTAATTAATTTTTAATTGATACGATTATATCGTCCGGGACAATCGCAAGATCGTTGGGATGATCAGGATCGTCTATTGTGTTTCAGCTGTACGTCCAGAGCGGTCATCAGGACGATTTTGGCCCTTTTTGAACTAATCGTCCTGGATGATATCTGTATCATCCTGGACGATCAAGTCTTTTTTGGATCGTCCAACACAAGTTCCTCTGGAAGACCAAAGCGGTCTTCTGGACGAAATTCCTGGATTTACACTAATCGTCCCGAACGATCGCAGAATTGTACGGGACGATATGAATAATTTTTTCTACTGATCGTCTAGAAGAGCCAGATCGTCCAGGCTAAAAAAGATGATTTTGAGCTAATCGTACAGGACGATTCTTGCCGACCAGTTGAGATTTAGGGCAATTTTAGAGCCCTCCTTTAAAAGAAATTTTTCTTCGAACAAGAAAAATATTTTGCCATTTTCCTTTCCAGAGAAATTCTAGAGAGAGAGAGTTTAGGAGAGAGAGAGAGAGGATCTTGTGAGGGGGAGTTCGTGAGGGGTTCACGAAGGTTGCTCCAAGCAAGGATCAGAATCGTCTTCTCCGCTCGTCGTCTTTCATCGTGTTGGTGTGCTTTGTGAGAGGATCGTCGGCAAGAAGATCTGGGGTTCTCTGCCCGCTTCAGGAGGAAGTGAAACGAGGTCAGGTTCTCTGCCTGCTTCAGGAGGAAGCGAAAGGAGTCCGAGGTTCTCTGCCTGCTTTAGGAGGAAGCAAAAGGAGGTTAGGTTCTCTGCCTCACCGTGTCGGTGAAAAGGAGTTTTTGTACAGGCTTCTCCGCCTTGCTGTGGGAGCAAAAGGAGAGACACTTTAGTTTAGTGCAATACCTAGAGGGGAGGCTCCTGGGAGTGGACGTAGGTCAAGTTGACCGAACCACTATAAAAACCTGGTGTGTTCTTTCTGATTACTTTCTGCACTTTAGTTTTTTTATGATTATCTGCTTGGGTGAAATTTATGTTTAATCTTTTCGTTTGAGTATTTACTTATTTTCGCTGCATATCATAGAAAAGATTTTCACTGTTGCTCTCAAATTTTTTAAATAACCAATTCACCTCCCCTCTTGGTTAGCCTCGGGACTAGTTCATCAGGGCTTAACATCCCCATCGAACTTTCAAGTGGTATCAGAGAGAGATTCATAAAATCTAGTTTTGAAAAATTTTTGAATTTGATCCAAGGCTAACTTTGGTAATTGTAATACTGCTGAAGGTTATTCAATTACACGACTGCCATTATTTGATAATATTCTTTTTGATTTTTGGAAAACTCGCATGTCCACTTTTCTTCAATCAATTGATTATCGCATGTGGATGCTAGTTAAGGATGGATACGAACCACCTTTTAGAATGATTAATAATATCAAAACTGAATTGCCCTTTACTGATTGGACTTTTGATGATTGTGACTTAGCACAATTAAATGCCAAATGCTTGAACTACTTTTTCTGTGCTTTAAAATCTGAAGATTATATGCGCGTCTCTACTTGTACGATTGGTAAAGAGATTTGGGATAGATTGTGCATCACTTACGAGGGTACAACTAAAGTCAAACAGTCTATGTTAAATATTCTGCTTCATGACTATGAACTTTTTTGCATGAAACCTAATGAAACTATTTCTGAAATGTATACGAGATTCACTCAAATTGTGACTTCATTGCATGTCTTAGGAAGAGAACTTACAAACTACGAAAGAGTGAACAAAATTCTTAGATGTTTGCCTTCTTCATATGATGCTAAGATAACTGTAATCACTGAGTCTAAAGATTTAAATACTTACTCTATTGATAGCTTACTTGGATCACTCATTGCTTACGAGCAAGGGGTAAACCAAAGACAGCTTGATGCAGGTGAGAAGAAGAAGGAGAAAATAGTGGCACTGAAGGCCAACGAGGGTGATACTAGTTCTTTCGGGTCTGATAATGATGACGTTGCCTTAATCACAAGGCAATTCAAAAGCTTTCTAAGGAATAAATACAAGAACTTTCAGAAGTGGAATAAGGGTAAGTCCAGCAAAAATTTTAAAAGTTCATCTGACACTGTCTGTTTTGAATGCAGGAATCCTGAACACATTAAGGCTGATTGTCCTACACTTAAAGCTCACCCGAGCAAAGAGAAGGGTAAGGAGAAACACAAGTTTAGAAAGGATAAGAAGCAGATCCAGAAGGCATTTTGGGCAGATTCTGCATCCGACTCTTCTGAGACTGAAGTTGAAGAGGAGGAAATAAATTTGTGTCTGATGGATGATGATTATCCTGGTCAATCTGACCAGGAAGAGGTATGTGAGCTTACTTACGATCAACTATTTGAAATATCTGAAAAAATTCATGCATCGTATAGGAAGCTTAAGAAAACTCATGCTAGCCTGAAACTAGAATTTCTGAACTTACAAAAAGAGCATGAAATTTTGATTAAAGATCATTCTACTGTTGATTGCAATCACATGTCTTTACTTGATGAATTTGATGAATTAAGCAAAAAATATTCTGAGCTGACTACTGAGCATGATTTACTGAAAACCACGCATGTTGATTTAGACAAAGCTTTCAAAGAATTAGACAATTTGGTATGTGAAGTGGAGAGTAGCAATGGTACTTTGAAATTTGAAATTGTAAGTCTTAACAAAAAAAAATGAATTTTTGAAAGTTAAAATCAGTGCTTTTGAGAAAAATCAAACACCTCCTACATTTGCACAGTTTTCTGCACCTCCACCTTTTGAAGAATCTAGTTCAAAATCATCAAAGCATGTTTCATACACACATAGGAAGAGACACTATCACCCACGGAGATTAGTTAACCCTTTTCCTGGTATTAGATATTTTTCATGTGGTATGCTAGGACACATCTCCCACACCTGCACTGTTCACCGTAGTACACATTGGGTGTGGAGGCCAAAAATGTCTGTTTCACAGCACAACACACATGCATTGCATTCTTCTTTTCATAAGAAGGAACCCAAACCTGTTTGGGTTTCTAAAACTGACGTTTGATGATTTTATAGATGTGCTCTCACACAAGACCTCATGAGAGCATGTGGTACCTGGACAGCAGATGTTCTAGACACATGATTGGAGATGCAAATCAGTTCATTTAGCTGGAGGCCAGGGCTGGAGGCAAGGTTACACTTGAAGATAACACCACCAGGAGGGTGATAGGCACATGTATAATTGGTGATTCAAAGAATTTTATGATTGATAATATTTTGCTTATAGATGGACTGAAACATAACTTGCTGAGTATCAGTCAACTCTGTGACAAAGGATACAGCATCAAATTCCTGGCCACTTGCTACATTTTAAGCTTAAATGACAAAGTTATTTTGCAGGGATAAAGGATCAATAATGTCTACAAACTGGATATAAGTTGCATTAAAGCTGAAAATTTAATTTGCTTAAAAACTGCTGCTGATGAGTCTTTATTGTGGCATAGGAGATTGTGTCATGCCAGTATGAAAATCCTTAGGAGAGTCACCCAAAAGGACTTAGTTAGAGGTGTGCCCAAGCTTAAGTTCACTAAGGATCACCTGTGTGATGCCTGTCAATTAGGGAAGCAAGTCCAGTCCTCCTTTCACTCTGTTAAGGATATTAGCACCTCTAGACCTTTAGAAGTCCTTCACATGAATCTCTTTAGACCCATTAACACTGCCAGCTTAGGGGGGAGAGTCTATGGGTTTATGATTGTAGATGACTACTCGAGGTTCACTTGGATTAGATTCTTGTCACATAAGTCTGAGTCATTTGATGAATTTAAGTCCTTCTCCACTTGGATTCAGAGACAGTTAGGGTGTGAGATCTTAACTATTCATAGTGATCATGGTGGAGAGTTTGAAAATGTAAAGTTTGAAAGTTTTTGTGAGGAGCAAGGGATTAGTCATAATTTTTCAACTCCTAGAACCTCTCAGTAGAACGGGGTAGCTGAAAGGAAGAACATGATCTTAGTGGAAGCCGCAAGAGCCATGCTTGATGAGTATTCACTTCCAAAATACTTTTGGGCTGAAGCGGTGAACACTGCATGTTATGTGCTGAATAGGGTGAATGTGAGATCAAATCTGAACAAAATATCTTATAAGATCATTAATGGTAGAACTCCAAACCTGTCCCACCTCCATATCTTTGGCTGTAGGATTTTCATTCTGAACAACGGGAAATCATCCTTAGGAAAATTTGACCCCAAATCTGATGAAGGAGTGTTCTTAGGTTATTCTAGTGTGGGGAAATTTTTTAGGGTGTTTAATAAGAGGACTTTGGTGGTGGAAGAGACAACTCATGTGGTGTTTGATGAATCTGATTCTAAGGTGACTAGAGTTGAGGAAGAAGAAGAGGTAGAGGAGATTACCCAATGGGTTGGAATTATAAATCTAGAGGAGAGGGTAGAATCTCAAACCACACAGCCTAGAGATTGAAGATATTCTTCGAGTCATCCTAAAGAATTGATCTTAGGAGACCCCTTCTGAAGGTGTTAGGACTAGGCATGGACTTAGGAAGGAAGTAAACCACTCTGCCTTTATCTCAATGACTGAACCCACCAACATCAATCAAGCCCTTTCAGATGAGTTTTAGATCTTAGCTATGCAAGAAGAATTGAATCAATTTGTAAGGAATGATGTTTGAGAGTTAGTAGAGAGACCTAAAAATCAAAGTATTGTGGGAACCAAGTGGGTCTTTAAGAATAAGATGAATGATTCTGGTGTGGTGGTTAGGAATAAGGAAAGATTGGTGGCTAAGGGATATAATCAGATTGAAGGGATTGATTTTTAGGAGACCTTTGCCCCTGTAGCTAGGTTGGAAGCCATTAGAGTGCTACTAGCCTTTGCCTGTTATAAGGGATTTAAGCTATTTCAAATGGATGTCAAGAGTGCCTTTTTAAATGGGATAATAAAAGAGGATGTGTTTGTAGAACAACCCCCAGATTTTGAGAGTTCCCAATATCCAAATCATGTTTACAAATTAGAAAAGACATTACATGGATTGAAACAGACACCTAGAGCTTGGTACGAGAGGCTTAGCACATTCCTGTTAGAAAGAGAGTTTGTTAAGGGGAGCGTAGACACCACTCTTTTTCTGAAGAGAATAGGGGATGACTTACTCATTGTCCAGATATATGTTGATGATATAATTTTTAGATCTTCTGATAAATATTTATGTGATGAGTTTTCTAAAATAATGAGTAAGGAGTTTGAGATGAGTATGATGGGAGAATTGTCCTATTTTTTAGAGTTTAGCATAAGGCAAATAGATGATGAAACTTTTCTAAATCAATCTAAATACACTAAGGATATTTTGAAGAAATATGAGATGGACAAAGCCAAGCCAATCAACACTCCCATGAGCTCCTCTGTTCAGTTAGATAAGGATTCAAGTGGAAAATCTGTTGATCAGAAGAAGTATAGAGGTATAATTGGATCACTGCTTTACCTGACTGCTAGTCGACCTGATATTATGTTTAGTGTTTATCTTTGTGCTAGGTTTCAGGCTAATCCTAAAGAGTCCCACCTGACTGCCGTTAAGAGAATCCTCAGATATCTTTTAGGAACCCCAAACTTAGGAATCTAGTATCCTAGGCACAGCACCTCTTTTGAGATTATTGGATATTCTGATTCTGACTTTACGAGATGTAGGGTGGATAGAAAAAGCATTTCTGAAACTTATTAATTCATAGGACAGTCTTTAGTCTCTTGGTCCAGTAGAAAACAGAACTTAGTTGCACTTTCCACAGCTGAAGCTGAGTACATTATCTTAGGAAGTTGTGTGGCCCAAGTTCTTTGGTTGAAGCAATAAGTCTTGGATTTAGGATTACCTGTGGGCACAATTTTTATTCTGTGTGATAACTAGTGCAATCTGCATCTCTAAGAATCCAATTCAATATTCTAGAACCTAACACATTGATATAATGCATCACTTCATTAGGGTCCATATTATAAAAGGGGACATTGAGCTACATCATGTAGCAACTGAAAATCAGCTGGCTGATATATTTACTAAACCACTGGCCTTTGACTCATTCAGTATTTTGAGGACCAGATTAGGTGTGATTGATATAAATGCTTGATTCTGATGAATTTTGATTTCTGATTTTTTTGATTTTTATTCTGTTTATGTTAGTTAGCTATTTAATTTGATTATTTGCTTTCAGTTGTTTGTATTTTTTTCTTCTGCTGATTTCTCTATTAGCCTTGGTGTTAGTTTGATTTGAGTATTTATTTTGAGTGCGATTTCTTACTTACTTTTATTTACTGGTTCATATTTTTGATTTACTATTTTATTCCTTTCAAAATTAGATCACTGCTCACTACTACTGAAAAAATGAATTTCTGACTAAGAGTTTTACCTTATTTTATTTTTTATTTGGAAGCTTGTAAGCAGTGATTGATTCCACTGGATCTGTTAAAGGAAAGAAACTTTGATGATTATTTCTCTTCCTCTAACTCCTTTACTGGTATATTGTTTCTTTTGGATAAAAAAATCTTCTTCAAAATTAAGATATTAGTTTTTGAAATAGAGATTTATTTTATCTTCCTACAGTAATCTACCTCATATGAATAGTATTTTCAAAGTCTTGAGTCATTATTATATTTTTCTAAACCAAGTGATTGCACTTATCATACGACGTATGGTTTTTATTTTGTGAATTACTCTTCCTTACTGTGGAGAGCGTCTCCTATGTCTGAAAGGTAATTTTACAGCTGAGATCCTTTAATAATTTTGAGAGGGGGAAAGCTTACAAAAGATGTGCAGTGCGTCAAATAAATTAAAAAAGATGCACAAAATAAGCCCAAAGCTGAAAAGATGCGAAATATCTCCAAACTTAAAGATACACAAAGTGTATCAAAAATCAAAAGATGCGTAAAGCGCCAAACAAATTGAAAAAGAGGCACAAAATGAGCCCAACCAAGCTTTCTTCTCTTTCAGATCGTTAAATGCCTTAGAAAAATCTGTGCGCCACTTAATTTTTTCAAAAGCTTGTGTTTGAAAATCCCGATTTCTGGTTTATTACTTTGTAATACTATTATATCATATATTTTTTCTGGAACGAGGCTTGAAAGGATCTCTTTTCGAATCTAATTTCTTTTCTTCTGAATTGTATTTTTTTTAAGAGAATTTGCATCTATAAGGTGTCCGAGGTGGGAGTTACAAAAGTTGATTTTCTAATTTTTTTTGGATTTCAGCACTGTCAATCGTCTTCTTATTGGTTTTTTGGATTTAAAATCAAGAAAAAATTTTGATTTAATAGAGTAGATTGATAAAAAAAAACTGTCATTTTTTGTGTTCCCGTTTCGCATTTTATTCACTTTGGTTTTATTTTCATTTTACTATTTATGTTTATGGGATCCTGATCGTTCATTTCTATCCTCCATCTTTTTGCTGTTTTCTTCACATCTTCCTGGACGATCCCCACATCGTCCTGGATGATCTTCTTCGTCCTAGACGATCCATCAATCATCCTGGATGATCCATTCAAATCGTCCCCACACTGATCCTACTATTGAGTACACCAATTATTGGTGATAGTCCCGGAAGATCCTTATATCGTCCTGGGCGATATAATCCATATCTTCCTGATCTGATTGAACAGCTGCAATTGCGCCAATTATTGGTCATCGTCCTGGACGATCCACTATATCGTCTCGGACGATCCACGTGTCAGAAGCTGGACGATTCAAATTCGGCCCGTCCGACACATTTATTGCATATCGTCCTGGACGATCTACCTAATTGTCATGGACGATACTTTTCATCAATGGTCGTCCTGCCTGACTCCTCGGGACGATCGCCTGTATCTAATCATCCTAGACGATCTCTGATCGTCCTGGACGATACGACCGCCTTTTTGACCAATCATCCTGGCCGTCATAAATACTCCTATCGTCCTGGACGATATTGCGATCATACGGGACGATATGACCGACTTCTATTTAAATAGCCGTTTCTTCATCTTTTCTTTGACACATCTCCTTCCACTCTCCTTCACTTTTGCTTTCTAATGGCTGGCGGGAAGCGTTCGTGGTAAAAGGGTGCGAGTTCATCGCGGGGGAATGTTGATCCCCGCTTTCCCAATGCAGCCGATGAGGCTGCCTTTGAGCGCTATCGTGAGGTGGGGATCACACAGTCGAAAATAGTAAATCTCCGCACCCTTACCTATCATGTTCTTGATCTTTTTGCGCACACCTCCCTCACTTTCATCCTTACTCTCGCCTTTCTGTTTAGCATTGAACTTCTTCAAGTTTTTTTCGCCAATCTGCGCATTTCTGCTAACTATTCCACCCTCCGCTCCTATGTGAATCAACATCCTGTAGAACTCACTGCTCAGGACTTTCATAACATCCTTCAACTCTCTGTTACGGGTGACAAACTCCACACTCTTATTACTGACCCTGACTATGATTGGAGTATCGCCAATCACTTTCTTCAAAACACGACTGCACCCTACCATGATAATGCTTGCACTTTCCTCCTTAAGGATGCACGGACCATTCAGCACGTCCTTCGTTCCTCTGTCATCCCAAAGGCTGGGGATCAAATTCACATCACTCCATTACTATCTCTGACCACATACTACATCTTGGCTCACCGAGATTTTAATGCCACTGACCTTCTTATCTGATACATCGAGCACCTCACCACTATTAGGGATCCGGGTCATCGACGTCGTCTAAATTTAGCCTTAGGACATATCATTGCATATGCGTTGGAAACCAAATATGACTTGCAGTATCTAGAAGCTCCAAATATCCTTCCTTCCTTCTTCACAAACAATTCATTCCATGTCCTACACAGCACCCGACTACATCCGGAGCCCGCCCCAGATGTTGAGGAGGAAGAGGAAGAAGCCATTCCCGTTCCTGGTGCACCAGATGCACCTGCTCCCCTTCGCATCGCTTCTCCTTTTGACCATCTGGTGCAGTGCTTCGATCAGTGGGAGGCCAGATTCGATTCGTATGTTGCTGCCCAGGAGCAGCGGCACCCTGAGGACCTGCAGCGCTTCACTTACTATGCTGCTCAGCAGCACGACCAGGATATTGCCTGGATTGGAGCCCACTTTACAGCCATCCACAGTTACTTTACACCACCACAGCCACCTCCTCCTTCGGATCAGGATCCGCCTCCATTTTAGTGTTCTATTTTATAGTTGTTTTTCTTTTTCTGTTTGTACTGTTGTTTCTATTTTTCTACTTACCCTCCTCCTTTTTTGTGATGTCAAAAGGGGGAGTCAGTTGTAGTAGTGTTTGTTTTTTATTTCAGTTGTAGTAGCTTTGTGTTTTCTATACTATTCTGATTGTTCAATGAAATTTAAAAAAATTTATTTTTCGATCTCCTAGTTCTATTATTTTTTAAAACTACTACACATATATTTTCCATCATAAAAAAGAAGGAGATTATTACAAATCTGGTTTTGATGATGACAAACATGTTTCTATTATGTTTTGCTTGGCTAACCCATTTCAGGTACAAAAGATCAAGAGCAACTCAAGCCAACTCAAAATCGGGTCCAAGTGTGTCCAAATATATTATTTTTCTTTTCTTGAGTCAATTGTAATGTAACTGATCCCTAGCTAAGTAACCTTGCACACACACACTCAGGGGGAGAGCTTGAGTGAATTAGAGTTTCTGTTCAATTTTTGTTCAGATCGTCATGAACGATATTCACATAATCCTGGACGATCAAGTAAAAATAGAAACCCTAATTAGGGCGACCAAATTAAGTGTGTCTGATTAAGCAGATCATCCTGGACGATCCCGACATCGTACGTGACGATATGCTCAAATCAAAAATTCTCGGCCGCCAGATCAAGTTAGGCAAGTTTTTATTTTAATATATTTGGTCTGATTATCCTGGACGATCCAGTACAATCATGCCTAAATTAGTCTGGTAATTAAGGAAAGTAATTAATTTTTAATTGATACGATCATATCGTCTGGGACGATGGCAAGATTGTCCGGGATGATCAGGATTGTCTATTGTGTTTCAGTTGTACGTCCAGAGCGGTCATCAGGACGATTTTGACCCTTTTTATACTAATCGTCCTGGACGATATTCGTATCGTCCTGGACGATTAAGTCTTTTTTGGATCTTCCAACACAAGTTCCTCTGGACGACCAGAGCAGTCTTCTGGATGAAATTCCTGAATTTACAGTAATCATCCCGGACGATCGCAGAATCGTACGGGACTGTTTTGATTGAAAATTATATTTTTGAAAAAGGTTAATTATCTTTGAGAATAATTCAAAATTGATTTTTAAGTTTGAATTCTGAAATTGAACATCCATTAGTGATAATATACTATCTCGAAAGGTAGCGATAAAATCTCATAATGAGTTCAAATTTAGAATCACAAACTTGATCCTGAATATCGTAGTCAGATTCAGGGAGAAACCACATATGATCCCAAAGGATCAAAATGAAGTTCAATCAAATATCTGGCCACGATAATCTAGATAAATTATCGTTAATTTCATATTTAAAGTTATATCAATAGATGATATATCATCCCAAAGGAAGAAAATATCATTCATTGTTAATCGCTTGAATATGACGATAACGATCGCCATTTTTTGTTTTGATTTCCCAAAGACAACTAATTAAGGTTTTAAAAACTTGATTTTGAAAATCTGGTCTGGGTTTCTAAATCTCCTACGAGCGCAAGCCCTCGTAGTTAATTACATCATAGGAAACCAGAAAATTTCCTACGAAAACTCTCGATTAAAATAGCGATACGAATTTCATTAAAGAATTTAAAGCTTGATATCAAGGAAGGTTAAGGGACTGAAAATTTAATAGGGATTGGATCAAAGTTGAACACTTATTTCTGGAATCAAAGGAAGAAGAGTATGAGGTGTTTTGAGATTCTGAATTACTTCAGAAACACCCCAACCTATCCTAAGTGTTGGGCTTGAATTAGATTGAAAGAGATTTTTAATTTGAATGATCAATTTTATTAGAAGGTGGGAATTAGATTCCTGAAAGGTTGAGGTCTTAGGATTGAAGACATGCCTCAGAACCTAAGTCTAAAATGGGTACTAAAAATCAGTGACCCGAATCCTAGCTAATGCAATGCAATCCTGGACTTACCCCGGCCTGGATTGGGGAGCCAGCTAAACCACCTAAATGCTTCAAAACCATGAGTCAAAGTATTTATGAAAGAGTGGTTAAGGATGTTATTTAAGATTGAGTTTGAGGAGTTGGGGTCAACATCTAGAGCAGATTCCTAATTGACCCCTAACTTATATTGGGTGAAATGCTTAAGCTAAAAATGCAATTAAATATTTAGACTCAATTTTTAATTTGTATCTAATGCAATGCATGCTAGTTGACTCAATAAAATGCTTAAATCAACATGTAGCAGTTTTAAAATCAGGCTTAAAAATATGTTTTATCCTAGAGATTGCACAACATCCCCTTGGACAGAACTGCACCTTAATAGGTCAGGCGGTCTGCCAAAACCCGCAGGCAGAGAGGTGCCTAACACGGATGAGAAAAGTCAATATGTACGCATGAAAAACCCCCGACGAGTCCGGGCTTACTTCTTAGAAGCGTTAGAGTTACTATCTGAGCTTAAATTTTTTTAATTTTGTTTAAGTAGAAAAAGTTTATGACCGTACCCTCACGAGCCTCCGATCGGGTTCCAGGCTAAATCAAATACGACATGCAAGATCGCCAAATAAACTACTAAAAACATACAGGTCCTTAATCGCAATCAACACATCAATCAAATCAATTAAATAATTAAATCAATTAAATAAATGCTCAAACTGAAAGTCCATAGGCAAGTGCCTTTTAAAAATACAACCCATGGTCTACAGGAAAGTAAAGTGGCCGGGTACCACTGACTACAACCCGGATTCTACTCCTAAGACTCAGGTGACTTTGAGAGTTGAGATTCTTCTCATTCTTCACTTCTTCGTCTTCTTGGAACTCCTCGGATCGTCGGGTCTGGATACCCAAATGAAAAGAAACTCCCCCTGAATAGGGGTGTTATCTTTTCTTTTTGGATATTTGAACTTCATCCTAATTTGGATCTTCAAATGGATAGGAACTCTCCCCTAAGGGATGTTCCTTCCTCTTTGGATTCCAAATTGGATGTTTAAACATCTCAATCTCAAATCACTTTAAACAATTTACAACTCAATTTAAATCAAATTACATCAATTAAAATTAAAAATCTAGACTCAACAACCTGCAGGGTTATCCTCATAATCAACAGTTTACATTTGACATCCCAAGCAGTTATATATTTAAAATTTAAAAATGCTCAATCACAGCCACACTTGGCCATGCTCTTTTTGATTTAAAGGGGGACTTAAGCAAATTTCTGGAGCACCTGTGCAATTTTAATATTAATGATTTTTTGCCCCGTTTAATTTATGCCCTGCATGAGCATGGCCACCTGCATAAGATTGAATTAGTACAAATCATTTCTAACCTAAGGGTAGGTCTAACGTACAATCATTTACATCACAGAATGCTGAAATTTAAATAAATAAACACATCAATTCTATTTCTAGCAAACAGCATGCAGTGAAAGCTCGAAAAACCCGGCACATAACAGAAAAGTAAACACCGGCCTAGCCTAAAACTAGAGTTGGTTGCCCTAGAAAACCATCTAAAGTGTGTGAGGTAGGCTATGTGGTTTTGATATGTCCTAAATAGGCATTTGATTGAAGTTGTTTGATGTTCTAGTTGGTTGAAAGGTTTAAGGAAGTTTTAATTAAAATTTAAATCATAATGATTTGAATTTGATTTTAAATTTGAGTTTGATTATTTGTTGGATACCACCTTTGTTGTACACCGAGGCCATGTAGTTTATTTCACATTCCTTGGGGCTAATTTAATAGCCTCGTAGGCCTAGGTTACCAGTGGTACCTGATATAATTAAGTGCTTTAAGTTTAATTAATATTGAAGGTTAATTAAATTTTAATTAGAATTGATTGATTGCTGGTTTTAAGTTTGAATTAGTGTTTTCTGGAATTTTTGGAAATTTATTGAATTTTGGAATTTTTGAATTATTTTAATGATTTAATTCAAGGGTCAAAAGTTGACTTTTTGATTAAAAGTATTTTCTAGAAAGTTAATATTTTATTAAAATACTAGACCTTAATACGATCAGTTAGATAGTAAGTACACTGAAATTTGATTTTTCTATATTTTATTATGAAGGTTTGAAGTTTTGACTTGATTTTGAACTAGATTTGACCAAAAGTTGACTTTTTCAAATTTGATTGATTTCTGGAAACTTAATATTTTTGATAAATATTAGACCTTAAGATGAGTTGTATGCCTTTGAGTTTGCTCAATTTAGAGTTTATTTGAATTAGTTATGAATTTTTGAAGTTTTGAGTATTTATTGAATTTTTAAAATTGTTTAATTAAAGCCCATTTTGTGATTTGAATCCAAATGACCTCCAAACTCCTTAGAATCAACTCCAAAGGTCAGGAATGACCTAAGGAGTGATCTCCAAGTGTTTGAGAAATTTTTGGAATTTTTAATTATTTTTAATTAATTAAATTAATTAAATATTGAATTTCAATTAAACTTAAATTAAACTTAATTTTGAATTCCAGTCAAGGGGCTTTTATTTTTCATTGATTAAGGATTTGATTCTGGTCAGTTTGAGATTATTTATAATTTTTAGATTTAAATTTGATTTATTATAATTTCTGGAAGTTTAAATAGCTTAATTAAGGGTCAATTTTGATTAAGTTAATTGAGAGGTTTAATGATTTCAAAATTTAGTGGGAAATTTTTCTAGGGCTGAGAGTGTCACTATGTTTAAGTGTTCAAAGTTTCAAACCAATAGGAGGTGAATCCTAATTTTTAGAAATATTCTAAGTTATCTAAATAAGTCCTTAATTATTGTCCTTAATGACACTAAGTTTAAATGGGTTCAAATCAAAGTTCTTCTAACCCTTAACATAACATGCATAATATGCACACATACAAACACAACCAATCCTAAGTCTAAAAGAGCCTTAAACTAAGTGGTGTGTGTATGTCCTAAACATGCAAATATTTATACTAATTAAATATTCTTAATTAGATTAATAAATAATTAGAGCATAATTATTCATTAATATTCCCACATGATTTCTATTCAAATATGTTAAATCCAAGTTTAAAATTTCAAAGTAGATCTCTCAATCATAAAGGATTTAAATACATATGCATTACTTTAAAATAATTTCAAATATATATCTAATATATATATAAAATTACATATGTATAAACATAACTTTTAAATTGAAAATAGTTGAAAATATGGTTTGAGTAAGTTGAATACCTAAATGAGAGATCCACTGATCTACTAAGATCATTTGAAAATAAGTTTTTAATTTTCAAAATAATTAACTTAGTATTTAATTAGATATTAATTAAATACTAAAATAATTAAGTAATCAAAATAATTTACAATTAATCAAGTTTTGATCTCTGAATTTAATCTTAAATTAAAGTGCTTAATTTTCTGAAAATTTTGATATATTATACTTAATTTTTTGATTTAAAATGAATTTATTATGAATTTTTGAAGTTTAAATCAATTAAAAGGAATTTTTAAATAATTTCAAATTAATTAAAGACTAAAAATAATTTAAAAAACAGTTAATTTAAAACTTAAGAATTTTCTGTAATTTTAAAATTATTTAAATATATATACATACATGTATATATTAATTTTTAAAAATATTTAAATTGTTAACCATTAATTAATATTAATTAATAATTAAATATTTAATTAATGGAAACATAAAATATAGTTTGAATGGATTAATTTCGAAATTAGAATAATTTAAAAGAATAACCAATTAATTATTGGATATTAATTAATTAAATCAATGAATATCAATTAATTATTAAATTATTAAAATATTATAAATCATTTAAATGATATTAAATAATTTAATTAGATTTTATTTAAATTGTCAAATATCTTTAAGATTAAAATATTAAGTTTGAAATTAATTAATTATTTAAGTATTTAATTAGAATATTAAATGATATTTAAATATTTAAAATTATTTTAAACTTTAAAGTATTTTAAATGATATTTAAACCTTTCTAATCAAAATTAATATTAATTAAGATGTCAATAAAATGTTTAATATTAATTAGAATATTAAAAATATATATATATATATATATTAAAGTGTTAAATCTTTTTAATATTATTTAAAATTAATCAAATATTTAATATTAATTAAAATATTCAAAATTATATATTAATTAAGGTTTAAAAAAAATTATTCAATATTAATTAAAGTTAATAATTTATTTAATATTAATTAAAATAATAAACAAATCAATTATTAATTAAAGTTATAAATTATTTAAGATAATTAATATTTAATAATTAATATTTAATAATTAAAATTTAAATAGAATATTTAATATTTTATATGTTAATCATTAATTTATAATAATTAATGTTTAAAATTAATATAATTATAAAATTAGATTAATAATAATTTTAAATTAATAAAATTTAATTTTTTAAATATATTAATATATAATATATCCTACTACTTAAAATTAATATTTAATATTTATTTTAAAGAAATTAGAATAAAAAATGATTTTAAAATAATTTTAAAATCATTGTTAAATACGAAAGGGCGGCGGAAAGACACGTGGCAGGCACTGGTTGGCGGAGTGGAATATGCGGCGGCGCCAATGATTGGGCGGCGGCAGTCAGACACGCGTCAGCCGCCAATCGCTTCACGCTGTTTTACATATCCGAGTCAGCAAAGCCTGCCTGCCGTCTGATTATCCGCTGTAACGAATCAACGGTTGAGATCAACGCCCGTGGTTTGATCTCGCGGAGAAAGATTAAACGACAGACGATTGATCCCACGGTTCTGGATCAAAGGCCCAGATACAGCCGGACGGGAGAATTAACCGTGAGATAGAGTCTGCGGTTAATCAATGCTGCGGTAAGGCTAAATCACGCCCGTTGATTAGGAGATCAACGGCTGGGATCTAGCCCAATTCAACTGAGCTGCGAACCGAGCCCTAGAAACCATATTTGAGCTCGTTCTCTCGATCGGATGAATCAAAATTTATGAAATTTGAAACCTAGACTAGCTATGTGAACAAAAATCGTGTGGGAGTTTCTTTTTCACTTAAGATGAATTTAATAAAAAGCTAATTATCTCTAAACTAAGTGACCTAGGGCTAAAGATTTTAGGAGTTTTTACTGTTAGATCTTCAAGGTTTTGGTTCGGTTGAATTTGTAGACTGTCCTCGCAAATTTTTGTAGAAGATTCCCCTAGCTTTTGACGTCAGGATGGATAACTTCGAGCCTAGGATGGATTCCACCTTGGGTTCGTCGGAAGATCGTCGCCGGCGAGGTCTTAACGGTGGATGTCGAGTTGGAATGAATGGGGGAGAAGAATAGAACTTAAGGAGGCTAGAGGCTGGGTCTGGAAGAGCTGGGAGAGCGAGAGAGTGTAAAGGTTTGAATGAGAGCTCAATAGGATGTTTTGCCCTATTCAAACGCCTCCAGGTTGAATCAATGGTCGGGATTGACTGGGAGGGCTGCTAGGATTAAGACATCTGTCCCTAGGGTAGTTAGGTGCAGAAGAATCAAAGGACACAAGGACAAATGACATGTAAAGGTCATTTTGTTCTATGTGAGCATGTGGAGATGATTTGAGCCCTATGATTTCGATCCAAAGGCTAGGAGAAGCTCCAGGAAGCTTCTAGAGTTTGGTTATACAGCTGGATGGGTTTTAGAATGCATGGATTAGGGCTTAAGAGAGATTTTGACCCTCTTTGACCACTTAAAGAGGTTGATTTGACCAATTGACCAGTCCACCTTCCACATGGACTGGTGAGGTGGCATTGGAGGAGGGTATTGAGTGCTGGAATAATGAATTAAAGAAAATTTAAAGCATAAAGATTGAGTTTGAAGGCATAGGGAAGGGGTTTAAAATGATTTGACCAAATGTAAGAGTTTGACCAAGTCAAATAATGCATGATTTGACTTGCAACGAGTTTAAGATGACTCAAGGTATGTAATAGAATGATTTTAACATTTTAGAGGGTTTGATTAAATCATAAACCTTGATTTGATTCAATTGAGTTAAGTTTGACCAAGCTTGGGTTTTAGTTGACTTGGTCAACTTTGACCAAAACTTAACTCATGGTAAACATGGGAATGTTCAAGACATCCAAGAGGGTGAATTTGAGGGTTTGGAGATTTAGAGAACTTAAGTTTAGATCATTGAAATGATTTTGACTCAAATAAAATCAATTTTGACCAGACTTAGAGTTAGTTGACCAAGTCAACTATTGACTAGGTCAAAGGTCCAATCAAACTTAAATCCCTAAGGAGGGTGATTAGATTAATTTGAATAAATTTGAAATTGATTAAGGGTTTGATTCAATGTGTAAAAGCTTAAGGGTTAAAGTGGTCAACCTAGGTTGACTTGGTTAACCAGGTTGACCCAGGGCCAAGAGTTGGGCTCAATGAATTTGATTTGATGTTTGGAGTCTAGTGGAGATATTTTGAAGGATCAAAATGATCATCTGGGTTAAATGTCCTATTTAGGCCCTTAATGGGCCTAGTGGGTCAACTAGGTTGACTTGGTCAACCAGGTCGACCCAAGGTCATGGATTGGGTCCAACCAATTCAGGATGATATTCTGAGTCTATTGGTGGTGATCTCAAGGTCTGGAGAAGTCATTTGGTCAAAATGACCTATTTGGACCCTTAATGGGCCTTTTAGGTCAACCCTGGTTGACTTGGTCAACCAGGTGGGTCCAGGGTCTGGAAATGGGCTCAATAGATTTGAAATGACATTTGGAGACTAATGGTGGTGGTCCCAAGGTCTGAGGAGGTCATTTGGTCAAAATGACATATTTTGACCCATAAAGGCCTGTTTGGTCAAACTAGGTTGACTTGGTCAACCAAGTTGACCTAGGGGCTGGAAGTGGGCCCAACAGGTTTGGTTTGATATTTAAAAATTGCTGGAAGTGGTTGTATTTGATTTGGAGCTCATTTGATCAAAGTGACTATTCATACCCCATAGGGGTATTTTAGTCATTTTGACCCCTGGTCAACTAGGGGTCAAATTGAGTCCAGCAAAATGCAGTTTATTGCTCAATGAGTCATAATCAAGGGTCTGGAAGTGATTTGGAGCTTTGGAGAAAGATTGATCTAGAAGAATCCTAGGGTTTAGAATAGGTCCTGGAGTCCAGATCAGCTTAAAGGAATCCTAAGGTCTAGAATAAATCCTAGGGACTGGAGTCTGGGAAGATCCTAGAGTCTGGGAAACCCTAAGGTTTGGGATCTAGAAGAATCTTAGGAACTAGAGTAGATCCTAAAGTTTGGATTCTAAGAAGATCCTAGGGTCTAAGAAGAGTCTTAGGATCTAAAAGAATCCTAAGATCTAGGTTCTAGGAAGGTCCTGAGGTCTAGATTGATCCTAAGATCTGAAATCTAAGAAAGATCCTAGGATCTAGAATAGTTTGGAAATTAGATTGATCCGAGATCAGGATTGATTTGAAACTGGATTGATCTAGGATTAGATTGATCATAGAGTCAGGATTGATCCTAAGGATTGGAATGATCCTAAGGTCTGGATTGGTCCTACTGACCTTATACAAAAATGAGGTCAACAAATGGACCCCCAATATGTGTAATAGAATGAAGTTCTATTACACATATTGGCGTTGACCCAATAGAATGGTCAAGTCTGGAGTTTTGATCCTAAGGGAAAGATAAATTTATCCCTGGGGAAACGGGGTTTAAATAGATACTAGGGTAGTTCCACAGAAGGCGTACTCTACCACTAGTGGGTCTAATCCTAAGGGAAAGGAAGAATCTATCCCAAAAGGAGAAGGAAGTCTGAGTGATCTTATAGGAAGGAAGATCTCCTAACTATAAAGGATCGAATTGACATTTGATACTAGGGTAGTGCCACGAGGGGCGTACTCTACCACTAGTGGATCTAATCCTAAGGAAGGGAAGGAATCCTATCCTTACAGGAAAAGAAGATCTGATTATAGGTTTGGGAACTGAATCCAGGACGGTGCCACAGGGGACTTTTTCCATCACCGGGGAGTCTAATCCTAAAGGAAGGAGAAAAGCCTAACCTTGAGGAGAAGAGAGTTTGATTTTAGAATTTGAAATTGATTCCAGGACGGTGCCACAGGGGACTTATTCCATCACTGGGGAATCTAATCTTAAGAGAAGGAGAATACTTACTCTAAAGAAAAGAGAACTGGATGATCTCATAGGGAGATAGTATTGCTTCATATAGGAGATCAGACTTAAAGATTTGAATTTTGAAACTAGAATGGTGCCGTAAAGGGCGTTATCTATCACTAGTAGATCTAATCCTAAGGAAAGAAAGCACGATGACTCACATCTGTCCTTAAGGAAAAGAAGACTGGAGGACCCTGAGGGAAGGAAGCATTGCTTCCCACAGAAGGTCGGATCTGGATTTTAAATCTAGGATGGTGCCACAGATGGCGTGCTCCACCACTAGAAGATCTAATCCTAAGGAAAGAAAGCACGATGACTCATATCTGTCCTTAAGGAAAAGAAAACTGGAAGAAGCTAGGACGGTGCCACGAAAGGCGTACTCCACCACTAGCGGATCTAATCCTAAGGAAAGAAAGCACGATGACTCACATCTAACCTTAAGGAAAAGAAAATCGGGAGACACTAGGATGGTGCCACGAAGGGCGTACTCCAACACTAGCGGATCTAATCCTTTGGATAGAAAGCACGATGACTCACATCTAACCTTAAGGAAAAGAAAACTAGAAGAAGCTAGGATGGTGCCACGAAGGGCGTACTCCATCACTAGTGGATCTAATCCTAAGGATAGAAAGCACGATGACTCACATCTAACCTTAAGGAAAAGAAAACTGGACGATCCTGTGAGAAGGAAGCATTGCTTCACACAGAATCGGATCTGGAGTGATCGTATGTAAATGAAACTTGCTTTACATAGAGGATCAGGTCTGGATGATCATGTGTAGAGGAAACTTGCTCTGTATAAAAGATCGGATCTGGAATGATCATATGTGAAGGAAACTTGCTTCACACAGAGGATCGAGTCAGGGTGATCGTATATAGAGGAAACTTGCTCTATATAGAGGATCGGGTCAGGAATGATCATATGTGAAAGAAACTTGCTTCACGTATAGGATCGAATCTAGATGATCGTGTATAGAGGAAACTTGTTATATATAGAGGATCGAGTCTGGATTGATCGTATGTGAAGGAAACTTGCTTCACACAGAGGATCAGATTTGAATTCTGGAATTTGAGATTTGAATGATTTTTGAATTGATTTTGTTTTAAATTTGAAAGTGTTTGAATTTGAAATTTGATTGAACGAATTTGAATTTGAAGAGTTTTGAATCTGGGATGTGTTTTGAATTTAATTTGAATTATTTTTGAATTTGAGGAATTTGAATTTGAAATTTGATTTGATTTTGATTCATCTTGAATTTGATTTCGGATTTTGAAAAACTTGGACAAAATTGAGTTGAATAGATTCAAAATTTGAAAATTTTATTGATTCGAAATTCGAGCTACATCAAGCATAGTATTTTTTTTAGGAATCACCCATTTACAGGAAGCATTGGGTGATCTCCTTTACAATCCACTAGCTGATACGAGCCTCCTTCGTAGACTGTTTCCACTACGAAGGGTCCTTCCCAGGTTGGTTCAAATTTTCCACCGAGCTTTCGGTGGGCTAAGATAGGCCTCCGAAGAACCAAGACCAAGTCGCCTACTCGGAAGGTTCTAGGTCGCACTAACTTATCATGAGCTTGAACCATTCTGGCTTTATAAAGTTCTAGATTTTGCTGGGCTTGGAGACGACGTTCTTCAAGACCCTCAAGCTCTTCAAGTCAGAGTTATGCATTCTGTTCTGTTGTGATCTGATTCTAGACTGCAGTTCTGAGCGAAGGGATTTGAATTTCCAGAGGGAGTACGGCCTCGGACCTATACACTAGTGCAAACGGTGTGGATTGGGTCGGGGTTCGATATGTGGTCCTGTAGGCCCACAAAGCTTCCACCAACCTCTCAGCCCACTGACGTTTATTGTCATCTAGGGTCTTTTTGATGATTTGTACCAGGGTTTTATTTAAGGCCTCAGCCAATCTATTAGCCCGTGGGTAATAGATCGTTGAGTATCTCCAATCAATACCGTGGCAACTTGTAAATTTATTAATTTTTTTAGACTTGAAAGCGGACCCATTATCGGATATGATTCTGCGAGGCACGCCGAATCGATATACGATATGGTCACGAAAGAATTTCATTACATGATGTGATGTTACATTTCTCAGTGGAACTGCCTCTGCCCACTTTGAAAAATAATCAGTCACTGCTAAGATGAAGCGATGACCCCTTGAAGAAGGAGGGTCAATTGGCCCGACGATATCCGTGCCCTAACTTTCGAAGGGCCACGAGGCTATCGTAGGATGCAACATATTAGGCAGCAGATGTAAAACCACACCATGAACCTGGCATTGATGACAACATTTTGCAATTTTCATGTAATCGTCAATCATCGTAGGCCAGTAGTAACCAAGTCTTTTGATTTTCATTTTCATCTTAGGACCCGATTGATGAGCACCGCACAGTCCAGCATGGACTTCGTTAACGATCTTCAGGGCCTCTCATTTGTCTAAACAACGGAGCCACATCTGATCGAACGATCATTGGTACAACGTATTATTGACTAGTGCATATGATAGGGCACGTTTCTTAATTTGATTGGCAAGAGACCTGTCGTGGGGAAGCTTGCCTTCTTGTAGATACTTGATTATTGGTTGTCTCCAATCTTCTTCTTCGTCGACTGCTGAAGATGTAGAAAGGACCTGGGAAGATTGATTGTTGAGGTACTCCATGTCTACAGGGGACAGGACTTGACGACCTTGAACTTCTATAGGGATGAAGTCTTCTTCTGGGCAAGCAAACTCCTTTGCAAGCTTTGCTAGGGCATTATTTTGATTGAAAAAATATAGTTTTGAAAAAGGTTTAATTTTCTTTGGGAAGGTTAAATTTCTGGAATTTAAATTTTATAATCGAACACTTATTATGAATGATATATCACCTCGAAAGGTGAACATATCGTTCTCTAATAGGTTCAGATTACAAATCTTGGATTTAATTTGATTGTCATAATCAAACTCAAGGAGAAACAACATATGCTCTCGAAAGATCAAAATGATGTTTAATCAATTGTTTGATTATGTTAATCTGAATAGGATCATTAATTTCATAATCAGAACTATGATTATAATTGACATATCTATCTGAAGAAAGAAGATATCAATCATTATCAATAGTTTGGATATGAAAAATATCGATCGCCATTTTTTGTTTTGATTTCCCAAAGATAATTAATTAAAGGTTTTGAAAACTTGATTTTGAAATCAGGTCTGGGTTTCTAAATCTCCTACGAGTGCAAGCCCTCGTAGTTAATTACATCGTAAGAAACCAAAAATTTCCTACGAAAACTCTCGATTAAAATAACGATACGAATTTTATTTAAGATTTCAAAGATCGATATCAAAGAAAGTTTAAAGGACTGGAAATTTAACAGGGATTGGTTCAAGATTGAACACTTATTTCTGGAGTCAAAGAAAGAAGAGTAGGAGGTGCTTTGAGATTCTGAATTACTTCAAAAACACCTCAGACTATCCTAAGTGTTGGGCTTGAATTAGATTGAAAAATATTTAATGTTTAAATGGTCAATTTTATTAGAAAGTGGGAATTAGATTCCCGGAAGATTGAGGTCTTAAGATTGAACATTTGCCTCAGAACCTAAGTCTAAAATGGGTACTGAGAATCAGTGACCCAGAACCTAGCTAATGCAATGCAATCCTGGACTTATCCCGGCCTGGATTGGGGAGCCAGCTAAACCACCTAAACGCTTTTAAAAAAATATGAGTCAAAGTCTTTTAAATGTAGAGTGGTTAGGGACATTGATTAAGATTGGTTTAAAGAATTGGGGTCGACATCTAGAGCAGATCCTAATTGACCCCTTAACATATGTTGGGTTAAATGCTTAAGCTGGAAATGCAATTAAAGATTTAGACTCAATTTTTAATTTGTATCTAATGCAATGCATGCTAGTTGACTCGATGAAATGCTTAAATCAATATGAAGCAGTTTTAAAATCAGGCTTAAAAAATAGATTTTATCATAGAGATTGCACAACATCCCCTTGGACAGAACTGCACCCTAATAGGTCAGGTGGTCTGCCAGAACCCGCAGGCGGGGAGGTGCCTAACAAGGTAGAGAAAAGTTCAAAATGATGCATGAAAAACTCCCGGCGAGTCCAGGCTTACTTCTTAAGAGTGTTAGAGTTTCTATCTGAGCTTAATTTTTTTTATTTTGTTTAAATAGAAATAGTTAATGACCGTACCCTCACGAGCCTCCGATCGGGTTCCAGGCTAAATCAAAATCGACATACAAGAACGTCAAATAAACTATTAAAAGCATACGGGTCCTTAATCGCAATCAACACATAAATCAAATCAATTAAATAATTAAATTAATTAAATAAATGCTCAAATTGAAAGTCCATAGGCAAGTGCCCTTAATTATACAACCCAGGGTCTGCAGGAAAGTAAAGTGGCCGGGTACCACTGACTACAACCCGGATTCTACTCCTAAGACTCAAGTGACTTTGAGATTTACGATTCTTCACTTCTTCGCCTTCTTGGAACTCCTTGGATCGTCGGGTCTGGATATCCAAATGAAAAGAAACTCCCCCTGAATAGGTGTGTTATCTTTTCTCTTTGGATATTTGAAATTCATCCTAATTTGGATCTCCAAATGGATAGGAACTCTCCCCTAAGGGATGTTCCTTCCTCTTTGGATTCCAAATTGGATGTTTAAGTATCTCAATCTCAAATCACCTTAAACATTACAACTCAATTTAAATCAAATTACATCAATTGAAATTAAAAATCTAGACTCAACAACCTGCAGGGTTATCCTAATAATCAACAGTTATATTTACATCCCAAGCAGTTAATATATTTGAAATTTAAATGCTCAAACCAGCCACACTTGGCCATGCTCTTTTTGATTTAAAGGGGGACTTAAGCATGCTTAGCATCTGTGCAATTTAATAATTATGATTTTTGCCCCCTTTAGTTTATGCCCTGTATGAGCATGGCCACATGCATAAGATTGAATTAGTACAAAACGTCCCTAGCCTAGGGGTAGATTTAACGTACAATCAAATCAACACAGAATGCATTAAATAAACAAACAATCACATCAACATCAATTCTATGTCTAGCAAACAGCATGCAGTGAAAGGTCAAAAATCTGGCATACAGCAGAAAAGTAAACACCGGCCTAGCCTAAGACTAGAGTTGGTTGTCCTAGCAAACCATCTAAAGTGTGTGTAGGAGGCTATGTGGTTTTGATATGTCCTAGATAGGCACTTGATTGAAGTTGTTTGAGGTTCAAGTTGGTTGAAGGTTTAAGGGAAGATTTAGGTTAAAGTTTAAATCTTAATTATTTAAAATTGATTTTAAAAAATGATTTTAATTGTTTGTTGGATACCACCTTTGTTGCACACCGAGGCTGTGAAGTTTATTTCACCTTCCTTGGGGCTAATTTAATAGCCTCGTAGGCCTGGGTTACCCAGTGGTACCCGATATAATTAAGTAATTTAAGTTTGATTAAGGTTTGAAGGTTGATAAATTTTAATTAGAATTGATTGATTGCTGGTTTTAAGTTCAAATTAATGTTTTCTGAAATTTTGAATGATATGTTGAATTTTGGAATTTTCTGGATTATTTTAATCATTTAATTAAGGGGTTAAAAATTGACTTTTTGATTTAAAGTGTTTTCTGGAAAGTTAATATTTTATTAAAATACTAGGCCTTAATACGATCAGTTAGACAGTAAGTACATTAAAATTAGATTTTTCTACATTTTATTATGAAGGTTTGAAGTTTTGACTTGATTTTGAACTAGATTTGACCAAAAGTTGACTTTTTCAAAATTGTTTGATTTCTGAAACTTAACATTTTTAATAAATATTAGACCTTAGGATGAGTTGTATGCCTTTGAGTTTGCTCAATTTGGAGTTCATTTGAATTAGTTATGAATTTTTAAAGTTTTGAGTATTTATTGAATTTTCAAAATTGTTTAATTAGAGACCCTTTTTATGATTTGAATCCAAATGACCTCCAAACTCCTTGAAATCAACTCCAAAGGTCAGGAATGACCTAAGGAGTGATTTTCAAGTGTTTGGAAATTTTCTGGAATTTTTAATTATTTAATTTAATTAAATTTTAGATTTCAATTAAACCTAAATTAAACTTAATTTTGAAGTCCAGTCAAGGGGCTTTTATTTTTCATTGATTAAGGGTTTAATTCTGGTCAGTTAGAGGGGTTAATTGTATTTTTTGGATTGAAATTTGATTTATTAGAATTTCTGGAAAGTTTAAGGGCTTAATTAAGGTTCAAATTTGATTAGGTTAATTAAGGGGCTTAATGACTTCAAAATTCAGTGGGAATTTTTCTTAAGGCTGAAAATGTCTCTATGTTCAAATGTTCAAAATTTCAAGTCAATTAGGATTGTATCCTAATTATTAGAATTTTTTAAAATTTTCTAAATGAGTCCTTAATTATTTTCCTTAATGACACTAGGTAAATTGGGTTCAAATCAAAGTCTCTAACCCTCAACATAACATATGCGTGATAAATACACATAACTACAATCAATTCCTAAGTCTAGGAGAACCCTAAGACTAGGTGGTGTGTGCACCTACACATGCAAAAATTAAAATGATTTATTTAGTTTAACAAATTATTCAATGAATAATTAATTTAAGTAATTAATCATTGAATAATTACCATTCCACATTAATGCTATTCAAGTATGTTCAATCAATGTTTAAAGTTTCAAGAGATCTCTCAAATTTCAAGCTTTAAAATAAGTATATTCTTAAAATAATTTTAAAACATATGTATATATATATATATATATATATAAATATAAATTTAAAATTTAAAATACTTAAAATAAAATAAATTTGAAATTTAAATGAGAAACCTACTGATTTTTTTTTGAAGTTATTTAAAAATAAATATTCAATTTTGAAAATAATTAGTTTAATATTTAATTAAATGTTGGTTAAATATTAAAGTGATCAAATAACTCAAATTATTTAAAAGAAACTTAGTTTAGGATTTTAAAATTAATTTTAAAATAATTAAAGAAATCTGGACATTTTAAGTATTATGCATATTTTTATGAATTAATTTGAAATTATTTTGAAATTTTTAAGTTTTGAGTTAATTAAATGAGTTTTAAATTAACTTGACATTAATCAAAATTAAAAAAAAATGATTTTAAAACAAATCAAACATTATCTTAAGAACATCTGGAATTTTTAAAGTGATTTAAAATTATTTTAATTTATTTTCAAATAAATATTTATTAAATATTTAATTATTTAAGTAATTAAAGATTATATATATGTGTATATATATATATATATCTATAAATAATGATTAATTTAATTTAAAAATAGACATTTAAAACATTTTATTTCAGTAATTTGAAAGTCTTAATATTTAATTTTAAAATTTATAAAATATTTAAATCATGTTTAAATGAATATTAATTTTTAAAACATTCAATATTTAATATTCAAATAATTTTTAAAATAAAATTAATATTTTGCATTAATATATTTTTTAAAATAAAATATTTAATTTTATAAAAGTTTTAATATTTAAAATATATTTTTAAGATTTAAAATTTATTTTAAGAAAACTAGGTTAAAAAAAATAAAAAAAAACAAATTTTTTAATTAATTTTGAAGATTTGGCGGTGGGCAGCACACGTGGAGGCTGCTGATTGGATGTCGCAAACCGCGGTGGCGGCACCCAATCATTGGCAATGATTGGCGCCGCCACCAATCATTGCCCGCAGATTCAAAAGACGCGTGGACCCCACGCGGCATTACTAATCCGCATCAGCAGCAAGCGATATCCGTCCGATCGAGCGCGGGATTGAATATACGGCTCTGATTGAGCCGGACGACAATCAGAAATACGGGATCACTCCAATGGCTGGAAGGAACCGCGGGAAGGCTAGATCTCGGCCGTTGATTACGAAATCAACGGCTGAGATCCTGTGCAGTTCAGCCGAGCTGTGAACTGAGCCCTAGAACCCTTTTTTGCGTTCGTTCTCCCAAGATACTAAATCAAATGACTTGAAAATTGAAACATAGATAGCATACATGAACAGATTTAATGTGGACTAAAAAGAATGATTTAAAAAGCGCTCAGTAGAAAGTTATTTAAACTAATATGTCTTAATCTAGGGTTGCACTTTATACCTGATTTAATGGATCGTTTTGAATGTTTAGGGGTCGGTTGAGCTTGTTGACTGTCCTCGTATACTTTTCCTGAAGAAATCGGTTCCTGAGGTGGTCTGGATTGACGTAAAAAAAGCTTGGACGGATTGGGTCCTTGGCTCGCCGAAAAGGTCGCCGGCAACCACTTTGACCGGTCAGGTTTTGGTTAGAAAGTGTAGAGGAGAGACTAGAGAGCTTAAACGAAAAAAAATCTGGCTCTGGTAGGGCTTGAGTGGTGAGAGAATACTAGAAGAAGAATGAGAGCTCAATAGGGTGTTTTGCCCTATTCAAAACCCTAGGATTCAAAGGGATGGCTAGGATTGATTGAGTGAGCTTCTAGATAATTGCCACATGGCTTGGGGGTTGTTGGGAGCAGGTGGATCAAAGGACAAGAGTACAAATGAGGTGGAAAGGGGTTTTTGTCACTTTGTGAGCATGTGGAATGGCTAGGAGCCATTTGATCTTGATATAAGGGTTAAGGTGAGTTTTAGGAAGCTTCCAGAGTTTGTTAGAGCTGCTGGAGGGATTTAAATTAGAGGAGTTTAGGCTTAGGGGGTCAATTGACCAAGTTTGACCACTCCTTAGCCTTATTTTGACTGCTTGACCAGTCAACATGTCATGTTGACTGATGAGGTGGCAATGAAGGGTCTTGAATGCTGGTAGGATAGATCAAATGATGATTTAATGTCTTGGTGTTAGAGTTTGAATGCTTGGGAAAAGGTTTGAGCTACTTTGATCATCCTTTATCCATTTAGAAATTTGTGGACTAGGTTGACTAGTCAACCAGTCCACATGGATGATGACATGGCAGCTAAGTAGTACTAAGGGATGATTTGAAATGAACATCAAGTCAAGAGGTTAGATTTTAAAATGATGTAGGAAGTTTTGAGTGGATTTGACCAAATTATAATGAGTAGACTTGATCAACTTGACTTAGGTTTGATTGGCCCATGATAAAAAGGATTTAGGCCATGATTTGGAATTAGTTTAAAGCTTGAAAGGTGTTTGATATATTAAATGGGTTGAAATAACCCACTTAAAACATTAAGGGGTACTTAGGTCAAAATGGGTTGGTTTGGTCAATTAGGTTGATCATGGATCTGAGTTTGGGTTTAATAGATTTGAATTAATGCTGGAAATCTGGTAGATGTGTTTCAGGAGTTTAAATAGGTTATTTGAATCAAATGACCCACTTAGGCCTTTAAAGGGGCCTAATGGGTCAACTAGGTTGACCCAGAGTCAAGGATTGGGTTCAATTAATTCAGAATGATATTCTGAGTCTATTGGTGGTGGTCCCAAGGTCTGGGGAGGTCATTTGGTCAAAATGACCTATTTGGGCCCTTAATGGGCCTTTGAGGTCAACCATGGTTGACTTGGTCAACCAGGTGGGTCCAGGGTCTGGAAATGGGTTCAACAGGTTTGAAATGATATTTGGAGACCAATGGAGGTGGTCCCAAGGTCTGGGGAGGTCATTTGGTCAAAATGACCTATTTTGACCCTAAAGGGGCCTTCTAGGTCAACTAGGTTGACTTGGTCAACCAGGTTGACCCAGGGGCTGGTTCTGGGTTCAATGGGTTTGTTTTGACATTTGAAATTTGCTGGAAGTGACTGCATTTAATTTGGAGGTCATTTGGTTCAAGTGACCAGTTACACCCCATAGGGGTATTTTGGTCATTTTGACCCTTGGTCAACTGGGGGTCAAATTGAGTCCAACAAAATGCAGTTTAATGCTCAATAGGTCATAATCAAGGGTCTGGAGGTGATTGGAGGCTTTGGAGAAAGCTCCAGGGTCAAAATCCACTGCGTGGTAGGTCTAGTGGCATAGACTATAAATATTTGAAGGTTTTACAGTCTTTGGATTTTAATCTAGTTTCTGGGGTTAGAGGCCTCAGAATGAGCTCAAATTTGGAGGGTTGCCTCTAGAGACATGTCACATCAGTGTGGAACTAATAGATCTTGAATCAGAGGTCATTTGATAGGGTTTTGAAATATTCAAAGATTTGCTGGAAAAGGCTTTCAGGATTTAGACCTTTGGCCTTGGATTTGAATCTGGAAGTCTGGTTTTGAATTGGATTTTGAGCTTGAATGATAGGATTTGAATTAAGTTTATATTGAATTGAAGCTTAGATTGATCTAGAAGAATCCTAGGGTTTAGAATAGTTCCTAGGGTCCAAATCAGCTTAAGGGAATCCTAGGGTCTAGAATAGATCCTAGGGACTGGAGTCTGGGAAGATCCTGGGATCTAAAAGTCCTAAGGAAATCCTAGGATCTAAGGTCAGGAAGAATCCTATAATCTAGAAGAATCCTAAGATCTAGGAATCCTAAGATCTAGGAATCCTAAGATCTAGATTGATCCTAAGATCTAAAATCTACGAAAGATCCTAGGATCTAGAATAGTCTAGAAATTTGATTGATCTGAGATCAGGGTTGATTTGAATTTAGATTGATCTTAAAATCTGGATTGATCTAAGATCAGATTGATCCTAGGGTTAAGATTGATCCTAAGGATTGGAAAGATCCTAAGGTCTGGATTGATCCTACTGAGCTCATATAAAAATGAGGTCAACAGGCATCTGTCGAGGAATTGCTTCCATGAGGAACCCTATACATAGTTATAATGGGAATTTTCTCGAGCAGGTGCATTGTGTATTGGTGATATTTCAGGAGTTTAGGATTCAAAACTTTATAGGTCCCTGCAACTTGGTTGGTCACCAGTTGAGAGTCACCATAGATCTTAATCTCTTTAATCTCCATTAGGATTGCAAGTTCCAGACCAGTTATTAAAGCTTCGTACTCAGCTTCATTGTTTGTACAAGGTTTTGATAAATGGTAGGAAAAATGTATCATTTCCTTATCTGGTGTTATGAAAACCAGACCGACTCCAGCTTTTCCAGGAAAAGTGGATTGAGGTGTTTTGCCCCATTGAGAGGACACTGCACCATCAAAATACATTTCCCAGGTTTGAGTATTGGATTCCTCGAAACTCATGATTTGCTCGTCAGGTAAATCATTGTTTAGAGGAGATTCCGCCGGTAGCGGGTGTGCCGCAAGGAAGTCGGCGATGACCTGCCCTTTCACAGCACGTAGGGGAATAAAAGTAATTTCAAATTATAGCAATATCATAGACCAACGAGCCAGACATCCTGACAACGTGGGCCGGGTCATAAGATATTTCAGGGGGTTGACACTAGAAATCAGACTGACCTGATGAGAAAGCATGTAATGCGTTAGTTTTTGTGCCGCAAAGACTAAGGCAAGGCAATATTTCTCAATTGCAGGGTAGCGGATTTTCATTGGAAGTAATCTCTGACTCAGGTAATAGAGGACATTCCCTTTTCCATCATCATTGATTTGAGCTAGAAGAGCCCCGAGAGATTCGTCAAGGGCTGCAGTGTAAAGGATTAAAGGTCTCCCCGGAATAGGGGCTGCCAAAACTGGCGGATTTGTCAGGTATTGTTTGATATTTTCGAAAGCATTTTGATATTTCTCATCCCAAATGAATTTGGCATCCTTTTTAGCCAGGACAGAGAATGGTTGACATCTTCCGGAAAGATTAGAAATGAATCTTCTTATATACGCCAGCCTGCCCTGGAGAGATCTCAGTTGAGTGAGACTCTTAGGAGGCGGCATATTTAAGATAGCTTCAATTTTGGCAGGATCAATTTCGATTTCACGGTGCCTAACTACGAAACCTAAGAATTTCCCTAACGTGACGCCGAAAGCACACTTCAAGGGATTCATTTTAAGGTCGTAGCGGCGCAACCGCTCAAAAACGGTTCTTAAATCATAAAGATGAGCCTCTTTTACTCTGCTCTTGACAACTAAATCGTCGATGTAACATTCGACTTGATTATGTATTAAGTCATGTAAGATATGAGTCATGGCCCGCTGGTAGGTTGCACCAGCATTTTTGAGGCCAAAGGGCATCACTTTATAACAAAAGATCCCTATAGGACTTCTGAATGCCGTGTTTCTCTCATCTTCTGGGGCCATCCTGATTTGATTATAACCAGATGAGCCATCCATAAAGGAGAAAACGACATGCGAAGAGGCAATATCCACCATGAGTTCTAGAATTGGCAAAGGAAATTCATCCTTAGGACATGCCTTATTCAAGTCTCTATAGTCTACACAGACTCGGATTTGACCGTTTTTCTTTAGAACTGGCACGACGCTGGCTACCCAAGAAGGATATTATTCTTCTCGAATAAATCCAGCCTCTGCCAACTTCTTGACTTCAGAAACGGCTTGTTCAATCTCCAGACGCATGCGTCGTGGAGCTTGTTTGACAGGAATGGCATCATGTCGGATTCCAAGTTTATGGACTGCTACGTCAGCGAACAATCCTGGCATTTCATCGTATGTCCAAGCGAAATAATCCTTAAACTTGAATAGAAGTTGAATTAGATCCTTAGACTCATCCTCACTAAACAAAGAACTTATGAAAGTGGGGCGAGGGTCATCCTCTGTTCCAAGGTTGATTTCTTTAAGTTCATCGACTGTTGATTTAATTTCTTCTTCGAATTCAGGGGGTGCATCCCGAACCTGAAGTTCGTCAGAATCATCAAAAGTCTCCAAACAAAGTCCATCAAATGAATCAATGACTTCAGTAGGGACATTTTTAAATTCAGGACGACTAGTTATCATTAAACAAAATTCGTCATCGTCAAATGATCTAACGGTACTAAAGCCGATACCACTGGTCCAATGTTTATTAAATCTTGAATTCCACAGACTTTCGTGGTATCTAGCCTAACCCTTAGTCCATTGACTCAGAGCAAAACCTTTAGAGATAAGAGATTTAACACCAGCAGGAAAGTAGCCAAAAGGTAATTCCTTTAATTCATTAAAATTTGCCTCCTCAAGGATTACATCATCTTCATTCCTTGAGGAGGAAGAGCCAGGGAAGAACTTTTTGACTTTCCTTACTTCTCCACCTAAGTTAGGAGCGTCCTTAATTACTAACCCTGAGACCCTGTCAGCAGACAGTGGGGTTAAGGTTAAGGATTCAACCGTTCTATTAAGCTTTTCATACAGACTTAATTCAGGCTCGTCGCTTTGAACTTTTATCTTTGTACCCTCCTGGTCGCTATCTGATTCTAAAGTGAGATCAAACTTTGGAGGAGGATTGATTTTTGTATAGTCAAAAGCAAATATGGCACCCCTTTTTTCTTGAATCTTCATCAGAACTTGTTTCAAGTTCGACGTAGATCGGGAAATTTCTCTTTTCAACTGAAGGGCGACCTCGACCACGTGCTCTTTGGGCCATCCTCCCACCTCTTTGAGGTATAATGTTTGGAGGCCTGAAGATCACATGTTCGACGTCGTCTTCACTACTTGAGTTTTGTTTCTTTTGATTTTTGACTTTTTCTTTTCTCAATCTTTGAATTGCTTTTGAATTTTGACTTTCTGCTTTTTCCTCCTTGATGTTGATCTCTACCTTAGAACAAGTAGTAGACCCTTTAGGTACGTAGTACGCCGCATCCTCCTAGATCCCGATCTCGTGAATAGAGAATGGTTGTAGATCACCCTTAATTTCATACTCAATGCCATCTCGTTGGTACTTGATGCATTGATGTAGGGTAGAAGGAACCATCCTATACTCATGGATCCAGGGCCTTCCTAGGAGCGCGTTAAAGGATGTTGCCGAATCAATTATATGAAATTTCGCTTCAGTTTTCAATTCTCCTATCTCTAGAAGAAGGGTGACTGAACCTAAAGCCTTCTCGCCCTTTTCATTGAACCCACGAAGCACTAACTTGTCAGTTGAGAGCTTGCTAGTATCAATTCTAAGGTATGCGAGAGTCTTTATGTTCATCACGTTGACCGATGCACCCGGGTCAACTAGAACTCTTGATAACTTAGACTTGCCCATATTTTCTGTGATGTAAAGTGGATGATTGTGGTCGGCAGTTCCAAGGAGTAAATCTTCGTCAGAGAAGGTAATCCCAGGGATTTCCTTAAAGTACAAAGCTTCTTCATCGGAAGTTGAGGCTAATTGAGCTAAGCAAATCTCTGGGTCGATAAGTACTTTAATTAGTGTTTCCCTCATCTCTTTTGAAAGGACAAGGGCATCATAAATGCTCAATTTGGCGGGCAACTTCCTAAGGTGAGCTAGGACATTGTAATCAATGCTTGGAACATTAATATTTGGACCTGGTGGATTTAAAAGAATTGGAGTTGATTGTTGAGCAGGGATTTGAATTGGATCATCGGAAATAACTTGTTTTCCTTTATCCTGAGGAGGTAGCCTAGGGGTAAGACCTTGCCACCACGTAGTTGTACTTGCACAACTTCATCGGAAGAACAAACTACAGGGGAGTCTACGCTCTCCTTAGGCGATTGATTATCGTTATCTGAGTGAGAGTCCGAATCTGAAAAGTCTACCACGATAGGATTCCCTTGAAAGTTAATTTCAGGGATTTCACTATCTGATAAGACATCAGATTCGTTTCTCTCTTGAAGAGTCAAATCCGAAGAGTTGAGTGTTTGAATTTCTTGATTGATCTCAGCTTGTTCTTGATTGTTTTCAACAGAAGAGTCATTTACATTTCATTCTCAATATTAATCATCAAAATTTGAGCAGAAGGATCAGACTTTTTATTCAATTTTAGACCCTTTACCTTTGATGGGGCAAAGTAAAAGTCAGATAATTTCAGTGGTGACAGAGGTTTTGAGCCACCACAAACACTTGTACAGATCTCTCATCAATAAATTTCCTCTCTACAGAAGATTCACTCTTTTCATTTTTATTTAATACAGTAGTTCCTAAGACTACTGGAGAGGAAACTGTCCCAACGTCCTCCTGCGAAGCCTCGAGCTCAACCTCCCAGATCGGGTCTCGGGCTCTCATCGGTAACTATTGAGAAAGACGAAAAGATTTATTAATCGATTTTTTAAATGCCCAGGATAGTGCTATATCCCAACCATCTTCAATGGACAGAGAAAAGTTAGAATTCATACCTGAGATAGATTTGACAGACCCCTGATCCGGATCGACCAGGTACTCCTTTGGAATTATAATATGACCTTGACGAAAGTTCTTTTCTAGCCAATCTTTAAAGACAATGCAGTCTTCGATTGTGTTGCCTAACATGCGATGGTAGGGGCAAAAAGTTGGATCATCCTTCTTATTTTCCTCTTCCGGCTTCTTGGCCTCCGACAATCGAAAATCTGGCTTCTTCTGAAGACTTTTAAAGATCTTTCTCACCGACTCCCTTCTAAATGGATATGTACGAGCCAATCTCTCTTTAAAAGAAATCGGGTGAGAATCTCTTGTAGGTTGAGAAGTTACCTGAAAGGGTGGAGATTTCTGAGTTTGTTGTGTTGGAGAATTACTGGACTGAACATTCATTGGTTTCTTCCCCTTATCAATAGTTGAAACCATTGCTGTTCTCTTTTCAAAGGACTTCAATGGTTTGCTAGCTTTCTTTTCCTCAGTAGAATCCTTCAGGAATGGCATTTTGGAAGCCTCTTCCTGTAGATTACTAGCCTTATTCAAAAGTTTTTCGAAGGTTTTGATAGTGAAACCCTTCAGGAGAAAAGCAATAGGCCCGTGGATATTCTTTAAAAGAATCTCCACTGTATGTTGCTCTTGCAACTGAGGTTCACACTTCATCGAGAGATTTCACCATCTCAAGATGTACTCAACCAAAGACTCTCCCAGTTTTTGTTTTTCAATGACGAGATCACCAACGGTTACACGCTGTTGAGCTCCTGAGAATCTCTTTAAGAATAGACTCTCGAGCTCTGTGAATGTTTTCACTGAATCTTTAGGTAGATCTGCGTACCATTCAAAAGTAATAACAGATAGACTACTCATAAACTGGCGAAAGAGTAGAGCATCTGACCCTCCTACGTTGCAACAGCTCACTTGGAAGTGGGCCAGGTGCTGTCTTGGATTTTCTAACCCACTAAAAACTTTGAATGAAGGTGGCACAAAGCCTTTAAGATAAGAAACTAAATCATATTCTTCAGGGTAGGGTCTACCCTTTGGAATAGATATAGTCCCTTGAGAATGGGCTAAGGCCTCCATTACCTGGGTTTCGATCATCTGGCAGATATCTTTATCGGCTGGTGAGGTTGGGGAAGTAACCTCTGGAGTTCTAGGACTTGATTCTGTCTTCCTGCTGTGCTCACCCACTGTGTGTGTTGTAGGTTGCAACTGCTCGGATTGAGACTGCTGTGCTTTAATCATCTGATTTTGCATTTGTTCCATTCTGAGCATCATCTGTTCAATTTTATTCTCCAAACTCTTGATGTATTCATCTTTCTCATTCAGTTTAATTGATCCATCTGAGTCTGAATCTACTGCTGCAGAGGCTTCTTCCTTACTAGATCGGTGTCTTGAAGGCTCAGCATCTTTATTTGATGCTCTGGTTTTAACCATACAAATATTTCCAGCTGAATCTTCCTCCATCAGATCATCTACTTCTGGATCAAAGGCTTCAATTACCTTGTTTTTAAGTATGTCCCTTATTTCCTGTACCACCTCATCGACCGGTCTACCCTCAATTGATTCGAGGTCGATTGGTAGGTATCCTTTATAGTTAATCATCTCTTCAAATTCCTCATCTCCTAGTTTGGTGAGGACTTCTTGAATCTGCAGGTCATCGGCGGTAGGTTCTGCTACCAACTGATCTAACATTTCTTCATCATCTTCAAGCTCTATCCCCTCCCCTCCGACTGTCCCGGGGTCGGTTGTCACGAGGGTGACATCCTCAACAGGGTGAGGGATATCTAACCTAACAGGTGACGAAGGAGTTTGACTTGTGGGAACTCCAACATCAATCTGAGGAGAATCCTCACATCCCTGAATGAGAAGTCGGGGGACTTTAACAGGTAACTGAACTGGTGACTAAACTGAAGTATCTCTGATCTGAATCCCATACCTTTGGATGAACCATATGTACCGATGCTTATCAGAAGGCTCTGAGTCTAGCTGAACAGAAGCCTCAACTAGACTCAGAGCATTCTGTTCAGCTATCTTTCTGGACTTAGTGATTTTCTTCCTTATCCTTCTCAGATAGTTCTTCCTAGCACTTTTAGTGCCAAATAATGTTCCAGAACTAGAGGATCCTTTCTCAACAGTAGACTTCACCTCAGTCTTCTTGTCCTCACTTTGGACTGAGGGTACAGAAGGTGTAAGGGTAGCACCTGCTACCAATTCCAACATTGGGGGAAGGTCACTCATAGCTGCCACAGCTAGTTCAACTACTGGACCATTCTCGCCCTCAGCAGCGAGATTGATGATTGTTCCACCATTCACAGACAATTTAAGAGTCTTGAAACCCATTCCAAACTGAATTGCACTGCTATGGATTAACTCTTTGACTTGAAGGTCTCGGTCAATTAAGAACAGAAGTTTCCCAGCCATTGTAGAAGATTTGATTGTCTGAAATTTGAAAGAGAAGATTTGGATCAAATTTTTTAGTTTGAATTTTGACAAGAAATTTTCTATATTTTATCACATAAATCGAATTATAGAAATTATAATCCGATATGTAATGATAAAGTATAGATATCAATTTTGACTTGAAGAAAATTTGAATTCTTGTTGTATATGTTCAACTACAAGAGAATATTGTAGAAAATATATAACAACAACGGTCTGGATTTGATTTGAAAGGATTTGACGAGGGATTTGAAATTTTGAAAATTGAAAGATTTTCTTTGAATATTTGAAACCAATAAATTGAGTTTGATTTCAACTTAATAGTTAACAAATATCAAAGAAAATTAAAGAGTTTTGACTCGACTCTCTTATCCCACTGATTAGGCTAGGGATAAGATGTCAGAGGTGTAATTTGGTGAAAAGATTAGATGTTTAAGCTTGAATCTGAAAATGATACATGTTATACTATAAAAGAATGTTGTAGTAGTACATGTAACAATGAAAATTGAATTTAAATTGAAAGGGAATCTAAGTGACTCAAAAATTCTGGCAGTATCTCCCCTTATTTTCGAAACTCAAGGTGTTGAATTTGCATTCAACGTGATAGTTTACAAATGTTAGGGAAAATTTTACAGGAAGGAACTCGACTCTTTATATCTTATCAAAGATGAAATGTCAGAGTTTAAAGATTTAAAAGATACTGAACATAAATGTTGAATTTGAATTGTCAATGTTAATCTACAAGAGGTATTGTAGAAGAACATATGACAAGTGACGATTAAAATTTGAAGAAACTGAATAGATGTTTTCAAAAACTTGAATTTTCGGCAGCACCTCCCCTTATTTTTGAAACTCGAGGTGTTGAATTTGCATTCAACTCGACGGTTTACAAATGTTAGGGAAGAGCTAGGGAAAACCACTTGACTCTTTTCATTTCACAAAAAAGTGATTTATAATGAAATGTCAAAGATTGATTTAACCGGAAAAGTTTGAAAAAATATTGCATATATTAAGCTACAATAATTGTTATAGAGAAATATATGGCAATGCATTTTGAATTTGATTGATTTTGAATGGATATTTGAAAATTTTGAAAATCCGGTGGCATCTCTTCTTATTTTTGAAACTCGAAGTGTTGAACATGTGTTCAACATAACGGTTTACAAGTTATAAAAGGGAGATTCTAAAAGATCAACTCGACTCTTTCATTCCGACGAGTGGTTCAAAATGAAATGTCAAAGACTGAAACAATCGGAGAAGTTGAAAGTACATTAACTATATACAACTACAATCATTATTGTAGAAATATATAGTTGCAATGACTATTATGACTTGAAATAGATGTTGAAAAATTTAAAATTTCGGCAACATCTCTCCTTATTTTTGAAACTCGAAGTATTGAACGTGTGTTCAACATAACGGTTTACAAAAATTTTAAATAGGGGGACGCTAAAAACTAACCCGACTCTTTCATTCCGACGAGTGATTCGAGATTGAAATGTCGAAGGTTAGATAACCAGAAGATTTCAAACTTTGGATTAAAATTTGGAAGAGAATCTATATCCTATCACACATATTGAATTATAAGAATTACAATCCTATATGTAATGAGAAGATATAAGAATTAATTAAAATTTGAAGAAGATGAAATTTTGCTAGACAGTTGAAACTATAATTTTGAAGTTAGAGAATTTTCTATAAATTGTGAAATTTAGCACATTAAGATTTATTCGCATGTGAGTTTGCAACATATACAGGAAAACTTTAAAAAGCTTGGCCTGACTCTTTTGCTCTACCAATGAACTTGGAGGCAAAATGTCAAGCCCAAACTTAGAGGGAGGTATCCTACACTCACCTCTCTTTTCACATGTCTTAATTGAGTTGGCCACACTCACTCAAGAGAGAAATGGGTAAAGGGACCAATAGAAGAAAGGTAGTCAAAACTACCGATGCAATAAAATTTATATCGCTATTAAAGATGGAGAGAGAGATTTTTCCCCAGTGGAGTCGCCATTTTTTGTTTTGATTGAAAATTGTATTTTTGAAAAAGGTTAATTATCTTTGAGAATAATTCAAAATTAATTTTTAAGTTTGAATTCTAAAATTGAACATCCATTAGTGATAATATACTATCTCGAAAGATAGCGATAAAATCTCCTAATGAGTTCAAATTTAGAATCACAAACTTGATCCTGAATATTGTAGTCAGATTCAGGGAGAAACCACATATGATCCCAAAGGATCAAAATGAAGTTCAATCAAATATCCGGCCACGATAATCTAGATAAATTATCGTTAATTTCATATTCAAAGTTATATCAGTAGATGATATATCATCCCAAAGGAAGAAAATATCATTCATTGTTAATCGCTTGAATATGCGATAACGATCGCCATTTTTTTTGTTTTGATTTCCCAAAGATAACTAATTAAGGTTTTGAAAACTTGACTTTGAAAATCTGGTCTGGGTTTCTAAATCTCCTACGAGCGCAAGCCCTCGTAGTTAATTACATCGTAGGAAACCAGAAAATTTCCTACGAAAACTCTCGATTAAAATAGCGATACGAATTCCATTAAAGAATTCAAAGCTTGATATCAAGGAAGGTTAAGGGACTGGAAATTTAATAGGGATTGGATCAAAGTTGAACACTTATTTCTGGAATCAAAGGAAGAAGAGTAGGAGGTGTTTTGAGATTCTGAATTACTTCAGAAACACCCCAACCTATCCTAAGTGTTGGGCTTGAATTAGATTGAAAGAGATTTTTAATTTGAATGATCAATTTTATTAGAAGGTGGGAATTAGATTCCCGAAAGGTTGAGGTCTTAGGATTGAAGACATGCCTCAGAACCTAAGTCTAAAATGGGTACTGAAAATCAGTGACCTGAATCCTAACTAATGCAATGCAATCCTGGACTTACCCCGGCCTAGATTGGGGAGCCAGCTAAACCACCTAAACGCTTCAAAACTATGAGTCAAAGTCTTTATAAAAGAGTGGTTAAGGATGTTATTTAAGATTGAGTTTGAGGAGTTGGGGTCGACATCTAGATCAGATTCCTAATTGACCCCTAACTTATGTTGGGTGAAATGCTTAAGCTAAAAATGTAATTAAATATTTAGACTCAATTTTTAATTTATATCTAATGCAATGCATGCTAGTTGACTCAATAAAATGCTTAAATCAACATGTAGCAGTTTTAAAATCAGGCTTAAAAATAGGTTTTATCCTAGAGATTGCACAACATCCCCTTGGATAGAACTGCACCCTAATAGGTCAGGTGGTCTGCCAAAACCCGCAGGCAGGGAGGTACCTAACACGGATGAGAAAAGTCAATATGTATGCATGAAAAACCCCCGGCGAGTCCGGGCTTACTTCTTAGAAGCGTTAGAGTTGCTATCTGAGCTTAAATTTTTTTAATTTTGTTTAAGTAGAAAAAGTTTATGACCGTACCCTCACGAGCCTCCGATCGGGTTCCAGGCTAAATCAAATACGACATGCAAGATCGTCAAATAAACTACTAAAAACATACAGGTCCTTAATCGCAATCAACACATCAATCAAATTAATTAAATAATTAAATCAATTAAATAAATGCTCAAACTGAAAGTCCATAGGCAAGTGCCTTTTAATAATACAACACAGGGTCTGCAGGAAAGTAAAGTAGCCGGGTACCACTGACTACAACCCGAATTCTACTCCTAAGACTCAAGTGACTTTGAGAGTTGAGATTCTTCTCATTCTTCACTTCTTCATCTTCTTGGAACTCCTCGGATCGTTGGGTCTGGATACCCAAATGAAAAGAAACTCCCCCTAAATAGGGGTGTTATCTTTTCTTTTTGGATATTTGAACTTCATCCTAATTTGGATCTTCAAATGGATAAGAACTCTCCCCTAAGGGATGTTCCTTCCTCTTTGAATTCCAAATTGGATGTTTAAACATCTCAATCTCAAATCACTTTAAACAATTTACAACTCAATTTAAATCAAATTACATCAATTAAAATTAAAAATCTAGACTCAACAACCTGCAGGGTTATCCTAATAATCAACAGTTTACATTTGACATCCCAAGCAGTTATATATTTGAAATTTAAAAATGCTCAATCACAGCCACACTTGGCCATGCTCTTTTTGATTGAAAGGGGGACTTAAGCAAATTTCTGGAGCACCTGTGCAATTTTAATATTAATGATTTTTTTTGCCCCCTTTAATTTATGCCCTGCATGAGCATGGCCACATACATAAGATTGAATTAGTATAAATCGTTCCTAACCTAAGGGTAGGTCTAACGTATAATCATTTACATCACAGAATGCTGAAATTTAAATAAACAAACACATCAATTCTATTTCTAGCAAACAGCATGCAATGAAAGCTCGAAAAACCCGGCACACAACAGAAAAGTAAACACCGGCCTAGCCTAAAACTAGAGTTGGTTGCCCTAGCAAACCATCTAAAGTGTGTGAGGTAGGCTGTGTGGTTTTGATATGTCCTAAATAGGCATTTGATTGAAGTTGTTTGATGTTCTAGTTGGTTGAAAGGTTTAAGGGAGTTTTAATTAAAATTTAAATCTTAATGATTTGAATTTGATTTTAAATTTGAGTTTGATTATTTGTTGGATACCACCTTTGTTGCACATCGAGGCCGTGAAGTTTATTTCACTTTCCTTGGGGCTAATTTAATAGCCTCGTAGGCTTGGGTTACCCAGTGGTACCCGATATAATTAAGTGCTTTAAGTTTAATTAATGTTGAAGGTTAATTAAATTTTAATTAGAATTGATTGATTGCTGGTTTTAAGTTTGAATTAGTGTTTTCTGGAATTTTTGGAAATTTATTGAATTTTGGAATTTTTGAATTATTTTAATGATTTAATTCACGATCAAAAGTTGACTTTTTGATTTAAAGTATTTTCTAGAAAGTTAATATTTTATTAAAATACTAGACCTTAATACGATCAGTTATATAGTAAGTACACTGAAATTAGATTTTTTTATATTTTATTATGAAGATTTGAAGTTTTGACTTGATTTTGAACTAGGTTTGACCAAAAGTTGACTTTTTCAAATTAGATTGATTTCTGGAAACTTAACATTTTTGATAAATATTAGACCTTAAGATGAGTTGTATGCCTTTGAGTTTGCTCAATTTAGAGTTTATTTGAATTAGTTATGAATTTTTGAAGTTTTGAGTATTTATTGAATTTTTAAAATTGTTTAATTAAAGCCCATTTTGTGATTTGAATCCAAATGACCTCCAAACTCCTTAGAATCAACTCCAAAGGTCAGGAATGACCTAAGGAGTGATCTCCAAGTGTTTGAGAAATTTTTGGAATTTTTAATTATTTTTAATTAATTAAATTAATTAAATATTGAATTTCAATTAAACTTAAATTAAACTTAATTTTGAATTCCAGTCAAGGGGCTTTTATTTTTCATTGATTAAGGATTTGATTCTGGTCAGTTTGAGATTATTTATAATTTTTAGATTTAAATTTGATTTATTATAATTTCTGGAAGTTTAAATAGCTTAATTAAGGGTCAATTTTGATTAAGTTAATTGAGAGGTTTAATGATTTCAAAATTTAGTGGGAAATTTTTCTAGGGCTGAGAGTGTCACTATGTTTAAGTGTTCAAAGTTTCAAACCAATAGGAGGTGAATCCTAATTTTTAGAAATATTCTAAGTTATCTAAATAAGTCATTAATTATTGTCCTTAATGACACTAAGTTTAAATGGGTTCAAATCAAAGTTCTTCTAACCCTTAACATAACATGCATAATATGCACACATACAAACACAACCAATCCTAAGTCTAAAAGAGCCTTAAACTAAGTGGTGTGTGTATGTTTTAAACATGCAAAGATTTATACTAATTAAATATTCTTAATTAGATTAATAAATGATTAGAGCATAATCATTCATTAATATTCCCACATGATTTCTATTCAAATATGTTAAATCCAAGTTTAAAATTTCAAAGTAGATCTCTCAATCATAAAGGATTTAAATACATATGCATTACTTTAAAAAAATTTCAAATATATATATAAAATTACATATGTATAAACATAACTTTTAAATTGAAAATAGTTAAAAATATGGTTTGAGTAAGTTGAATACCTAAATGAGAGATCCACTGATCTACTAAGATCATTTGAAAATAAGTTTTTAATCTTCAAAATAATTAACTTAGTATTTAATTAGATATTAATTAAATAATAAAATAATTAAGTAATCAAAATAACTTACAATTAATCAAGTTTTGATCTCTGAATTTAATCTTAAATTAAAGTGCTTAACTTTCTAAAAATTTTGATATATTATACTTAATTTTTTGATTTAAAATGAATTTATTATGAATTTTTGAAGTTTAAATCAATTAAAAGGAATTTTTAAATAATTTTAAATTAATTAAAGACTAAAAATAATTTAAAAAACAGTTAATTTAAAACTTAAGAATTTTCTATAATTTTAAAATTATTTAAATATATATACATACATGTATATATTAATTTTTAAAAATATTTAAATTGTTAACCATTAATTAATATTAATTAATAATTAAATATTTAATTAATGGAAACATAAAATATAGTTTGAATGGATTAATTTCAAAATTAGAATAATTTAAAAGAATAATCAATTAATTATTGGATATTAATTAATTAAATCAATGAATATCAATTAATTATTAAATTATTAAAATATTATAAATCATTTAAATAATATTAAATAATTTAATTAGATTTTATTTAAATGGTCAAATATCTTTAAGATTAATATTAAGTTCAAAATTAATTAATTATTAATTAATTATTTAAGTATTTAATTAGAACATTAAATGATATTTAGATATTTAAAATTATTTTAAACTTTAAAGTATTTTAAATGATATTTAAACATTTCTAATCAAAATTAATATTAATTAAGATGTCAATAAATTGTTTAATATTAATTAGAATATTAAAAAAAATATATATATATATATATTAAAGTGTTAAATCTTTTTAATATTAATTAAAATTAATCAAATATTTAATATTAATTAAAATATTCAAAATTATATATTAATTAAGGTTTAAAAAAAAATTATTCAATATTAATTAAAGTTAATAATTTATTTAATATTAATTAAAATAATAAACAAATCAATTATTAATTAAAGTTATAAATTATTTAAGATAATTAATATTTAATAATTAAAATTTAAATAGAATATTTAATATTTTAAATGTTAATCATTAATTTATAATAATTAATGTTTAAAATTAATATGGTTTTAAAATATAATTATAAAATTAGATTAATAATAATTTTAAATTAATAAAATTTAATTTTTAAAATATATTAATATATAATATATCCTACTACTTAAAATTAATATTTAATATTTATTTTAAAGAAATTAGAATAAAAAATGATTTTAAAATAATTTTAAAATCATTTTTAAATACAAAAGGGCGGCGGAAAGACACGTGGCAGGCACTGGTTGGCGGAGTAGAATACGCGGTGGCGCCAATGATTGGGCGGCGGCGGTCAGACATGCGTCAGCCGCCAATCGCTTTATGCGGTTTTACTTATCCGAGTCAGCAAAGCCTGCCTGCCGTTCGATTATCCGCTGTAACGAATCAACGGTTGAGATCAACGCCCGCGGTTTGATCTCGCGGAGAAAGATCAAATGGTAGACGATTGATCCCGCGGTTCTGGATCAAAGGCCCAGATGCAGCCGGACGAGAGAATTAATCGCGAGATCGAGTCTGCGGTTAATCAATGCTGTGGTAAGGCTAAATCACGCCCGTTGATTAGGAGATCAATGGCTGGGATCTAGCCCAATTCAACTGAGCTGCGAACCGAGCCCTAGAAACCATATTTGAGCTCGTTCTCTCGATCGGATGAATCAAAATTTATGAAATTTGAAACCTAGACTACCTATGTGAACAGAAATCATGTGGGAGTTTCTTTTTCCCTTAAGATGAATTTAATAAAAAGCTAATTATCTCTAAACTAAGTGACCTAGGGCTAAGGATTTTAGGAGTTTTTACCGTTAGATCTTCAAGGTTTTGGTTCGGTTGAATTTGTAGACTGTCCTCGCAAATTTTTGTAGAAGATTCCCCTAGCTTTTGACGTCAGGATGGATAACTTCGAGCCTAGGATGGATTCCACCTTGGGTTCATCGGAAGATCGTCGCCGGCGAGGTCTTAAAGGTGGATGTCGAGTTGGAATGAATGGGGGAGAAGAATAGAACTCAAGGAGGCTAGAGGTTGGGTCTGGAAGAGTTGGGAGAGTGAGAGAGTGTAAGGGTTTGAATGAGAGCTCAATAGGATGTTTTGCCCTATTCAAACACCTCCAGGTTGAATCAATGGTCGGGATTGACTGGGAGAGCTGCTAGGATTAAAACATCTGTCCCTAGGGTAGTTAGGTGCAGAAGAATCAAAGGACACAAGGACAAATGACATGTAAAGGTCATTTTGTCCTATGTGAGCATGTGGAGATGATTTGAGCCCTAAGATTTCGATCCAAAGGCTAGGAGAAGCTCCAGGAAGCTTCTAGAGTTTGGTTATACAGCTGGATGGGTTTTAGAATGCATGGATTAGGGCTTAAGAGAGATTTTGACCCTCTTTGACCACTTAAAGAGGTTGATTTGACCAATTGACCAGTCTACCTTCCACATGGACTGGTGAGGTGGCATTGGAGGAGGGTATTGAGTGCTGGAATAATGAATTAAAGAAAATTTAAAGCCTAAAGATTGAGCTTGAAGGCATAGGGAAGGGGTTTAAAATGATTTGACCAAGTCAAATAATGCATAATTTGACTTGTAATGAGTTTAAGATGACTCAAGGTATGTAATAGAATGATTTTGACATTTTAGAGGGTTTGATTAAATCATAAACCTTGATTTGATTCAATTGAGTTAAGTTTGACCAAGCTTGGGTTTTAGTTGACTTGGTCAACTTTGACCAAAACTTAACTCATGGTAAACATGGGAATGTTCAAGACATCCAAGAGGGTGAATTTGAGGGTTTGGAGATTTAGAGAACTTAAGTTTAGATGATTGAAATGATTTTGACTCAAACAAAATCAATTTTGACCAGACTTAGACTTAGTTGACCAAGTCAACTATTGACTAGGTCAAAGGTCCAATCAAACTTAAATCCCTAAGGAGGGTGATTAGATTAATTTGAATAAATTTGAAATTGATTAAGGGTTTGATTCAATGTGTAAAAGCTTAAGGGTTAAAGTGGTCAACCTAGGTTGACTTGGTCAACCAGGTTGACCCAGGGCCAAGAGTTGGGCTCAATGAATTTGATTTGATGTTTGGAGTCTAGTGGAGATATTTTGAAGGATCAAAATGGTCATCTGGGTTAAATGTCCTATTTTTGTCCTTAATGGGCCTAATGGGTCAACTAGGTTGACTTGGTCAACCAGGTCGACCCAAGGTCATGGATTGGGTCTAACCAATTCAGGATGATATTCTGAGTCTATTGGTGGTGGTCTCAAGGTCTGGAGATGACAAACATGTTTCCAGTGTATTTTTCTTGGCTAATCAGTTTCAGGCACAAAAGACCGCAAGCTACTCAAGCTAACTCAAGATCGGGTCCAAGTGTGTCAAATGTATGATTTTTTCTTTTATTGAGTCAATTGTAATGTAACTGATTCCCTAGCTAAGTAACCTTGCACACACACACTCAGGGAGAGAGATTGAGTGAATTAGAGTTTCTGTTAAAATTTTGTTCAGATCGTCCTGGACGATAGTATCATCGTCCTGGACGATCCAGTTAAAACAGAAACCCTAATTAGGGCGACTAAGTTAAGAAGGACTGATTGAGCCGATCGTCCTGGACGATCTATGGATCGTACGGGACGATATGCCCAAATCAGAAATTCTCAGCCGCCAGATTAAGTTAGGCAAGTTTTATTTTAAGTATTTTGGTCTGATCGTCCCGGACGATACGTGTATCGTCCTGGACGATTTACTACAATCATGCCTAAATTAGTCTGGTAATTAAGGAAAGCAATTAATGTTTAATTGATACGATCACATCGTCCTGGACGATCGTGATCGTCTTGTGCATTTCAGCTGTACGTCCAGAACTATATACAGGACGATTTGGGGCCTTTTTGAACTAATCGTACCGGACGATTACCCTATCGTACGGGACGATCAAGTCATTTTTTGGTCGTCCAGCACAGATTTCTCTGGACGACCCGAACTGTCTTCTGGACGATTTCCTTCAATTTGAACTAATCGTCCTGGACGATCGCAGGATCGTACGGGACGATATGAACAACTTTTTCTACTGATCGTCCAGAAGAGCCAGATCGTCCAGGCTGAAACAGCTGAATTTGAACTGATCGTACAGGACGATCTACCGATCGTCCTGGACGATCTTGGCCGACAAGTTGAGATTTAGGGCAAGTTTTAAGCCCTCCTTTAAAAGAACTTTTTCCTAGATTTGGAAAAATCTTTTGCTGCCTTCCTTCCCTGAGAAATCCTAGAGAGAGAGAGAGAGTTGGGAGAGAGAGAAGAGATCTTGTGAGGGGGAGTTAGTGAGGGATTCACTAAGGTTGCTCCAAGCACGGATCAGAGTCGTCTTCTCCGCTCGTCGTCTGTCGTCTAGTCGGTGTTCTTCGTGGGAGGATCGTTCGCAAGAAGATCCGGGTTCTCTGCCCGCTTCAGGAGGAAGCGAAAGGAGTTCGTGGGTTCTCTGCCCGCTTCAGGAGGAAGCGAAAGGAGTTCGTGGGTTCTCTGCCCGCTTCAGGAGGAAGCGAAAGGAGGTCGGGTTCTCTGCCTCACCGTGTGGTGAAAAGGAGGTGTTTTTGTACAGGCTTCTCCGCCTTGCTGTGGGAGCAAAAGGAGAGTCACTTTCGTTTAGTGCAATACCCGGAGGGGAGGCTCCGGGGAGTGGACGTAGGTCAAGTTGACCGAACCACTATAAAATCTGGTTTGCTTTTCTGATTCAGTTTTGCATTTTACTTTTCAATATAAACTGCTTGGGTGAATATCGTTGGTTGATCTTTTCGTTATTGTTTACTTGTTTCCGCTGCTAAGTATCGAAAAGATTTTTGTAGTTATCGTGAAATTTTTAAATAACCAATTCACCCCCCCTCTTGGTTAGCCTCGGGACTAGTTCACTAGGGCTTAACATCCCTTTTGAACTTTCAAGTGGTATCAGAGCGGGATTCAAAATTTCTGTTTAAAAACTTTTGAATTTGATCCATGGCTAACTGTAACAATCGTAATACTGCTGAAGGTTATTCTATAACGAGACCACCGTTGTTTGATAATATTCCATTTGATTTTTGGAAAACACGCATGTCTACTTTTCTTCAGTCTATCGATTATCGCATGTGGATGTTAGTTAAGGACGGATACGAACCACCTTTTCGAATGGTTAACAATGTGAAAACTGAATTGCCATTTGCTGATTGGACGTTTGATGATCGTGATTTAGCACAGTTAAATGCCAAATGTTTGAACTGTTTCTTTTGTGCTTTAAAATCTGAGGACTATATGCGTGTTTCTACTTGTACAACGGGAAAAGAGATTTGGGATAGATTATGTATAACATATGAAGGTACAACTGAAGTCAAACAATCTAGGTTAAACATCTTGTTACATGATTACGAACTTTTTCGCATGAAACCTAGTGAGACTATTTCAGAAATGTACACAAGGTTCACTCAGATTGTTACCTCTTTGCATGCTTTAGGTAGAGAACTTACCAACTACGAAAGAGTGAACAAGATTCTTAGATGTTTGCCTGCTTCTTATGATGCTAAGATTACTGCTATTACTGAATCCAAAGATTTAAATACTTACTCTATTGACAGCTTACTTGGATCACTCATTGCTTACGAGCAAGGGGTGAACCAAAGGCAACTTGATGCAGGTGAACGCAAGAAAGAGAAGACAGTGGCACTAAAGGCCAAAGATTCAGATGCTAGCACTTCCGGGTCTGATAGCGATGATGTTGCCTTAATCACAAGGCAATTCAAAAGCTTTCTAAGGAAGAAACATAAGAACCATCAGAAGTGGAACAAGGGTAAGTTCAATAAAAACTTTAAGGGTTCATCTGAATCGGTTTGTTTTGAATGCAGGAAGCCCGGACACATTAAGGCTGATTGTCCAACACTTAAAGCTTACCCAAGCAAGGAGAAGGGTGAGGAGAAACCAAAGTACAGAAAAGACAAGAAGCGGATTCAGAGGGCGTTCTGGGCAGACTCTGCATCCGACTCTTCTGAGACTGAAGCTGAAGAGGAGGAAACAAACTTGTGTTTGATGGCTGATGATCACCCTGGTCAGTCCGACCAGGAAGAGGTATGTGAGCTTACTTACGATCAGTTATTTGAAGTTTCTGAAAAGATTCATACATCATATAGGAAGCTTAAGAAAACCCATGCTAGTTTGAAACTAGATTATCTGACTTTGCAAAAAGAGCATGAAGTGTTGATTAAGGATCATTCCACCATTGATAGCAATCACATGTCTTTACTAGATGAATTTGATGAACTGAATAAAAAACATTCTGATTTAATTGTTGAGCATAACTTGTTAAAAACAGCGCATGTTGAATTAGAACTTGCTTTTAAGAAAGTGAATGATTTGGCATCTGAGTTAGAAAGTACTGAAAGTGCAAAAACGTTTGAAATTGGAAGTTTAAACAAACACATTGAGTTTTTGAAAGTAAAAATCAGTTCTTTTGAAAATAACAAAACACCGCCTACTTTTGAACAATTTTATGCACCGCCACCTTTTAAAAATTCTGTTGCAAGTTCTTCAAAGCATGTTTCATACACTACTAGGAAGAGGCACTATCACTCACGACATTTAGTTAATCCTTTTCCTGGTGTTAGATGTTTTTCATGTGGCATGTTAGGACACATATCACACACTTGTACTGTTCACCGTAGTACACATTGGGTGTGGAGACCCAAACTACCTGTTGCACAGCACAGCACACATGCATCGCATTCTTCTTTTCATAAGAAGGAACCCAAACCTGTTTGGGTTCCTAAGACTGATATTTGATGATTTTGTAGGTGTGCTCTCACACAAGACCTCGTGAGAGCATGTGGTACCTGGACAGCGGATGTTCTAGACATATGACTGGAGATGCAAATCAGTTCATTTCGCTGGAGGCCAGAGCTGGAGGCAAGGTTACACTTGGAGATAACACCACTAGGAAGGTGGTAGGCACAGGTATGATTGGTGATTCAAAGAATTTTGTGATTGATAATGTTTTGCTTGTAGATGGACTGAAACACAACCTGCTGAGCATCAGTCAACTCTGCGACAAGGGATACAGCATCAAATTCCTGCCCACTGGCTGCATTTTAAGCTTAAATAATGAAGTTGTTTTGCAGGGGCAAAGGATCAACAACGTCTACAAGCTGGATGTAAGTAGCATCAAATCTGATAATTCAATTTGCTTAAAAACTGCTGCTGATGAGTCTTGGTTATGGCATAGGAGATTGTGTCATGCCAGTATGAAAACCCTTAGGAGAGTCACCCAAAAGGACTTAGTTAGAGGTGTGCCCAAGCTTAAGTTCACTAAGGATCACCTGTGTGATGCCTGTCAGTTGGGGAAGCAAGTCCAGTCCTCTTTTCACTCTGTTAAGGACATTAGCACCTCTAGACCTTTAGAAGTTCTTCACATGGACCTCTTTGGACCCATTAGCACTGCCAGCTTAGGGGGGAGAGTCTATGGTTTTGTGATTGTTGATGATTATTCAAGGTTCACTTGGGTTAAGTTTTTGTCACACAAATCTGAGTCATTTGATGAGTTTAGATCTTTCTCTACTTGAATTCAGAAGAAGTTAGGATGTGAGATTATTACCATCCATAGTGATCACGGAGGGGAGTTTGAAAATGAAAGATTTGGAAGTTTTTGTGAGAATCATGGGATTAGTCACAATTTTTCAGCTCCTAGGACCCCTCAGCAGAACGGGGTAGCTGAAAGGAAGAACAGGACCTTAGTGGAAGCCGCTAGAGCCATGCTTGCTGAGTATTCACTTCCAAAATACTTTTGGGCTGAAGCGGTGAACACTGCCTGTTATGTGCTGAATAGGGTGAATGTGAGAGTCAAGCTGAACAAGACACCTTATGAGATCATTAAGGGTAGAACTCCAAATCTGTCCCACCTCCATGTCTTTGGCTGTAAGGTTTTCATTCTAAACAACGGGAAGTCACCCTTAGGAAAATTTGACCCCAAATCTGATGAAGGAGTGTTCTTAGGATATTCAAGTGTGGGGAAATCCTTTAGGGTGTTCAATAGGAGGACTTTGGTGGTGGAAGAAACAACCCATGTAGTGTTTGATGAATCTGATCCTAAGGAGTCTAGATCTGAAGTAGAAGATGAAGAGATTGTTGAGGTTACCCAAGGAGTTGGAAATACAAATTTGGAGGAAAGGGTAGAACCTCAAACCCCATTGCCTAGAGATTGGAGATATTCTTCGAGTCATCCTAAAGAACTGATCTTAGGAGACCCTTCTGAAGGTGTTAGGACTAGGCATGGACTTAGGAAGGAAGTAAACCATTCTGCCTTTATCTCAATGACTGAACCCACCAACATTAATCAAGCCTTGTCGGATGAGTTTTGGATTTTAGCTATGCAGGAAGAATTGAATCAATTTGTAAGGAATGATGTTTGGGAGTTAGTAGAAAGACCTAGAAACCAAAGTATTGTGGGAACCAAGTGGGTCTTTAAGAATAAGATGAATGATTCTGGTGTGGTGGTGAGAAATAAGGCAAGATTGGTGGCTAAGGGGTATAATCAGATAGAAGGGATAGATTTTGAGGAAACTTTTGCCCCTGTAGCTAGATTGGAAGCCATTAGAGTGCTACTAGCCTTTGCCTGTTATAAGGGATTTAAGCTGTTTCAAATGGATGTCAAGAGTGCCTTTTTAAATGGGGTAATTAAAGAAGATGTTTTTGTAGAACAACCCCCAGGTTTTGAGAGTTCCCAATATCCAAGTCATGTCTATAAATTAAAAAAGGCCTTATATGGATTGAAACAGGCACCAAGAGCTTGGTATGAGAGGCTTAGCACATTCCTGTTAGAAAGAGAGTTTGTTAAGGGGAGCGTAGACACCACCCTTTTTCTGAGGAGAATAGGAGATGACTTACTCATTGTCCAGATTTATGTTGATGATATAATTTTTGGATCTTCTGATAAATATTTATGTGATGAGTTTTCCAAAACAATGAGTAAAGAGGTTGAGATGAGTATGATGGGAGAATTGTCCTACTTTTTGGGGTTTAGCATAAGGCAAACAGATGATGGAACTTTTCTCAATCAATCAAAATACACTAAGGACATTTTGAAGAAATATGAAATGGACAAAGCCAAGCCAATCAATACTCCCATGCCCTCCTCAGTTCAGTTAGATAAGGATTCAAATGGAAAATCTGTTGATCAGAAGAAGTATAGAGGGATAATAGGTTCACTGCTTTACCTGACTGCTAGCCGACCCGATATCATGTTTAGTGTCTGTCTTTGTGCTAGGTTTCAGGCTGATCCTAAAGAGTCCCACCTGACTGCTGTTAAGAGAATTCTTAGATATCTTTTAGGGACCCCAAACCTAGGAATTTGGTACCCTAGGCACAGCACCTCTTTTGAGATCATTGGATATTCTGACTCTGACTTTGCGGGGTGTAGGGTGGATAGGAAGAGTACCTCTGGGACTTGTCAATTCATAGGACAGTCGTTAGTCTCCTGGTCCAGTAGAAAATAGAACTCAGTTGCACTTTCCACTGCTGAAGCTGAGTACATTGCCTGAGGAAGTTGTGTGGCCCAAGTTCTGTGGTTGAAACAACAAGTCTTGGATTTAGGAGTACCCGTTGGCACAATTCTATTCTGTGTGATAATACCAGTGCCATCTGTATCTCTAAGAATCCAATCCAACATTCTAGGACCAAACACATTGACATTAGGCATCACTTCATTAGGGACCATGTTACAAAAGGGGACATTGAGCTACATCATGTAGCAACTGAAAATCAGCTGGCTGACATATTCACTAAACCACTGGCCTTTGACTCATTCAGCATTTTGAGAACCAGATTAGGAGTGATTGATATAAATGCTTGATTCTGATGACTGCTGATTTATGATTGTTATGATTGGTATTCTGATTTCTGCTAGTTAGTTTTTTGTATTCTGTTTTCTGATTTCTGTTTGTTAGTTTTTGTAGTGTGATTTCTGATTTCTGTTAGTTAGTTTTTGCCTTGACTATTTTATTTTCAGTTGATTTTATTTCTTCTGCTGATTTCTGTTTTAGCCTTATTGTTAGTTTGATTTGAGTATTTACTTTGCTATGATTTTCTACCTGTTTTTTATGTTTTTCAAAATCTGATCACCGCTCACTACTTCTGATAATCTGAATTTCTGACTGGGAGTTTTTACCTTGTTTTGATTTGGAAGCTGGTAAGTAGTGATTGATTCCATTGAATCTGTTAAAGGGAAGAAACATTGATGATTGTTTCTCTTCCTCTAACTCCTTTACTGGTGTATGGTTTCTTTTGGATAAAAATCTTCTTCAAAATTAAAATGTTAGTTTTTTGAAATAGAGATTATTTCATCTTCCTACAGTAATCTACCTCATATCAATAGTGTTTTTCAAAGTCTTGAGTCATTAGTTTGATTTTCTAAAACCAAGTGATTGCATTTATCATATGATGTGTGTTTTTTTTTTTGTTTTGTGAATCATTCTTCCCTACTGTGGAGAGACATCTCCTATGTCTGGAAGATAGATTCACAGCTGAGACTCTTTAATGATTATGAAAAGGAGAAAGCTTACAAAAGATGCGCAGTGCGCCAACCAAATTGAAAAAGAGGCATAAAATGAGCCCAAAACTGAAAAGATGCGAAAATGCCAAATACACAAAGTGTATCAAAAAATCAAAAGATGCGCAGTGCGCCAAATAAAAAAAAAAAAGAGGCACAAAATGAGCCCAACCTAAGCTTTTTTCTCTTTCAGATCTTTAAATGTCTTAGAAAAAAAAAACTCGTGTGTCACTTAATATTTTCAAAAGCTTGAGTTTTGAAAATCCCGATTTCTGATTTTTTACTTTGTAACACTATTATATCAGATATTTTTCTGGAACGAGGCTTGAAAGGATTTCTTTTCAAATCTAATGTCTTTTATTCTGAATCGGATTTTTGTTTTGAAAGAGGTTTGCATCGATAAGGTGCCCGGGGTCAGAGTTACGAAAGTTGATTGTTTCCAACCTTTTTGGATTTCAGCGCTGTCAATCGTCCTCTCATTGGTTTTTGAATCTAAAATCAAGGAAAAATTCTGATTTTCCTGTTTTGTTGTTGTTCTGTGTATGTTTTATTTTATATTTTATTTCCGTGTTATGTTTTTCCCTCCTCCTTTTTGTGATGTCAAAAGGGGGAGTCAGTTGTAGTCGTGTCTGTTTCTATTTGCTGAGTCATGTTTTCTGTATTGTTGAAAATTTAAAAAATGTGTGTTTTGTTTGATTTCTTAGTTTCATTTTATTTTCATCTTAGTTTCATTTTGTTTTCAGACTACTTTACAAATGTTTGCCATCATCAAAAAGGGGGAGATTGTTGCAAATCTGGTTTTGATGATGACAAACATGTTTCCAGTGTGTTTTTCTTGGCTAATCAGTTTCAGGCACAAAAGACCGCAAGCTACTCAAGCCAAGTCAAGATCGGGTCCAAGTGTGTCAAATGTATGATTTTTTCTTTTATTGAGTCAATTGTAATGTAACTGATTCCCTAGCTAAGTAACCTTGCACACACACACTCAGGGAGAGAGATTGAGTGAATTAGAGTTTCTGTTAAAATTTTGTTCAGATCGTCCTGGACGATAGTATCATCGTCCTGGACGATCCAGTTAAAACAGAAACCCTAATTAGGGCGACTAAGTTAAGAAGGACTGATTGAGCCGATCGTCCTGGACGATCTATGGATCGTACGGGACGATATGCCCAAATCAGAAATTCTCAGCCGCCAGATTAAGTTAGGCAAGTTTTATTTTAAGTATTTTGGTCTGATCGTCCCGGACGATACGTGTATCGTCCTGGACGATTTACTACAATCATGCCTAAATTAGTCTGGTAATTAAGGAAAGCAATTAATGTTTAATTGATACGATCACATCGTCCTGGACGATCGCAGGATCGTCCCGGACGATCGTGATCGTCTTGTGCATTTCAGCTGTACGTTCAGAACTATATACAGGACGATTTGGGGCCTTTTTGAACTAATCGTACCGGACGATTACCCTATCGTACGGGACGATCAAGTCATTTTTTGGTCGTCCAGCACAGATTTCTCTGGACGACCCGAACTGTCTTCTGGACGATTTCCTTCAATTTGAACTAATCGTCCTGGACGATCGCAGGATCGTACGGGACGATATGAACAACTTTTTCTACTGATCGTCCAGAAGAGCCAGATCGTCCAGGCTGAAACAGCTGAATTTGAACTGATCGTACAGGACGATCTACCGATCGTCCTGGACGATCTTGGCCGACAAGTTGAGATTTAGGGCAAGTTTTAAGCCCTCCTTTAAAAGAACTTTTTCCTAGATTTGGAAAAATCTTTTGCTGCCTTCCTTCCCTGAGAAATCCTAGAGAGAGAGAGAGTTGGGAGAGAGAGAAGAGATCTTGTGAGGGGGAGTTAGTGAGGGATTCACTAAGGTTGCTCCAAGCACGGATCAGAGTCGTCTTCTCCGCTCGTTGTCTGTCGTCTAGTCGGTGTTCTTCGTGGGAGGATCGTTCGCAAGAAGATCCGGGTTCTCTGCCCGCTTCAGGAGGAAGCGAAAGGAGTTCGTGGGTTCTCTGCCCGCTTCAGGAGGAAGCGAAAGGAGTTCGTGGGTTCTCTGCCCGCTTCAGGAGGAAGCGAAAGGAGGTCGGGTTCTCTGCCTCACCGTGTGGTGAAAAGGAGGTGTTTTTGTACAGGCTTCTCCGCCTTGCTGTGGGAGCAAAAGGAGAGTCACTTTCGTTTAGTGCAATACCCGGAGGGGAGGCTCCGGGGAGTGGACGTAGGTCAAGTTGACCGAACCACTATAAAATCTGGTTTGCTTTTCTGATTCAGTTTTGCATTTTACTTTTCAATATAAACTGCTTGGGTGAATATCGTTGGTTGATCTTTTCGTTATTGTTTACTTGTTTCCGCTGCTAAGTATCGAAAAGATTTTTGTAGTTATCGTGAAATTTTTAAATAACCAATTCACCCCCCCTCTTGGTTAGCCTCGGGACTAGTTCACTAGGGCTTAACATCCCTTTCGAACTTTCATCAAGGTCTGGAGAAGTCATTTGGTCAAAATGACCTATTTGGACCCTTAATGGGCCTTTTAGGTCAACCATGGTTGACTTGGTCAACCAGGTGGGTCCAGGGTCTGGAAATGGGCTCAATAGATTTGAAATGACATTTGGAGACCAATTGTGGTGGTCCCAAGGTCTGAGGAGGTCATTTGGTCAAAATGACCTATTTTGACCCATAAAGGCCTGTTTGGTCAAACTAGATTGACTTGGTCAACCAAGTTGACACAGGGGCTGAAAGTGAGCCCAACAGGTTTGGTTTGATATTTAAAAATTGCTGGAAGTGGTTGTATTTGATTTGGAGCTCATTTGATCAAAGTGACTATTCACACCCCATAGGGGTATTTTAGTCATTTTGACCCCTGGTCAACTAGGGGTCAAATTGAGTCCAGAAAAATATAGTTTATTGCTCAATGAGTCATAATCAAGGGTTTGGAAGTGATTTGGAGCTTTGGAGAAAGCTTCAAGGTCAGGATCCACTGGATGGCAGGTCCAGTGGCATAGACTGTAAATATTTGAAGGTTTTACAGCCCTTTGGATTTCAATTCAGTTTCTGGGGTTAGAGACCTCAGAATGAGCTCAAATTTGGAGGGTTGCCTTTAGAGACATGTCATATCAATTTGGAACTGACAGACCTTGAATCAGAGGTTCTTTGGTAGGGGTTTAAAATGTTCAAAGATTCACTAGAAAAGGCTTTCAGGACTTAAACCTTTGGCCTTGGATTTGAGTCTGGAAATCTGGTTTTGATCTGGATTTTGAGTTTGAATGATTGGATTTGAATTAAGTCTAGATTGAATTGAAGCTTAGATTGATCTAGAAGAATCCTAGGGTTTAGAATAGGTCCTGGAGTCCAGATCAGCTTAAAGGAATCCTAGGGTCTAGAATAGATCCTAGGGACTGGAGTCTGGGAAGATCCTAGAGTCTAGGAAACCCTAAGGTTTGGAATCTAGAAGAATCTTAGGAACTAGAGTAGATCCTAAAGTTTGGATTCTAAGAAGATCCTAGGGTCTAAGAAGAGTCTTAGGATCTAAAAGATTTAGTTCTAGGAAGGTCCTGAGGTCTAGAATGATCCTAAGATCTGAAATCTAAGAAAGATCCTAGGATCTAGAATAGTCTGGAAATTAGATTGATCTGAGATCAGGATTGATTTGAAACTGGATTGATGTAGGATCAGATTGATCATAGAGTCAGGATTGATCCTAAGGATTGGAATGATCCTAAGGTCTAGATTGGTCCTACTGACCTCATACAAAAATGAGGTCAACATGGACGATATGAACAATTTTTTCTACTGATCGTCCAGAAGAGCCAGATCGTCTAGGCTGAAACAGCTAATTTTGAGCTAATCGTATAGGATGATATTTAGATCGTCCTGGATGATTCTTACCGACCAGTTGAGATTTAGAGCAATTTTAGAGCCCTCCTTTAAAAGAAATTTTTCTTCGAACAAGAAAAATCTTTTGCCACTTTCCTTTCCAGAGAAATCTTAGAGAGAGAGAGAGTTTTGGAGAGAGAGAGAGGATCTTATGAGGGGGAGTTCGTGAGGGGTTCACAAAGGTTGCTCCAAGCAAGGATCAGAGTCGTCTTCTCCGCTCGTCGTCTTTCATCGTGTTGGTGTTCTTTGTGAGAGGATCGTCGGCAAGAAGATCCGGGGTTCTCTGCCCGCTTCAGGAGGAAGCGAAATGAGGTCAGGTTCTCTTCCTGCTTCAGGAGGAAGCGAAAGGAGTCCGAGGTTCTCTGCCTGCTTCAGGAGGAAGCAAAAGGAGGTTAGGTTCTCTGCCTCACCGTGTCAGTGAAAAGGAGTTTTTGTGCAAGCTTCTCTGCCTTGCTGTGGGAGAAAAAGGAGAGACACTTTGGTTTAGTGAATACCCGGAGGGGAGGCTCCGGGGAGTGGACGTAGGTCAAGTTGACCGAACCACTATAAAAACATGGTGTGTTCTTTATGATTACTTTCTACACTTTAGTTTTTCCATGATTATCTACTTGGGTGAAATTTATGTTTAATCTTTTCGTTTGAGTATTTACTTATTTCCGCTGCATATCATAGAAAAGATTTTCAGTGTTGCTCTTGAATTTTTAAATAACCAATTCACCCCCCTCTTGGTTAACCTCGGGACTAGTTCATCAGGTCTTAACATCCCCATCGAACTTTCAAGATTCTCTATTAGTTTTTTATTCTTTTATAGAAGGAGATAATATCAAGATAAATATTATTATATTATATATATAAGATAGTACAACGGTTCCCTAGTATACCTTAGGGATATAAGAGCTAGAAGAGTTTTATCATACTCAACACAAAAGAGATGAATATGAGGTCAACCTAATAACACAAAAGGGATATATATGAGGACAACATAATAATACAAGATAAATAGTATTATCAACACCTACTGATAATACTTGCGAAGGTTCTCAATGTTCCAAATTTGAGGGAGCATCTTTCCATTAGCATCATTTAGTTTGAAGGTGTCAGGCATGACTATAGCTGTCACTAAATAAGAACCCTCCCAGAGGGGAGATAGCTTGTTGCACTGAGGGCCCTTTCCAGCTGTTTCGATGCTGCGCAAAACCACATCCCCGATTGAGATACATCGAGGTTTGACCCTCCGATTGTATTGACAGGCAACTCTTTAGTGATATGCAGCGGTCCTGAGTGAGGCTACATCTCATGCTTCTGGAAGGAGATTTAAATTATTTCTGAGCTTTTCCTCATTATTACTGAAGTCGAAAGTCTAAACTATATTGCTTGGGACTCCAATATCAACTGGCATGACTGCTTCCGTATCAAATAGAGATTGTATGGGATTTCTTCTATAGGAGTTCTGGCGGTGGTTCAATAAGCCCAAAGGATATTTGGGAGTTCTTCAACCCATTGCCCCCAGCCTTTCCTAGGCCTATCCTCAACCCTTTCAAAATTATCTGGTTTGTAACCTCCGTTTACCCATTTGCCTGAGGATGGGTAACAGCTGTGTGAACTAACTCAATATAAGAATCCTTATAGAAAGAGGTAAAGATTTTTTAGTAAATTGGGTCCCATTATCGATGATGACTCTTGTAGAAATGCTAAAATGGTAGATTATATTTTTCTATAGGAACTGTTTGACATTGGCTTCAGTAATCTTCGCTAGAGGTTTTGCCTCCACCCATTTGTTGAAGTAATCTACAACTAAGATGATGAATTATTTTTGTCTAGTGACTATAAAAAAAAGGTTCCATTATATCAATTCCCCACCAGGCGAAAGGCTAGGGTCTTTGAAGTGATGCAAGCTCCAGAGCAGATGTATGTGTGAGATTGGAATGCAATTGACAGTTTTCACACTTTTAAGTAAACTTAAGTGTGTCGTGTTTCATTGTAGGCCAATAGAATCCCTACCTCATAATCTTATAGGCTAATGTTTTTTCTCCTAGATGTTTTCCATATACTCCTGAATGAACTTCTTGGAGTACATAATTGGCTTCGAAAGGTAGGAGACATTTAAGGTATAATCCGGTAAAGGCTCATTTATACAACTTGCCACCAATAATAATAAAATTTGCTGCTTGCCTTGAAGTAGTGTTGTAGCCATGGAGTCTTCAGGCAGTACTCCATCCTATAAAAAGGATAAGATGAGATCGATCTAAGAAGCCTATCTTAGTTCATCGATTGATTATATGACCCACAAATAGTGGATACATAGAAAGTGGATCTCATCTATACACTTTCTTTTATAGACATCTCTAGTTATTGCTATAGCAAGTTTAGAAAGAGCATCTGCTCGTTTATTTTACTCTTGAAGAATATGGATGATTTGATACTCTTTTATACGGGCTAAGAGTAATTTTACGATATTACAGTACTGAGCTAGTTGTGAGTTGTGGATGTCAAACTCTCCTCCCACCTGAGAGGCAACCAATTGTAAATTAGTGTGGACCGCCAAATTTTGTACCTCATAGTCAATTGCCAGCCTTAGTCTGGCAATAAGGGCCTCGCACTCTGCTACATTATTTATTATAAGGAATTTAAGTCGGAGCCCATACTCAAGAGGAACTTATTATGGAGAGATCAATATAATTTCTGCTATGATGCCAGAACTTCTAGAAGCTCCATCAACATACAGTGTCCAATACAGGGAAGAAAGAGAAGCACTCGATGGCCCATCAGATATGGGGATGATGCATTCAACTATAAAATCTGCAAGTGCTTGAGATTTGATATCTGGTCTAGGCAGGTAGTAGATGTCAAACTCTCCTAATTCTACAAACCACTTGATGAGCCTACTAGATGCTTCTGGCTTTTACAGGATACTTCTCAATAGTATATTTGTGTATACTCCAATTGTACGAACTTTAAAATAAAGACATAGTTTCCTAGCAGAGTAAACTAACGCCAAAGCTGTTTGATCCTCTAGGGATAATATCCCTCTATTTCAGATAAGATCTTATTGATATAATAGATGAGATGTTGTACATCATGCTCTTCTCAGACCAAGACCGAACTAATTATCTAGGCAGAAATAACCAGTATAAATATAACTTTTCTCCAAGTATTGGTTTGGAAAATAGTGGCGGAGATGCCAAATACTTTCATAACTGTTCGACGGCTTCTTGGTATTCATCAATTCATTGGAAGCCTAATCTATGAACACCTCTGAGTATCTTGAAGAATGGTAGATATTTATCTCCTGAGCAGGCTAGGAAACGAGATACTGCTACAATCTTTCCATTCAGTTTTTAGACTTATTTGATATTTCTCGGGGGCACCATGTCATTTAGTGCCTTATTTTTTTCAGGATTAGCCTCAATCCCTCGGTGAGTTACCATAAACCTTAAAAACTTTCCTGAGGGAACTTTAAAAGTACACTTAGCAGGGTTAAGTTACGTGTTGTAGCATTATAGCAGGTGGAATCATTATTCCAAGTCAAATATATATTGAGATTTCTTAAGACTTTTCACTAGTATATCATCAACATATACTTTCATAGAGTGCCTAATAAGGTCTTTAAAAATTTTATTCATAAGGCGTTGATATGTTGCTTCAATATTTTTGAGCCCAAATGGCATCACCAGATAGTAATATAACCCCTTATCTATTCGAAAGGCTATTGCCTCCTCATCAGTAGGATACATCTTTATTTGATTATTGTCAGAGTAGGCATCCATAAAGCTCAATATTTGATATCTAGAGGTGGTAGCGACCAATTAGTCAATACGAGGAAGCAGAAAGCTGTCTTTTGGGCATACTTTATTAAGATCAGTATAGTCCATGCACATTCGCCAAGCTCCACTTGCCTTTTCCACCATGACGACATTTACCAACCAAGTGGGGTAGTGTACTTCCCATATGAATTCAGCTTTTAAAAGCTGATGATCTGACACAAAATTTTATTTCTTCTGTATTATTAGCTTGCACGTTAGGTTAACTTTGAGGGAGTGCAAGATCACTTTAGGATCGATGTCTGAAATATCTGTCAGACTCCATACAAAAATATCCTAATTTTTATGTAGAAAATCTACGTATTTTTCCTTCTCTTTGTCTAAGAGATAAGACCCAATTTGCAAAGTCTTTGAAGGGTATTCTTTTGATATCGATATAGTAGTGAGGTCTTCTATAGGAGAAGCCCTCTGAGGGATATCCTCGCTTCGGAGATTAAAATCTTCGATGCTTAGGATAACTATTGGATGTAGTTGAACCTGCCTAAGATAGCAGGTTTGTGCTATTTGTTGACCTCTGCGTACTACACTTACTCCTATCGGGGTAAGAAACTTCAGTTTGAGGTGGGGGATGTAAGCGATAATCCCAATGATTGACTAGAGTGACCTTCCAAAGATAATATTGTAAGTTGATTTTGACTTTACTATAATGAACTGAATGGAGTGTGTAGTTTATCACAGAAATTCTCCAAGCACAACCGGGAGACTGATCGTCCCTGCTACTTGTACAGGTCAATTATCAAACCCATATAGTGGACCTACAGTAGGTTGAAGCTTTTCTCTGGTGAGACCCATATTGAGAAAAGTTGAGTAAAACAAGATATCCATGGAACTTCCATTATCCACCAAAATTCTTTTGGCATTGTAACATGGTTCACCTATCCTCACATTAATCACAAGTGGATCTTGATGAGGGGTTTTTACTCTCTCAAAATATGAATCGTCAAAAGTAATAAAATGATCAAAATAGGCTTTCTTTTGTGTCAGATTTTCATCTACAACTAATAAGACTTGATTAGACATAAGGGACCTCCTGCGATGGTCTATATCTCGCCAACTATTTTATAATTATTTGACAGTTGTCTCTGCTATTATTGATTTTGCCCCTCAATGGGATGAGCTTCCTCTCGAGCAGGTGGATCTTAAATAAATCGTTGAAGATAATCTTGGCGGATAAGCCTATTAATTTTATCCTTGGGCTACTTATAGGCTTCGGTAGTGTGGCCACGACTATGATGAAAATGACAGTATTGATCATGATTCCCTGTATTCAGCTTCAAGGGATTAGGCCACTTTACGTTCTCCTGATCTCGGATGACCATCAACATATTTGCCCAAGATACATTCAGCGGTGTATACTCCTTTTTTTATTGAGGTTCCCATCGTGGCATTGGAGGCCTAAGAGGCAGATTATTTTTCCCTTGCTTTTTTCATTATGAGAATGAATTATCCATCCCAGGTGCACTTTTGCGCTTTTCATTTATTTTCTCAAATGATTTTCTATGAGCATTTATGGCTTCATCTACATAAATTTATGCCTCCACGTGATGGATCAGGTCAGCATATGAATGAATTATGTCTCGCATGAGTGCCGAATAAAAGGGGCCAAGATGAGGCCTCTAAAAAAGACTCCTCTCAGCAATTCAAGATTTACTCCTGAAATTAGTCGAGCTTCAGTGAAAAATCATTGAAAATATTCCTTTAGCGATTCTCCTTTATTTTGGCAGATCCCGAAGATGTGAGAAGAATTCTTAGTAATTCTTCGATTGGCAATGAATTGTTCGACGAATACTTTGCCAATTTGACGAATAAAGGGATCATTCTAGCTAGAAGTGAATAGAACCAGGTGTGAGCTTGGCCTTTGAGGGTAGAAGGAAAAATCTAGTAGAGAAGCACGTCTAAGGATCGTTAGATATGCATAATTATTTTATAGTGATTGATATGGTCGTATGGGTCGGATGTCCCGTCATAGGAATTGATGCTTGGTAGTCTGAATCCTGCCAAAATGGGGTGCTGATAAATAGCTTCCGTCAGGGGTGATGACTCCTAGAAGTCCCACTAACAAAGAGGTTGCCTTACACCTACCCGAAACTCTTCTCTGACCAATCATCACAGTTCATAATATAAGGCATTACGAGGAAGCTCAATAATGTGTGGTCGGGCTAAGTCCTCGGGGATGTCCGAAGGAATGCAAGGTTACCGACTTATGTGCGAAGGATTGGTAGAACTTACTGTGTTAGCAAGTTTGTTGTCTTGATGTGATTGTGAATGCTTCCTTGGCAAAGGAAGAGGAATATTTGCGTGAAGATGTTCGAGTTGAACACCTTCGGCCAGTGGTTGATCTCGAGGGAGAAGAACCTCCTCCTATGGTACTAGTGCCGGTTGTTAAGTCTCTCGTAGGAGTTAAAGGATCTCATTTTGAGATTCTTACATCTTTCGGATATGTTCTTCTAGGGAAGGTCCTGAAGTTCCTTCTCCAGTAGTGTTTTGCCCCCTAGGATAAAAAGAGGTAGATACTTGATGTCCATGATTCATAGATTGATTCTTGGATTAGTGGGTGTTGTAGCGGGAGGCTCCCAAGATGTCATTGCTATACCTGTTAGCCCTTTGAGCAGTGCTTAGGATAGTGGGATTGAGTTCCCACAGACGGTGCCAAACTATTGCGGGCTAGAGTATACGCGGTGATAGAGTTAGAAAATTTTACGTCTTAGCCTTGTACAGATATCCAGCACACAAACAGAATAAAAAGGAACACCAAAATTTTTACATGGAAACCCTGAAAAAGGGAAAAACCACTGGGCCACGCCCAGTTGAAAGGATTTCACTAGTGTTTGCTCTGGTTACAAGTGATTGACTTGTCCTTGAAATTGAGGACGATCTGATTACAATAATTAAGTCTCGGATTGAAATTCAGTTACAAATAAAGAGCAAAAATTTAGTGACGTTGAGTGGTCAGGCGGAACTCTGGTGTCAGGTGGTGATCCGGCGTAACTTCAGCGTCAGGTGGTGGTCCGGCGTAACTCCGACGTTGACTGGTGGTCCGATAGAACTCTGGCGTCAGGTGGTGATCCAGAGGAACTCTGGCATCAAGTGGTGATCTGGCTGAACGCCGGCATCAGGTGGTAATCCGACCGAACTCCAGCCTCATGTGGTGATCCGATGGAACTCCGACATTAGGTGGTGGTCCGGCGGTGGTCGGGGAGGAGTCTGGTAGCGAGAGCTCTCTTCCTTCTCTTCTTTCTTCTCTTCTTGCTTTGGTCCCCTCTCAAAAGAAATGAGGGGTCTATTTATAGTTTTCTGAGAGTGGCATGACCAGTAAATAGGAGAAAAATTAGGGTAAATTGGGAGTGATTTGAATGGACGGCCGATGTTGAATCCCTTGATTGTGGACCGTTTATTAGGCATTTGAAGGCCATAATGATATTAGAATTCAAAGATCTTGGCCTTGTTGGATTCGTCTCGTCGAGCCGCTCGATTCGACTATAAGGACACCATATTTGGAAACTGTTTGGTAATCCAAATTATGGATTGAACCTTCCAAATGTGCTTCGGGTCTTTAATTTGGACTCATATGGGCTCGGATTGAGTTGAATTTGGTGTCGTTGGATTCACATTTCTGAGACGTTCATTTCGACTATAAGTTTGTTGAAATTGGAGTTCATATGATCTCAGATTTAATTTTGAAGTTTTCAATTTAATTCTGCCTTGAGATTCATGCCCGATCAAGATCATTTTTTTATGATATATCAATTATTAAGACATGCGAGACTTTGAGTTTAGTTGTACATCGTACATGGAAATGTATGTTAGCGTAGAAATATCAAGTTATTTCATCTCTATGACTCTTATCTCTTGAATTTCTTTTCGAAATTCCATGTTTAAAGCACTAACTTATTCATATCATCATGATTTAATATATATTGACCTTATGAGCTTATGTGAATTATAAGAGTCTAATTAATTAGTGATTTGAGGAAAATAGATATTTGTATGATATTATCTGATGACTTGTTATGTGCTTCTAGAAGTTTCCTACATATTTGCTAAAAACGTAGAGAGATGATTCGTCATTCCATTTAGCACCTATAAACTGTCTTGCTTAAGAACAAGCTATAAATGGTGCATCGATATAATTCAAAAATACGTAAATAAAAGTTCAAAAAAAAAAAAAAAAAAAAACGATGGAGTTGCGGCAGAACAACTGCCCCGAATTACAACAGAAATGCCTTCATAAATTGTGGGAAATATTCTGCTGCAAATCCGCCGCAATTTGCGACGGATTTTTTCGTCACAAAATACGATACTTGTTCGTCTTTTCGATATTTGCGGTGAATTTCTGTTGCAAATCTGTAGGAAACTTGTACCATAAATTAAAAAAAAAAGGAATTTGCAATCAGTTATTGAGCTTTTCAACAACAACAATCCAAGCTGTTTAAAAAATTGTAGTTAATTATGCCAATATTTCAATAAATAATACTAAAATAAACATATGAAACACACTTTTGTACAATCACATTCAAATTGCTCAAATAGACAATCACATTCTACAGAATTCTACAATTACAACACTGTTAAAATATCAATAGTTCTTATACATTTAAACAAATAAAATGCATCAAAAACCCCTACACAAACAATCTAAGCAAAATCTGTATCCTCACTCTCCTGCTTGGCCAATGCAGGTGCAGGCTGATTTCCATCAATTTGCTCTCTTAATTTTTGAAGCTCATCCAATATCTAAATGTTAATGTCCGCTTGTGATTTCAGACGTTTTCTAGCTCTGTTGTCAAATTAGCCACATGTTGGCTATACCAACTCTCCTAATTGTTTGCAGAGTAGCTGGACGCAGAAGAAGATTGTCCCTCGTATGTATAGGCCTGCAAATCCGTTGCAAGTTTCGAGAAAAAAATTTCTGCCACAAAGGCCATCGCAAATTTGCTGACTTTCCTGTAGTGAATCGGTCGGCCTAGTCTAGTTTTTAAAACCTTGATCTAGGCAAAAAAATGTGCTATAAAATTCTCTAAGATTGGAGAACATTTGTCTTCACTTTAGATGCCATATTAGAGATTGGAGAACATTTGTCTTCACTTTAGATGCCATAAATATGTAGAATCATACCTTATTTATAAACTTTAAGGTGCTATCATGATTATTATAAAGATTTCTACTAGAATATTTATTATTTTCATCAACAATGGAAGCACCATATGAGATATTGCCTGATAAAAAAGAAATAGAAAGATCCTTCCCCAAATCCAACTTGATTATGGTTGGGTTGAGCTAGATAACTTGCTGAAAGTTGATAACTATTGTGCATCAGAAGCTATCATATGTGAATTCTACAATTGGCAAAATAAAAAAGGTATTTTAAAATATTGTGAAATTTAGAGTTCATTTAAATAGTACTCAAATAATTTTCAAAAGTCATCTATTTTTTTTAATTGCATTGAGATCTTATTTTATATAAGAAGTATAATTAACTAATGAGATTTATAGATTTCCACAAAATAAAAGTCAATATAACTATGGCTTTTATGATATACATAAGCTTTGTTTGGTTATCAGGTACTTTTTGTAAAATGTAGTTTTAAAAATATTGATTGAGAGAATGGAGGCTTCTAACGGAGAAGCAAATACCAAAAAAACATTTGAAAACAAAGTTTTGTAAAAAATATTTTTACAAAAATGTCACATTCAAATAGCAACCCAAAAATAATTTTATCCTTTCAAAACAGAAATTTCAAAATTAAGCCATCTCAAATGAGGTGATAATCTTATCCAATTCTATTGCAACAATATATTCTTTTAAAAGATAAATTTTACACTCCTTTTTTTTCTTACTCTATTTTTATGAAATTCTGCGTACTTCATGCGAAGCAACACCAATGCTTCAGTTCGTTTAGGATAACTTCCTTATTATTTTTTAAGATTTCGTTCAAAAAATATTTATACTAAAATAATACTTTAGAAAACAACAATAAATGTATCCTAAGTGGGTGTTTGGTATCAGATTAGATTTAACTTTAGTAGGATTTAGTAAATCCTGTAAATCCGGATTTAGTAAATCCGAGGCTGATAAATCTTGAAAAGTGTTTGGTATGATAAATGTTAAATCCTGTTAAATCCTAAGAAGATGTTTGACAATATATTTCAGGATTTATGGCAGTTAGATATTTAAATTGTATAATTATCGAGATTATTAAGTTCAAATTACTCATTAATTATTATTTACACTATTAATTATATATTTAGTGATATATATTTTAAATTATATTAATTAAGCTAATTATATTATTTTTAATTACTAACATATCATTAATTATTCAATTAAGTTAAATTAGACTATTATTTTATGCACTAATTATACTATTAATTAATTCAATTATTATTATTTTAAATTATATTATTTAAGTTAGCAGTGATAAGGCCCGTAGGGTTTCCTTTACTCTTCTCTTTTCGTCATTGTTGTTCGGCTTTGTTGCTTCTCAAGAAGTGTATAAATTGCACGCGTCGATCCTTCGGCTCCTTCGTGGTTGTTCGACTTCGCTCCTTCCACGACTTTCCCTTCCTGTCGGATCGGAAGTTAGGACATTTTTGATTGGATGCAACAACGGGAGCTCGCTGGCTTTGAAGGTAACTTTCTCTCTTTCACGCTCTTCTCCGGCCAAATTCAGTAAAGAGAGTTAAATCTGAATAGGAATGGGATTAGGATTTACACGGATTTACCGGATTTATGCCGTAAATCCATAAATCCTGGATTTACGGATTTGTCGGATTTACAGCGGCGCGGAATGCGTTTGATTGGATTTACATTAAATCCTACTAAAAATGATGGACAAATCGATACCAAATACCCCCTAAATAAATTTAAATCGCATCATTAGATTTTGTCAGGTAGGAAATTATGATTCTGAATCCAGGGTCAAATTTGATCCAGTCAGGATGTCATTCCTAAAGAGCTCTCAAAAAATAATTGAAAAAATTTTAGAATGAAACTGTGACATCTTCAAGAATCTGCTGATTTTTATCGTACAAGAAGACAAATAAAAATAAGATTTTTCTTAAAATGCCAATACGCCAAGCCATAGCTTCTCCCGTCAATCAGCTCCAGTTTCCTTTAGGCCACCTTTAACTACAGGACAGGTCAACGACTCACCGCAGCCTTTGTAAAGTGCATTTCTTCATCGCGATCTCCCCTTCCTCCCCTGTTTCTTCTTTTTCATCATCATCGTCTTCTTCTTCTAATACCATTACCATTTCTTCTTCTTCTTCTTATCCGCCGCCTCTTTGATTCGTAATCCAAGGTCTAAAGCCCAGAAAATTCACATCAAACACGAAAAGGTGCGTTTTTATTTTATCGTCAACAAAGTAATTACGTATCAAAATTGAAAAAGATCAAATTTTTACAGGTAACAAGAAAGCTTTAGTTATCCTCCCCTCTTTAGACTGTGATATCCTGTTTCTACCTGGCTTCTGTTTTTCTTACTCCCTGGAGTTCTAATCTAGACTCTGAAAAGCTGATATTTTACATCAAACACAAAAAGGTGAGGTTTTTACAGTCAACTTGGACAATTCTTATCAAAATGAAAGGGTGAGGTTTTTCCAGGTAACAAGAGCTGTAAATGTCCTCCCATGTTTAGCCTCTGATCTGATATTTATCTCCCGCTTCTCTTCTTCTTCTTCTTCTTCTTCAGGTGAAGCTGTTATGGGCTCTTCTTCTTTCTCCATATCCACCTCTCCTCCGGCCACCGAGACCCACCCAGAAGGCTTCCTCCCAACCCCCACCACCGCTCTCCTCTCCTCCTCCCCTCCCTCTCCTATATCCAAAACCTCCCTTTTCTTCTTGTCCATAGTCCTCTTCGTCACCTCCATCTCTTTCACCTTCGCCTTCCTCTTCTCCTCTTCTTCCTCGTCCACTTCCGTGTCCACAGTCTTTGCCCGCTACCTCTCCAACCTCGTCCACCCCACCGTCATCCTAATCTCCTCCGACGGCTTCCGCTACGGCTACCAATTCAAATCCAATTTACCCAACATCAACCGCCTCATCTCCAATGGCACCGAGGCTGTTCCTGGCCTCATACCGGTCTTCCCCACCCTCACTTTCCCCAACCACTACTCCATCGTCACCGGCCTCTACCCTTCTGTCCATGGCATCATCAACAACCACTTCGTCGACCCGAATTCTGGCGAAAGATTTACAATGGGTAGCCATGAATCCAAATGGTGGCTTGGAGAACCGCTCTGGGAAACAGTCGTCAACCACGGCCTCCCCGCCGCCACCTACTTCTGGCCTGGCTCCGAGGTAATCAAAGGTTCCTGGCATTGCCCTCGAAAATTCTGCAAGAAATATGATGGTTCTGTTCCCTTTGAGCAGAGAGTTGATACTGTTTTAAGTTACTTCGATCTTCCCAGAAATCAAATCCCTGTGTTCATCACTCTCTACTTCGAAGATCCAGATCACCAGGGGCACCAGTTTGGCCCTGATGACCCCGAAATCACGTCTGCTGTTATCAGAATTGATCATATGATTGGTAGATTGATTCATGGATTGGAAAAAAGAGGAGTTTTTGAAGATGTTGCTATAATTCTCCTTGGTGATCATGGAATGGTTGGAAATTGTGATAAAAAAACAATCTTTCTCGAAGACATATCGCCATGGATCAAAATTGCTCCTGATTGGATTGAATCCCATTCACCTGTGATCGCCATTAGACCTCCTTCAACTGTTTCTGCATCTGAAGTTGTCAAAAAGATGAATGAAGGGTTAAGCTCAGGAAAAGTAGAGAATGGACAAAAGCTTAAGATGTTTCTAAAGGAAGATTTGCCGAAACGTCTCCATTACGCTGAAAGTTATAGGATTCCTCCCATTGTTGGTTTACTTGAAGAGAGCTACAAGGTGGAGAATCAGAGATCGAATGAGAAGGAATGTGGAGGATCCCATGGATATGATAACTCATTCTTCTCGATGAGGACAATTTTTATAGCTCACGGGCCTCAGTTTGAGAAGGGAAGGAAAGTTCCATCTTTTGAGAATGTTGAGATTTATAATATGATTACTGAAATTCTGAAGTTGGAAGGAGCTGCAAATAATGGTTCTGCTTCTTTTCCAAGCTCAATTCTTCTGCCTAGAAATTGAGTTTGGCTGTGGAAGCTTTGGATCTTAATTGTGTTTAGTTTGAATGTTTTGATGAGTTTGGGTGGATAAATAAGGGCTTTGTTTTTTCTTTATGTTCTTTGCAGTGCATGGACAACATGCATACTAAGAGCTCAACGATTCTTATAGATGGCAAGATTAATTAACTCCTTGTTTTTGTAGTCAACGAACCTTGGTGCTATATGAGGTGAGGTCAAAAGTCATATGAGGGGGTGCAAAAGCATATGTTGATGAAGCGAGGGAAGGACTTTGTGCCAATTAGTGGGTAATAAATTCGAGAGATTATTACGTGCGGAGTCTGGACGCAGCTTTTCATCCTGAATCCGATCCAATCACGTGAAAACATCTGGATTTTCTCTTTCTTGTCAGAGTCCAGGCGGCGTTCGAATTCCGCACATAATAATTTTTCGATAAAGTGACATACACAGTTAGAGAGAGAGAGAGAGAGAGAGAGAGAGAGATTTATTAAGCATAGGGAATGAGGGAAATGAATGATGGACAGGGTTTGGAAGCGTCTTTCATAATTTTTAAGAGCTTTAAGTTGGTTTAAGGGTTGACACTTAATAGTTTAGTCAATTTTAAAGTTAAAAAAAAAAAACAGACAAGTTACAACAATTTTAACTGTTGTTATTTGCAGCATTTAACCACTACAATTACTTCTAACAGTTAGATCATCTCCGACTGAACATACGGTGGTATGTCGTCCTTCATTCGCTCCATTCGAACGCTAAACACATGCCAAAATTCAGTAGGTGAATAATGTGATGCTATTATTGGCGTCACACTATTCACCTACGCCAATTTTTTGTGTCACAGGATTTTCCGAAGAAGTGCGCGAAAGAGGAGAAAGATGGAGCGAGATGAAGAAGCTTGCGAAATAGGAAAAAAAATAAAGTTCGATTGGAAATGAATTACTACATTTTGGAGTGGAGAATAGATTTTTCGGTTGGAGATGCCCTTACAACTATGAAAAATTATCTGCAACAATTTTATCGTTGGAATAAGTTTTTTTCCCTAGCTAGCATCGACTCACTTCTTCTCCACATTTTGCCAAGAGCCTTCGTCCTTGCCCTCCAGTTGCTACTCCCAGACCTCAATCACCAACCAGCTGGTTGCTCACACTTCTCATGAGCTCACAAATCATTACAAACTTCTATGCACAAGCCTTCTCCTTGTCAAGCATCGACATTATTGCATCTCTTAAATTTGCTGCTCTACCTCTTTATTGTTTGCAATTAACTGATGTGGACGTTACGTGTTGATATTTTGTTCATAAACATTTGATTCTATTATATCTTCTAATTAATTGCTTCACCAATCTTCACCATTATTCTAATTGATATTAGACTTGATACTTCGTCAAAAGTTGCTTTAATTCAGCATGAATCTCGAGACATATCTTAGAAAATATCATTTATAAAAAACAAAAAAAAAGAAAAAAAAGTCGTTAGCTATGTTGATGACTAGATCGCTTTTGAAAACCCCACCAGCTCAGCCCGCCCGCTCAACCGGCCGCCAGCTCAGCATATTTAGTCGTTATCTAAGGTATCGAATGTCATCATTTAATTTTTTTTTTGACAGCCCCTCTTAAATGGGGCCTGATCAAGTGCAGGTCAAGAGGTCACTAGGATGGGTGCCTCTTCTAGATCAGCCAAGGGATTAGTTATGCTGCCAAACGCCTCTTAAGAGGGTGGCAGTGGGTAGATATCCGGTTCCAAAAAATAAAAAATTTTAAATTCATTTTTACGATAATAATTTTTAAATGATATTATTTTGAAAATTTTGCCGCTTGGAGAAGCGTACGGTAAAGGTGAATGCATCAATTTCTTGTGTTAGCGGTTGGCGAAGCGTCAATTGTATGTGCAACGATGCAGTTGGGCCAACCAACCACGTACATGAATGTTTGTACAGTTCAAGAACCTTCTCTTATATTATTTTATATGAGAACGAAAAATTATTTCTGATATATATATATATATAATTTATGAAAAAAAAATTATGAATGGGTTCAATTTCTAGTACATTATTTATAGGTGAAATTTTTAGTTTTGATAATTAGTAAATATTTGACTTAATTTGGCACAAATCTCGATGTATATTTATATTAAAAAAATTTGAATTTAATTTAAGATTATTTAAATTCTGATTTTAATAAAATTTTATTTAAATTGAACAATAAAGGTAATATGGCTCAAATCAAGTGCTTAAAAGTGTATTTGAAAATTTTATGGTACTAATTGATTGGTCAAATGATATCTAAATTTTACGTTCTCATAGTTAAATCGAGTGTTTCGATAAGACAAATTCAATGAGCTAACAATCATTTAATTCTAATATTACTAAGACACTTAAAAGATGAAAGAGTGGTCCATGATTGAGGGAACTGATAAGGGATGTCTGATTGAGCGTTTTAGATTTTGGTTGAAACTATTGCTCTACTATAATCCGTTGACCTAACTATGATCCCCTGACTATCGCTGTTCAAACTGTGATTTTCCGACCATTGTTGCTGGACTTCGCTCATCTGATCAACATCACTTGACTTTAATCCTCTGACCGCAATCGCTTGAATTGTGCCTTTCGACCACTTGCCCAAACTTAGTCCTTCAACTATTGTTTAACGGTTATGGTCCTTCGAACACCACTCCTTAACTATGATTATTCGACCTTCGTCACTTCATTACAATCCTTTGACCTTTGTTGCTTGGTTATATTAATGGCCGCTAGCTTTGTCATCTAAGGTCATAAAAAATATTAATGCAAGCCAAAGCCTATAAGACTGACACACATAGCTGACAAGAACTTTAACTCTTGACATCAACATAAGGATAATGTTAGACTTCTTGATCCATGATCCTCTCTCCTCAAAGGAGTAAGACCAAAAAAAAAATATCACTTAAAGATAGACCACACATTGTCAGTTTATACATTATGTTTGCTATGACCAACGACCCTTTCAACTTCCAACAAGAAATATGTTTTATACATTATTTGTTTGCTACATTACATCAATTCCTTTTCTAAGAAAGGGCATAATTTATAACAAATAATAAATATTTGTGAAATCATTTCAAATGGGTAAAACCCTATAATTTTTTTTCCCTTTTTATATGAATTTTTCATTTCAAATAGAGATTGACATAAACAAACAAACATCGCATAAAAGAGTATTTACATAGATATTCACTTAATTTTCTATATTTATATATCTATTATTTAAATTTTTATATTTACTTATACAATATTCTAATATCTAAATTATATATATATATAAATATAAAAATATAATGTAATATGATATTTTACAATTTTATGAATAAATATAAACAGTTGAATGTATCAATATATTCATTACTCCAATGGTATGTACGTAAATTAAGGGAACAAAATCTAAACTAGATAAGAACTGTACTTAGCGAACCGTTCCCTCCGAGCGGCGGCGCTGGTCTAATCTCATTCGACAGTATAGAGCGCCTGAAGCTGTAGGATTAGCGAGCAGGAGGAGCTTCTTCATCGCAGCAAGACGAGAAACACGCAGCCGGCACCAGGGAAAGAGAATGGCGACGGTAGCAGCCGCCGCCGCCACAGTTCTCTCGTGGGGGCGGGTGAGGGCTTCGTGGGACACAAATCCGAGCCCGAAACCTCTCAAAATACCAAAATTCCCCAAGCCCTCTCCCTCCTTCCCCGCTCCGTCGCTCCCGGTGGCCGTCGCCGTTGCAGAGAAGCCAAAGGAGCTTCACCTATCGGATTTCTTCAATTCTGGTCGAAATCGCGCCCAAATAGGTCTTGTTTATTATCAATCCCTTTTCCTTTTGGCTCAACCTTCCTGTAATTTTTCGATCATTATAGCTTTGTTCTACTTTAGGGTTGATTATATAGAGCATTGTTTCTCATTTTCTTAATTCAAGTTCCGGATAAGTATCTTTGGACAGGGACGGTGAAGTAACATTGTTATCATTCTAGTCCCGAAACACTGAAGCACATAAATAGTCAAATAAACACAGAGAGTTATGTTCCCCGAATGGAAAAACAATGGGGTTTAGTTGGACAATAAACTTCCATCATAAACATTAGAAATTAACATTTTTTTGGGGGGGGAGAATTAAGAGCTTAAGTTCAAATATATTGAAAAACCAAAGAATTCACAGAAGGTGAGCCCAAAAGGAGCAAAAATAGGAAAATTAAAATTGGCCAAAGCTCCTCGCCATAAAGCTAAAACAGAAGAATAAAAATGTAGAAGGAGAAGTTTTGAAGTGTCTTGGGGAAAAGGCAGGACTTGCAAAAAGAATACCCCACAAAAAAATGCTATCAACAACTGCTAGTGTAAAGAACAAAAGCCCTGGGCACTCAGGAAAAAAAAAAATATAAGGTTTGAAGATCAAGAATCATGTCACCAATCTCAAAAGTAGCAAAAGAATCTGAAACCAGCAAAATAGAGCGTGTAAATAGTCACAAGATTCAAGACCAATCTAAAATAAAAACATCTAGCAACCCCTATCAAACATATAATCTTCCCAACTAACTATAGAAATTACTTTCCCAATCAATTGCTACAAAAGATGTCTATCTCCTCATTCTAAGATCTATAATTCTCCCAATTTTGCACCTTTAACTTGACTTGTCATTTTATATGTTGAATCAGTCAATCAGACATTCAGGATCCAAAAAAAAGAGCTTCATGAATTCTACAATTTCTCTCCTTCCAAATCTTGCTAATGAGGATACCAACAATTAATGGATATAGCTTGCGAATTATAGGATTATTATTATGACACCCTTTAACATAGTGAATGACTTGCATAAAAGAGGCATAAAAAAAGCAAAATGAAGAACGGCCACATAGGCTAAGTGTGCTCAAAGAAAATGTGATTGTTGTGTGTTAGGCCGGCCCAAGAGAGGCTGGCTGCCCCTATTGAACCGGTCCCTAGTGGACCGGTTTTATACTACAGCCGCCGGCCCAAGGAAGGGAGAGGGAAGGGGCCGGCTGCTTCTATGGGACCCACACCTTGATTAATAATTGCTTTGGAGGGAAATATTTGAATGAGGGGCTGTTTAGGAATTTTGTATTTCTCCTTTGGCTTTAATTAGTTGCTAATGCTAGAATTAAGGTTTCATCTTGAGTTTGAAATGAAATTTGAGATCTAGGGTTTGTTCCTTTGGGCTCTAGGCTTCGCTAGAAATTCGGAGAGTCGTTTCTTCCTCTCGAATTGAAGAAACTTGTATCGTTTATTGTTTTCCTTGTTCGTGGATTGAATATAAGAAGTTTGCTTGTGTTTTTCTCTCCAATTTCTTGAAAATTCTGCATCGTAGTGCTGATTTCTATCTGAAATCAGCAGTTTTCTCGCTATTTTTCACCAATTACTATTAGGTTTGCTTGCGAACTCAAGTATTTCCCTTAGGGTTACTTGCGAACTCAAGTATTTCCTATCAAATTGGTATCAGAGCGTTGTCTTGGGACCATTGGCAGCTTAAATTCTAAAATTTCAGTGGAGCGATTTCATCCGGAAGAAGATCTTCTCGTAAATCTTGGGAAGAAATATGGCCGGGAAGAAGGTTGAAGTTTTGGAAGGAGAAATTGGGCAACTAAAATCAGATTTGAAGGGAAAATTTTTTGATTTTCAAAATTAGATTTCAGCCAATAATGAAAGGATGGAAGGAAAATCAGATTTCAACCGGCAGGACTGTGTTTGGAGGGGAAGGCACTGACATGGTACCAATGGCGAGACACGAGACAACCCATCTGGAGCTAGAGGGAGTTCAAAGAGTGCTTACTAGAACATTTCCGAACCGGTAGGGGAGGAGACTTCTATGAGCAATTCTTTACCTTGACACAGGAGGGGACTGTGACAGATTACCGTGACAGGTTCGAGTACTTGGCCAGCAGATTATACCGGCTCTCTGAGACAGTGCTAGAGGGGAATTCTATGAAGGGGCTTAAATCGGAGATATGAGTAACGGTTAGGGTGATAAGGCCAAGAGACCTAAGGGAGGCCATGGAGCTAGCCCAGTTGGTGGAGGATCAGAAGCAGCTGGAGAGAGGGGCTAGGGGGAGCAACTCGGGGGGGTCGTACAGGATGACCACCACCTTCTTGGCTCCTAAGGGGCCAGCGCCAGGGAGTCTGAAGGAAGTGCTCAAGTAGAGCCGGAGGAGGGGGAAATGGGGGGAATTTTAAAAGGCTGACTGAGAAAGAGATACATGAGAAGAAGGCAAAGGGGTTGTGTTTTAGATGCGATGAGAAGTACATACCGGGGCATAGGTGTAAGGACCGAACTCTTCAAGTTCTCATTGTCTGTGATGACAAGGAAGCTGAAAAGGGGGGTGGGAGCGGGTTAGAGATGGAGGAAGAGAAGTTACATCTGGATATGACAGAAGTCTCCCTAAACTCAGTGGTGGGATTCACTCCAAATCACACTATGAAGGTGAAGGGAGAGATAGCTGATAGAGAGGTAGTAGTGCTGATAGATAGTGGGACAACCTACAATTTCATCTCCACCTAGATTGTTGATCTGCTGGGGGTGAAATTAGTGGATACAGGAGGCTATGGGGTGATGATGGGTACAGGAAAGGTGAAAATGGATAGAGGAGTGTTTAGGGGAGTGGTGTTGACCATTCAAGGGATCCAAGTGAGGGAGGACTTTCTTCCCTTGGAGTTAGGGAGTACTGATGTCATCCTGGGGATGAAATGGCTGCAGACCTTGGGGGAGACCAAGGTCAATTGGGGAGCACTGAGGATGGAACTGGTGGTAGGAGGAAGGAGGTTGGTGATCCAGGGCGATGCAGGGCTGTCCCGAACCGGTGTATCTCTCAAATCCATGATCAAAACCATACAGGAGGTGGGAGGCAGATATTTGATGGAATTGCAACGCTTGGAGAGGGTCAGTGTAGGGGAAGAGGGAGACATTCCTCTTGCAGTACAACCACTCATATAGCAGTTCAGTGAGGTGTTCTAGCCACCTTAAGGTTTACCACCACCTAGAGAGTAGGGGCATGCAATCCTTTTGAAGGAGGGGGTGTCACCAATTAGTGTACGTCCCTACCTTTACCCCCAAATTTAAAAGGATGAGATTGAGAAGCTGATTAGGGAGATGTTGGAAGCAGGGATCATCAGACCAAGTGTGAGTCCTTACTCTAGTCCAATCTTACTGGTCAAAAAGAAGGATGGGAGCTGGAGGTTTTGTCTGGATTACAGGGTGTTGAATAAAGAGACTGTGCCAGATAAATTTCCCATCCCGGTGATCGATGAACTACTAGATAAGCTGAATGGGGCAGTAGTGTTTTCCAAGATGGACTTGAAGTTGGGCTACTATCAAATCAGGATGAAGGAGGAGGATATTCAGAAGATGGCCTTCAGGACGCACGAGGGGCACTACAAGTTCTTGGTGATGCCATTTGGGCTCACTAACGCCCCTGCTACTTTCCAGTCGTTGATGGATAGGGTATTCCGACAGTACCTCAAGAAGTTTATTCTGGTATTTTTTGATGACATTATGGTGAATAGCAAAACGGAGGAGGAACATCTGGAGCACTTGAAGGAGGTTCTGAAGGTTTTATAGGAGCATCAACTAAGGGTCAATCTAAAAAAGTGCAGCTTCGCCCAGTCGAGCATGGAGTACTTGGGTCATGTAGTGTCCCAGGAAGGAGTGGCGTTCGATCAAACAAAAATTGAGGCAATGCAGAAATGGCCTATGCCTAGGAACATAAGGGAGTTAAGGGGTTTCCTAGGACTGACTGGGTACTACAGGAGATTTGTGAAGGGGTACAGTACCATAGCTTGGCCTTTGACCGAGCAACTAAAGAAGGACAACTTTTTTATGGGGAGAGCAGCAACCCAGGCTTTTGAGAGATTGAAGAAAGCCATGACGACAGTCCTAGTTTTAGTTCTTCTGGACTTCAGCCAGATCTTTGTAGTGGAGACCGATGTGTCAGGATATGGATTGGGGGTAGTGCTGATGCAGAATCATAGACCTATAGCATACATCAGTCAAGTACTGTCAACCAGGGCTAGATTGAAGTCGGTGTATGAGAGAGAGTTGATGGCCATTATCTTGGCTATTCAGAAGTGGCGCCCTTATCTTTTGGGTAGGCATTTCATTATCCGGACGGATCAAAGGAGCCTGAAGTATTTATTGGAGCAAAGGATGATGACCGAGGAGCATCAGAGATGGTTGTCCAAACTGTTAGGCTATAATTTTGAGATCCAGTACAGGCCTGGGGTGGAAAATAAGGTGGCCGATGCCTTATCCAGATGTGTTAAGGAACTTCAAGAGTTGGCTATTTCAGTACCACTGATGGTAGACTGGGGGGCCGTCAAAGAAGAAAGCATGCAGAATGAAGAGTTGAGGAAGATCAGGGAGGATTTGATGAGAGATAATAGTAGCCATTCTAGTTACTATATTGAGGGGGAGAGGCTGTTGTATCAAGTGAGGTTTGTGATGCCACCAACTTCCATCCATTTTCCTCACTTGTTACAGAAGTTCCACGGCAGTGCAGTGGGAGGTCATTCAGGAGTACATAAGACCTATAGAAGACTGGCATCTGAGCTTTACTGGAAGGGGATGTATAAAGATGTTGAGGAGATGGTGGCGAGGTGCGAAGTGTGCCAGAGAAACAAATATATGGCTATGGCTCCAGGAGGACTACTACAACCCTTGACACTTCCAAACAGAGTATGGGAGGAAGTGTCCATGGATTTCATAGACGGCCTATCACGATCAGAAGGGTTCAAAGTCATCATAGTCGTGGTTGACAGACTTAATAAGTATGCACATTTCATCCCCTTACGATATCTCTACACCGCAGTGATAATGGCAGCAACATTCATCAGGGAGGTGGTTCGACTGCATGGGATTCCTGAGCGATTGTGTCTGATCGAGACAAAGTTTTCCTCAGTCAGTTTTGGAGGGAGTTGTTCAGGTTGCAGGGCACTGTTCTTAAGAGAAGCACCGCCTATCATCCGCAAACAGACGGTCAAACAAAGGTGGTGAACCGAAGCTTGGAGACTTATTTAAGGTGTTTTATTTCTAAAAAGCCACGGATGTGGGCTAAATGATTAGCATGGGCCGAGTATTGGTACAACACTTCATACCATTCTGCATCTCAGATGACTCCTTTTAAAATACTGTATGGAAGAGACCCCCCACACTTAGTGCATTTTGGGAGGGGGAGCACACCAGTTTATTCAGTTGAGCAATACCTAGAGGAAAGGGATAAGGTGTTGGAGGAATTGAAGAAATATTTGTCTAGGGCACAACAAATCATGAAGAAGCAGGCAAATAGATATAGGAGGGACATACAATTTGTGGTTGGGGAGAAAGTATTCTTGAAACTAAGGCCCTACAGGAAGAAATCAGTTGCCAACAGGAAAAACGAGAAATTGGCTCCGAGGTACTTTGGCCCCTACGAGATTTTGGACAAGATCGGAGTAATGACGTATCGTTTGAAGTTACCCCCATTCGCCACCATACACCCAATTTTTCATGTATCACATTTGAGAAGAGATCTAGGGGAGCATGCAGTATGTGCAGAGTTGCCAATTACACTGACAGAGGACTTGGAAGTGGTCTTAGAACCACTGGAGCTGGGGGGAGTTAGATTCGATAAAAAGGGAAACAAAGAAGTGCTTATCAAATGGAGGGACCTTCCCGATTTCGATGCCACTTAGGAGCCATATAAGAGAGTGAGCTTCCAGTTTTCTTCTTTTGACCGTGAGGACAAGGTGAGTTTTTGGGAGGGGAGTAATGTTAGGCCATCCCAAGAGGGGCTGACTGCCTCTATTGAACCGGTCCCTAGTGGACCGATTTTATACTACAGCCGCCGGCCCAAGGAAGAGAGAGGGAAGGGGGGCCGGCTGCTCCTATGAGCCCACACCTTGATTAATAATTGCTTTGGAAGGAAATATTTGAATGAGGAGCTGTTTAGGGATTTTGTATTTCTCCTTTGGCTTTAATTAGTTGCTAATGCTAGAATTAGGTTTTCATCTTGAGTTTGAAATGAAATTTGAGATCTAAGGGTTTGTTCCTTTGGGCTCTAGGCTTGACTAGAGATTTGGAGAGTCGTTTCTTCCTCTCGAATTGAATAAACTTGTATTGTTTATTGTTTTCCTTGTTCGTGGATTGAATAGAAGAAGTTTGCTTGTGTTTTTCTCTCCAATTTCTTGAAAATTCTGCATCGTAGTGCTGATTTCTCTCTGAAATCAGCAGTTTTCTCGTTGTTTTCCACCAATTACTGTTAGGTTTTCTTGCGAACTCAAGTATTTCCCTTAGGGTTACTTGCGAACTCAAGTATTTCCTATCATTGTGTTCCTTTGACTGTGAATGGAGAATTCAATGGTTTTGGACATTTATCCCTCTCTGAGTAGTTTTGAAACTATCAAGACAAGGTGGAATACTTTTTTAACCGAACCAACTTCTACCAATCAAAAATTTGGTACTCCAAAATAAATGATTATTTGCATCAGTAAGAGAAAAACATCCCTCACCCTTCCAGCAAAGTTTGTCTTCACCTTCGTCAATTAGAAATTTATTAATTTTAGTTAGGCAATCAGGAAAGCTTGTAAAGCCTCAAGCTGGCTCCGATGACCTTCAAAAATAATCTTAAGCAAAAGGGAATTAGGCAGTAAATTTAAAACAATGAAGGCCACATCTTCAATTAACTCCGAAATAGAGAAATTGCCAATCCAATTATCAAAAAAAAGTGAGAAATACTCTTACCATTACCCAGGCAGAGGCAAATGTTGCTTTTAAAAATATTAGCATAAGGCTTGAGAGCTTTCTAGTAGATAGAGGAGGTTTTGGGACAAGTCCTTAAAAAAAGCCGTTAGAGCATTTTCGCCAAGATGTGAGTTGAGAGTTATTTGTTAAGAACTTTCAATCTCTTTTTCATTTTGCATGATGTGTTGAGGTAAGAAGGGGAGAAAAGTAGCCTAGTCCCTCTTCCTCTTTAGGCATAGCGGCTGGTTTCATTATGACATCATTATCACAGAGAAATTAGCTAATCAAAATATAAACCTTTTTGATAGTTGCATCAGGAAAATAAGTAGACGTATACCAATAGGTAAGATAATTGTTTTAAGAAGCCTCCAGTAGAGAAAAGATGGAAGCTTCTAATAGCAAAAGGATCCTTCAAAATATCATGGGATATTTTAGTCTGCACCACCAAAAAGATGAAATATACACTATAAGTATTAATTAGTTTTTTGCATTCATGGATCTGACTATTCCCCCAAATATCTCATATTCTAAGATACTAGTGTTGCATGTGACATTGGAAAGAAATTTAATATTTTTTTCCTCTTGCTATTAGAAATAGAGTACACTTGACGACTGATCCTAGGATTGATAGACATAGTTTGAAGATATTGGGGTAGATGTGGGGGCTTGGATTTTGATTAGGTCCTAAGTTGAGATCCATATAGGAGGAAAGGCATTTCTAAGAGTTAGAGCTATTGAGGGGGGGGGGGGGGGGGGGTTGGCTACCAATCAATAAAATTAGCGTTGATGTCCATATTAGAGTTATGTCCAGGTTATAGAGAGTTTTTAATCGACCCCTAAGTAAACTTAGGACAAGAATGAGCATCATGGGTGAAAGTATTGCAAGAGCAACAGGCTGAATGCCTCCATACACAAATTGTATAGTTTTAGAGATGTAATGCATAGAGGATTGCAACAGAGAAGATGGTTTCACATGAACACATAATCTTGCAAATGTTAGCCTTGCCTTTGTCGTAGTAGGATTCTCTATAGTGAGGGGAATCCATACTTGATTTTGCACCTTGGAAATTCCTCAAGGAGCCCAACAACATAAGGGGAAATCTGGTAACTCAGGCATTTCTTCAAAATCATTCCCAATCAATTTAAAATTCCAAGTCCACCTTTTAAGGATAAATGGTTTCCCATTGATAAACCATAGTCCTCCAAACTATACAATATCAAGATCTACTTTTTAGGAGAATTGAAATAAGGAGAAACCATTAGGTAATGTAAGAAGTTCAAGAGTATCTTTAAGGTTTCATAACCTTTTCATAGTGGCAGGAATAGATCCATAGTAAGGCCTCTTCCCTAGGTGAGTTCCATGTCCTTGGCCTTAGCGTTCACATCCTCAATAAAGAAGGAGATCTCATCACTGAAGTTCTGCATGAGTGTTAGTTTAAACTTGTAGGATTTGGCATTTTGAGAGATTAATATACTCTTCAAATTAAAATTTGGCCAACACAATACATAGGTGTAACATACAAAACATTGGGAGACATGGGAAAAGATGATATGGCTTACAAGTAGCATCAGAAGAGGCTAGAGAAGGGGTTAGAGAAGTAAAACTTATGATTTCAACCAATAGTGAGCCATCAACAGCAGAGAGAGTTTATACAATTGTTTCTTGGACAATGGAGTTTTATGAAGCTTATGGTAGAGCGATAATGCAAAAGAGGAGGTAGGCGGAGAATGAAGTCGCATCAAGTTCAACGGCCTTGGCTAGGGATAACTCAAGAAAAATTAGCAAGAGTAGAGGAAGGGGAGAGCAACCACAAGAGGGAATATAATCTTGAGAGTGGCGGCTTGGAGTGAACCTTATTTACAAATTTTGTCTGGCCAAAATTTTTAATGGGATATTAGAAATTAGTTTTCTAGTAAGATGGTAGATTGATTGTGACCATGTTGTGGTGGCTTGTGATTTGATATTCCTTGAGATGGAGCTGGAAGTTGTGGTGGATGAGGTTTGATAGACTTGAGCATCGGCGAGAGAGATCATGATTTTAACTAATTTTCTTTTCATTTTTTAGTTGGGATGATGAAAGTCTTAGCTCAATTATATATTTTTTTAAATTTTGAGCAAAAGGGCTTCCAGTCTAGAATATCTCAATCTATAAATTCTAGTGTTTTATTCCTACCAGATAATATAAATCAGCATAATTTGCATAATGAACAGATAAAGTTTCCCAATAATCAATTGAGAATGATTAGAACAACCATCTGAAACTTAAAACAAAGAAGTATTTACCTTCAAAAATAGGATTATTAGCAAGGCATATAGCATACTAACAACCATAAAACAAATGGTTGTGGCTTTCTAATTCCATTTTGCTTAACTCTGTGTGATTGATTTTGTTATGATGGCTTTGTTGTATAATAATGTTACTTACATAGTTCATATATGAATTTCCTTTTTTTTAATTTGAGTTTGATGCTCCAGTAATGACTATTGCAGTGTGTATTACTCAATCAAGAAATGTGTTATAATATTATTTTTTAGTGAGAAGTTATTGTGGTTTAGATATATGTGGAAATAGATAAATCTTGTTATGTAACATTAAGATCACTGGAAAGAACTAATTAAATGCTTTTCAACTGCCTAGCATTGCACGAGGAATCCTGAATTTGATGTTTGTGGTCAGTGCTAACACTATCATGCCATGATTTAGGTTTTTATTTTACTACTCACCTTTCAATTAGACGTTGATCTTTTGTGAGGTAGGTAGCACAAATTTTTACGCTTTAGGAAAAGCTGGGAGCTCTAGCTCATGTATTAACCTAGATATCATATTGAATTTGTGAAAGAGTGTAGCGGTGGGATTTTCTCTTCTTTTTAATGGAGGTATGGAATTATGGTGATAAGTGGAGTATTTTGGAGAAGCGGAGTATAGTTTTGTTAAGATGACTTTGAGTTTATCTTGGCTGAGAGCTGTAACATGGAGGGAGATGTGTATTGATGTAGATAAAGAGAGGAGATAAATATGGCTTATGATAGCCTCATAAAAAAACTATAAGCAACCACAAGTATTTGAAACTCTCACCAAAGAATTCTAAGGAAATGTGATGATCACCAAACTAACTCAAAGAAGATTAAAGTCATCAAACTAAACTTCAAAGCACTTGAAAACAAGCACAAACAAGGAGGGGACTTGAAAGAACAAGATCTAACAAATGTCTATGGTGATCGTCCATGGATGGATATGCAAGTATTTGAAGCAATTTACATTACATTACGAGGATTCATGGCATGTATTGGTTTTTTGTTAAGAAAAAAAAGGAAAATGAGTGACATTGAAATAATGCACATAATAAAACATAATTATACTAATTTCAAAGGCTTATTTTGGAAGGGAAGTGTTTTTGACGTCACATGTTTCATCATGAAGGAAGGGGATGTCCAAGCCATTGATGGAGGGTGCAGTGGTCCTTGGAATGGGCACATGGTGAATTTTTTTTTATGATGAAGGGCCAACCAAAGAATTGTGCATCCTGATTGGAGTGGTTATAATTGATCTTAATTATCATAAAGTTGAATTTTTTAGAGGACAACCAGGAAAATAGGGGTTGGAGATCCGATTTACATGCTTGGTCTTAACCCTCTTCATGTAATTGAGCTTTATATATTTGATCTTCATCGCTATGCTTTTGCATAATATTTGATATTTGTGTTGCATCATGTCTATCGCACCTCTAAGTACTCTAGTTTAAAGAGGCATTTTTGTTGGTCTTTATAGGAGCTATTTTACTTGAATCAGTAGTGTCCAAACAAGGATTTGCTGGTGTAGGCTTGTCCTGCATTAATGAGAACCTAGGGGGGTTAGCTATAACACATTTGCTATGGTGTATCACTATTGGAGGAGTTATATTAACAAAAAGTATTTGATTTTTGTTTAGGAGGAGCTCTTTGTGATTTTTAAGTAGGTTCAATGCATGTTGTAACGGGTTTGGAGGTTCAATAATGATATTTGGCATAGTTGAAGAAGAGGGTTTGATAAGATATTGCAGAAGAATGGCTTAGTAGTAAGGCTTCATAAGTGTTGTGGTGGGAATTTTTGTGGGAGTGCTATGGATTACTATAGGATTTTGATGAAGCAGCCACAGCACGAAGAAGACCGAGAATTAACTGATTCAATTGATCATTCATTTTTTGAATTATGTAGGCAAGGATAAAGTCAAATGGATGAGGGTAACTGTAATGTAGACTGTGACTGCAGGAATTTGACGATGAATGGTGGTAAGTGCTTCTTGTAGAGTAAAATTGATTGATCGAAGAGAGATTAAACCTAGCATTTATAGCACAATTGATGGAGAGGAAGACAAAAAGAACTTCACATTCACAACTTTGAGCTATCTACTTACATAGCCCGAATCTAAGGGGCACTTGGTTGACCTCACAAATAATCAAATTTTATTCATCAATGTTCAATCTAGATACTAGCCATTATTCCCTATTTATAGAAATAGGGTTAAATGAATGAAGTCAAATAATTTAAATTCAAACTGAACCTCATTGGAAGTTAAATCAAATCCTTACAAAAATTCAAATTTAAAGCTAATTTTATCCATAAAGGATAATTAAACCTAATATAATAAATCAACTAAAAAACATAAAAATTCAACCAAAAATTAAAAAAACAGGTTGAATTATCCTTTATGACTCCTTGTAATTGGCTTTTGGCCAATTATGCCAATTGGGCTTTTGTGAGCCTATTTGACCATATGAGTGGCCTATACTACATCAATAATTACTCATTTCTTCAGGTTATCAAGTCTTACCTACATTCGATTGCTACCATCTTCAGAATTACTCATCTTTTTTTTAGTTTTTTAGCTGATGAAGGTCTGACCTGCTTGCTTTTGTTATTATCTTTGATTTTCCCCCCTTCATTCTTTTGCTAACCTACATAAGGCCATGTCTTTCAAGATGTATTGTATCACAAGGTGAAGGAGCCGTTTAACTGCCTCCTTACTGGTAGCCCTTGCTGTCTGATCTGAAGTTCAACCGCTAGATGCAATTTTAGTCCAATATACATTTATTGGTGGTCGTAAGGGAGCCGTTAGTTATTTTCATTAGTTAATATTTGTTAATCGTTTATGCTATGAGAACCATTCCGTATGTTTTCTAGAGGATGCTTTATGCTTCATGCTTCATGTATAATCTGCATTTATTTAGTTGTAAATTTGAATATAGTATCAGAATATTGATTAATATCTTTTAAATAGGTGATTTGGATGAACAATATATGGGTTACGAGCGATGGCTGCCTCCTGCCCCCAAAGTGAAGAAACCACGCTCCATTTACAATGCAGCAAGTTTAGCATATATTGGAGATTGCATATATGAGGTAGAATTTCCTTGTATATATTTTTAAAATTAGAATAAAGAAACACTGATATCTTTTTTCAAAGAGAGTTACGTCAGTAAATCTAAAATGCTTAGCTTAGATCCATCATGCAAAATAATGGGAATACAAATGGTGAAATAACTCTAGCATGGAAGTTTGTTAGTTAAAAAATAGAGAAGTGCCTCAATATTACCTTGTAGTAGCAGAAGCATATGGAGATTTAAAGGTGTATTATATAAACATTATTAGACCGACTATACTTTATGAATCAAAATGTTGGGAATTAAAGAAGTCATTGAAAATCAATTTGAATGTGTTATAAAAGAGAATGGTGCATGATAAATGTAGGGAGGATGAGTTAAAAATGAATATTAGTGTGATCGTCTAAGTGGCACCTATTAAAAATACGATAGTGAAAAAATTTGAGTGGAACATACGCAAGGCTCGAAATCAGGACCTCTTAATTGGGAGCCAAACTCCCAACCAACAAACCAAAGAGAGTTGTGTAACCATGTTATCTACACTGCTTTGTTTTATTTTGTTAATGCTTTCCGACTTTAAATTCTGCTACCTTATATAAATTCCTTGGACAATTTCTAAAATGCTATTAGTGTTTATATTACATGAGCCCTTTTATTTAGATGATGTTCTTGAATCATCCAATCAGATGGTCTTAATTTTTTCTCATATATTTTATCTGACTGTGGGATACATTTTTTCTAAACATTTGATACATTTGTTTCATCTGTGTTGAACTTTGCAGCTCTATGCTAGGAGGCACTTCTTATTTCCCCCTCTAAGCATCAATGATTTCAATGAGCGTGTAATGAAAGTAGTGCGATGTGAATCACAGGTATCCACTTGTGTAAAATCGGAAGCTTTAGTCATAGACATGAATTTGATAGACATGGTTGTGTGTGTTAACTCTAGTACTTATTTCTGACATTGCACGATCTTTTCACTTTTAATACTGATTTTAGAACTTTATTTATTTTTGTTATTTCTTCTACTATGATAAGCGATATAGTTCTTCTACTATGATAAGCGATATAATCGGCATCTTACGCGATATAGGAGATGGGATTTATCATGTCTGTAATTTGTGTTTTAAGCAACACTCAAGATAAATTGTTTTGTTTGCCTTTATTCCATTGAATACTTATTTAAGGAATTATTATCATTTCAAATCTCTTACCCTGAAATAGCTTCCCACCATTGTTAGCAACCCTCTCTTCTAATTTGCTTAAGTGTGATCTGTATCTGGTGCTGTCATGCACTGATAATTCCTCCTGATGTCTTTTATCATTAGTTCCATCCTATATAGTATTATAAGTACTTTTCTAATAAAACACTGAAGCTGATATCAAACACATTAGCAGATACTCAGATAATCCATGAATGGAAGTATTAGATAATGCATGTATGAGTATATTACCTTGCCTTCTCATTTCTTTTCGTTTGTGTTTCTGAAACACCTGTATGGTATATGAATTCTCTCAGCATAATCCATGACCGAGGATATGTCTTCCATGTTCTAGGATTTGCTGTTGAAGAAGCTCCTTGCAGAGGATTACTTGACAGAAGAAGAAAGGTGAAACCAGCGAATGCTCTTTGCTAAGTTTTACAGTAAATGGTGGTCGATTGTGTAGTATATAGTATTTTGTTTTGGTTTATCGAATGTGGAAGTGGTAGCATATGTGCTAATATACAGATTGATTGGATGAAATATCATGATATATGAAGCACGAAGCTGATGTTAAGTAGATACTGAGGGGTGTTATGAAAATAGCCAATACGATGTTGTCTTCCATTTTGAGTTATAGTTCAATTTCCCTTGATCTCCTCTAATTATGCATTTGTACAGGGATGTGCTGCGCTGGGGTAAAAACAAAAGCAGCAACAAAACAAAAACTACTAAAAGGGTTGGTGTAGCCATTTACAACAGCGCATCATCTCTAGAAACACTAGTAAGTTGCAGTTGCATATCTTTGAATTGTATTGCCTGCCCAGCTGAGCTGCCAAACTAAGATTTGCACTTCAATTTTCTATTTTCATTACTCCCCTTCAGATTGGATATCTCTACCTGACTGATGTTAAACGCCTGGAAGACCTAATGTATAAGCTAGGATTCTCTACTGATGCTTCTTCAAAAGATGTTGTGGATGAGCTACGTACAAATTTCAGGTGAAAAGCTTGATATGTGACTCTAATTAAACTCCACTTGTACAGTTTTGCTAGTTGGTTCCTCCTTTAAACTTCTGGACTTAAAAGTGATTTTAGGTTTCTGTTTTACAGGACGCAATAATCTGCAGTAAACTAGTGATGATGAAAAACTATGGGAGCTTTCCAATTTGCACAACAGAGTCACAGAAGAAACATAGAAGAGTAAATTGAATGGCACAGAAGATGAACAGCTCCTAGTCTCTTGCTTGGTAGCCTGGAGCTACTTGTTGCAGATCTTATGATGGACAAACAAGGGAGATGTTCTACTTATGTTCATGGTGAATTATAAAATGTATGTGGGAACTGTTCCTTCCCAAAATTGTCTAAGCTGTGCTAATTCAACTATTGGTTTGGAATTTGTTTCTTTCCATATTCATAGTTGATTTTAATTTTATAAAAATTCTGTCAAAACAGCTTGCTTGACAGATCTGTTCGGAGGTTTGGCTCCCTTGTTTATTTATGAGATATCAAATGGGCCCGGCTGGTCCATGAGCCTGCCCATAATTTGGGTCTTTGAAACTGAAATTTGAAAGCCTTTTTTGGTGGAGAGATTATTAGGTGTGGCGACTGGATACAGAGAATCGTTCGGTTTTGTCTCTGTGAACAGTAAAAGTGTAATTACTATTCATCACTGTGCTTTTACTGTTCATCGCTGCTTTTACTGTTCACAGAGATAAAATCGGACGGTTCTCTATGTCTGGTCTCCGCACGAAATAATCTTTTGAGTGGTCCTAAATGCATGTGAGCATAAGACTGTAAAACAATGCTAATGGATCAACCAATATTTATGTATTAAATATATTTAAATTTAACACTTTAAAGTTGGTTTATATTATATGCTGATAAATCTATTGTTAACTTAGAGGCCATTTGGAATCATTTTATTTTTTATTTTTATTTTTATTTTTGGTTTGCTGTTTTTTTTAATATTTATATTCTAATATGAAATAAATATTTTTATGAATTTATTAGTTTCATACAACAATATTAAGCTTGTATTCTACTACATAGCATTGGCCACATGATATACCAATATGCTAAGTTTACTTATGAATTTATTATTTTCATAAATAAAATATAAAATAATATGTTTATCTTTTTCATTCTTTTCAGCATATAATGTATTTGGAAAATGAAATATGAGAAAAAAATAAAATTATTAAATTTTAAATGAGATTATATGTACAAGAATGCTAAAAATAAAATAAGTAGATTAGTTGAAATGCATGATGTTAATGATAATTAACAATAATAAAGATTGACATAAAAATAAAAATATAGATTATCATTAAGAGCATTTAATTTATATGGTAAGATGCAACTAAAGTTTGTTGAACATCTAAAAAATAAACATAGAATATTTAATAAAAAAGTTGAGTATTTAATCAAATCAAGATAGAAATAGTCAAAGGCTACATAATCACAAAGCTTCAAAAACTCTTTTAACCCTTAGATAAATAAGAGAAACAACAGATATATAAGATAGAAAAGTTGATGACTAAGGCTTCATTTGAGATAGTATTTGGCCGTTATTTTTTTTACTGGTTTTAAAAAAGTTTTGTACATAAAAATTACTTTAGAAAGTAATAAGAAATCCGTCCCAAAGAAGCCTAGATTTTATTATGATCATGACTTCAAAAAAATTTTGTAACACAAAAACAAAAGTGAGCCAATGTTTGCATGTGAGATGGAGTAATACTAATATCAATGACATTGTTTGATGCCCTAGATGACAAATCTTCCTTTTGTATCAACTATAATATACTTATTTTCATAAATTTGAAATAATTTATCTTTTCTATATCATGATCTTATAAAATTATATTATGTACAATAAGTACCATGGGTGCAAATGAGTCGAGTCGAGCTCGAGTCAGAGGGTGTTCGAGTCGAGCTCGACTGTCAAATACTGAGCTCGAGCTCGACTTGACAGAGGAAAAAAAAAAAGCTCATCGAGCTGCTCGAGTAGCTTTTCGAGCTCAGTCCGTCCGTCGTGCCAGCGTCCGCGTCGTCGCCAGCTTCTCACGTCGCCAGCGTCCGTCGTCGCCAATGTTCGTCACCAGCGTCCATCATCGCCAACGTCTGCCACTTTCCCATGCGCGATTTCATTCTCCTGTGAGAGATTTCATTTCCCCGCTGGCGATTTCATCTGTGAGATGCTCGAAGAGCTTGCGAGTCGAGCAGTGGGTTGTTCGAGCTCGATAAGCTGTCGAGCTTGAAATCGTGTTCAAGCTTGACTCGCGAGCTCAATAAGCCCGACTCCTCAAGCTCGAGTTAGCTCGTGAGCCGACTTGATTCGATTGCGCCCCTAATAAGTACTTACAATATATTATTGTGCCCACAAATTATAAGGAGACACCTTGTTAAAAATTGAAAATTTAATTTTTCAGATCTTCAAAGCTTCACTCAATTATATTTCTTCGAGAAGAATGGTTAGAATTTAAAAGATCTTCTTGCCTTTGGCTACATGTTTTCATGACAATTACATGGATGACATCTTGACTCTTTATATGATAACAAAAAAACCTCGCTTATCGGCATATCTTAAATCAACTAGATAATATTTTTTTTGTTTCAAATAACAAAATTATTATTCTATAATGAGAAAATAATCACTAAAATTAAAAATCAACAATCCTTATGATGGCATATGAAATTTAATTAATGATTTGATACACATTTCAAAAATACCCTAACATCATTTGTTATTCCCTTCCAACCAGATAATACACATATAAACATCATATCAAATTTATGTGCACATTTGTATGTTGAGTTTCTCATGTTTTTCTTGATAAAGAATTTGCACTTCTTTAGTTGATGAGCAATCCTATGTATTTCTTCAATTGCAACAATACAATCATATCTATGTGACCTAGTAAACAATTTATTTTACTCAAAAGTAAATAAATTAACAAATGCTTAAATTCCTACATATAAAAATGATATTACTTTGGGATATGTTTAAATTCCTATATTTAAGGAATGAATAATCACAACTATGGAAAAATAATTCTCTCAATTCTTCAATGACAGATTTCCTTCAAAATCCTTCTCAGAATAAGCCCCATCAGATTCTTTTATATAATGCAAGAATATAGCTTTTATAATCCAAAAGGATCTGTTCTACTGCTAGGTGATGCCATTCATGCAAAAGAACATTTGCGCCACATATCAAAATGATGAATCATATATTAAAAGACTAAAAGGTAGGGGTGTCAAAATCGGGTTTCGGGTCGGGTTCGGGTCGAACCCGCAATGACCCGCAGCTAAACGGGTTGACCCTAACCCGACCCGGGTAGGGAAACGGGTCAGAAAACCGGACCCGGACCCGACCCGTCGGGTTGGCGGGTCAACCCGACCCGACCCGGGTCAGGAAGGCGGACGCGAGGCGGGTGCGGGAGGGCGAGCGAGCGGACGCGCGCTGGCGCGCGTGGGCGCGCGCGGGCTAGCGCGCGGGTGCGGGCGAGCGCGCGGCGCAAGTGCGGGCGAGCGCGCGGGTGCGGGCGAGCGCGGGCGCGGGCGAGCGAGGCGAGCCCGGGCGAGGGCGCGGGCGCGCTGCTGGCGTTCGCGGATGCGCGCGGGCAGGGTGGGCAGAGTGGGCAGGCTTCTCGGGCAGGGCCTTAAACAGGTAAACGGGTTGACCCGGCAACCCGTCGGGTCAACCCGAACCCGACCCGTTTTTCAAACGGGTCGAATTCCTGAACCCGAACCCGACCCGTTTTGAACTCGGGTCGGGTTCGAGTCGGGTTTTCCGGGTCGGGTTCGAGTCGGGTTGTCGTGTCGTGTCAAATATTGACACCCCTACTAAAAGGGAAGAGATGTAAAGGTGTATATCGATGACTTGTTTATGAAAAGCAAAACTCCAGAACTGCACATCTAAGACTTGAAGGAAACCCTTGTCATATTAAAAAGTTTCAACATGCACCTCAATCTTCTGAAGTATACTTTTGGACTAAGTTAAAGGAAGGAAGCTCTTGGAGTTCTTACTCACCCTTAAAGGCATAAAAGTGAACCCAAACAAAATGAAAATAGTAATAGGTTACCCCACCATATGAGTGGTGAACTTGCATGGATTCCCTACTCACACGTGCCTATCCTTATGTTATGTCCCAAAATTTAATTTGGAAGCATTAAATAAATCACTAATTATACTGGGAAAGAAAATAAAAACATGACAATTATCCAATTTATATCACATAAGTGCTAAACAGATAAATCATAAAGCAATTATATCACATAGCAATTCATATTACATATCCCAGTCTCAGACAAAATCTCGAAGGATTCTGGCCCCTTATGTCTCCCTTTTGTACTTTTAATCCCAAAACATGCTCGTAGGCACCAGAATATGACTTATAACCACCAGAACATGTCTTATAGGTACCAGAATAATCCTTGACACAATCAGAATCTCAAAGGATTATAGCCCCTTATAACTCTTAGTTGATGATTTTTAATCATATAAACATACATTTCATCATAGAAGCATATATTTCATCACATTGTAATACAACAACAACAACAACAACATCAAGCCTTTATCCCATTACGTGGGGTCGGCTACATGAATCCTTTTTCTCAATTGTGTCATGTTAAAAGTCAAATTCTCGTTTAAATCTAATAGAGAAAGATCATTTCTAATATTTTCTAACCAAGTTTTTTTAGGTCTACCTCTACCTTTCTTAACATAAGTCAAATCTAAGACCTCTACTTTCCTAACCGGGTCATCGGGAGGCCGCCGTTTTATGTGACCAAACAATCTAAGACAACTCTCTCTAATCTTATCTTCCATTGGAGCTACTCCAACCTTTTCACGAATATGCTCATTTCTTATCCTATCTCTAAGGGTAAAGCCACTCATCCACCTGAGCATCCTCATCTCTGCAACACTTAACTTAGAATTATGCTTCTCTTTTAATGGCCAACATTCGGCACCATAAAGCAATGCAGGTCTCACCACCATCTTATAGAATTTTCCCTTAAGTTTGAGGGGTACTTTTCTATCACACAATAAGCCCGATGCATTCCTCCACTTCAACCATCCCACTTGGATTCTGCTGATAATATCCCCATCTATTTCACCATCACTCTGAACAATAGATCCAAGATATCTAAAACATGTACTCTTATTAATGACTTGATCGGCTAAAGTCACAATCCCCTCACTAGGTCTATTATTACTAAAATTACACTCCATGTATTCCGTTTTAGATCTACTCAAGCGAAAGCCTTTAGACTCTAAGGTTGACCTCCACAATTCTAGTTTACCTTCAACTCCCTCTCTAGTCTTATCAACAAGAAGAATATCATCAGCAAAAAGCATACACCAAGGTACATCCTCTTACAAATGTCTAGTGAGCATCCATGACTAAAGCAAAAAGATATGGGCTTAAGGCTGATCCTTGATGTAATCCAACCGAAATAGGGAAATACTTGGTCAAATCACATTGTGTTTGAACACAAGTAATAGCTCCTGCATACATATCTTTAATGATTTGAATATGAGCGTTATTAACTCCTTTCTTTTCAAGAACTCTCCATAGCACTTCTCTTGGAACTTTATCATATGCTTTTTCTAAATCAATAAATATCATATGTAAATTCTCCTCAATCGCTCTATATTTCTCCATCAAACCTCTATGGCTTCCATAGTAGACCTACCCGGCATGAATCCAAATTGATTTTGAGAAACATTAGTATCACGCCGTAACCTATACTCCATAACTTGTTCCTATAGTTTTAAAGTATGACACATTAACTTAATTCTTCTATAATTCGCATAATCTTGTGCATCACCTTTATTCTTAAAAATAAGGATTAACACACTCATTCTCCACTCACCTGGCATATTTTTAGTCTTCCAAACAGTATTAAAAAGTTTGGTAAGCCAAGAAATTCCTTCATCTCCTAAGCATTTCCACACCTCTATTGGAATATCATCAGGTCCAACAGCTTTTCAACCCTTCATTTTCTTTAAAGCCTCTCTAACTTCGGTTTTACTAATACGCCGATAAAAACAGAAATCTTTATTTTTATTTAAGGTGCTAAGGTCACTACAGTCAATTTTATTTTCACATTCTTCATTAAAAAGTTTAGCAAAATATCTCATCCATCTTTGTTGAATATCATCTTCTAAAAAAAATAGTTTTTGATCTTCATCCTTAATACACTTCACTTGAACTAAATCCTTACTACTCCTATCTCTTTGTTTGGCTAACTTATACATATATCTTTCTCCCTCCTTAGTATCTAATCTATTATATAAATCACTAAAAGCTAAACTCTTTGCATCGTATATTGCTTTCTTAGATTCCTTACGTGCCTCTTTATATAATTTCCAATTATCGAAATTTTTACAATCAAATAAATTTTTATAACAAATCTTCTTATTTTTAATCTTTTCTTGCACATTTGGATTCCACCACCAACTATTTTTACTATTAGGAGCTTTTCCCTTTGAAACTCCAAACACATCTTTTACAATATTCTTAATAACACTAGCTACTTTTTCTCACATAACATTAGCATCCTCATGCACAGACAAAATCTAAAGATTTAAAATCTTATTCTCAAAAATATTTTTGTTAATATTCTTTAAATGCTCCTATCTAATCCTAGAAAATCATTTTACTTTATTTTTTATTTTCTTCCCCATTATCTTCAAGTTCAAAACTAATAAACGATGTTGGGTACATAAATTTTCACTCGGAATAACTTTACAATCTTTACAATCTAAACGATCTAATTTTCTTATAAGAAAATAATCAATCTGAGTTGTACTATATCCATTTTTTATAAGTAATGAGATGTTCATTCCTTTTCTTAAATAAGGTATTAGCAATTAAAAAATTATAAGCTAAACAAAAATCTAATATGGACTTATCACATTCATTTGTCATTCCAAACCCATGGCCACCATGAATGCTTTTAAAATCATCTACCTCTAAGTTCCTATCTTAATTTTAGTTTCATGGATTAGCTTCTTTGCCCACATCCGTCCTTGATGTGGGAACCCTTGCCTATTTAACACTGCACCCGGGCGGCGGTGCAGCGGTCCTTGCACACTTGTCGCTGTATTCAGGCCATACAGCGCGTCGCTTCCAGGGGACGCCATAGCATTAACACAATTTCTTAAAGGATTTATGTCATTATTATTCGACAAGTTTTAAGCTGGTTGTCGACTACCTAACGCAAACCTCCACTGATTTCATCACATTGTAATAATTAAACCAAAATTAAACACATGTCAAAATTACACAGTATTGTATAATGGTAGACAACTTAACTTCATACTGAGCAAATTTTCACAATGTCAAAATATAACCAAATTAAAAAGGAATGTTTAAAACATTATTTCAAGACATTTTTTGAACTACAGCGTTATTTTTCAATCTTCAGATTATTTTCTGTTCAATTAAAATCGCAGAAATTCCAAAATACCCTGTATAAAATTTTCAAAAACACTCAAATGTTCATAATCATGTTCTCTATAACATATAAAAAGTTACGCTGTGAAAGTTTTACCAATGCAAAGTTATACGTGTTTTTCACTAACAGAAATACAATTTTAATAAGAAATTTTGAAAAAAAAATTTATATTTGAAAACTAAGATAGGCATAAGGTAGCCTATCTCGATCAAGACAACTTTCACAACATGGCCGATGGCTGAAGATGGCCCGAAGCAGCTCAAGAAGATAATTTTCTCTCTCCAATCTCTCTCTTTCTCTCTCCTGCATGTTGACTGCTCGAATGCAAATGATCGGATTAAATGAAAATTTTTGATATTTAATATGTTCATAATGGCTTAGCATTGCGTCGCTCAAAAATCTGCAACAACCCGAGACTGGCGCCTCAATGTCACTTTCTGGCGCCTTAGCAAAGTGTAGCACCACTGGGCTCCAAAAATGACATTCTCAAATTTTGCCGAAATTCACACGCAACACTTATGACACATTCTAGAGCACACCCAATTAATTTCATGCATTAAAATATTCTCAAAGATATGCAAATAGTTGAAAAACTCCAAAGTTCAAAACCTTTCCTTTTTTTCAATTGGGTTCAAACTAGTGGAACTGAATGTTGAACCTGTAGGTGTCACAGGCTCCACCAATAATAACATGAATTCTACTCCTATGAAAGGACATAGTTCTTATAAAATGAGGCCTTTTTTATCTTTAGTTCTTCCTTCTCATCTTGGTTCTTTTTCTTTAGACTTTTTGTGGTTCATCCAAAAGGATATCAAAATGAAAGAGCTCTCTAATAAAGGATCTTCATTTCTTTTTGGATCCCTAATCCTTTTGACAAAATGCCTCATTTTTATAGACTTTCACAACTCTTTCTAATGAATTACTTTTGAAAAATGAAAAAGACTATATACTTCCTGCAAGTTAGTAATCAGTTCATATATGAAAATCATAATTATAAACCACATCATAATCAATCATTTGCTCATTTTTGAGCAATTTGTGAGCCTGACTATACTTTTTTTATTAAGGGTGCTGAGCAACGAAATCGCCTGCAAAAATTTGATTAGCTTTAAATCCTGATTAAGTTTAGCCCCCTTTTTATAATTTTGCTACACAAGCATGATCACCTATAAAAAATACGAATTTACAATAAACATCCAGATCACATCCTATCCTAGGAAAATCTAAACGTCCATCACAAATCACCAAAGAGAGCATCAGAACACAAACATCACAGAAATTCATCACAACAAACTATAACAAGCAGCACTCGTTCACACACCAGGCATTTATATCTCAGAAGAGGTACAGAAAATAACATCGGCCTAACTTAAAGTTAGAATTGGTGTTATAACAAATAATTATAAATGTATGTGATAGGCTGGGTAGTTTAGGTATGTCCTAGATTTTATTATTATTTGAAGTTTTTATGGGTTGAATTTAATTTATTGAAGGTCAAGGGAATTTTATTTTGAATTTAAATTTTAATGTTTTGATGTTTTATTTAAGTTTTAATAAATTTAAGAAAGAAATTTTTATTTTTGTTTCAAATTTATTTCATTGAAGGTAGACTATTATTTATTATTATCTTTATTATTTCAGAGATTCACATAAGTTTATTTCATATTATTTTATTTCTTTGTGTTTTTATTTATTTTCAATATATTTTCTAATTTATAGTTTATTTAGAGATTTATTTAATTAAGGGATGAGATATTAATCACATTATTTATTTATGAATCTATATTAATTTATTTGAGAGTCTTTTAATGACATTTCAATATTGAAATTATAAATTATTCAATTATTCTTTTAGCATTCTTTTCTTTGCATTTTCTCTCTCTTATATTCTCTTGACTTTTATTTTAAAATTTATTTTAAAAAAGTATTTTATTCTCCAATAGTTTAATTTAGAAGTTAATTAATTTTATTCACTCTTATTTGTTTAAATTATCTTCATGCTTAATTTGATTTTAAATTTAATTTGTCTTTCAATTATGATTTTGGGTTTGGTTATATTATGTAACTTATTTCATATGTTGTAAATTGATTTAAGTTTGAATATATATTATTAGGTTGCACTATTTAAATTTTGTATTTCAAATTTCAATTTTAAGAATGATTTATTTTTATGATTATTTAAATTAAATTTCATTTTTTTAACTTATGCATTTTTGTTATGTTAGTGAAATTAAATGAATGTGCTAAATTGACAAGTAAACTTCCTATTTAATCTGTCTAAATGGATTTCATTAGTTATTTAAAATTAAACTTGGATTTATGTCCATCTGACGATTGCTTGATTTATGATTTATATTATTAAGTGAATAATCCTTAAATAATTAAAGTTTTATATTTTAATAATTTACAAAGGGATGTGAATTAAGTTTAGAAAATCAAATCTAAAATGCCCTTAATGCTAATTAATGCAAGCGCCAAACATGCAGTTGATAGGCTCGGGTTGTAACTAATAAAACAAAAGTAACTTGCAATTTAAATTTAAATGTAAACTGCATGATAAAATAGATAGGGGTTTCTACAGAGTCTTAAGGTTTTTTTTTTAAAATAAAAAACCCAAAAGGGCCTACAAGTTAATGAAGAAAATGATACAAATACATAATTGATAAAGAGCTCGCTAATGCTCCCAAGAGAAACAGTAAAGGAGGAAAAAAGAACCTAATGAGCCAAAAATCAGACAACAAAATAAAGATTAAAACAAAATACAACATCAGAAAATGAAAGTATCCAAAGATTCGGGCTCAGGAAAGAGGCCTCGCACACCAACTCTCAAGCCAAGCAAAGGCCATCCGATGGAGGCAGCAAACCAAGATCCAAAATTAGCCACAAAAGCCCGCAAAAGTCACCCAGATCGTAAGAATAATGACCTCCACGGTTGCCAGCAAGCAAGGGCCGGAGAAGTGGCACACAAAAGCCTCGACATCATTGCCCGGAATAGTGGTCAGTAGAGACAAAACCAGCCCAACAGAGACAATCGCCCAAAAAGACCACAAGTAGTAGAGGAGCCCATCGACTAAGAAGAGAAAACAACAGCCAACCGGAAAAAACAACCCAACACCCCAATGCTCCAAAGCAGCATCCACCAAGCCAAACACCAAAAAGCTATTTTTTGGATTTCCTCTTTCTTCATTTACCCACCCGAACGAGAGTATCTCGCATACCACCCTCATGTTCAGAAACATCCTCTTCATCAACTTCAGAAGGAAAAGATGAAGAGCCTTTAAGTCAATCAATTTGCGCCCTAATATCATCCCCCGATCTGACTCCCACATGGACATATAAGGCGTTAGCAGACAGTAAAGCAACTGGGACATCCACAAGCTGTTCATTCACACCCAAACCCACAGAGGAAATCGACACCACCAGATCAGCATGCGTCACAGGAGAGGCAACTGAAGGATCCAACTCAGTAGAATCAATGTTCACCACCCCCAAATTCACAACACAAAGTTCATTCTCACCCGAAACCACAGGATCCGAAGCAACCAAAACGATAGCCTCGGACAAAGGATTGACCGCAACATCACCAGCAACATTTACAGCATCGGCCACACCCAATCCAACCTCCAGCGGATCATCCCCTGCTATCGGAAACGATCTTGAAACAGAAGAAGCCATAGGATCCGAAGAAACTAAAACGGCAGCCTCCGACGAATGACCAACTTGAACATCCACCAAAGGATTAAGAATAACTTCATCTCCACACAGACCCATCACTCCAGCATCCACATTATCCATCAAAGATAAGGCGACACATCCACTACCTTGGACATTAATAGAAACATCATTAGAGGGCAAAACACTCAAATTTGCAACCGACCCACACCCAGTATTGTTAACAATTTCCCTAGGCAAAGCAAGGTCCTTAACAACAGGAGAATGAAGACGAACACTCTTTTTTGGAATGACCCAGAGATTTACAATAATCGCAAAATGGTGGAAACTCATCCATCACAACACTTTGAATATAGCCTAATTTTTTCGGGCCTATCCAAACCTTATCAGGATAATTTTTCGTTATATCTAGCTCCACTAACACTCTAGCAATCGACAGACGAGAACCAGCCACGGTGGCAGCATCAACATGAAGGGGACGGCCAAAAATAGTGCCCAAACCATGAAGAATATGGGGTGCAAACAAATGAGGGCGGAGGTTCAAGAATGAAACCCCGACCGACACAATGGGGGATTCTTCCGTAATGTCCACAAAAGGAGACCACTTAGTTAATTTCATGAAACAGTTACTCACAAAATAGGAACGATGAGCAAAAACACGACAATAATCCAAATCACATTTCAATTTGATCAACACATGACGAGAATCCAACAAGGTGACGGAGAACTCGCCAGCCAACTTCAAGTTAAAAAAGAACTTCTTAATCACATCCAAAGAGGGCCTATGATTGGGGAAATAACCAACAAGCAAAAAGGAAAAAGGAGAGGCTAGAGCGCGGACTTCATCCTCCGAGATCCACAGAGCAGGAAGCCCTCAGAAGGATGTGGATTTGATTTCTGGAAAAGAGACCGTGTGAGAAGCCCCTGAAAGGGCATCAACAAAAGACCGAGAGCTGGTTTTCCCGTCCAAGAAGCCAGCGTTCGCCAACCGTACTTGATATATCGCCATTGCCAAAGCAAGGAGGAACAATCAAGACAATAGGGGAACAAGGCATAAGAAATAGGAAAACAAGACGAAAAATAAGGAAGAAAAGGGACTTAACTGAGCGGAAGAAGCCACTCCCCCCCGGCGGGGGGAAAAAGCAAGGAGCGAAACCCTAGCAGACGGAAGGAGCTAACCCTCAATCTCAATGTCAATCACAGAGTCCTAAAGGGTTGATGTATTGGCTTCGGTGTAATGAGTATTCTAAAACTTATATAGCCCTAGGTCTTAAGCCCTATGATGTGTTTTTGTACTCTTCCAACTTTAGGACTCTGTAATTGAATATTTAGCCGATGTCAATCGAAGATATCTATTTCAATTTGGGTTCTAGTCGAATCAAATCTAGTCAACGAGGTTTGATTACGCCAGCTTGTTCGTAATTAAATCCATTTTGATCAATTTGATATAGACTCGATCTAAACTAAAGGGTCAATAGGGTATGATTTGAGTCGAATTATAGGGCCGAGTTAGTGTTATGCCGTCTAGTATCCACCTAGGGGAAATCCTACCAGTGAGCATGTGTATGCTAGGTAAGGAAGATCTAAACATTAGGGGAATCAGCTCGGGGAAATCAACCTCATACAAAAATGAGGTCAACAATATCTTATATTGATGCGCAGTTAATTAGATGTGATTGTGTTGCCAAAGTTACGAGAAAGCCCAATAAGTCATCAATTCTTTTGATGTACTCATTAAAGTGCTTGTTATACAATTAACTATTATTATTTTTAAAATTATTTTTATTATGCTCCAATTGTTCCTAGTCTTCAAAATTTGTCATGCTTAACGCACCAAATTTTCATCCTCCAATTATTATGATAAGTACAAAGAATGAAGTCATCATCATCCAATCATCCAATAAATTTTGGATGATAGACATTTACTATCTTAAAATCAATATGATTAAATTTAGTTAATTTGTAAATCATGATCTCATGAGAAAGTACATAGTTTCACGTATAATATCTATCTTTCTATTGAGATATAAAAAATACAATTATTATAAATATGATGTAAAGAGCAATTAACCCTCCTCTCTAAAATATAAATCATTCACTACAACAAAGCCAATAAAAACATACAAAAATGACACCCATGATACCATATTTTCCAAACATTTTCACCTGGTTTGGTGGCTATATTGAAGACCGCTTTGATCAAGCCAGTGTTGTTCAACAAAATCATGACATAATTTGGCTGCTGCAACTAATGAAAGGAAGTAGGAGAGCTACAAAGAGAAATAGAAGAAGAAGAAGAACAATAAAGTGGCTTAAGGAGGAAGCAAGCCATTGAATATGTGTTAACTTATTAATTTGATCAAAAAGAAGAACAGTAAAATGGCTTAATTAAGAAGAAATCACAGAACAAGAGAACATAGGAGCATTGCAATAAAACATCAATGCAAAATTAAATAAAAAGAAAGAATAACTCACCTTTGACCCCACCGGGCATAGTTGGTGGGCGAGCATGGTTAGGAATTCCCAACTCATGTTCGATTCCCCTCTCATGCTGCGCGACCCCTTAAGTGGAGAGAAAATAACTGCAGGTCCTGCACCTTTGGGGTTGACTGCTGATAGGCTCGCCGAGGGATTAGTTATGCATCCAAGGGCCTCTTATGAGATGGCAGCGGGTAGATACCCGTCCCAAAAAAAAAAAAAAAAAACTCACCTTTGAAATATAAGCACAAAGTTAGAAGCAAGTTATCCTCTCAGGTTCAACTGCAGAATCTGAAAAATTTACAAGTAGTAGAAGAAATATTTTTATGTAATTTTTGTAAAGGTTAGTGGAATTATTTGATTTCTGACCATTCATATCATTCTAACATAAAAACATTTCCATAGTAACATACATCAATATTGTTGCTTTACAAGCTTGCCTGACAAGGATATATCATAAAGGAAAAATGACCTTACCTGTAACTATTCAGATCTCACCAACTCCACCGGCATGAAAATAAATGGAGGAGCAAAAACCGCAGATGTAGATGGTAGTTGAGGATCATCTTAATTGTGAGAATAAGCCCAACCAGCCTATATATATATGGATATGTATTGTCATGGCCAACTATTCTATAAGCAGAGCAATATCTTCTTTCTTTACTCACAACACCTCTTCACCATTGAAGTTAAAAATCATGGCTAAAAAGCTTGAAATTGAAGTGGAAGTAAGTTCACCTGCTGACAAATTCTGGGAAATCCTCAGAGATTCAACAGATCTGTTCCCCAAGATCTTTCCTCAGCAATACAAGAGCATCCAAGTGATAGAGGGAGATGGGAAGAGCGTTGGTTCTATACGTGCTATCAACTATGCAGAAGGTATAAATATAAGGATCTAAATCGTTGCTTGGTAGCGGGATTTTCGCCCGGTTTATTCCGGAATTACGGTAAATCCTGCCGTCGACCATGTTAACCCTAAAATAATTTTAAATCTCGTTTCTCCTCCGTTTTGCGTTAAATCCCAGATTTAGTAAATCCAGATATTAAGCGGATTTGATTTACTTGAAGCCAGAAATCTTACGAACTCCTCCTCTTCATCGCGCTCCTCTGATACAGTCGATGCTTTTGCAGCGAGCTCCCATCGCGACTTGCAGGCTTTTTTGTCGACGAAGGGTGTCGGGAATATGAGGAGGAAGACGAGGGTTCGAGTTTAAAATTATTCATTTCAAATTAATTAAATTAATAATATTTTAATATAATTTTATTAAATATAATTTATAATGCTTTATTAATTTCATAAATTGTTAATTAAGAGCTAATTATAATTTAATTAATATAATTAGAATGGATAAAGAGTTTTATTAATTTGAATTATTAATATTCAATAAAATAATTAAATATATGTGTTAATCAACTAATTAAATTAAAATTTTATTATTTTAAATTAGTTAAATACTATTTTTATTTATGATTTAATTTATTCAAATATAAGTTATTATTTAAGTTGCTAAATAAATTATTAGTTGATATATTTAATTAAATTAATTATCTAATATGGTTTGTGTGGGAAAACTTCTTATAGCTTTGCTTTTCAAACCATAGCTACATATTTGTTTGATTACTATTTTCTTGTGACTTTTTCATCGCTGTTTAGAAATTTTTATGATGGGATGTTATTTTTTATAATAAGAGTTACTCACATATGATAGCTTTAAGAACCGATTTAAAAGAAAATTAAGTATAATATCCATAGTATCTTTCAAAAAAGTCTATTTCCGCATAACAACAATCATCTTTATAAAATGATGTAGCCATCTCAAACATATCCTAAATTTAATGTGGGCAAAATAAAAAAATATAATAAGATGCTTTAATCATATAAACTATTAAATAAATCTTAAAACAATTAGATTCATCACTTATCATACCAAACAATTTTTTAAATTTAACTTATATCGGATCCATTAAATTCGAATTTATAGGATTTACAAAGGCTTCGTTTGTGACAGTTTTCTTATTATTTTTTAATGCAGATTTTTAGCACATATATTTCTTAAAAATAGTGAAAAAGTTCTGATAAAAAACTGCCCCAAATGAAGCCTAAATCTTATTTAGTTAAATCCTACTTGCACCCCAAAGTTCATATATGTTCATAAGCTTTTGCATGATCCTAGAACAACAATACACTAAATAGTGCTATTGGTTTTGCAATTGGTCTAAGCTATACAAATTAATAAAACCCTCAGATTTCGACTTCATTTGGGACAACTTTTTTATTGCTTTCTAAAACAGTTTTTAAGTACAAAAAAATTCTTGAATTAGAAATTTTTAACTAGAAAGCTGTTTTAGAAAGTAATAAAAAAGCTGCCCCAAACGAAGGCTTCATTAATTAAAAATGAAAACAACTCTAACTACAACATGAGCTTAAGCTTTAGATAAGACATGGTGAAATGCCATTGATATGCTTGCAGGAATTCCCTTTGTCAAGTTTGCAAAGGAGAAGATTGAGGTCGCTGATGATGCCAACAAGCTAGTCTCGTACAGTGTGATCGAAGGGGAGATACTGAGCTACTATAAAAGCTTCAGGCCAACTCTTCAGGTGTTATCCAAAGGAGATGGTGCTGTGGTAAAGTGGAGTGTGGAGTATGAGAAATTGAATGAAGAAGTTCCTGACCCTGAGCTTATTCAAGAGATGGCAATTCAAACTTTTAAAGAACTGGACGCATATCTGCTCAAGAACTAGAAGGAACTGATCGATCTCATCCTCGATCTTAAGAAATAATTTGAATGAATAAGAGTGGAAGGTTTTATGTGTAATATGGTGTTCAGATGGAGTTGTTTGTTGGTGATTTGCTCTGAACTTGCCCTTTAAATATCTCACTCTATTAATAAATTCTGTTTTCCTGAATCAACCCATTCACTTCAGCTTCATTTGGACAACTTTCTTATTGCTTTCTCAAGTAACTTTTTAGTATATTTTTTTTTTCAAAAAATTTTGTATTCGAAAACCGCTATAAGGGGCTGTTTGGTATTGGATTGGATTTAACTTTAGTGGGATCTAGTAAATCCTGTAAGTCCGAATTTAGTAAATCCTAAGGGCGTTATTGTTTGATATGACAAATGTTAAATTCTGAGAAATTGTTTAACAACGTAATCCGGAATTTAAGGCGGCTGGTTCATTTAAAAAGTAAATTAATGAGTTTTGAATTTAATTTATATGTTCACTATGGGACTGTTTAATAATTAGATAATTAGTAATATAATAAGTAATTTGATAATTAAAACCTAAATAATTAATTTGATAATTAGTAATAATTAATCTAGCTTCTAATTATATTATTTATCATTATAACTTATTAAAGATAATTAAAAATAAAATTAATAAGTTATAATGATAAATTACTAAATATCTAATTATATTCTTAAATCCTAATTAATTTGTTAATGTTTTGAAATTAGAAATTATTTAATTAATTTTCATATTAATGATTTAATTAAATATTTAAATATTAAATTAATTTAATGACAATGACTAATAATTATAATAACTAACAAATTAAAAATATTAATTAAACTACTTTAATAACAATTATACTACTAGTTATTTAATTAAACTAAATTAGCTTACTTAGTTATACTACTAATTATTTAAGTAATCTAATTAATTATTAATGCTTAAGTTTTATTAATAATGTTAGCTTAGGTTAATTTATAATTTAGTAGGGTGTCTAAGGTTGCTTCGTCGCTTTTCCTCATCACCAATTCTTCGTGGCTGCTTCAGCTTCGCATGTTGTGCGTGCTTTACATGACGGGAGCTCGCTCGTTGCTTCACCTCCTTCGAAAGCGTCAGATCGGTGATCACGACGAGAGCTGTTCTGCTTCCTGTCATATTGGAGTTCTCCACAAAGGTAATGATATTGCTCCCCCTGTGCGACAACGAACTCTTGCTCGCACGACATGGGCACAGAGGGAGAGAGCTTTGCGCGAGTGCAAATCTCGTTAAATTCGCCTAATAACGGGATTTAGTAAATCTCGGATTTACATCGATTTATGCTAGTTTTACCTTAAATCCCAGCACAAATCCGATACCAAACAGCCCCTAAAAGTCAATAAGAAAGCTGTCCCAAACGAAGCCTTCATCCATGATATATTTTGTTGGTTACCATCAAATTTATCAAAGAGCTGTAACTCAAATGATTTGCTTTCTAATTGTCAACATTGAGATCATAAGTGCACATTCGAAATGTGATGTTTTTTAACTACTATAACAAAAACAATTTATCTATGTAGGCACAAAAAATGTGTCTAAAGGGCAATTTGGATGGCTAAAAAAAGGAATGCAGCGTAAAAGAAATATTTTAGTGTTATTTGGATAAGTACTGCATATACAATTTTATGTATCACAATAAGTTGCTATAATGGCACATTTAAATGTCCTTTAATGACTTTTGGAGGCACTTAGATGCAATTTACTTAATAATTATTAATATGTCACCAAAAATTGCCTTGATCGAGCATGAATCTCGAGGCACACCAAGTTGAAAACTTCTAAATTGGATAATCCAAACTCTGATTTTAGCAAGTTTATAGTCAAATTGAGCATCTTGAGAAGACAAACCCAATGACACCAAATTCAGTGCAATCCGAGCCCAAATGAGCTCAACATACTCTTGGAAGCTTCAAAGCATTAATTAGATGATCAAACGATATCCAAATATAACATGTTTATAGTCAAATTGAGCAGCTCGATGAGACGAATCCAATGAACCCAAGATTGTTGAATTTTGACATCATTAAGGCACTTAAATGCTCAATAAATACTCAATGATCAAGAGAATCACTATGAGTCATCCGATAGAGCACTCTAAATCTACCGTAGATTTTCTTCATATTAATTGAATGCCACTCCCAAAAAACTATAAATAGACCCTCATTTTTCACATAAAAGGGGGAGGGAGGAGGAAGAAGAGAAGAGCTCTGGGTCTTGAAGAATATTAGAGCTCCACCCATGCACCACCACCAACAAATCTGATCCACCAAATCGTTGTTGCTTAATCTCCTCTAGACCATTGCCGTCAGACCTTCATCTAGTAACCATTGACGAACCTTCCTCTAATCATTATCACTCACCAACTACGGTCTTTTCAACCTCCATCGTTTGTTGATTATGGTCTCTCCGACCATAGTCCCTCAACAACGATCCTTCTGACCTCTATTGCCCACCGACTATGGTCTCTCCAACCATCACCAAACTATGGTCCTTCCGACCTCCGTTACCCACTAACTACTATGGGGAAAATAAATAAATGCCATGCAGATTCGATGTTCTCCTATTTTGAAATTGAATACGACATTGAGAATAAAGTATTGTCTCGGGAGACTGACATAATATTTTATAATGGATTCAATATCAAAATATGATTTTAGAAAATAATATTTCTATAATTAAACACAATTCAAAAAATAGCATATCATCTCAAAAAATGATTATGAAAATTTATAGAATATGTTTAAAAATAGAAATGGAGTTTTAAAATTTTATCCATTCTTTTTATTAGATGCAACAAAGTGAATACTACATTATCTTAAAAGACAAATATGATATTCTTTGAGACATCTAAAAATAAGAATATGTTTTTATAAAATTCATCATTTCTAAGATCAAATATAGCAAGGAGAATGTTATATCATCTTGGGAGGTAATAATAACATTCTGTAAGTATATTCAAAGTTAGAAATGAGTTTGAAAAGAAATATGCATTCCCAGAGATTTTTTCCTTATTTTATAGAAATAAAATAAGACTTATTTTAATATGGAGTTCTCAAATCCCTATAAGGGTAAGCCCCTATAGTTAATTACATCTTACAAGGGATGCACTAAAGAAAACCCTCGATTAAAGCAGCAATATCATACCCTTTGATCACAAAGTAAAAAACAAGGAAAGAAATATGAATTTTTCTAAAAGAAAGCTCAATGTTGAAACGTTCTTAGTGAGTCAAAGGAGAAAAAGTAGGAGGTGTTGGATTATGAGAAGCTCAAAGGCAACCCTAATCTATCATATGTTGGACTTTATATTTTTGGAGAGAATTTTTATTTTTGAGTCAATATTTTATTAGAAATTTGGGATTATATTCTCGGAGGGTGAGAGCTTAATTAAGATTTAAAATTTGCCTCAGAACCTAGATTTAAATTGGGTACTACAAAGTAGTGACCTAAATCTATCTAATGAAGTGCAAATCTGGACTTCTCTCGGCCTGGATTGGGGAGCTAGCTAACCACCTGGGCACTTTAAAATCATGTGTTTGATCTCTTTATAAAAAATGGATAGGAATGTTGTTTAAGCTTTAAAATCTTAATTGGCCCCTTTACTCATGTAGGGTGATTTGATGCTTGAAAGTAAAATGTAATTAAAATTTTAGACTATTTTAATTTGTATATAATGCAATGCATACTAATTAACTCAAATGCATAAAATGATTATGAAGTAATTTTAAAATTAGGTTTAAAAATATATTTTTTCCCCTAGAGATTGCACAACATCCCCTTGACAGAACTGTACCCTAATATGTCAGATGGTTGTTTGATTGAAAAATATATAGTTTTGAAAAGTGTTTTAATTTTCTTTGGGAAATGTTTAATTTTTGAAAATTTAAATTTTATAATCGAACACTTATTATGAATGATATATCACCTCGAAAGGTGAACGTATCGTTCTCTAATAGGTTCAGATTACAAATCTTGGTTTATCCTGATTATCGTAGTTGAATTTGAGAAAGAACTACATATGACCCCAAAGGGTCAAAATGAGTATTCAATCAGATATTTAACTACAATAATTTAGATAAGAAGATCATTGATCTCACAATCAAGTCTACGATAGTAATTGATATATCCTTCCATAGAAAGAAGTTATCAATCACTATTGATAGTTTGAAAATGACAATAATGATCGTCGAGTTTGATTTTCCCAAAGAAAGTTAATTGAGGGTTTTGAAAACTTGATTTTGAAAATCTGGTCTGGGTTTCTAAATCTCCTACGAGCGCAAGCCCTCGTAGTTAATTACATTGTAGGAAATCAGAAAATTTCCTACGAATACTCTCGATTAAAATAGCGATACGAATTTCATTTAAGATTTTCAAAGATTGATGTCAAAGGAGGTTAAGGACTGGGATTTCAAGTGGGAATGGTTCAAGGTTGAGCACTTATTTCTGGAGTCAAAGGAAGAAGAGTAGGAGGTGTTTTGAGATTCTGAATTGCTTCAGAAACACCCCAACCTATCCTAAGTGTTGGGCTTGAATTGGATTGAGAGATATTTTTAATTTGAATGGTCAATTTTATTAGAAAGTGGGAATTAGATTCCCGGAAGATTGAGGTCTTAGGATTGAAGATATGACTCAGAACCTAAGTCTAAAATGGGTATTGAGAATCAGTGACCCGGATCCTAGCTAATGCAATGCAATCTGGACTTACCCCGGCCTGGATTGGGGAGCCAGCTAAACCACCTAAACGCTTTTAAAACTATGAGTCAAAGTCTTTAAATGTAGAGTGGTTAAGGACATTGATTAAGATTGGTTTAAAGAATTGGGGTCGACATCTAGAGCAAATCCTAATTGACCCCTTAACATATGTTGGGTTAAATGCTTAAGCTAGAAATGCAATTAAGATTTAGACTCAAATTTAATTTGTTACTAATGCAATGCATGCTAGTTGACTCGATGAAATGCTTAAATCAAAATGAAGCAGTTTTAAAATAGGCTTAAAAAAAAATAGGTTTTATCCTAGAGATTGCACAACATCCCCTTGGACAGAACTGCACCCTAATAGGTCAGGTGGTCTGCCAGAACCCGCAGGCGGGGAGGTGCCTAACACGGATGAGAAAAGTCAATATGTATGCATGAAAAACTCCCGGCGAGTCCGGGCTTACTTCTTAAGAGCGTTAGAGTTTCTATCTGAGCTTAAATATTTTAATTTTTGTTTAAGTAGAAAAAGTTTATGACCGTACCCTCACGAGCCTCCGATCGGGTTCCAAGCTAAATCAAATACGACATGCAATAAGCGCCAAAAAACTACTAAAAGCATGCAAGTCCTTAATCGCAATCAACATCAAGTAATCAAATCAATATTTAATTAAATTAATTAAATAAATGCCCAAACTGAAAGTCCATAGGCAAGTGCCCTTAATTATACAACCCAGAGTCTGCAGGAAAGTAAAGTGGCCGGGTACCACTGACTACAACCCGGATTATACTCCTAAGACTCAAGTGACTTTGCGATTTGAGATCCTTCTCGTTCTTCACTTCTTCGTCTCCTTAGAACTCCTTGGATCGTCGGGTCTGGATATCCAAATGAAAAGGAACTCCTCCTGGATAGGGGTGTTATCTTTTCTCTTTGGATACTTGAACTTCATCCTAATTTGGATCTCCAAATGGATAGGAGCTCTCCCCTAAGGGATGTTCCTTCCTCTTTGGATTCCAAATTGGATGTTTAAATGTCTCAATCTCAAATCACTTTAAACATTACAACTCAATTTAAATCAAATTACATCAAACTGAAATTAAAAATCTAGACTCAACAACCTGCAGGGTTATCCTAATAATTAGCAGTTTATATTTGACATGCCAAGAAGTTATATATTTGAAATAAAAATACTCAATCACAGCCACGCTTGGCCATGCTCTTTTTGATTTAAAGGGGGACTTAGGCAATTTTCTGGAGCACCTGTGCAATTTGATAATTATAATTTTGCCCCCTTTAATTTATGCCCTGTATGAGCATGGCCACCTGCATAAGATTAGATTAGTACAAATCGTCCCTAGCCTAGGGGTAGATCTAATCGTACAATCAATCACATCACAGAGTGCAGTAAATAAGTAAACAAACACATCAATTCTACTACTAGCAAACAGCATGCAGTAAAAGCTCGAAAACCCGGCACACAGCAGAAAAGTAAACACCGGCCTAGCCTAAGACTAGAGTTGGTTGTCCTAGCAAACCATCTAAAGTGTGTGTAGGAGGCTATGTGGTTTTGATATGTCCTAGATAGGCATTTGATTGAAGTTGTTTAAAGTTTTAGTTGGTTGAAGGCTTAAGGGAAGATTTAATTTTGAATTTAAATATTAATGACTTGAAATTGATTTTAAATTTGATTTTAATTGTTTGTTGGATATCACCTTTGTTTCACACCGAGGCCGTGAAGTTTATTTCACCTTCCTTGGGGCTAATTTAATAGCCTCGTAGGCCTGGGTTACCCAGTGGTACCTGATATAATTAAATGATTTGAGTTTGATTAAGGTTTAAAGGTTGATTAATTTTAATTAGAATTAGTTGGTTGCTGGTTTTAAGTTCAAATTAATGTTTTCTGGAATTTTGAATGATTTATTGAATTTTGATATTTTCTGGATTATTTTAATGATTCAATTCAAGGGGCAAAAATTGACTTTTTGATTTAAAGTGTTTTCTGGAAATTTAATATTTTATTAAAATACTAGACCTTAATACGATCAGTTAGACAGTAAGTACACTGAAATTGGATTTTTTCTATATTTTATTATGAAGGTTTGAAGTTTTGACTTGAATTTGAACTAAGTTTGACCAAAAGTTGACTTTTCAAATTTGTTTGATTTCTGGAAACTTAACATTTTTAATAAATATTAGAGCTTAATATGAGTCATATGCCTTTGAGTTTGCTCAATTTGGAGTTCATTTGAATTAGTTATGAATTTTTGAAGTTTTGAGTATTTAATGAATTATTTAAATTATTTAATTAGAGACCCTTTTTATGGTTTGAATCCAAATGACCTCCAAACTTCTTGAAATCAACTCCAAAGGTCAGGAATGACCTAAGGAGTGATTTCCAAGTGTTTGGAAATTTTCTAGAATTTTTAATTATTTTCAATTAATTAATTTAATTAAATTTCAGATTTCAATTAAACTTAAATTAAACTCAATTTTGAAGTCCAGTCAAGGGGATTTTATTTTTCATTGATTAAGGGTTCAATTCTGGTCAGTTTGAGGTATTATTTGTAATTTTTGGATTTAAATTTGATTTATTATAATTTCTGGAAGGTTTAATGGCTTAATTAATAGTTCAAATTTGATTAAGTTAATTAAGTGGCTTAATGATTTCAAAATCCAGTGGGAAATTTTTCTAAGGCTGAGAGTGTCACTAAGTTCAAGTGGTCAAAGTTTCAAGTTAAAAGGAAATGAATCCTAATTTCTAAAATTTCTCTAAGTCTTCTAATCAAGGTCCTTAATTATTATCCTTAGCGATGTCATTAAGTGAATGAGTTTTAATCAATGTTTCTAACCCTTAACATAACATATGCATGATAAATACACATATAAGCACAATCAATCCTATGTCTAAGAGAGCCTTAAACTAAGTGGTGTGTGTATGTCCTTAAACATGCATAAATTAATACTTAATTAAATGTGAACAATAATTAGATTAGTGAATGATTAGAGCATAATCATTCACTAACACTCCCATAAGATTTCTTATTCAAATATACTGATCCATGTTTAAAATTCCAAAGTAGATCTCCAACCTAAAATATTTAAGTATTTATGTATATATATTTCAAAATAATTTCAAAATACACTTACTCTATTTATAGAATTATATATAGATATAGGTTTTAAATTAAGAATACTTAAGATATGATTAGGGTGATTTTAATATCTAATTGAGAGATCTACTGATCTACTAAGATCATTTGAAAATAAGTTTCTTAATTTTCAAAATAATTGACTTAATATTTAATTAGATATTAATTAAATATTAAAATAATTAAGTAATTAAAATAAGTTAACATTAATCAGGTTTTGATTTCTGAATTTGATTTCAAATTAAAGTGCTTAATTTTCTGAAAATTTTGATATATTACACTTAATTTTCTGATTTAAAATGAATTTCTTATGAATTTTTGAAGTTTAAATCAATTAAAAGGGATTTTTAAATAATTTTAAATTAAGTAATGATTGAAATAATTTTAAAATTAGTTAATTTCAATTTTAAAAATTTTCTAAAACTTTTAAAATTATTTATATAGATATATATATTAATTTTCAAAAATATTCAATTTATTAATCATTAATTAAATATTAGTTAATAGTTAAATATTTAATTAATAGAAACATGAGATGTAATTTAAATTAATTTAATATCAAAATTGGAATAATTCAAAATATATATATATATATATATATATATATATATATATATATATATAATTAATTAATCATTTAATATTAATTAATTAAATCATTGAAAATTAATTAATTATCTATTAGAATATTTAAAATCACTTAAATAATATTAAATAATTTAATATTGATTGAAATCTTAAAATCATTCAACATTTAACTAAAATTGTAAAATATTTAATATTATTTAAAATATTAAATAATTTAATTATTAATTAAAATTATAAATCATTTGATATTAGTTAATATTATAAATTAATTAATATTAATTAGAATTAAGTGATTTTACAATTAATTAAAATTTTAAAATAATTTTGTATTAATCAAAAGTATAAAACATTTTATATTAACTATAATATTAAATGATTTAATATTAATCAAAATTTTGAAATTATTTAATGTTAATTAATATTATAAGGTACTTAATATTACTTAAAATATTAAATAATTTAATTATAAGTTAAAGTTATAATGCCACTTAATATTAATTAAAATATTAAATAGTTTAACTATTAATTAAAGTTGTAAACTATTTAAAATAATTAATACTTAATAATTAATATTTGATAATTATTACTTAATGGTTAATATTTAAATAAAATATTTAATATTCAAATATTAATTATTAGTTTATAATAATTAATATTTAATATTAATATAATTTAAAATATAATTATAGAATTAAATTAATAGTAATTTTCAATTAAGAATATTTAATTTTTTGAAATATATTAATATATAATATATATATTATTATCTAATATTAATTTAATATTTATTTAAAAGAAATTAGAATTAAAAAAAAAATGATTTTAAAAACATTTTAAAAGAGAAATGGCGGCGGGTTGGCCACGTGGCGCCATCTGATTCGCTGGACGGAACCGCGGTGGCGGCGGGGCAAAACGCGTGGCGGCGGACACGCGTCAGCCATCCGCTGTTTCACGCGGTTTCACTTATCCGAGTCAGTAGGTATCGCCGGCCGTTCGATCATCCGCTATAACGAATCAACGGTCCGGATTAAATCCCATGGTCTGATCTTGCGGAGAAAGATCAGACGGCGGACGTTAACCCCGCGGTTCTGGATCAACGGTCCAGATTCTGCCGGACGATGAAATTAACCGCGGGACCGAGCTGGCGGTCAATCAGAGCCGCGGTATGGCTAAATTACGTTCGTTGATCAAGAGATCAACGGCTGGGAAATAGCCCAATTCAACTGAGTTACAGACCGAGCCCTAGAAACCATATTTGAGCTCGTTCTTTCGATCGGATGAATCAAAATTGATGAAATTGAAACCTAGATTCCCTATGTGAACAGAAATCGTGTGGGAGTTTCTTTTTCACTTAATATGAATTTAATAAAAAGCTAATTATCCCTAAACTAAGTGAACTAGGGCTAAGGATTTTAGGAGTTTTTACTGTTAGATCTCGAGGGTTTTGATTCGGTTGAGCTTGTAGGCTATCCTCGTATATTTCTTCTCTTGAATCCGTGGTCCAAAACGCTCTAGATCGTCTGCTTTGGGCCTTGGATGGATTATAGTTTGAGCTCGCCGGAGGTCGTCGCCGGCGGGACTTTGACGGTGGGTTTTGATCGGGAATGAATGAAGGAGGAATTTGGAGCTCAGGGAACTTGGAGGCTGGGTCTGGAGAGGCTTAGATAGTAAGAGAGGGCTAGGGTTCGAATGAGGGTTCCAAATGGGGTGTTAACCTATTCAAACGTCCCTGAACTTATTGGATGGCTGGGATTGACTCAAGGGCTTGCTAAGATGTTGCCACCTGTCTTGGGAGTAGTTAAGAGCAGAGAGAATCAAGGACAAAGGTACATCCTAGGTGGAAAGCTTGTTTTGTCACCTAGCAACCATGTGGAATGATTAAGAGCTGTTTGATCTTAATCTAAGGGTTGGAGATGGCTCTAGGAATTCTCTAGAACACCCTAAAGCTGCTGGAGGGGTTTTGAGTGGAGTGGGTTAAGTTTAAGAAGTGATTTAACCAACTTTAATCACTCTTAAGCCTCTTACATCCTTTTGTTGACTAAGTTGACTAGTCAACAGTCAAAGGAGAGCTGAGGTGGCAATGGGGGGGCTTAATAAACTGGTTGACTAAGCCCAAATAAATTTGGAGGGTGTAGGTTCAAAGCATGAGCAAGTTAATGAAGTTTGACCAAGTTTTAATGGGTTGACTTGGTCAACCTAGCTTGGGTTTGATTAACCTATGGATAGGACATGATTAGGCCATAAGTTGGAGTCAATTTGAAGCTTGATATAGATTGGATAGTTCAAATTGATTGAGGTTAACTAATGATAATGAGTTTGACCATGAATTGGAGTTTGACCAAGTCAAACTTGACATGGTTTGACTCCAAATAAGTTTGACTATATCTGGATCATTACTTAAAATGAAATTGAAAGTTTAAGGGATTTGATTGGATCAAATAGGTTAGAATAACCTATGTAAATCCTTAAGGAGTACCTGGGTCAACATTGACTGGACTTGATCTTAGTTGGCCAAGGGTCAATAATTAGGTTCAAAAAGGTTTGAAATGATGTTTGAAGTCTAGTAGATGTGGTTTGAGGGTTTGAATAGGTTATTTAGATCAAATCACCTATTTAAACCCTTAATGGGCTTAATGGGTCAACTGGGTTGACTTGGTCAACCTAGCTTGACCCAAGGTTAGGGTTTGAACTGGAATGGTTTGAAATGATGAATGGGGTCTAGTGGAAGTGGTTTTAGGGTTTAAATGGGTCATCTAGATCAAATGACCTGTTTAGGCCCTTAATGGGCCTAATGAGTCAACTAGGTTGACTTGGTCAACCAGGTTGACCCAGGGTCAGGGATTGGGTTCAAATAATTCAGAATAATATTCTGAGTCTACTGGTGGTGGTCTCAAAGTCTGGAGATATCATTTGGTCGAAATGACCTATTTGGGCCCTTAATGGGCCTTTAGGTCAAACCTGGTTGACCTGGTCAACCAGGTGGGTCCAAGGTCTGGAAATGGGTTCAACAGATTTGAAATGACATTTGGAGACCAATGGAGGTGGTCCCAAGGTCAGAGGAGGTCATTTGGTCAAAATGACCTGTTTTGACCCTAAAGGGGCCTTCTAGGTCAACTAGGTTGACTTGGTCAACCAGGTTGACCCAGGGGCTGGTTCTGGGTTCAATGGGTTTGGTTTGACATTTGAAATTTGCTGGAAGTGACTGCATTTGATTTGGAGGTCATTTGGTTCAAGTGACCAGTTACACCCCCTAGGGGTATTTTGGTCATTTTGACCCCTAGTCAACTGGGGGTCAAATTGAGTCCAACAAAATGCAGTTTAATGCTCAGTAGGTCATAATCAAGGGTCTGGAGGTGATTGGAGGCTTTGGAGAAAGCTCCAGGGTCAAAATCCACTGGGTGGTAGGTCCAGTGGCATAGATTGTAAATATTTGAAGGTTTTACAACCTTTGGATTTTAATTCAGTTTCTGGGGTTAGAGATCTCAGAATGAGCTCAAATTTGGAGGGTTGCCTCTAGATACATGTCATATCAGTGTGGAACTGATAGATCTTGAATCAGAGGTCATTTGATAGGGTTTTGAAATGTTCAAAGATTCACTGGAAAAAGCTTTTAGGACTTAGACCTTTAGCCTTAGGTTTAAACCTGAATTTCTGGATTTAAGCTGGATTTTGAGTTTGAATGATATGATTTGAGTTAAGCTTAGATTGAATTGAAGCTTGGATTGATTTAGAAGAATCCTAGGATTTAGAATAGGTCCTAGGGTCCAAATCAGCTTAAGGGAATCCTAGGGTCTAGAATAGATCCTAGGGACTGGAGTCTGGGGAGATCCTAGAATCTAGAAGAATCCTAAGATCTAGGAATCCTAAGATTCAAGATCTAGAAGGATCTTAGGATCTAGAGTAGATCCTAAGGTTTGATTTCTAGGAGGATCTTAGGGTCTGGAAGTCCTAGGGCCTGGAATCTAGAATAGTCTTAGGATCTAGAAGAATCCTAAGCTCTAGATAGATCTAGGAGAATCCTAAGGTCTAAGAGGATTATATGATGTAGAATCAGGTAGAATCCTAGGGTCTAGAATTGATCCTAGGGTCTGAAGTCTAGGAGAATCCTAGAATCTAGATTTATCTTAAATTGTATTGATCTGGGGTCAGGATTGATTTGAATTTGGATTGACCTTAAAGTTTGGATTGATCTAAGATCAGATTGATCCTGGAGTTAAGATTGATCGTAAGGATTGGAAAGATCCTAAGGTCTGGATTGGTCCTACTGAGCTCATACAAAAATGAGGTCAACAATGGTATGCCAGAACCCTCAGGCGGGGACATGCCTAACAAGGAAGATAAAGTAATAATATGTATAATTGCTGACTCTCGACAGTCTTAAGCTTACTTCTTAAATCATCAAAGTTACTATGTGAGCCTAAAAATTTTATTTAAATTTTAAGTATAAAAGATTTTATTCGTACCCTCATAAACCTTCAATCATATCCAAGCTAAAACACAACACGGCATACAAGAAAGAAACCTAAAAAAGCAGGTAATTTCTACTATACAAGCAATAAATAATCAATATCAAATTAAACAATTAAATAAATTAAATATTTATATGATAAGTGTCACTTTATTTATAACCTAGGGTCTACAGAAATTAAAAGTGGTCGGATAGCATTGACAACAATTCATATTCTAATCCTAGAAAAATGCAAGTGACTTTGAGTGGAATATTTTATGTCTTCATTTCTTCGTGTTCGTTTCTTCTACGAGCTCCTTGGATCCGTCAGGTCTGGACATCTAAATGAAAAGAAACTCCTCCCCAAATGAGTATTTTCTTTTATCTTTGGATGCTAAAATTAAAACATATCCAAGGCTGTTATATATTTAAATTGATCAAATTTAAAGTAAAGCCATGCCTGGCCACATTCTTTTAATTTTAAGGGAGCTTAGGATGCTTAGCATCTGTAAAAAATTTATTAATTTTACTTGAATTTTGCCTCCTTTTATTTTTAGCCCTATATGAGCATGGCCACCTGCAGAAAATTTTGTGAGCATCTAGATCATTTCTAACCTAGGGGTAATCTACCTCTCATCACATTAATTTATATATTAAATAAATAAATAATCACATCAATTAATAAATTTTGCAAACAGCATGCAGTGAAAACTACAAAAAAGACTGGCACACAATAGTAAAAAGTAAATACCCATCTAACATAAAGTTAGAATTGGTTATCCTAACAAATAAATCTAAGTGTGTGCAGTGGGTTGTATGGCTTGAGGATATCCTATGTTTATCATTAGTTGAAGTTTTCTGATTGAATTTGGTTTGTTAAAAGGTCAAGAGAATTTTATATTCAAATTTAAGTTCTGCTGTCTTTAATATTTTTTTAAGTTTATTTTTAGGTTATATGTTAATTATTAAAGTTGATTAATGATTGATTGTTTAGAGTGTTTAAATTAATCACTTTTTTAGTCCTTATATATTTGTTTATTAATTTATTGATAAAATATTATTTATTTGATTTAATAATTTATTAAATTTAAATGGTTTATTGAATTTTTAATGATTTATTAAATTTTTTATTATTTATTCCTTTTTTAATTACTATTATTAATTTTAACTTAATATTTGATTTCTTTCTAAATTTCATCTGAGATTTATATATTTTAATTTATTATAAATTTTTATCAATTTTTCTTTCCAATTTTATTTTGTCAAGTATATATGTTTATGTATTTATGATTTTAATATTCATGTTTAATCTTTATATTAATCTTATTATATGTTATTATTTGTTTATGTAAAAAATGAATTTTATTTGAATGTCTTTTGTTTATGATTTTATTTATGATTTTGATATTTATGTATATTAATTTTATTTATGATTTTTATCTATTTATGATTTTAATATTTATTGAATCATGTTAAATTTACTAATGATTGTAAAATTTATGTATGTTATTATTTGTGTATGTTTTTTGTTTTAATTTGAGTGTTGATTTACTTTTACTAAATAAATGAATATTATTTATCATTTTTATAATTTTAGTTTGTATATGTCTTATGATTGGTTGGAATTATTATTTTAAAATTTAATTGGTTCTAAATATTTTGAAACCTACTAATCTAATAGGAGATAAGCTAAGGGTAATTGAAATCAAATTCTAGCGCTCCTAATTACTAACGCGGTTGCCAAACATGCAATCGATGGGTTCAAATTGTTACTAACAAAATAATAATAACTTGCAAATTAAATTCAATTATAAGATGCATAATAAAGTAAAGACAAGGATTTCTACAAGGCCCTAAGGTTGGAAGAGTGCAAAACACATCATGGGGCTCATAAGCCTTAAGGTTATATAAGTTTAAAATACTTACCTACACCAGAGCCAATGCTCGGTGATATACGCCCGTAGCACCTCCATCCGGTAGTAATGGAGGCGACTGATCTCCTTAAGTGCCTTTGTTCATTTGATCACCACCGTTCCTCGTAGTTTATGCAAATAAAGAAAGTAGAATAATGGTTAGAAATATGTTTAATAATTATAATGGAAATAATTAAAAAATGCTATTAAATCAAAACATACCTTTTTTCGGGCTAGCATATCAGCCTGGTTGACTTTGCTTTTGGAATATTTGGCTTCGAAGATACTTTATATAGTTTTTTAAAATTTATATCGAGGCACAAGGAGGGAGAAGAAGAAGAAGATGATGATGAGAGAGAGAGAGAGAGAAAGAGAGAGCTAAGCTTTTCTTTTAAACTTCACTTTCTAGCAATCACCCAAATAACTCATTTTCTAATATTTATACACTTCGCCCTTCAACACACTCACACACATTGATTCTCAACGTATATACACACTTCATTCTCCCAAAATATATACATGTTTTACTTTCCAAAATCACACACTTCACTTTACTATTCCCATGCACTTCTCACTTTCCAAAATCACAAAATTCACTTTTCAAAACATGCATGTGTCACTTTCCAAAAATCACACAATTCACCTCTTAACACACGCACACAAAGAAACCTTTTTCAACATATGCATACTTTAATTTCCAACACATTCACACTTCTTTTTCTTCTAACATTCACAAAATGCTTTAAGCAAACTTCTCATCCTTCACATAAATGTAAAGGAACACTTCAACACCTCCCTCCAATCACCACAAGGAATATTGCAAATCACTTTTCTCCAGAATTTATAACATCAAGTGACTAATGAAGTATAGAGAAGATGCTTTTGAAGGTTAAAAATGAAGTTTTTGAACACAAGTCAAAACACCCCTCCAACCGCTAAGAAATATTTTCCCCAAGACTTCGGATATATAAGAACATAAAGTGAAGAAAAGATATAATGCACTAATCGCAAGAAATATCTGCCAATGTCAAAAATTTAGAGAGCAAGAAGTCCATAACAATCCATATAAATTGTGACAAGTTTCTATCAAGTGAGACGTATCGATTTTCAATATTCATAACATGAATCCACAAAATAAAATCTCATGGCCTAGAAAAGAATTTTTTTTGCATTCATTGATGGTTAAGAAATTTATTCTTCTCAAAAAAATGTTGGAGAAAAATCATAAGGGATAAATCATTAACTAACAATGCATTCATTCATAAAAGAAACAAAACTTTATAGATCTCCTCAATTTTTTTTTTTTTTGGGGGTGGGGGGGGGGGGGGGGGGGGGGAAGAAACATTCAAAAGTAATCTAGGCCACCTTTAAAGCAAGCAATTCATTATGTAGGAAATCTACTTCAAAACAATAGTAATGCAAACTCATTTTATCCTTTCAGATTATTTCAAAAATATGAATGAAAAACTCTCCTTCATTCTTCAAGAAGGAGAAATGAATTTTTATGTTCCCGATTTCAATAGTATAGCAAGAAAGCATTCTCGATTGCTTCCTCTCTAAATAATAGTAATCTCCATTACTTCTCATACAACAACAACATCAAGCCTTTATCCCACTGTGGGGTCGGCTACATAAATCCTTTTTTTTTATTGTGTTCTGTTAAAAGTCAAATTCTCTTTTAAATCTAATAAAGAAATATAATTTCTAATATTTTCTAACCAAGTTTTTTTAGGTCTACCTCTACCTTTCTTAACATAAGTCAAATCTAATACCTCTACTTTCCTAACCGGGTCATCGGGAGGCTGTCATTTTATGTGACCAAACCATCTAAGGTGACTCTCTCCAATCTTATCTTCCATCCGAGCTACTCCAACCTTTTCACGTATATGCTCATTTCGTATCCTATCTCTAAGGTTAAAGCCACTCATCCACCTAAGCATCTTCATCTCTGCAATACTTAACTTAGTATTATGCTTCTCTTTTAATGGCCAACATTTGACACCATAAAGCATTGCAGGTCTCACCACCATCTTATAGAATTTTCCCTTAAGTTTGAGGGGTACTTTTCTATCACACAACAAGCCCGATGCATTCCTCCACTTCAACCATCCAACTTGAATTCTACTGATAATATCCCCATCTATTTCACCATCACTTTGAACAATATATCCAAGATATCTAAAATGTGTACTCTTATTAATGACTTGATCGGCCAAAGTCACAATCCCCTCACTAGGTTTATTATTACAAAAATTACACTCCAGATATTCTGTTTTAGATCTACTCAAGTGAAAACCTTTAGACTCCAATGTTGTCCTCCATAATTCAAGTTTACCTTCGACTCCCTCTCTAGTCTTATCAATAAGAAGAATATCATCAACAAAAAGCATACATTAAGGTACATCCTCTTGCAAATGTCTAGTCAGAACATCCAAGACTAAAGCAAAAAAAGATATAGCTTAAGGCTGATCCTTGATGTAATCCAACCGAAATAGGGAAGTACTTGGTCAAACCACCTTGTGTTTGAACACAAGTAATAGCTCCTGCATACATATCTTTAATGATTTGAATATAAGCATTATTAACTCCTTTCTTTTCAAGAACTCTCCATAGAACTTCTCTTGGAACTTTATCATATAGTTTTTTCTAAATCAATAAATATCATATGTAAATCCTCCTTATTCTCTCTATATTTCTTCATCAAACCTCTTAATAAATGTATGGCTTTTATAGTAGACCTGCCCGGCATGAATCTAAATTGATTTTGAGAAACGTATCACTCTGCAACCTATGCTTCATAACTCGCTCCCATAGTTTTAAAGTATGACACATTAACTTAATTCCTCTATAATTCGCACAATCTTGTACATCACCTTTATTCTTAAAAATAGGGATTAACACACTCATTCTCCACTCATCTAGCATCTTTTTAGTCTTCAAAACAGTATTAAAAAGTTTAGCAAGCCAAAAAATTCCTTCATCTCCTAAGCATTTCCACACCTTTATTGGAATATCATCAGGTCCAACAGCTTTTCCACCCTTCACTTTCTTTAAAGCCTCTCTAACTTTAGTTTTACTAATACGTCGATAAAAATAGAAATTTTTATTTTTATTTAGGGTGTTAAGGTCACTACAGTCAATTGTATTTTCACATTCTTCATTAAAAAGTTTAGCAAAATATCTCATCCACCTTTGTTAAATATTATCTTATAAGAAAAGTACTTTTTGATCTTCATCCTTAATACACTTCATTTGAACTAAATCCTTACTACTCATATCTCTTTGTTTAGCTAACTTATACATATATCTTTCTCCCTCCTTAGTATCTAATCTATTATATACATCACTAAAAGCTAAGCTCTTTGTATCGCATATTGCTTTCTTAGATTCCTTACGTGTCTCTTTATATATTTCTCAATTATCAGAATTTTTATAATTAAACTAATTTTATAATAAATCTTCTTATTTTTAATCTTTTCTTGCACATTTGGATTCCACCACCAACTATTTTTACTATTAAGAGCTTTTTCCTTTGAAAATCTAAGCACATCTTTTGCAATATTCTTAATATCACTAGCCACTTTTTCTCACATAACATTAGCATCCTTATGCACAGACAAAATCTTAAGATCTAAAATTTTACTCTCAAAATTATTTTTATTAATATTCTTTAAATGCCCCCATCTAATCTAGAATGTCATTTTACTTTATATTGTATTTCTTGTCCCTTTATCTTAAAGTTCAAAACTAATAAACGATGTTGGGTACATAAATTTTTACTCGGAATAACTTTATAATCTTTGCAATCTAAATGATCTAATTTTCTTATAAAAAATAATTAATCTGAGTTATACTATATCAATTTTTATAAGTAATGAGATACTCATTTCTTTTCTTAAATAAGGTATTAGCAATTAAAAAGTTATAAGCTTAATAAAAATCTAATATGGGCTTACCACTTTTATTTGTCGTCCCAAACCCGTAGCCACCATAAATACTTTTAAAATCATCTACCTCTCTACCAACATGTCCATTTAAATCTCCTCAAATAAAACTCTTTCTTCAAGATATATCTTTTGTATTAATTCTTCTATGGCATTCCAAAATTTTAATTTTGAACCCATATCCAAACCCACTTGAGGAGCATAAGCACTTATAATGTTAATAATCTTAGCATCAACAACAATATTTAAAACTATAATTCTCTCTCTAATTCTATTAATTTTTATAATATTATCCTTTAAACTCTTATCTAAAATCACACATACACCATTTCTAGTACGACTCCTACCCGAATGCCAAAGTTTAAATCCTAAACTATCAATCTCCTTAACCTTCTCTCTAACTCATTTAGTTTACTGAATGCATAGAATATTTATCTTCCTATGAATCATAATATATATTAATTTCATTAATTTTTCTGTAAGGGAACATATATTCCAAGTTTATATCCTAATTTTAGTTTCATGGACTAGCTTCTTTGCCCACATCCATCCTTGATGTGGGAACCCTTACCTATTTAACAATGTACCCAGGCATCGGTGTAACGGACCTTACACACTTGTCGCTGTATTCAGGCCATACAACATATCACTTCCAGGGACGCCCTAGCATTAACATAATTTCTTAAAGGATTCGTGTCATTATTATTTGATAAGTTTTACGCTTGTTGTTGACTACCTAATGCAACCCTCCACTTTTCTCATACCATTTCTAAATAACAATAATCTTCATTATTTCTTCTAACAACAAAGGAGGAGAAGAAGATGAATAAAGATGAGGAAGAAGATGGAGAAGAGAAAAGTGAGGAAGAAGGAAATCAAGAAAAAAGAAAATATACCAAAACTTGAGAGGAGGTCAATTGTGGGAGATGGCAACGCCGGCTAGGCCTTGCGCACCAAAGGAAATCATCTTGTCTTCACGCAAGAGAGCAGGGAAGAAGAAGAGGGTCTCGGTCTTGATGTCGTGTGTGAAAATGAGAGAGACGGGCGGGCTTGACTTCGACTAGGGTACGCGAACGAGAGGAGGCAGGGAGGGGGTTTACACGAATAGATAGGAGATGGGTTGGGGGGTTTAGTTCTTACAAATGAGAGGGAGAGGGATCGTGTGAATGAATAGGGGGAAGAGGAGATCGTGGGGTAGAATCGTCCTATCCGAATCGTGAAAAAGACGCCAAAATCATCCCTTTTAGCTTACAAATTGATTCAATTGAAAAGGATAATAAGAGTGTTTTAATCTTAATTTAAATAAATTCAAATGTTAGATTTTCATTTAATTAATTTTAAAATGTAAATAGAGAATTTGTTTTAATGGAATTGGTATATTAATTTAAGTGAGGTTAGTTGATATTTTAAATTGGACTAATTTTAAATTCATTTATTTAATCTAATTAATGTCAATTTAGCTCGATTGGCTCGCGATGAGTCAGATTGGGTTAATCGAAGCTTTTGTTATTCAAATCAAACTCAATTCAAGTCAACTTGACTCAATAGTGTGCTGATTTGACTTGAATCATTTCACGACACATCAATTACACTATCATGCTTAAAATAAAATTGGCGCTAGATCGAGCTGAGTTTAATTTAGGTTAGATTATGGGGCTGAGTCAATTCTACATCAATAGGCATCCACCTAATGAGAATCCTGCTAGTGGGCATGTTTATACTAGGCTGCGAAGACCTAGGCACTAAGGAATGAACTCAGGGAAACTGACCCCATACAGAAATTAGGTCAAAAACTATGATTTCTCTGACCACCATCGCCTTACTACGATCCTTCTGACCTCACTCGCTCATTGATTACAGTCTCTCCAATTATCATCACATGACTACGGTCCTTCTAATTACCTTCGCCTGACTACAGTCCTTCTGACCTCTTTCGCCCACCAACTACAATCCCTACGACCACCATTGCCCGACTATTCCGACCACTGTCACCCAACTAAGATCCTTCCAACCTCAGTCACCCATCAACTATAGTCCCTCCAATCACTGCCACTCGACTATGGTCCTTCCAACCATCATCTCTTGTCGACTACGGTCTTTCTGACCATCATCAGCCAACTATAACCCTACCAACAAAATAAGAAGGATAATACTCTCTTGAGAATAATTATCATATCATTCTCTAGCTATGCAACAAGCTCTATACAATAAGTTTTTATTACATTAAGCCAATGCCCTCCTCCATTGAAGGGAATCATTTGTAATCAACCACAAACACTAGTGGAGTTAGTTCACCTGGGTTAGGCCCATAGTTTTTTCATCTTTTGGGGGTTTCTATGTAAAAATTTTGGTGTCTCTTATAAATAATGCACCCCTACTCTTTTATATGTTTATGTGCTGGATCTTCGTACAAAGCTAGGACATAAAACTTTATATTTATATATTGTTATCAATATTCTAATACGTAATAGTTTGGCGTTGTCTATGGGAAATAATTTGTAGCTGGGGGGCAACCTTTTCTACAACCTTGAAAGGTCGTTCACATCAATGTCTTAAGCATGGTTGAAGCAAGATAGTTCTTTTGCCATGATCTATTATCAGGTCTAAAGGAAGGCCTTTAATGTTGAGGGAATTTTTATGTATTGTTCTATCGCCTCTCCAGCATCAGCAGCTGCTGCATTAATTTCATGGAAGCAGATTTGGATTGAAGGGCAATCTTGGCTGCAACATCAAATGCGATTGTGGGTAAGAAAATTCTTCTAATACTTTCAACGTCCATGGCAATATCTTTGGAAATCATTTTTCATAAAGCTCCTAGCAAATGCAAGGATGCTTCTAATAAATTTCAAGCTCTATATAATCCACAGCTGGATTTCTACTCCTTGGAAAAGGTTTTAGTCTCAACCTCAAAAATGTAGTAACTATATAAAGACAGACCAATCTTCACCTTTGATTCTGGATACACGTGACATTCACCCCCTTCCAATCAAGGTATAATCGATCTTAGGGATATTTAATTTGACATCTTCTACACAGGTTAACATCATTGAGTAATCCTTTGACAAATAACCTCAATTATGTCAATGGTGGATTTTCTTGACCTCTTCCACACAAGTTAACGCTATCAAGTAATATTTTGGCGAATAACCTCGGATGGCTTAAACTTTTCTAGTGAATTTTCCCAACCTTTTTAAGGCATATTAATGTCATCAATTAATGTTTTAGCAAATAGCTTCGAATAAGTCAAATGCCCTTGGTGGATTTCTTTTGACCTTCTCTATATAAGTTAACATCAACTAGCGACGCTCTGAAAATAAACTTCAATAGCTCAAACATCCTCGGTCAAACATCCTTAGCAGATTTCATCGACCTCTTTGACGTAAAACTTTGAAGCATCTCTCTTAGTTCCTTCAAGGAAGGATTGGAGCCCTATCAGCCCTCCACTCTGTTGGCATTATTAGTGTATCACTGGACAGTTGCAGTGGACACAATGTTTGACCCCCTCCATCAAATTGTCAACTGTCTGCCCCTGTCAACGTGCATGTTTGATTGAAAAAGTTGAGTTAGAAAAAGTTAATTTTCTCTGGGAGAATTTAATTTTTGAATTTTTTTTTAATTTTGAAATCGAACACTTCATTACGAATAATATATCGCCTTGGGAGATGAAAATATCATTTCTTAATAGGTTCAGATTATAAAACTTTAAATTTATCCTAATCATCATAGTCAACTCAAGGAAAGACAACATATGATTCTAAAGGATTAAAATGATGTTTGATTGAGTATTTTATTATAATAATATGAATAAGAGATCATTAATTTTATAATCAAAATTATGATAATAGAATGATATATCTTTCCGGAGAAAGAAGATATAATTTACTATCAATTATTTAAAAATAATAATAATGATCATGAAACTTAATTTTTCCCAAAGATAATTAATTAATTTTTTTGAAAAGATTAATTTTCGAAAAATTAATCTGAGTTTCTAAATCTCCTACGAGCGTAAGCCCTCGTAGTTAATTATATTATATAAATTTGAAGTTTTCTATGAATACTCTTGATTAAAATAATGATAAAAATTTTATTTTGAGATTTCAAGGCTTGATGTCAAAGGAAGAGAGGTTAGAAATTCAATAGGGATTGGATCAAAATAAAATACTTATTTCTAGAGGTTAGAGGAGAAAAGGTAGGAGATGCTTTAGGATTCTGAAACATTTCAGAAGTATCCCGGCCTATCCTAAGTGTTGGACTTAAATTTGAATTGAAAGAGATTTAAGTTTGAATTGCTAATTTTATTAAAAGGATAGAATTAGATTCCCAAAAGGTTGAGGTCTTATAGCCTGAGCTTACCTCAGAACCTAAGTCTAAATTTGACACTAAAAATCTGTAACCCAAACCTAGCTAATACAGTGCAAACGTGGACTTGGGGAGCCAGCTAACCACCTAGGCGCTTTAAAACTATGAATCTAATCTTTAATGAAAGAGTGGGTAAGGACGTTTAATAAAGTTTGAGAAAATGGGGCCAACATCTAGATTAGATCCTAATTTGGCCTCTTAACATATATTAGGTAAATTGATGCTTAAAGTAAAATGCAATTAAGTTTTAGACTCATTTAAATTTGTTTCTAATATAATGCATGCTAGTTGACTCGATAAATGCTTAAAATCAAAATCAGGCAATTTTAAAATCAGGCTTAAAATTAGATTTTATCCTAAAAACTGTATAATATTCCCTTAACAAGACTACATCCTAATAAGTCAGGTGGCATGCCAGAACCCGCAGATGGGGAGGTGCCTAACAAGGTAGAGAAGTATTCAAAATATATGCATGAGACCCTTGGAGATCTCGAGTTTACTTCTTAAAATGTTAGAATTTCTATGTGAGCTTAAAAATTTTAATTTTAATTTCAAGTAGAAAATAATTTTTTAAGCATACCCTCACGGGCCTCCGATCGAGTTATAAGTTAAATCAAAGATCGACATGCAAAATCATCAAAAAAACTACTAAAAGGATGCAATCCTAATCACAAAGTAAGTACATCAATCAATAATCAAATCAATTAAATTAATATTCAAATTAAAAATTCATATGGCAAATGCCACTTAATATTACAACTCAGGATCTATAAAAAAATTAAAGTGGTCGGGCACCACTAACAACAATCTAGATTTCTACTCCTAAGACCCAAGTGACTTTAAGAATGGGATTCTTCTTGTTCTTCACTTCTTTGTCATTATGCGGGCTCCTTAGATTCATCTGGTCTGAATATCCAAATGAAAAGAAACTCTCCCTCGAAAAGGGTGTTCTATTTTCCCTTTGGATACTTGAAATTTATCTTGATTTAATTTTTCAAATGGAGGAGAACTCTCCCCTAAGGGATATTCTCTCCTCTTTGGAATCTAAATAGGATATATATCTCCCATCTCAAACATTACTTTGAACTTTACAACTCAATTGAAATTAAGTTACATTGAATAAAATTGAAAATCTAGACTCAAGTACAACCTGCAAGATTATCCTAGATAATTGTAATCAAATTCAAAATCTCAAGCAGTTATATTTATCAAAATTAAAATGATCAAATCACAGCCACACTTAGCCATACTCTTTTAAGTTAAAATGGAGACTTAAGCATTATGAAGCACCTGTAAAAAATATTCTCAATCTTAAAGCTTGATTTATTTTTACCCCCTTTAATTTATATGTCTTATATAAGCATGGCCACCTGCATAAGATTGTATTAGTATTTAAACTATTCATAGCCTAGGGGTAATCTAACGCCCATCACATTAATACATATATTGCATAGAAATTAAATAGATAATCAATCAATCAAAACTAGCAATCAGCTTGCAGTGAAAATCATAAAAAATTCAGCACATAGTAAAAAATTAAACATCGGCTTAGCCTAAGACTAGAGTTAGTTATCCTAACAAATAATCTTAAGTGTGTGAGGTAGGCTATGTGATTTGGATATGTCCTATGCAGAGCAATTGATTAAAGTTGATTGATATTCTGATTGCTTGAAAGGCTTAAGGGAAAATTTTAATTAAAGTTTAAATATTAATAATTTAAAATTAATTTTAAAGTATATTTTTTAATATTAAATGACTACCACTTTATTGCTCACCGTGGCCGTGAAGTTTATTTCATCTTTCTTGGGCTAATTTAATAGCCTCATGGCCCGGGTTACCCAGTGGTAATCGATATAATTAAGTGAATTGAATTGATTAAGGTTTGATGGTTCAACAACAACAATAACAACAACATCAAGCCTTTATCCCACTACGTGGGGTCGGCTACATGAATCCTTTTTCTCCATTGTGTCCTATTAAAAGTCAAATTCTCGTTTAAATCTAATAAATTAAGGTTTGATGGTTGATGAATTTTAATTAAAATTGATTGGTTGCTACTTTTAAAGTTGGATTAAGATTTTTTTGGATTTTTCAATCAATTATTGATTTTTTGGGAATTCTTTGAATTATTTAAATGTATTAATTAAAGGGGTCAAAATTTAAGTTTTAGATTAAGATTGCTTATTAAAGAATTAATATTTTTCTTAAATAATATAACTTAAGGTGAGTAATTAGACTATAAGTATGTTGAATTTGAATTTTTCTATAATTAGCTATAAATTTTTGAAGTTTTGAATTGATTTTGACTTAAATTTGACCAAATTGTTGACTTTTTGAATTTGAATTATTTCTGATGGTTTAAAATTTTTTATAAATATTAGACCCCAAATAGAGTCCAATGTCTTTGAGTTTTCTCAATTTGGAATTTTTTAGAATTAGTTAGGATTTTTTAAAGTTTCTTTATTTATTTGAATTATTGAAAATTATTTAATTGGAGGGATTTTAATGATTTTTCTCCAAATGAACTCCAAACTCCTTGAAATCGCTTGCAAAGGTTAAGAATGACCTAAGAAGAGATTTCCAAGTGTTTGAAAATTTTCTAGAATTTTTAATTAATTAAATCAATCAAATATTAATTTTTCTTTAAAATTAAATTAAACTTAAATTTGATGTCAAATCAAAGGGCTTTTAATTTTCTTAAGTTAAGATTTGAATTTTGGTCAATTTGAGATATTATATGTATTTTTTGGATTTAATAGAATTTTTGGGGCTTAATTAAGGAATTAACTTTGACTTAATTAATTAAGTGTCTTAATGATTTTTAAAATTACGAGAAATTTTTCTATGGACAGGAGATGTCACTAAGTTTGAATGTTCAAAGTCTCAAGTCAATAGGAAGTGTATCCTAATTATTAAAATTAATCTAAGTTCTCTAAATATGTTCTTAATTATTCTCCTTACTGATGTCATTAGGTTGTGAAGGATTAAATCAAAATTTTGCTAACCCTTGGACAAGCATATGAATACACATACAATCACAATCATGTCCTTAAATTTAGGAGAGCCTAAGATAAAGAGAGTGTGTGTATCCTATTCATGCAAATCAAGTTATAATCTTAACAAATAGAAAGCTCAAATAAGGGGTAATTAGCAATTTAATTACTCATTGATGTATCCACATTGATCCTATTCAAGACAGCTCAAGATATTTTTAAAAATTTCAAGTGATCTCTAAATACTGAATATATATATATATATATATAATTAAAAATTAAAAATTTTAAATATATACATATATTAATCTATATATAAAAATATAAGTCTTGAAATTTAAATTTTAAAATATCATTAAAATATTTTTAAAATATTTTTGAGACATCCTATTATTCTTTTAACTATTTAGAAATATATTTTCAATTTTAAAAAAATATTTAATTTAATATTAAATTAAATATTAATTAAATATTAAAATAATCAAATAAGTAGAATTATTTAAAATAAATTAAGTTTTTAATTTTAAATTAAAATATTTAGAATTCTAAAATTTTTGATATATCATATTAATTTTTCTGATTTAAATTATTTTTGTTTTTGAATTTTTGAAGTTTTATGTTAATTAAAGTATTTAAAATTAATTAATATTTAAAATAATTCTTAAATTAAATTAAATTCAATCATAAATATTTTATAAAAATTATAATTATTTTAAATAATTTTCCTTAAATTTTTAAAATTATTTGAATTTAATTTTAATTAAATATTAACTAAATATTTAAATATTTAATTAATTAAAAAATAATTAAAAATATAAAATCTATCTTAAAATAATTTTGATTTTAAATTAAAATATTTTAAAATAATTAATTGATTATTTAAGATATTTAAAATAATTCTATGATTATTTAACATTTTTAAAATTAAACTTTTAATTTTGAAAATATTTATTTAATTTAATATTTAAATAATTAAATAATTTAAATTACTTAAAAAATATTGAATATTTTAAATTATTTTGAATTTTCAAATATTTAAAATATGTTCTCTAAATAATTAAAATATTTTTAAAATAAACCTTTAAAAATTTGAAAATCATTTAAGTTAATATTAATTAAATATTAACTAAATACTTAAATGTTGAAATTATTCAAAATATTTAAAGGGAAATGTTTTAAATTTAATTTAATTTAAAAAATGAAATATTTTGAATATCTTATATCTTAATATTTAAAATATATTTAAAATACAATTTAAAATTTTGAAAATATTAGATTTATCTAAATTAAATATATATTAAAAAATATAAATATTTAGATATTTAAAATAATTTAATATAAGTTTAAATTTTAAAATATTTTAAACATCCTCTATGATTTGAAATAATTTTAAAATAAATTTATCCTGAAATTTTTTTGAAATTAATTTGATTTATTTTGATTAAATATCAACTTTTAAATATTTTAAAATTATTTAAAAAATATATTGAATATCTTAAAATTATTTTAATTTTAATTAAAAGGATTTAAAATGCTACTTATTTTGATATAAAATATATTTATTTTTGATTTAAAATCAATTTTAATGTTTATTTGAAAAAATTTTGGATTCAAAATGATTTTAAATTAAATTAAAATCAATTTAATCAAACGCGACGCTGTCTTATCGGACACATGGCAGAAGCAGATTCGCCCATCCAAACTGCCAGATGATGATTGGCCGGCGGCGCTATTAATTGCTAATGATTACGCCACTGGTAATCATTAGCAATTAAAATGCGATGGCGGTGGGATCCACGCAGTTTCATTAATTTGTGTCGGCAACGTGCGAACACCATCTGATCTTCCATTTTTCTGGATCAACGGCCATGATGCCATCATACGATAAAATGGTCGATCAAGAGAGATGCGCGGTTAGGAAAATTTGCAAAATAGCAACATCTCGACCGTTGATATGGAAATAAACAGTCGAGATTTGTACACTAAGGCTTTAAGTAAAATTGAAGCCTAAGTTAGAAAAATGGCTCAAACTCAAGATCAGATTGATCATTTCTAGTGAAATTTTAAACCTAGCTTAATATTGTGAATAGAAATTATATGGCGGTGTTTTTGCAGTCTAAGAAGCACTTAACAAAAAGCTAATTAATTCTAAGTATTTTAGACTAGGGTTGATTATTTTACCTAATCCAATGGATGGATTTGGGAGATCTTCAATTCTCTGAGCTTATAGTTTGTCCGCACTTAATATTGCTGAAGAAATCGCGGCTCGAAAACTGAATCGAACGCTTTGAGCCCTTAAATGGAATGTGTTTCGATTCACCGGAAGACTGTTGCCGACGAGGTTTGACCGGCTGGATTGAGTTGGTGGAATGTTGAGGGGACTGTGGGGAGCTTGAATGGACTGGAGTCTGGCCTTGAGAGGCTGAGTGTGGAGAGAGAGGGTTGAAGTAAGAATGAGACTCATTTTGAGTCTTTTGCTCAATTAAAGTGCCCTAGCTTGATTAGATGATCCAAATGGCTTTGGAAGTTTCCCAAGATGCATGCCATCTATCCCAAATGATTAGAGAGCAGGGGATGGAACATGGCAAGGACAATGACATGTAAAGGCCTTTTGTCTCGACTTACACATGTGGATATGATTAGGCTTAATTAAGACTATACCCTGGATTAAAAAGGGTTTTCGAAGTCTCTAGATGATGCTTAAAGGCCTGGAGTGGATTTAAATAAGAAGGGTTAAATGCTTAGAGCAATTTGATCCCTTAGGAAGCCATTTTGACCACTCATTGACTGTTTGACAAGTCAATGGGTCAATGAATGTTGAGGTGGCAGTGAGGAGGTCTTAAAGAGCTACTTGAGTGAAGTCTTGAGGGCTTAATTAAAAATACATGGAGATTTGACTAAAGCTATGGGTGTTTGACCAAATATATGGGTTGACCAAGTCAACATGAATATGGCTTGACTCTTAATGGATTTTGAATGCATTTAAATAATGTATTGAAATAAGTTTGAGAATTTCGAGGGTTTGAATTGAGTGCTTGAAGAAATTTAACCTAAATGGGTCTCATTTGATTGGATTTGGACTAAGTTGACCAAGTCAACTTTTGACTGTCAATCAAGTCCAAATCATTGAGGGAGATGTGTTCAAAAGAGATTTGATGAAATTTGAATGCATCTAGAGTTTAATTCAGGACTAAAATAGCTTAAGGATTGGTTTGGTCAACCTAGGTTGACTTGATTAACTAGGTTAACCTAGGGTCTGGATTTGGGTTGAATAAGTTTGAAATGATATTTGAGGTCTGGTAGATGTGTTTTCAAGGGTTGGAATGACCCAAATGGCCAAATTGACCATTTAAACCCTTAAAGGGTTATTGAGTCAACCAGGTTAACCTAGGGGCTAGGTCTGGGCTCAATAGGTTTGAAATAATATTTTGAGTTTGTTGGAGGTGGTCCCAATGTCTGGGGAGAACTCAATTGAATTGACTGTTTTAACCCTTAAGGGCCTATTTGGTCAACCCTGGTTGACTTGGTCAACCAGATTGACCTAGGGCCTAGGTTTAGGTCCAACATGTTTGGTTTAATATTTTAAATCTGCTGGAAGTGGACTCATGCAAAGGGGAGGCCATTTGGTTTGAAATGAGTATTCAAACTTCTAAGGGGTATTTTGGTCAAAATAGGTTCACTTGGTCAACCAGGGTCAGTGCTTGAGTCCAATGTACTCCTAATGATGATTAGGATGCATTGGAAGAGGTTTTGAGATTTGATTGAAAAAGGCCATATTGAAGTTTATAGAAAACTCTAAAATTGTAGGCATTTTGATCATTTTAACCCCTGGTAGACTGTGGGTCAAAGTGGGTCCACCAAAATATAATTTAATGCTTAAGAAGTTATAATCAAGGGTCTGGATGTGATCATAAGATTTGGAGAAGGCTTCAAGGTCAAGATTCACTGGGTGGCAGGTTTAGTGGCATCATATTTGAAGGTTTTACAGCCTTTAGATTTCAATCCAGTTTCTAGGGTTAGATGTCTCAGAATAAGCTCAAATTTGGAGGGTAGACCCTATGGATATGTCTAATCAATATGAAATTGATAGAACATGAATCGGGAGTCATTTGATTGGGGTTTATAAGTGTTTAAAAAATTACTCAAAAAGGTTTTTAGGACCTAGGCCTTTAGCCTTGGATGTTGGTCTGAATTTATGGACTTGATCTGTATTTTAGGTTTGAATGATTAGAATTGAATTATCCAAATCATTTATAATCATTTGGATGATCATAAGTGATTGGATAGGGTTGAAGCTAGATCGGAGGTTGGCTAAAAGTTTAAATTTGGATTAATATCTGGATAGGCCTGGTGTCTGGATAGGTTTGAAGTCTGGGTTTGATTTGAGCCTGGATTGATCTAAGATCTAGGTTGATCCTAGGGTCTGGATAGATCTAGGGTCAGGATAGATCCTAGGGTCTGGATTGATCTAGGGTCTAGGTAGATTTTAGGGTCTGGATTGATCTATGGTCAGGGTAAATCCTAAAGTCTGGATTGATCTAAGGTCTGGATAGATCCTAATGACCTCATACAAAAATGAGGTCAACAGTGCACATGTACTATCTCTAATAAAATGCAATTAGATTGTCGCTATCAGTTCACCACCCAAGTGCCAACATCGTACTATCACTTAACTATCTCTATTAGGTTTTTATTATTTAAACACCACCATAGGCATATTATCTGACTCCCTACGACAAAGGATCAACTTATGATTGGTAGATCTCTTCCTAACTATTAACCATAGTCAAACTTTCACCCATCCACTGATTATTATCTGGTCTCCTCCCTGGTGCTACAGCTACCAGATCTTTTCAAATTGTCCTCTCATGCAGGAGGTAATTAATCTTCTTTTGTCATGAGTAGTTTGAGGGAATAATGATCTCTTATCGGGACTTTCCAACACAAAGAGAGGCACTTGAGCTTGAAAGGGGATAATGTTTATCAAGACAATGAAATGCCTCTAATATAGGAAGAAGTGAGGAATGAAAAGAAAAATAGAGTTCGGAGGGAAGAAATTATGTTTTCCCCCCACCCCAAGGGGGGTATTTATAGTTGCAAGAGGCGGCCTCATAGAAAAAATGTGTAAAATGGGGGTGATGTACGCCCCACCATCTGCGCGCAAAATGCTCCCTTACTCACACACGGTGCCCTGCTGGGGTTGGTGGTTGGCCGGTTCGGCCGCCAAGCCTTATTTGGGCCCGATTTTTGCTCGGACAGTCTAATTCATATGAATGCATATGACCTTTACTATTTCTGTATTAATTCAATGATCATATGAATGCTACTGTTATGATTTAATCGCTGGCATTTATATTGCTCCTTTATCATGCTTTGAGTTCAGTTATAAGATTTGGTTACTTGTTGGGCTCTTGAGCTCATTATATGTAGTTAAATATTTCAGGTCAGGATAGAGGATCAGGAGTGAGAGATTGATCAAGATCCTTCAGGTTTATGTTCTTATTATTTTAGTTATTCTTTTGTACCCAGGAATGGAAGGATGTGTTATGATTGTATGATTCCTTAGTATTATATATGATGATTTTGGGAGCAATGATAATATTGATATTTTGAATTATAGAATTTATTTATGTTGTTTATTATTGATAAAAAAAATTAGGCAGCTCTAGTTATTGTTTATTAAAAGATGAAAAAATAATTCTTCTAAATTAGATTCTGGGGCATCACATGTTGCTCATCGACTACGGTCTCTCCGACCACCTTCACCCAACTACGGTCCTTCTGACCTCCGTCGTCCACTGACTAGGATCCTTGCGACCTCCATCGCCAACCAACTACGATCTCTCCGACCACTGTTGTCCGACTATGGTCCTTTTGACCTTCGTCTCTTCGACCACCATCACTCGACTACAATCCTTCAAACCTCTGTCTCCAACCGACTATGATCCCTACGACCACTGTCGCCTAACTACGGTCTTTCCGACCATCTTCACCTGACTATAATTTTTTCGACCTCAGTCGCCCATCAACTAATATCACTCTGATCACCATCACTTGACTATGATCATTCCAACATATGTCGCTTGCCGACTACGATTCTTCTGACCATCATCATCTAACTACGACCCTACCAACCAAACAAGCAAGATAATACTCTCTTGAGAAAAACTATCATATCATTCTTGCCACTTAAGGGAAATTGATGATAGGACATCACACTTCTCCTTTGTCCTTTCCCCTCATAGTCATCGAAGCCACCTTATCTCCTTCCCCATCAGTGATATAAACTGAAAGCCTCCAAACAATAAGCCTTTTCATCCTTGCCATCTTCCCTTTACATTGAGAGGTGACCCCCTACCTACCTCCTAGTCTTCTTCTTCCTTCGTCGAATAAGAATAATGAGCGACCATTCTTCTTCTTCCTCCTCTCCTTCATGCCATCCTCCCCTTAAGATAATGTTGGAGTAAGTTATATTGATTAAGTTTGAGCAATGACTTTCAATAACTTAGGTAAGGTTCATTGTAATTAAGTTATGGGTGGATTAGGTCTTATGTTATTATATACTTTTCTTCCTGCTATAGTTTTAGATATTAATTTAGGGTTCTTCGATTTTGATATTCTAGTTGTTATTCATGTAGTGTTGTTTAATGAGATGTCAATTAAAGTTTGAGTTTCATGTCACACAGCTTGAGGTAAGTAATATTTATTTATTAGATGATAAATATACCGTTCTTTATTAGAAGAGTTTCGCTTATTACTTTTTTCAATTTTTAGATATTTATAAGTTTTCAGTCATACTTTTAATACTCAATTTTATTATATATATCTTAATGAAAATTGTTTCATGTTCATTTCATATTGTATGAATAATTTTGCCTTTATTTAATACTACACGATCTCATGTATATTGAATGTATTCTTATAGTTGAAGATATAATTTTCATACATGTTACTTTTGTTGAATGTAATAAATGTTACTCCTATAAATCATATTTTATTATAAAATAATAATTGCCATTTTAACTATATAATACATATTAGAAACTTGATCATGAAATACAAAAAAATGTGCATGCTCGTGTGCAGCGGTATGCAATCTTATAGAATCATTTTGGATTTGATTAGCCAGGTCGATGAGCCTATAACGTGATGAATTTATAGGAAATCATTAGTTTTTTTTTTTATATTGGCGCCTTTCTAGTTTTAGGGTGTCTTGAAAAAACCGACTATAGATATGTAAACACATATAATCAAGTAAAGATGAATGACATAGTAGATTCTATTGGGGTGTTCAATGGATCATCACTATAGGAGCATATTTTTCAACAGTGATAGTGCATTCAGTATTTTCAAGTTTATATAGTTATTTTATTTGTATTTATGTTGTATTTTAGTAGCTTTTCTTATGCATTTGTCTTTCAATTTTCTTTCCATTAGTTAACATACAACAACAACAACAACAATATCAAGCCTTTGTCCCACTACGTGGGGTCGGCTACATGAATCCTTTTTTCTCCATCATGTCCTGTTAATTGTCAAATTCTCGTTTAAATCTAATAAAGAAAGATAATTTCTAATATTTGCTAACCAAGTCTTTTTAGGCCTACCTCTACCTTCTTAACATAAGTCAAATCTAATACCTCTAATTTCATAATCGGGTCATCAGAAGGCTGCTATTTTATGTGACCAAATCATCTAAGGCGACTCTCTCTAATATTATCTTCCACTAGAGCTACTCCAACCTTTTCACTTATATGCTCATTTCGTATCCTATCTCTAAGTGTAAAGCCACTCATCTACCTGAGCATCCTCATCTCTGCAACACTTAACTTAGTATTATGCTTCTCTTTTAATGACCAACAATCAACACCATAAAGCATTGCAGGTCTCACCACCATCTTATAGAATTTTTCCTTAAGTTTGAGGGGGTCTTTTCTATCACACAATAAGCCTAATGCATTCCTCCGCTTTAACCATCCAACTTGAATTTTGCTGATAATATCCCCATCTATTTCACCATCACTCTGAACAATAGATCCAAGATATCTAAAACGTGTACTCTTATTAATGACTTGATCGCTCAAAGTCACACTCCCCTCACTAGGTCTATTACTACTAAAATTACACTCCATATATTCAGTTTTAGATCTACTCAAGCGAAAAACTTTAGACTCTAAGGTTGACCTCCATAATTCAAGTTTACTTTCAACTCCTTCTCTCGTCTTATCAACAAGAAGAATATCATCAACAAAAAACATACACCAATTTACATCTTGCAAATGTCTAATGATTTCCATTAGTTACCATAGTGAAATTAAAATAAGTAGATTAGTTGAAATAATGATGCTAATGATCATTAAGATAAATAAAGATGTAAATAATGGTTATATAAATTATCATTAAAAGTGATTAATTTATGATGTAAGGTACAACTAACTAATAATATTTTTTCATTTGAAAAATAATCTAGGGAAATTTAATCAAGAGGCCGAGTACTCTATCAAATCATTGAAAAAACAATCCAACATTGCATGATCACAAATGCTTGAAAAAACTTGCAACCTTTAAGCAATGACGTTGAACACTTTAAAACTTGAAATAATGGTCATACAATATAGGAAGTTGATGACTATGTTTTTTTATTATATGCATGACTCTAAAATTCTCTTGCAACACAATCACAAAAAAATTCATATTTTGCAATTAAGGTTGCGTGGCATTTATATGCTCGTATATGCCTTCATAGATATTTAGCAGGTAGCCGACATGTTAGAAGGATATAACTCACATCTAATGGGCCCCAAAGAGGAACTCTCCTAACTAACATTGAGCTCCACTCGCTTGGGCCTACGAAGGAAGGCCACCCCTCTTGGGGGTAATAGAGGATCCCGTTAACTAAGGAACTTACCACTTGCCTCTTGGAAGGGAGACAGGCATCACAACGACTCGCCCTTCCCCAGGGCAATTTCCTTCATCCCCCATACTATGAAGGTAGGCTAGTGCATATTAGGCATCACACTGAGCTCACCTAGAGATAGAACATCTAAGCTATGTAGCCCTCTACTCTCTCCCAGCCAATCAAGAGGTGGCATGTTTCTAGGGTAGTTTGTATAGCATTATACCTTTTTTTTGTGTAGCCTTTATTATTGCACTGGAAACCCTATAAATAAGGGGTGATGAAGATATTTTTGGATCTTTTGTATCTCTTAGATTTCTAGACTTATCAGGCTTTTCAGTATTTTATTATGTTTTTTTTCTCTCCATTCTTATATAGGTTCCAGGTCACTCCTCTAAGAGTTTGTTTGCTAGTAGCATCTTGTGTCATCTACGGATATATTTGAATCCAACAACATTAACTTTAATGAAATGTAGGATTCACTGCTAGTTGATGTAGATCTTCCCCTTCTATCAACTATATGATACTCTTTTTCATAAATATGAAAAAAAATGAATATTTATGTTATCTAAATTATGATCTTATAAAATAATGAAATGTACAACAAGTAGTAATAATATATCATTATGCATGCAAATCATAAAATGTCATCTCATTAAAAATTGAAAATCTATCTTTTGAAGGCTTCGTTTGGGACGACTTTCTTATTGCTTCTTAAAACAGCTTTCTAATTCAAAAATTTTAAAAAGCAATAAGAAAGCCGACTCATACGAAGCCGAAGAATCACTCAATAACTTTGAAACAAATATAAAAAAATTAAGTACTTGTAAAAGGAGTATTTTTCACTTATTTTCCAAGGTTTAAAAATAAGATCTAAACAACCAATATGTTCGATCAAAGTGTCAAACTGTGAACCAATTTCACAATCGATTTAATTCAACATTAAAATTGTATTGTACATAAACTAAAATAAATCAGAATAAACTAAAATTTGAATTGTTGAATAGATGACTCTTTTACTGCTTGACTGAATAACTCAATTCATTTCATAACCAAATTTTATATTTGATGTCATCATTTTTTTATTTAATATTTGCAAATTAATCTTAATGTAAATAATATTAAAGTTAAATTTGCTAAGTAATAATAGTTAAAATTACATAGAAATTAATTTGTAATATATTTATGCAATTGATAATTAAAGGCTATTTTATTAAATCCATTTTTATAACTTTATTTTTCTGAAAAAAGTAAATGCAAGTTTTAATTGATTATCTAAAGTTTAGTTATTACTAAATATTACTCATTTAAATATAATTATTTTAATTATCTATGTTTTAATTATATAAAATATTTCATATTTTTATTCTATATTTCATAGCAAACTTTTTTTTAATACTTATTTTAGCATTATTATCACTAATTAAACTTTGAATATTTATTATCACATCACCATTATTTAATTTCAATTAAATTCCACTATAACTTTTAAATTTTGAAAATTTTCTTCTTCCAATTTAATATTGTATATAAATTTAATATTATATCTAATTTTCAAAATTATGCTTATTTTAGTCAAACCACACCGCTCAATAATAGCGTTATCAATAGAAGACCCGACTCGTCAATCCAACTTAGTCCCAATACAAAAATTCGAGTTCGTGTTGATCCGTTTAATAAACGAGTCTGATTCAGATTGATTCTTTTAATAAACTGGTCATATTCAAGTTGTGTATTTCGACACGTTTAATAAACGAATCGAATTTAAGTTGACCTGTTAATTCTATGCTGACCTAAAAAAGACTCGTTTAATATTGTTTTCCTTAAATTCTTTTATTTATTGGTATAATCTTATCATTTTTTTAATTAATCTAAAATTTATGAATAATAAGGCAATAAATATATATTTTTAATTAAAAATAGTTATTGGGTTAAATTAGGGTTGCTAGAGGGTTGGATTAGGGTTGCTAGCAGGTAAGATTGAGATTAGATCGAGACAAATCAATTTCAAATTAAACCCGGATCTAACCCATTCACGTATTTTGACACCTACTCCATTATACAAATACATATCAGGAGTTCTAAACCGAATCTATCTATGAATATACTATAACAAAAGAATTTACGCACCCAGGGAGTCACCCCTGCCACCACCACCCAATCCAGCTCTTCTCTTGTAATATTCTGCTATAAATTGACCGCATCTCGCCTCCGGTCCCCCTCTTTCCTCGATATTCTTTGCTTCCTTTAGGGTTTCGCTCTCCTATATCCGCGACGTAGAACAAGCGGCGCGGCGTAGGCTCGTAGAAGCAAAATGAGCGACGACAAGAAGCAAGGAGATCTTGATATGTCCGATCTGGGCTCTGCTCTACCCTACAATACATCTGGTCTATCTTAATTCGTTAAACCTTTTCCTTATCGATCTATATGTAGCTTTGATCTGTCAAATTGTTCACTTTTGATTCTTCCGTGCTAAGGTCACTTATGGCTTACAGGTCTAAGCGCTGAGGACAGGGCAGGCATGGTAAACGCTCTCAAGGTAGGGTTTTTACGCTATTTCCTATATTTTTTTCTCCTTTTTTAGTGTTGCGTTGTTTGGGGATTTGGAGACTATTTTCATCTGAAAGGATGTGCTTGTGGGTAGCAGAATAAGCTGCAGAGCCTGGCAGGGCAGCACACAGACGTGATGGAGACTTTGTCTCCTAAGGTCAAAAAGCGGGTGGAGGTTCTGAAGGAAATCCAGGTTCCTTACCTTCTTTCCTGATTGGTGATTCATTTGCATCTTTTATTATGAGGGTATTGTCGTATAAATCAGCTTGTTTGCTACTTCTGAGTTTAACAGTTTATTGTTTGCGGTTATGAAATTTCGATTTTTTTTGGCCTTTGGAGTATTGGTGATATCCTCTTAATCTTTTGTATAAATCAGCTTGTTTGCTACTTCTGAGTTTAACAGTTTATTGTTTGCGGTTATGAAATTTCGATTTTTTTTGGCCTTTGGAGTATTGGTGATATCCTCTTAATCTTTTTTTTTAAATTAAAATTTCCATTAATAATCATTGCCCCCCCCCCCCCCCCCCCCCAAAAAAAAAAAAACAAAAAAAATCTGTCATTCCGTGTTTTGTTTAATGTTTTATTATGTCATTCTGTGTCTTGCTTAATTTAGAATTGTTTGTGCTGCTTGTGAATGCTGTATTTTATGATTATTCGTTTTTCTTGCTATTGCTGTAATTAATGGCTTATTCAGAAATCCTTGCTGGAAAACAGAAACTTAATTTTGGTTGCCATATATTGTCTGTTGCAGTTACATTTGGGTAGTACATTCAATCTAATAGATCATCTAACCTTTTATTATCATGTGGAATATAGCTGAACTGAGGAAGTTAATGTGCATGCATTATTTGAAATTTAGAACTGTGAATGACATTGTGAAATGATTGATGAAAGTGTTGGAGTAGCATTAGAAATGAAAGGGTAATACGTATTGAGAGTTTTATAAAATTTTTAAACTTGCTGCTAAAGCCTTGGAATAATATCAATATTGAAAAAGCTAGTTAAGTTTTGAATATCTATTCATGGTTTCTTACAGAAGGCAATTAAATTTTTATTCAAATTTTGTTCTCTGTTATTATTTTATTTCATTGCAAAAAATTTAAATTTTGTGACATGTGAATTTTGTGCTTATTTTTTGTGTGATATTTTTGCATCTCATGATAGATGTGCATTAGAAACCCTAGATCCTAAGGCATTCACATACCTCAAAACACTAAGCAGCGAGGCAAATATCTTGAATTAATTTGATAGATGGATGTCAATACTTCAAATCTTAAGATGAATTAGTTTTAAAATGATGATTATTTGATTGGGGTGACATGTAAAGATTCTAAGTAATTTAATAAAATGAAGATGAACACTTGAATTGAAGTTTAGGGTAGTTGCAAGTGAAATAGCATGTATAGAATAGTAAATCTTGAGGATGAAGTTTATGAACTTGAGGAGACAATTATGAGATGGAAGGCAGCACATCTAGTAATGGGAAAATTGAAAGCATGTTGATGAAGAGGAAATAAGTAGTTTAAGGATTTGAAAACAAAGAAGATGATGAAGATGACATAAAGATGATATAAATAGCACCAAATATTAGGTTATCCTTGGGTCATACAACCGTGTTGAATATTTAACTATTTAAGTTATATGAATATGTTCCTTGAATACTTTGCTTAGTAGAACCTTGAATGTAATGAAACATTAAAAATTAGGGATATTTACATCATTATCACCCAAATGAATATATTTACATATCTAATACCAAAGAAAAATTTTTTGAACTAACAAACCTAAGTATTTATGCGTGTTTTGACCAAATCATTTGAAGCTTGACGAAATGCTTTGAATGAAAGTTGGTAGTTTTGTTGTGAATTTTGACATTTAGGTGAGAATTTGATGAATAAAGGCAGAAAGATGTTAGTTACATGAATAGACAAAATTTGGTGTTATTTTAAAAAATTGTGTTAAAATTTTATTATTACTAGGTTGTTGTCTCAAGTAGTTTTGATATGACTAATGATGGTGATGCTGCTGATGATGACAATTCTTCAAATACATTCCTTATAATTCATTTAGGTTTGAAAGGTGAAGCAAATTTTAATGCGTACTTTAGCTTGGTTGAGCACCCAAGGAAGCATTTGACATCTTGTGCTTGTTGGCTTGAAAAGTTGTAAACAATTTTTAGTTGGTAGCAAAGCATAATGCTAAAGTTGGCATAAACCAATAGATAAATATTGGTATGTTGTCTTTTAGATGAGTGTTCTAACTATAATTTGAAGTATAGTTTAAAATCTCTGTCCTTGTTATTTAATGCCGAATTTGAATTGTGTAATCTGAGGCGTGCCTCAAGGCAAGACACATACAAAGCACATTGAGGCTAACATCATGGTGAATAAAAGAGGCGTATGCCTTAGTTGTTTGTGGCGTGCCTCAAGGTCCATATAATGGAGTGTACACCCCTATCTTCGGGGTTAGGTGGCCTTCTTATTTGAACGACCCAAGGCTAAGTGGGCGTTATGATTGAACATAGATCATTATTAGAAAAAGAAAAACCTTGTGATAAATGGTTTTTGGAGGATGATACTGGAGTTTTTCTGTCACAATTACAATATGAAGATCTCTATGTTGATTTTTTTGATGTGGAAGGAGTAAGAACAACAAAAGTCGACCAAAAAGTAATATTCAAGGTTGGTGTCAAACTTTATGAAATATAAAATTAAAAATTATAAAAGATCAATATAGTCATTATTTTTAATAATAATATTATTAAATGTTATTTATTAGGGAAAATTCATGGTTAATATTGAAGATGATGAATGCTAGGAGGATGTTGATACAAGTGAGGATGAGGGAAGCGAGAAAGTAATCAACTATGATGATGGTTCTAAGAAGTTATCTATTATTGAATCCTAAGATGCACCGACACGGACACGACACGGACACGGGACACGGCATTTTTTTAGAAATATAGGACACGGGTGCGGCGTGGACACGGCATAATAATTTTTTTAATATAATATATAGAAATAAAGGTGACACCATATTGAAAATGGTAAGCAATAATAAATCAATGTCATGAGGACTTGTTTATCTTATAACATTAAAATGTTTAGTACAATCACAAAAATATAAGCAAACAATCATTTAGTACAACATGAATGTTCAACTATTCAATAGAGGGAATGATAGAATTAGATTCAGAGGTTGGTCTTTGGCCTTCAATATCATCATTATTGAATATCATTGCTTCCAATTCTGGTTCATCTAGAGAAAGATTTGCAACCTCTAATAATCCCATATCATCAAGGCACTCGAACCCATCTCCAGCAACATCCCACATCTTGTTATCACCTGTCATATAAAGTGGGGTCTTCCTTGATAGAAGACGAAGATTTTTATGCACATAAACTAAATCTTCAGCTCGTTGTGGAGTTATTTTATTCCTCTTCATTGATTGAATAAATGAGTATGTGCTCCAATTTCTCTCACAACAAGAAAAGGATGATACTTGACCAAGAAATTTTATTGCTATTGTTTGAAGAAGCGGTGCTGAAGCTCCATGAATCAACCACCATATTTTTGGATCCATCCTCCATCTATCAACCAAAGATTCTTGATCACCAAAATCCTCTAAATATCCAAAGAACTTTGCAAGTTCTATATTAATCTTTCTTCTCTCCTCCTCATTTGGAAAATATCGTTTCAAGCATATCTTTCTCATATTTGACACTTCTAAATCTTTTTGTAGTGAGACACGTTGAGGATCTTGTTGAAGCCATTCTTTACTTGAATACCTTCAAATAATACAAAGCATATAAAATTATTTATTCATTTACTAAGAAATTAAAAATTAATTTAAAAGATGAATACAAATGTACCTTGGATTTAATGAATGGGCCAAATAATGCAGAGGTGTGTTGATTTTGGTCCACCTATCCTCAAGAATGGTATAGACAGTACTCCAAAAACTTGAGTCTTCATTATGTGACTTTCTTTCATGTCTGTATATAATTTCTTTCACTTTTACTAACATAGAGTCCCACATCTCATAAATCAAATGTAGGCATGATTTATCTGTGTCAGCCTCTCTCAACATGTCATAAATCGGATCAGTGAAAGCCAAAATGTAATCTACATTATCCCACCACAAATCATCTAAGACCTTTTCTTTCACATACCTTGCCTTCCCAACATCATCTTCTCGATAGCAAGACCACTTCTCACTAATCACCATAGATTGAAGAGCACTTTTTATTTGTTTGAATCTTCTCAACATGATTATTACAGAGGCAAAACGAGTTTCAGCAACGGCTAACATTCTCAAATGTGAGAAATCATTAAATATTGAAAGTCTCATTGAGTTGTTCATAATGAAATTTCTGATCAAAACTGCATCATCTGCAACTGTTGTTATCCAATGACATTCAGCATAGATGATTTCATTTACCTCTGTATTCTTTGCTGCACAAATATTTTTTAGAGCAAGATTTAAAGTGCGCACAACACATAGAGTTCAGAATATATGAGGATAAGTTTGCTCCACCAACAATCCTGCAGCTCTACACACCGGTGCATTATCTGTAATAACCTGCACAACATTTGAAGGCCCAATAATGACTATCACCTCTTTAATCAAATTGGCAATAAAATATTTATCCTTGTATTCTCCTTCATAATTCACAGCTTTAATAAACACGGGGCAATTCTCTGTAACGACCATGAAATTAATGAGTGGTCTTCTTTGAGGATCAGTCCAACCATCACACATCAAAGTGACACCTTTTTCTTTCCACACTCCTTTTGTTGGTTCAAGCAATGTTTCAATATGTGCTCTTTCCCTTTCCACTAATTTTGATTTTATTGCATTGTAGCCAGGTGGAACATAACCTGCAAGGTTGTTATTACATGCAAAAGTAAATGCATTCTTGTAATGAGGATTTCTTGCAAGGTTGAAAGGAAGTCCCGCTGAAAAAAACATCCTTGCAATTTCACTATCCAATTCCTCTCGCTGCTGCATGTTACAAGCCTTCTCTAAAGCACTACTGGCAACTCATTTTCTTTTCTTTGAATCATATCCTTCACTTTTATATGATAATGAATGATCAACTCTAACAAATGAGGAAGAAGTGTGGGATGAACCATGGGTAGATGGCAAAGGTATCTCTTTAGGAAGTACCCTTTTGATCCTAAATTCAGCTTCATCAACTTGTCTGTTCAATTCAATCAACTGCGACGTAGTAATCTTAGGACACATTTTAATTCCATGACCAGAAATCTTAAGTAGATGTGCTTTCACCCTAGAATAAGATCCTTTGTAAGTGCCACCACAATAATTGCATTTGAATGACACATTACCTCCTCCTTCTGAAGTTTTTCCTAACTTTGTAACATGAATCCATAAGGGCTTATCAGTTTCTACAGATGGCTCTTTTGAACCGTCACCTAATCCACTCCCACCAGCAGCAGAGCTCATTTTGCTTTCAAACACACTGGTGAAATGGAAAAAATAAAGGCTTAATAAATTAGTGCAATATATCAAACCCCTAAACATAATTTTCACTTATCCTAAAGATGATGAACACAACAATATGCTGGGCAGCCAGGGGTCCAAGGGGGCGCAACTAAAGCGCACCTAAAGCGCACCTAAAGTGCAACTAAAGCGCAGTTAAGGGAAAAATTTTACTCTTTTTGTTGCACTTTAGTTGCCCTTTTACTGTGCTTTAGTTGCGCTTTTGCAAAAGAACAGCTTAAGCGTAGCAAAAAGGCATCTAAATGAACAGAAATGATGAATGGAGAAAAAATGGCGAAATCAACTTAGAGGTTCGAAAATTTTTATGCAGTTTGGTGTCGCCTTTCCTCGGATGCGCACAGAAACGAAGAAGGAAGGCTTGTTGCTTACGGCCGGAAGGGAAGACTAAGAGTACGATCTCCAGGCAACCGCTGCTCGCGGGAAAGAACTCCAGTTGACCGCTGCTCGCCTCAATCGCTCGGGAAGACCACGAATACGAATAGGAATACGGGATTAGGGTGAAGATGAAGACTCGGGCATGAATCGGCTAATATAAAATAGCCGGACTAGAGTTTTTCTTTCTTTCTTTTTTTAAATTTAATTATCAAATAGCCAAACACGCGTGTCCGACACGCGCGTCCAAAATTTTTTTTTTTTTAAATGGGACACACTAATAACGTGTCCGACACGTGTCCCCGCCGTGTCGGACGCGTGTCCGTGTCCGACACGTGTCCGACACTGCATACCCTCTTAAAACGGAGTGTCGATGCATCATAAATTGAATCCTAAGGTGGATTATTTTGAAGTATTTAATATATCATATTTTTAAATAATTTGATTGTTTAATTTTGAAGCTTACACCTTAAAATTCTTTGAGGCTTATGCTTTGACTCACAAAAAGAAAATTAATTAATACCTGATTGCTAATTTTCAAACCTTGATTTAATGCATAAACAATCATGTTATTTGTAAATTATTTAAATTCATGGACTGCCCAATTTCCAAAACCACCCTTTAGCTTATGTGCTTTGCTGCTATCATATTCCATTGATGCCTCAAAATGTGCTTTTGCTTTTATCTTCGGTTTTCAATCTTGCACACTAGAATAAAATTGGTATAAACTTTTTCTATATGCACGGTCATTGGATGGTACCACCAAAGATTAAATGTCTTTATTTCATGTGGATCTTGGCATAGGTTTAATATTATTGTTAACAACCTTGATTTTATTATTTGGTCAAAGGACTGCTAACAGTGGCTTTACACGAAGTGCTTAAAGTATCTTGTGCATTGTTTATTCAATTATTTTCTAGGAGGGTTAACAACTTGTTTTACAATACTTGGGTGCCATAGTTTATTTATTTATTTATTTATTCCACAATACTAGGATGGGATGAGGGAATTTGGTGAGGAGAAGAGAAGGAAGAGGAAGATTTTTTGGGAGAAAATTTGAATTGATTTAATTTCAGGAAATTAAGTTTATTATAAACAAATACGAAATTATTATGATTTAATTTTAAGCTAATTTCATTGAAAAGAAAACCTTATTTATTATTACAATCTAGGAAAGCTCACTTAAATGATAATTCTTGGCAGAATCATCCTATTTTGAAATTAAATTCAAGTACAAATTTATCCAAACAAGTTTATAACTCCAAATTCATCTTTATCTTGTTGTAATTTACAACTTGATTCAGTAGTCTAGTCTCTAAAGCCTAATCTCTATTGTATAATGTCCGATCAATAGTTTGATTGTGCCTATAGGCTCCTGGCAACATCTTCGATTTCAATGATGTGACATGAGAATAGTCATAGTCGATAATTTTGATTAAAAAATTTGGCTGATAAACATAAAAAACATGATTCCCTTGATCATTCCATGATCGAATGATCAACATAAGGGATTTGATTGGTTAACTTTTAGATCTTTTCCTAATATCATAAGTCTTTTATTTAGGAGAATTTCAGTATTGTAAAATCATAACTTTAGATGGGGGAAGATTAGCTTTTCAATTTCTCAACTATGCATACCAATTTGTTGTCTTTGGTAATTAATATTTTAGAAGTTTCTAAAGATTTTAGAAATTTCTTTAAGAGTTTCATTAGTTTATGGAGTTGAGGTAGCATATCATCTTTAGGAGTCTTATAAATGTCAGAAGTCATGCTTTACATGTTTTACATGGCTTAACTTGTTTTGATGGTAATGTTTATTCTTTTGAGTATTTTAAAACTAGTAGGGCATTAATATCTTCTTATCCTTTTCATGCTTGAATTGGCAAGAGAATGGATTTTCATGCTTCTTTAATAATGGAGGCTTTTCAACATGTGACAATGCTTGTCCCATTCTTCTTTGGTAGACATACTTCTTTCTTTTGGGTGAAGCTGCATTGTGGTATAACTATACGTGACACTGACCTCTCCTTGATCACCTTTTCTTGGTGGAGTTAATCATGTTGGTCGAGTTTCGGTAATGTGTTGGAAATGAGGTGTATCTAATTGTGGACTGTCCTCAATCAGCTTTTGTATATGTATATCAGCTTCCTTGCTTAAGGTTGAGGGATCATGACCTCTCCTTTCTGCTTAAACAAGGCAGGTCATTGTTGGAAGTAATTTTTGGACTACATTGACAATTCTACATACTTACTATGTTGTTTCTACATCTTTCATTGGCTTACTGTTGTCTTTTTTTAACAGAAAGGATTTTAATTCCTTTAAAGATGACACTCATAAGGCTGCCGATGTAATACCTCATACCTTTCATGAGGGTATGAGCTGCCAAAGATGACTGCATATGTCAAGTGAAATCACCGTGCATACCATGTCATCAATATAATACTTGTTGATTGTAAACTTTGAGTGACATCAACAATCAATTATCATCTTTGGCCCTTCTTTATTCAACTCAAAAGGCAAGGATTGGGATAGGGTATAGCGTCAAATCCTAATTTCTACATTAGATAAACAAAAAGAAGGTTTTTGTGGTTAAAGCTTGTTTATGTAGCGGATCTAATGTAGTGGGATAAAAGCTTGTTTTTGTTGTTGTTGTATGTGGATATTAATTCAATTCAAGTGAGCCAAGTCTTCACATAAAATGAAAAAAAGAGTAAAGTCTGGTTAGTTTCGATTCCAGTCAAAAAGGATTGATTTTGAGCCAACTTTCAATCTGGTTTGATTCAAGCATCTTATTTTTAGATTTGGTATTTTTAGACAACCACATCGGCATGAGTTTTTGCATTTTAAAGGTTCAATGTCATTGGAGGCACTTCTCTTCTTTGTGAGCAATACTTTTCTGCCCCCACTTTGTTGACCTAACAACGCCAAGCATATGCCACACTTTTTCATTTGTTAATGATGTTTTGTAGGTAGTTAAAAAAGAAAAAGTGCATCAAGTTATCATGTAGTTGTTGGGTGTTTAGTAGAAATGAACTTGAAAAGCATTTTCTTTCTTTGTTCGTTCATGCATCGGATGTGTTTTATGCTTATTGTTTATGAATGAGAACTAATCTTATTTGTAACGTAATTGTTGTATTATGATTTAGGCTTCGTTTGGGATAGTTTTTTTAATACTTTATAAAGCAGCTTTTTAATATAATTTTTTTTTAATGAGAAAATTTTGTATTAAAAAGTTATTTTATAATTAGTAAGAAAATTGTCCCAAATGAAGCCTCAAAGATTCACAATTTTTTTATCCAACGTGACTCTTAGTGGCCAAGTTAATTCCTACTTACTGTTTGATTTGACTTTACTCACAGTTGGGCTTAGTATTTTTTTTTTTTTTTAGTTTTACATAGGGCAGTGGAACTTTTCCTGGGATTGATCTGATGTGCACTTGCTCACATGATTCGAAAGACTGGAGTCTTATGACTTGACTTAAGGTAATAGGAAGTGAATATCATGATGAACTTGAGGTAGTTGGAGGTGATTATCATGACAAAATTGATTATGCCCAACAATTCCTAAGCTGTTTTACTTTTTTGGCTCCAAAATTTAAGGAGTGTTTTAAAAACTCAAATAAGCTGGTGAACGGGTTTCAAAAATATTTTAAATAGGAGCAAAACACCATATAACTAGTTGTTTTGTTGAGGAATACGCCACTAACTGTAAAAAGAGTAAAACATCTTGTATTAAGATTTTTTTTTGCCCTGCCACACAGGGCAGCATCTGCCTGCATGGCAAGGACTACTCGCCTAGTAAGGCTTCCCTTAAAAAAATTGAGTTCGTAAACTGCTTAAAATGTTGTCTTTGTTACATGGCATTTTGCTCCTTTCAAAAGAAATTTTTTTTGAAGTCTGCTCCACCGGCTAATTTGAGATTCTAATTCACTCCATAAAATTTTGACTATTGCTGGTAGGTTGTGATGATGATTATATTTTGTGCAAATTTAACTTGGTTGTTGAGTTATCTTTTAATTTTCGAGATCATATAGATGCAAGCAAAAAGTGGAGAGGGTCTTCGTTGATGCTCGTTGAGTGGATGGGATGTTGTCCTTTATGGAAAACTATTTTTAAGGAAATACTTGGAGAAACCAAATGATAGCTGGAGTGGCCAAACTTTCTCGGTTGCCTGTTTGTGATGGTTTAGAAGTGTTTTTTTTTCTTAATGTAGCTTTACACAAGCTGATAAAATGTTGTCTGCAGTGTATGTGTGCTTGGTGGTTCATTTATATGCTTGATATGAGAAAACTAGGCTTGCTTGAACCATCATTGTTATAATCCTAGGATTTAATTAAGTCATACAACAAGGGTATCTGGATAATGAGTTTGTTCTATTTGGTTGTCCATGGGTGGTAACTTAAAATTCGTGGTGATGCTGGGAGACTTGTAGTTGTTTGGTCGGCAATAAAGGTGGAAACCATTCTGTTAGGGAAGAGTTAAAAACAGATCTTCCGACCTTTGGTTTTTGAAGTTTTCTTTGAAGACAGTTCTAAGTGGATTAAATTCAAAAGCCTGCACTATCAAACATCCAAAATAATAGTGGCTTTAATTTAAAATCAATCAGCTTTTTGAAGCGATTTCTCCAACTCGCTCCAGAATTTGGAAGTGGCACTCCTACTGTGCTGCGGAGGTTAATTCTATTTGAATTTGTGTTGCAGTTACACTGTAACACAAATAAATCAAGTGGAATATATATATATATATATATATTCTATACACAAATTAAATCTAACCAAATAAGATCAGTAATTGTAACACAAATTCAAATAGAATTAACATTCTGGATGGAGTGATGCGGGCTTCCTTGTATCGATAATATGCAGCTTCATCTTCTGCAGATTGGAAGCGGTCGTCAGCAGGGAGACGAGAGGAAGAACCTCATTGGGTCAGATGACCACACTTGCTACCTCCAGCCATTGGAGCAATTGAATGTATGAGTCAAGAATGAAAAAAGGATTCGAAGGATTGGATGAGTTAAGATTTAGAAATTTCTTCAATTTATAATGTTTTCATCCAATCGTACAATACGATTTGCGATCGTACAGTACGATTAGATGAGTTTAAATCGTCTGGACAATTTGTCAGAAAAGAGATCAAATCGTATAGTACGATCATGATTGTACTGGATGATCTTAAGAAAAAGCGTTCATACCGAGTAATCGTCTATATGACTTTTGACCAAACTAATCGTATAATATGATCCTGATCCTATCCCGAATAAAATGAATGACTGGCATAGTGATTAGGAGTAAGGCTAGATTAGTAGTTAAGGGGTACAATCAAATTAAAGGAATTGATTTTGAGGAGACCTTTGCCCCTGTAGTTAGGTTGGAAGCCATTAGAGTACTATTAGCATTTGCTTACATTAGAGGATTCAAGCTATATCAGATGGATGTTAAGAGTGTCTTCCTAAATGGGGTGATTAAGGAAGATGTATATATTGAGCAACCCCTAGGTTTTGAGAATTCTAAATTTTCTGATCATGTATTAAAATAAAAGAAGATATTATATGGATTGAAGCAAGCACCTAGAGCTTGGTATGAGGGGCTGAGTACATTCCTCCTAGATAGAATCTTTGTTAAGGGTCATGTAGACACCACCCTATTCCTTAAGAAAGTAGGAGAAGATCTACTCATTGTTCAAATTTATGTTGATATACTTTTTGGATTCACAAATAAAAATCTCTGTGATGAATTTTCAAAAATAATGAGTGAGGAGTCTGAGATGAGCATGATGGGAGAGCTTACATATTTTCTCGGATTTAGTGTGAAGTAAAGGGATGATGGAACCTTTCTTAGCCAATCAAAATATATCAAAGATATCCTTAAGAAATATGAGATGGATAATGCTAAGGCAATCAATACTCCCAGCACGATCAATTTGGTTAAAAGTCGTACAGACGACTCCTTGGGACGAACGTTTTTTCTTAAGATCATCCAGTACGATTATGATCGTATTATACAATTTGACCTCTTTTCCAACAAGTCGTCCAGACAATTTAAATTCATTTGATTGTACTGTATGATCTCAAATCATATTGTACGATTGGATGAAAACTCTATAAATTGAAGGGAGTTCTAAAGCTTAACTTATACAATCCTTTGAATCCCTTCCTCCTTCTTGACTCAACCTTCAATTGCTCCAATGGCCGAAGGTAGCAAGTGCGGTCGTCTGACCCAAGGAGGTTCTTACTCTCGTTGCTCTGTCAATGACTGCTTCCAATCCGCAGAAGATGAAGCTGCATATTATCGGTACAAGGAAGCCCATATCACTCCATTTAGAATGTTGAATCAACAAGCCCTGGATTATGAGGCAATGAATCTCTTCGCATCCACCACTCTCCAATTCTTGCTCACCCGCGCATTTCCCTTCAATTCTGAACTCCCCTATAAATTCTTTGTAAACCTAAGGGTTAGTGCCGCTGCTTCTATCATGCGATTCTATGTCTGTAGGCGACCCATAGAAATAACCAAGAAAGACTTAAGCGAATATCTCCACCTATCCACAAAAGGTCCTCGACCCCAATCAATGACTTTTAGGGTAGAATTTGATTGGAGTACGGTCAATTTAACCATCAGAAATGTTGCCCTAAATCAACATCAACTCCTATTCCACTCCTTAAATCAAAATGCGCGTATTATCCAGCATGTCCTTCGAACCTCAACCATTCTTAAAGATGGAGATTGCGTAAATATTATCTCACTTTTTTTCTTGGTTACATACTTCATTATGTCTGAAACACAATTTGATGAAGCTCAAATGATTAGTGATTACATTCAAAATCTTACTCCCATTCGCCTTGCTTGAACTAGAAGGAAGCAAAATATTGCTCTTGGTCATGTCATTGACTACATCCTGGAAAAAAAAATATGAGCTTACCTATCCCGCTGCCGCTGATCATTTCCCAATTTTTTACACTGACGACTCCTTCCACATTCTTTTTCGTCATCACCATGAGCAAAAACAAGAAGAACTTGATTTTTACGAGGAATGGGGAGCTCGTCCTGCAGCAGCACCTACATTACAGTCTGCACCAATGCCAACACCTGTACTAGCATGCCAGCCTTATCCGTACGAGAATTTGATACAATGTTTTGATCGATTGGAGTTCCGATTGGATAGCCATATTCAACAGTAACAACAACAACACCAGGCGGACATGGCTTGGTTTGACGAATAATTTTCATCCATTCACAATTATTTTCAGCCTCTACCACCACCACCACCTAATTAGGGGCCTTCCTACTTTTAGGATCTGTGCTTTGTGCTTTGTGTTTTTTATTTTTCTCTATTTTGTAGCTTTTTCTTGTGTCTCTGCTTGATCCTCTTTTTTGTTGATGTCAAAAGAGGGAGAGCAGTTTGATTGTTTGTGTATTTGTTCATCTCTATTATGCAATTCATTTTGTGCATCTTATGTTTGCAATGCACTTTTACTTTTGCATTTAACATAAAAATATTTTAAAAAGATTAAAAATTATCTTACCCCTATTTTCAAATCTATCATCTAGTGAGGGGAAGATTATAAGAAAAATATTAACTTGCTTTTTCAACCAAAAATATTTGCCATCATAAAAAATGGGGAGATCGTTGCAATCCAGAATCCCTAACTTGGATTTTGATGATAACAAGCATTATTGATTGAAATTTTATTTCTCCTAGCATATGTATTACATATTATTTTTCTGTGTGTACTAACATTTAAAGTACATCGTATACTGCTCAAGAATGATCAAGGCTCAAGTTTGAGTAGAATAGAATGTTTTTCGAAAGAGTTTGTATTTTAAATTTCTTTTATTTTATATTTCTTAAGTCTGATCATGTAAGGGTGTGTTAAATTGGCGATCGTGCACACGCAGGGGAGTGAGAAAAGTGAGCTGAAATTTTTTTTAATTAATCGTATCGTACGATTTCGATCGTACTGTATGATCAATTATACGAAAAAATTAGTTTTAACAACTAATTTTATAATTAATGCTTATGAACTAATCATATTGTATGATTCGTTTCCACCAAGAAACCATAGCCGCCATATGATTTATGTATTTTAAAATTGATTTTTGAACTAATCGTACTGTACGATATTTGAAATCTTATTTAAATTAATCCCCATGATTAGTCAATCAAATCAAGGTTTAATAAATATGGTCAATCGTATTGTACGACTGACAGAGATGAAATTCAATCGTCTCGGATATTGTACTTGACGAAAACCTTGATTTTTTGAACTAATCGTATAGTATGATGTTGATCATACTGTACGAACTCTTGACGTTTGAACTAAACGTATAGTACGATGTAAATCGTACTGGACGATTGACAGAGACAATTTTCAATCGTCCTGTACGAACAGAAGGAAATTGAACTAATCATACCATACGAACTTCGATCGTACTGTACAATAAGTACGCAGAAATTGAACCGTTCGTCTGAACGACTATTCCATCGTACTAGACGAACCTCTATTTTAAACTAATCGTACTGTACGAATCTAGATCGTATTGTACGAATAGTGACGGATTAATTGAAAACTTAGGGGTTATTGAAGCCTTGTACTTGAACAATTCAATTTTGTCTCAAGAGAGACTTTTGGCTACTGAGGAAGAATTCTTGAGAGAGCTCTTGGGCTTGAAGAGTGAGAAGGTGGGGTTGTGCGTGAGGGAGGAGTGTGAGGGGTTTTCACAAGGTTGCTCCAGGCACGCTTGCACATTGCTTCCTCTAGTGGCCTTTGTGAGTTTTTGGAGTTGCTCTTGGGACAGAAGCTTCAAGGTCAAGGGTCATGGGTACTCTGCCTTCACCAGGAGGGTGACAAGGAATTGAAGGTTCTCAGCCATCACCAGGAGTGTGAGAAAAATTTCGTGGGTTCTCTGCCTTCACCAGGAGGGTGAAAAAGGATTGAAGATTCTCTGCCATCATTAGGAGGGTGAAAAATATTTCAAAGGTTTGCTGTCATCACCAGAAGGGTGACATAGCTTTCGGTTCTCCACCTTACCAGGTTTAGTGGAAGTGATTTGTAAGGGCTTCTCCGCTTTGCTGTGGAGCTAAAGGAGAGTCATTGTAGGTAACTACCTTGCAGTTTTTTGCGTGCAATGCGTTGTATTTTTGGCGGTTGTTTTTCTGATTGTATTTTCTTTCCTTGAGTGACGATGCTACTTTGTGAGTGTTGCTGTATTGGAAATGTTAACATTCTATTGCGTTTTTTGTTCAGTTTTAATTTGTTTTCTCTTCCCTAGTCTGATTTGTAGAATCATGGATACAAAATTCTTATAGATGGATGTCATGTTCAAGTGTGTCTATATCATATAGTTTTTATTTGCATCCTTTCAAGTGATAAGATCTAGCAATTTAAGAATGCAATTAAACGTAAAGTAAAGCCACTGGTATTATCAAAACTATTTAAGAATGCAGTTATTGTCATGAAATATATAGGTTGAGCATGATGAGCTTGAGGCTAAATTTTATGAGGAAAGAGCAGCCCTTGAGGCCAAATACCAAAGGCTTTATGAGCCTCTGTACACTAAGGTGATTTGTCTTTTTTTTTTTTTTTTTCGCATTTTACTGTAACTTTTGTTGGTTTAATGACTTTGGTTTGGGTAACTTTTATATGGATTATGTAGAGGTATGAGATTGTAAATGGTTTGGTTGAGGTTGAGGGTGTTGCTGATGACCTTGAAGAGGATGCTGCTGAGGATAAAGCAAATGAAGGTTTATCTATCTTATTGATGATCTTTATTGTTTCCAAGATCAACGTCGTCTTAGCAGTTGTATTCTAACTTGTTTTGATCACAGGAAAAGGTGTGCCTGAGTTTTGGCTTACGGCAATGAAAACTAATGAAGTGTTATCTGAAGAGGTTGGTAAAAATTGTCAGGATCTTTAATATTTTCATTCTGTAAACTATTTTGCTAATAGTTTTGTTAACTCTGGGAATGAGATCAGATCCATGAGCGTGATGAGGATGCTCTGAAATATCTTAAAGATATTAAATGGTCCAAACTCAATGATCCAAAGGGGTTTAAGCTCGAGTTCTTCTTCAATTCTAATCCTTATTTCAAGAATTCTGTGCTAACGAAAACATATCACATGATTGATGACGATGAGCCTATTCTAGAGAAAGCAATAGGGTATGCATTTTATATATCATCACCAGTAGACCATGGATGCTTAACTCTGTTTATTCAGCAGTCTTAATGTTGTTCTACTTTATTTCTATTGCAGGTCTGAAATTGAATGGTTTCCAGGGAAATGCTTGACTCAGAAAATTCTTAAAAAGAAGCCAAAGAAAGGATCGAAGAATACCAAGCCAATAACAAAGACGGAAACATGCGAGAGTTTTTTCAATTTCTTCAGTCCTCCCCAAGTTCCTGATGATGATGAAGAAATTGAGGAAGAGGCTGTATGTTGCCATTCAACCAACATATCCTGCCAATATTAAAACATCAAAACAGGATAAAAGAAGTTATTAACTTTTTTTTTTTTTAATTTATTTATAATTTCTTGACAGGCTGAACAGCTACAGGACCTGATGGAGCAAGACTATGACATTGGGTAAGCCATTCTATTTGATTCTATGGTTTGTTTACCAAGCAGTAAGTTAACCACCTATGGTGGTATGGTTTGGAAATTCTGTAAATATTTTTACTTGAAGCGCTCCAATGATTGTGCTAATTCTTCTCTTGTGAAAAATGAATTATGGGACAAGTCCATTTTCTTGAATGGAAGATGAATTACTTTTCAATTATTCTGGTGCAGTTCCACTATGCGGGACAAGATCATCCCTCATGCTGTCTCATGGTTTACTGGAGAGGCAGCTCAAGAGGAGGATTTTGAAGATATGGCTGAAGATGAGGATGAAGGGGATGAAGATGAGGAGGATGACGAAGAAGAGGATGAAGATGAGGAAGACGAGGATGAAGAAGAAGAGGAAGTAAGAACCAGGAAGAAGGTACCCTGTTTTCTTTTTTAAATTTCCGTTTGCATACATTTATATCATTTTGAAGGTGAAAGCTGACTTATCTCTTGTTGTGGTTCACTTGAGCAGCCTGCAGCTGGGCGTAAGGTACTATCCACTGTCTAAATCCTCTGATTAAAATCAAAAGCTTGGGATCATTATATTTCCAGCAAATATTTTTAATGCCTGATTTTGTTGATGTTTTTGCCTGAAATGATAGAAGACTGCAGGAGATGCCCAGCAAGTTGACAGACCTCCTGAATGCAAACAACAGTAACTTGTCATCAGCATTGTGTTGCTTTTACAAATGTGTTGAATTTATTGGTCAAGTAAACTTCATCCTCATATTTAATATCTTAGTACTATGTGTGCCAGTTTTAGTGCGTGCCTTATGTTATTTTTTTCTTCAGACAATTGACAATATAATCAAAATACTTAAATTCTTTTCCTTAATATAGGTGTCCTGTTTGGAATTTTGGGTGAGTTTAGAGTCCGCAACTCTCAATGTCTACTTCTCATTTGTTTTATTTGCCAAGATCTTTTGATTGTGTTTATATGGAAAGTTTTTATCGGTTGCTAATCTCTCTCTCTCTCTCTCTCTCTCTCTCTCTCTCTCTCTCTCTCTCTGACATTGATAACGAAGATGATGTTTGGCTTAGAATTCTTATAATTATTTTATATAAGTTTGAAGCACTTGATTCAAATATCTTTCACCACTCATCTACATAATTTCAAGTTAGAGAGTTTAATGAATATTCATATTTGTAAAAAAATAAGTATATATTAAGATTAAAAAGAGAATTATCAAGTTGCATTTCTTTTGACATCGTCATAGCTATTGATTTTCCAAAGCTGTCTAAGCCATCATTGAATAATCTGACCTCATTGAATAATCTGACCTCATTCATCGCAAGTGTGGGCTTAGAGCAAATGTCCTTATTTTCAGGTAATTCAACAAGATCATGCATAACTTCTGGCTTGTAATAATAGTTGTCTTTGTTGTATTGAAAATGAGGATTTAAAAAGTATGATGTTGCGTGCATGCCCTGTTGCAATTTAGTATCCCATCTTTTTATTATTGAGGTGGATGGCTTACATAATCTTTTAACATTTTAAAACATAATTTTGTTTGCCTTTCATGCCCTATATATGCCATCATATTGATATCCAAGCAATGCCAAGCAATGGTTTCTCATATGAGTCAACAATATGCAACATCCTGATCAAATGACCTTATATTTTTAAAATCATAAGAAAATTATTCCAAAACTTCAAATCCAAAATAATTGAAGCTGTCTCTTCCCCCTTTGAGGCTTTGGATATCTTTGAATGTGTAAAACTTGCTAGTGATTGATGCTTGTAGGTTATGTTTGTGCTCATAGATACTCTTCAAAGTTATGAAGGTTGTTATAAAACGTGTGACTCCTAGACGCGCGATCTCTTACCAACTTAGCCTTTAGCCTAAACAATGCAAGAATATATATATATATATATATATATATATATATATATATATATAATATTATAAGAAAAAATTGTCACCCTCGAGGCTTTCTTTGTTAGGTCTTCTATGAGAGATATGTTGCTCATGCCTTTCAAAATTAAATTCATATAATGTGCAGCATAAGATGACAAATAAATATTGTTGAATCTTTCATGTAATATCTAACATTTTTTTGTAATTAATAGCATTATTAGTAACTAGTTGAACAGCATTCTCTGCACTTATCCACTCTAACAACTTTAGTAAATAAATAACATAAATTTGCAGCATTCTTAACGATGTTTGAAGTATGAACTGATTTCAAAAAAAGATAAACAAAATAGATAATATATCAAAAAATTCATTAATGTTCTGCTCTTACTATCAGTCCATCCATCTGTCATAAGAGTACAACATGTTGCCTTTTAAATATGTCTGTAATTATCAATGAGTAACCTACACTCCTCTTTACAATCCTTAAATATGTCAACTCTCATGTTGTAATAAGATGAGAGCTTGTAACTAGGACTTATAGTAGCTATGACATTCACAACTTTTTTTGCATATATTGAATTTGAGGCATTACATGGGATGTAACAATCGAAAAATCATCTTCCTACATTCATATCTGTATGGTGAACTGATTCCTTAATTGTCAAGATATTTTTAATTGAAGGTTGAGAATCATGTTTAGTTATAGGAGCAAAGAGAGTGTTCACATAAATAATCTTTCTTTTTTCCTTTAACAAGTTCTAATACATGTGTTTCAGAAAATTTTGATTTAGGTAGAGAAGACGAATCTTTTCCTTCCTCTGTTTCAGCATCTACAATAAATGGTGTACTTTTCAACCCCCCTATCCTTGTTTTCTTTTTGAAATTTCTTCAAATTTTCATGCATTTGATAACGAACATTGTGTGGAACTTTTTTAGATGGTTATATTCCCCTTAACTCGTGCTAAATGTTATTTCATTTTATTTATTCCTCCGCCCTTGTATGAAATACTATAATGCAGACATTTGAATTGTTTCTTTTCATTTGATATTTTAATTTCAGTGAAATGATTCAAACAATATTCACTTTCTCACGAACATTAAAACTGGAAGTTGCACTCCGAGTACTGGGTGATTTCATTCTATTATGATTAATTAAATGAAATCATTAAAATTCTTATAATTACATGCACAAGTTGAGTAGATTTGAAACATCAATGCACAGATATAATAAGAAAAATATTTGGGTAATACAAATGCAAACATGAGAGTCTAAGATTGTTTATATAGGTAATACGTAGATAAGTTAATGTTGATTTATTTTTTCAATCATCAAATTTTCTTTAACACGTTTTTTATCAATTGAAGCTTATTACCTTCACTCTAGATTTCCTTTACATATCAAAGGAGCTAAATTTAAAATGATTTACCTTTACTATTTGATATCAAAATCAAGGTGAAGGAGTGAAGGTTGTTAGTATAATTTAAAATTTAATTATTCACGTTTACTTGTTTATAACTAACCTAATAAACTTCAATGCTTAAAAGTTTTAGGCAACTAGGTTATTAACTTCAATGCTTAGAAGTTGTGTAAACTAGAAAAGAGATTTGGCAAGGAGAGCTCACAAGCGATTTTATGTTTAAGGATCCTTTGCAAAACGAAGGAATGTATTTGATGCTTTCGGAAAAATTAAACAAATGAACAATTAAAAATATTTCAACGCAATGAGCTTAATAGGTTTCACCTAAATTAAAGCTTAATGACAATACCAAGAAAAAACAAATCTTACAAAAGGGGATGCTGAGCGGAGAGGAAGGAATGGGAGAATAACGGGGGAGGAGCTTCGTCACGGTTCGTTTGTCGAGCTCGTGAATGAAGAGGATGCCAAGCAGAAAGGAAAAAGGAACGACCAGCTTACGAGATTAGGAATATTGGAATAGTCTAATATGAATGAATTTGGGTTTTTTTTTTAATTTTTATCTGAATGACGTGATAAAAAACTAACGGCCCAGATTTTGCTATTCTTAAACTGCGCAGTTTTGGAAAACCGGCACCGGTTCATCGGTTCGACTGCCGGTTCATCCAGTTATGAAGCGATTTTATGCTATATCGGCTCCCTGTGTGGATCGAACCGATCGGTCAGCCGGTCCGATCCGATTTTAATAACCTTACATATTGCAAAAATATTCACAATTTTAAGAAAAATGTTAGGACAATTGATTAAAATTATTTATCTTAGGGCAAAAGTTGAGTGTCATTGTATACAATGAATTGATGCACCATTGGGAAAATTCAGCTCATAAGTATGAATTTTAACCTAATGTTTAAATCTCATAGCACCAAAGAATTTGAGGTAATCATTGGGGATTCATCATGAGATAATTCGAAGTCTATTTTAAACTTATGATCAACATAATGCAGTTGGAGTAGATGATTCCTATAATGCCAATAAAGTTTGGGCCAAATATTTCTAATTATTTTGATATAAGAAATAAAGGCTCATCAATATTTGCTATTAAATTATAAAATTTTATCGCTTTTGCATTTGGGTCTTCTTCTTCAATTCAAGAATTCTTTGTGATAATTACATATTTTTTTATCAACTAATTAATGGAGCACATATTTCTAACTATATTGATATAAGAAATATATTGAAATACATATATCCTGATATTGAATTTGAATATTTTATACATAATAGTTGAATGTGAATCCTTCTTGGTATGAATAAACTATAAAGTCATTGTGTGTAAAAAAATGCTTGTTGTTACATTATTCATGACCTTGAACATTTGATCTTATTTAATAATATATTTTTATTTTCGTAGAATGAAAAATTGATTAACTCCTCTACATCATTTATGAAATAATCTAACAAATGATCGTTACGTCAAAAAGACTGATACATCCATACATGATTGATCTATAGTCATCTGTATTAAATAAAATGAGTTATCAAAGGTTATTAAAGATTAGATTTTGAATATGCCATTACGGGAAAATCGCTGATTTCCGACGGACTTTGTTGTTAGAAATCGCCAAATTTTCATTATAAATTTGCATTCTCGGTAGGTTTTTGATGGAAAAATTTTATCTAGTAAACACATGTCAGAAATATTTCAACGATGGAAAAAATCCGCTGGAAACTTTTCCGGCAGATTTCTGGCTACTTTCCGACAGAAATTTTTTACAGAAAAATAAAAAAAAATTCCCCACGCGTTACCAAAAAGCTCCACCTAGGCTCGCCGCATGGAGAAATTATTCTGTGCGGACGCCGAACGTAAATAACCATCCAAAGACCAACCAGAATACGCCACATCAGCGGTATCGAGCATGGTTTGGAGCGGTACTGAGCAGGAGGTGACGTGGCTCATTTTGGTTGGTCTTCGGATGACATTCGGAGTCCATATAGGTAATGTGGCTCATTTTGGTTGGTCTCCGGATGACGTTCAGCGTCCATACAGAATAATTTCACCGCCACCAGCCCGCTAAGCCCAACCCGCACGCCCAGGCTACATGAGGTTCGAACCCCAGTCGTTTGGGGGGATTGTAGGCCCTCTTCCACTTGGTTGCGGAAGATGGTTTGTTAAAATTGTTAATTGTTTTAATTTATATTATAACACTATAATAATAAAGTTAATAATTTATTAAAAGTAAATATTTATATTCTTATAAGTTAACAATAATTATTAAAATTATTTTCTAATACATCGGAAATCCGCCAGAAATTAGGTGTAAATTTGTTGCAAATATTCCGCTAGAAATCTGTTGGAAAATTCGCCGGAAATTACGGTGAAAATTTTTTGCAGAAAAATCTGTTAGTAATTTACATTTTTCGTGTAGTGTGACTATAAAAATTAGTTTAACAATAAATTATTAATGCACTAAAATAGTATCAATTTTAGTACCTAATCTTGGTTAATGGTGATGATAACTCTTGCTTGAAATGAAACCTATAAAATATAGTCATTCAATGCCAGAGAAATTATTTTGTGTAGAGTCCAAACACAGAGTTACGTTCGGACATGTGGCTGTATACAGTGTATATACATTATGTACACACTATGTACAAAAATAAGTACACAGTGTATAAACACTGTATACACTTACAATCCGGAGACAACTCTACGTCCGAACTCTGCACAGAATAATTTCTCTAAATACCATTGCGAGAGAGTCAGACTTCATTTGAGACAACTTTCTTACTGTTTTTTAAAATAATTTTCTAGTATATTTTTTTTTTAAAATAAAAAATTTGTACTAAAAATTTGCTTTAGAAAATAGTATAAGAAAACCGTCTCAAACAAACCCTCAAAGACAAGACCTTAGTATTGATTAATACTCATAGAATGCCTTACTATATTTAATTATGGATGGTAGTCTTGGCTGCTAAAATATTTTCTATGGGAGCATTGAATTAGTTGCAACAAGTTATTTGTTGTGGATTTTTTTTTTGAAGATAAGAGATGTATATCAGTATGTGAAAAAGCTTTTTTTGGTGTTTGTTTGGTTATAATTCTATTTAAATATTTTCTAATTTTTAACATTTTATTTTACTTTTGATCATCCATCTCCTAACTTTGATACCAAAAATATACAAGATATTTGTCAAATTGAAAATGATTATGGGTAACAACAAAATATTACTAACAAGAAAGGTAAGAAAATAACAGAAAAAAGAGCAGAGATACAGAAAGAGAATCAAAACTGAGAAGTTCTAAGATTTTTGTAGATCGTAGAAAAAGTATTAGATGCCAGGCTCACCTTTCACCGAAATTATTCTGTGCAGTCATTATCAAATGTCGTTTGGAGGCGAATTAAGATGTGCCACGTTATTTTTTTGCTGTGTAACAGTGTTATGTACCACAGTATACTGGGTGACTTGGCGATCCTGATTTACCTCCAAATGATCCGGTGACCGCACAAATTTTTTTCCCCACCTTTTAACCCCAACAGGTTCAAGTTGAGAAACATCCTTACAGGAAAGACTACATTTGTGCTATATTCTTTAAAATTAAATAATAAGACTTAACAAATTCTTGTCGTAAAATGAATGAGATTTGTAGCTAAAAATACAAAAGTATATAAGATAGTTACAAGTAAGGGTTAAGTCGCCTTCCAATTTCATGATGACTTGTTGAGCTCTAATGAGTAGCTTTGATATTTAAGTGAATTGCGCTGATGGCTTTGACCAATTTTGCCTAGACGACCTTTTGGCTAATGCTTCATTTGGGACGATTTTTTTGTTCCTTTTTAAAGCAGTTTTTTAGGATAAAAATTTTAATTTTTATACTAAAAAGCTGCTTTAAGAAGCATGCAGTAAGAAAGACATCCCAAACAAGGCCTATGTATGCTTAATTGAAGAGTTCTAGTTGAGTAGTCTATTCTCATGGTGACTTCAACAAGTTGATATTCATGAATTGGATGATTATTGTTGAACCCAATCCTTAGTGTTTAACAATAATGGGCTAATTTGCCTTAAAACTAGCTTAAATGTTATTTAAATATACATTTAGGCTTCATTTGAGATAGCTTTCTCACTGTTTTCTGAAGCATCTTTTAGTACAAAAATTTTTAGTTCAAGAAATTTTTGTACTAGATAATAAAAAGTTTATCCATACTTTGAAAAAGTTTTTAAGAGAATAAGATAATAAAATATTCAATAATGATGAACTGATAATTTGATTGTGACCAATTATGCGGGTTTGATACGCACTTCCCGACTTCTTTTATGAAGACATTGATTTTAACTTCTTTTATCTTCTAAAGGTATACATCAAGTCAAGAAGTTCTCAAGCGAGAGAGTTGCAAGACTACGGACGATTCTTCTTCTTTATAGTTCAAGAAATTTTACTATAAATTTTTATACTATAAAGTTGATGTAGAAATTAGTAAGAAAATTGTTTCAAATGAAGCTTTAATGAGAAGCTTACTTATCAAAGATGCCCTATAGGGAAGAGGACAAGCATGCTAATGGATCCACTCGCTTAAGAGGAAGAAAGAGGGAGGTTGGTCTTAGGATCATGCTAAGATACCAACTTTGAAGTTGCCAATTATGAAAACTTTAGCCCCAAAGAATACATTGAGGAATTTTAGCTATATTTTATTAAAGATAGTAAAAGAACATTAAATATAAATTATGATAATAAAGCCATTGGGTTATATTTAAAGAACACTAGAAGCTCGTCAAAATTAAAAATTTCGATATTATATTGATATTATTGAAGAATTAAATTGTCTAGAAATATTATTCTGTGAAGATCATAAATATTAAGCTTTTATTTTTTTTTAGTAATATGTAATTCTTAAATTATGTATCTGGCCCAAGGGTGAGATTGTTGAAAAATTTTTAATCTAGGCTCATATAAATAATAATTATACATTAGATTAGATGCTATCAAATTTTAAACTTAAAAAAAATATACATATGAACTTTTTAAGGGTTTATTATTATTATTTGACTTCTGAGATATCTCATTAATTTTATATGAAATTTATTAGTGTATAGATCAAGCATTTTCTTTTATTTTTACAAAACAAATGCACTAAAATATAAATAGTGCAGGATCTCCAATTTAAAGAATTTATTCTTATTTTGCTCGCATCCTATCTTGAGTAAATAAAAGACTCTCTCTAGAATGTTGCTTTAGAAGTGAAAGGTTGAAAATGAACATTTTTATTTCAATGAATTCAAGTATATTTCTGACTAAGATTTCATTCGGGATAGTTTTTTTACTACTTTTTAAAATAGGTTTTTAGTAAAAAATTTAAAATTTTATACTAAAAAATTATTTTAAGAAGCAGTAAGAAAATCGTTTCTAACATACTTATCAACCTCTTATTTGCCTACAAGAGATTCTCATGAAAGGAACTTATCCTGTTTAAACTCATAAAAATTCCCATCTGAAGAACATTTATAAATCAGATTCATGCACTGCACATAGTCTTGTTTGTGTCTAATTTTTTTATTTTCTATCATAACTAATTGTGTATATGCAGCTCATTTTGATCTGTTGTTTGAGTGTTTTGACTATCAACAAAAAAATCTTAATTTTGAGTCTTATATATGCCATGGTGAGCTTATGTTAATTGACCAAAATATCCCAAAAAAAAAACAAAAAACTCACTGAGTACTGTCAAACTATAAATAGGACGTCCTTGGTTGCTTGTGGCCTTGTTGGCGTCACACATTGCCACTTTGAATACCGAATCCTCCTGAAGCTTCTCTCAAAGGCTTTCTGATCTCTCTTTCCACTCTCTCTCCTCCCTTTGCCTAATCTGTGCCTATAATAACATCTTACAGTCACCTTTCATTTCATAGATTTGTTACTTAATTTACTTCGTTCATAAATGGCATTTATCCATTGAGCGGATCAAACCAAAAAACAGCAAATCTCTCGATACAGTACATAACATCTCTGCTTCGCTGCCTTCACCCCGACAACAATCTAACAAGAAATACTTTACAATATCTCATATATTTCACCTATCATCAAATAAAACGCATCATACATTCCTATAAATAACTCATATGGGAAGTTTGTTCCTCCGAGACGCAGAAGACTATGATGGAAATGCTTAAGGAACTGGACATCGCCGCGCGGATCAGATTTGACGACGAAGCTGCTGAGGAGGTTTCCACCGACTTCGGCGGCATCGTCAGAGCCAGGCCGGGCGGCGTCCTTTGCCCCAACTCCGAGCTCGAAATTGTGAAGATCATCGAGTTTTCTTATAAGTCTTCTGGAAGTTCATTCTCTGTGACTCCACGCGGCCAGGTGACTTGTAAGAAGGCGCTAATACAGAGGCTGTGGTTGGAAAATTTTAGAGTGTAAAGTAGGGTGCATGCATGAATTTTTGAAAGTTTAGTGTTTAGTTGAATGGAAAGTAAATTCAAGATAGATGTATTGTATTTCATTCAAATTCATTTTTTACGTAAACCGCTCTCGCTGAGTTTTGAAGGAGAATCATTTACACCACTTTAAAGCTTGTTTAACCACCGCCGACAGCCATTGTCTCCACCGCCAACCCGCTGTAGGCTTCACCCACCACCGTCCGCCGATGCCTCCCACCTTTGTTGCCGTCCATCGCTGGCCTCCGCCGCCCACCACCGTTGCCCTCCAACACCAGCCGACGGCCACCCCGATTACACCCAATTCACACTTTATATTACATTTACTTTACTTCAAATCAAACAAAAAAATAAAATAAAAGCATGCATTAATATTGCTTTTACACTAGTCCAAGCGGTATACTTTTACATTACATTATTTTTTTAGACAACCAAATAGCCCCTTAATAGGAGAAGGGGAAGGAATTTAGAAAAAGATAATTATAAAAAGAAGGAATATATATATCTAATATTCAAATTTTTTTTTATTTAATTTAGTATCTCAATAACATCATTATGCATGATTATACATATTTCAGTTTTATAATAATATAAATAATATTTTTATATGATTTAAATATTTAAATATTTAATAAATAAATTTAAATATTTAAATATTAAATACATAAATGATTCCATGCACGTGTACCTACCTACAGGGATGCTCAAGCTGGGGACAATCACTGGTAGTCGACGGCTGTTTCGATTCAGTTGAGATCATTAGCGAAGAGCGGCGGGAAAAGCAGCATCAAAGTGTCGGTGGATAGCCGCCGCGGCCCGCGGTGCGTTCGCGGACGTGGGGGCGGAGCAGCTGTGGGCGGAGGTGATGCGAGAGGCGTTAAGTTGCGGGTTGGCCGCCCGCGCGTGGTTGGATTATCTTGATGTCAGCGTGGGCGGAACGTTCTCCGCCGGCGGGATTGGCGGCTATGCTTTCCGGCATGGTCCGCTCGTCAGAAACGTCTATGAGATGGATGCCATCACTGGTAAAGACGACGTACTATTTTACACGGATTCCGTTCTCTGTTATTTTTTTGTTTTCGAGAATTATATGTTGGGAACAACTTTTACCATAGAAATGATTTAATTTACATTAAAATTAGATATAAAATTTATTTTGAGATTAGTATTATCACTCTTAGAGATAGAGTAGCTCATCTTGATTTATTGGTTGTGAGCTTTGATTATCAACCAAGAGGTCTTGGGTGAGTCTTACAAATGCGATATGTGTAAGTTTATCTTAATTGGCCTAAATGCCCCCACCCCCCGAAAAAAAAAAAGAAACTCCTAGAGATAGAATGCGAAACAATACCTGAAAAGGTTGGAGTATCGATAAGATTATAGAGAGTTATCTTAGATGGTTTGGACACATAAATACTCTTTTCGTATTCTATCTGCAAGTGGGATAATAGTATACTATATATATAATTTTAATTATGTAAAGATAGTAGCCTTAGATGGTTTGAACACATAAAACAACAGCCTTCTGATGACTCGATTAGGACAGTAGGTACAGTAGATTTGACCTATGTTAAGAAAGGTAGATGTAAACTTAAAAAGATTTGCTTAGAAAAATATTAGAAATGACCTTTTTATTAGATTTAAATAAGAATTTGACTCTTAACAGTGCACAATAGAGAAGAAGGATTCATGTAGCTAATCATATGTAGTGAGATAAAGGTTTGTTGTTATTGAGATTATTATTATATATTTGAGTTTATATTGCATTAATCTTAAAATAAATCTAATAATATTTAAGCCCAACTTGATATAGTTTGTATCAAACAGTTTTCTTTCTATATATTGAGTTTTTGTTAACAGTAATTCCAAGTATTCTATTTTTTATAGGTAAGTTGATGTGATCATGCCTCTGTTTGGGGTCGTTACTCTTTTTTTTTGAAATATGGATTGTTTAGTTGTTAAATAGAATATTTCTTTTTTATTTTTAAAAATTTATGTGATTTTATAAATATTAAATTTTCAATTATCGTAAAAAATTGATCATAGAAAAATTAGAAAATAATAGCCAAATAAATTTATGATAGTAATCTGAAAACAAATTAGTTAAAAAATTATCCCGAACAAACCCTATGAGATTTTTTTCTTCGTTTTATGAATGGGTACTCCATGCGTTCTATTTTTAGTTAGTGTTTGTTAGTATTTTCTTATTATCAATAAAGAAAGTTAAATTATGCTATAGCTAAATGGACAGAACATTTTTCTGTAAGCTTATAAAAATTTATTTTGAGCTAATTATAAATATTGATTATAGTAATTAGAATTTTAGAATAGTATTATTATCTAGGCTTGTTAGTATTTTTTCTTGGAATTTACAATGAACATACTAACGAACTTTCAAACACTAAGATTTCGTTTGGGATGACTCTCTTACAGCTTTTTAAAATAGCTTTTTAGTACAAAAATTTTAATTTTTATACTAAAAAATTGCTTTAAAAAACAGTAAAAAAACGGTCCCAAACGAACACTACAACGAACAGAACTGCCATGATTTCAAACTACAAAAATGACAACCAACTTAGAAAGACAACAAACAAACTAACAAATTAAATCCTTATATAAAACTGAATTAATTACACATTCCAATCAATTAATTAGGCTTCATTTTGGGATAGCATTTTGCCACTACTCTTAGTTGCTTTGGAAAAAATTTGTATTAAAAAATTGTTGTAGAAAGCAGTAAGAAAATGATTACAAATGAAGGCTCAATATAGCATAACAATCTCTTCCCAATACAGAAGGCCACAAATTAAAGGAGTAATAGGAGAGGCCACATAAGAAAAGCTATGAGATAAAGAAAGAAAAGGACAAAGAAATGTTTGAATGGCAGTGATAAAACAAAATATGAATAGAAATACGACATGATATATTATGAAATAACAATCTCCATCTTGAGTTAAAGTCTTAGACAATCTAACCCCCTCATTCTTCAAATGTCTCCTTAACTAGGATGCCTAACAATGTTAAGCAAAGTTGAGTATTGATTTAGGCTTCATTTGGGATAGGTTTCATACTGCTTCTAAAAGCAGCTTTTTAGTATATTTTTGTACTAAAAAGTTGCTTTAAGAAGCAATAAAAAAACTGTTCCAAACGAAGCCCTAATTTTATTTTGAACCCTACCTTGATCACCTTTTCGACTTTGATTGTACTTGAGAAAGAATATCTATGATAGCATGTAATTTTATGCCAATTTAGTTAATTATTTTATGAAATATCTCTTTTTTAATCAGTTGAATGGCACTCTAACTCTCGCATCTTATTAGAATTTTTATTACTTCATTTTCAAGTTCCTCTAATGCTCATTTCATCCACATTAATTCCTTTATAGTTTTAGTAGTAATCATGTATTTTGTCTCTATGACTAATGAAGCAACAACAAATTATAGATGTAATCCGTATGTTTGATTCATATAAATAATTTCCTCAAGATATTCATGTAGAAAAACTACTTTTACATAGATGTACTCCAAATCTAGACCAAAAACGAAGAAAATGCGAATATGGTCGAATGGTAAAATTTCACTTTGCCAAAGGAGAAGATGCAGGTTCGATTTCCGCTATCCGCACATAGTGAAGCAATGTACTACAAAAAAATCATATTAAGCAATTATAAACAAAATAATTTCTATTAAGGTATGCCCAACAATACAACATCAATAACAATATCAAGCTTTTATCCCACTACATGGGGTTGGCTACATGAATCCTTCTTCTCTATTGTGTCATGTTAAGAGTCAAATTCTCATTTAAGGCTTTATTTGTGATAGCTTTCTTCTTGCTTTCTAAAGTAACTTTTTAGTACAAGAATTATTTGAATTAAAAAATTTTATACTAAAAAATAACTTTAAAAAATAGTAAAAAAGCTGTCCCAAATAAAACCTAAATCTAATAAAGTCATGCCTAACAATAAGAGAGAATAATCTCATTCAAATTGTTCTTTCTTTCTAAGTGAATCCTTGCCACTAACATTGCCTTGAATCTAACCTCTTATTTTTTTTTTCTTTTGAATATTTACCTGCAATCCATAGTTATTTTGTATTGTAGTTTATTCATTAGTTATAAAAACCTTTTTTTCCTTGATTTAATTATCCCATTCAAGCTTATTTTCAAAAGCCACCCTTATCAATATTCATTTCTTTTCTATTTGATCAATGATTGTATGGCTATAAGCAGTTAAATTAGGGCATCTCCAACTGAAAAGTTTATTTTCTACTCCAAATACAGTAAAAGACATATCAAACAGTAATTCATCCCAACTGAATTTCATTTCTAATAACAAAAAAACTATTCTATGTATATTCTTTCTCTATCTTTTTTTCTAAAAAAAATGAGTTCGTGCACAGTATGACGCCAATATTAGCGTCGCACTATTCAAAACGCGAAAATGCTTTTCTGAATGCCGCTCGGTTGAACGCTCACGCTAACCGCCTTTTTTTTTTTGCTCTAATTTTTCATGATTCATGTGACCATAAATCATACATTTAAAAATTCTTAGATTTATCATAATCTATTTTCTTTTGTTTTTTTTCCAAGTTTTCTCATAGAGTTTTCTGATCAACAGCTGTAGATGGACTTCTATTAAGCAAGTAATGAAAAGTATTAGCTATTTCATCTCAGAAATACTTAAGCTTTGTTTGTAATGACTTTCTTACTGCTTTGCAAAGCTGCTTTTTAGTATAAAAATTTATTGAAAGCGGAAAAAAAATGATCTAAAATCATCCCAAACGAAATCATAATCTTTTTTTCTTTTCGAATGACAATATACTTAACTTTCTCTAATAAAGTTCAATTCATCATTTTAGCAATTCCATTTTATTATAGAATTAATCTATCTAATATTATGTAATCCCATTATCTTTTTGAAATTACTAAAATCATTATCTAGATATTCTAACATATTACTTTAACCTCTTATGTTTCTTCCCTATATGATTGTTAGATAAATCTTTTCATTAATTATGTTGAAAACTTCATTTTTAGGTTTCAGCATATATGTCCAAAACTTTCTTAAAAAATTACATAAAATCATATGTTGGAATAGTAATAGATCCCCATATTTTAAAATGTATGTTATCCATAACCCTTTTGGTATTATGATAACATACACTAAGTTTTACCCTAAAATGTTTTCCAAAGATACAATGCTTACAACAAATAATCTTATTTATGTTTTCTTTGCCAAGGACTCCTTGTTTATGAAAACCATTACAAAGCTATGGAATATCTAAGAATGTCTATGGCATATCATTTGTCATCCATTTAATAGGGGTATTAATCATCTAGGGCCAACTAGATTAACCAACTTAAAGGTTAAAGTTAATCTTAGTTCGACCACTAAATCATCGAGTATAAAAATCCATGCATTAGTGGCTTAGGGTTTTGTTGTGCTAACCCATGTCAAACCACTAATTAACCTAGAGTTAATTAGATCTAATTAGGATATGCCACTAAAACTCTTATAATTAATTAAGATAACTCGAGGGAAGGTCAAAAAACCTTTAAGTTATTTGCATGTTATAATTTTTTTTAATATTCTAACATTTTAAAATGCCAAACTATAATTTTGAAATTATTATTAGGGTTATAAATCTTCCATGCATATTAGGCCAAACTCAAACCAAATATTGATTAGGTTCTTAACCCCCCCCCCCCCCCCCCAAAAAAAAATAATAATATAAATATAAATATTTTAAGAATTTATATGAGTAATATATAAATTATTTAGGACTTAGAAAATACTTAAAATCCTTTTAATAAACAAGAGATTTTTAAATATTTTTTAAGGTTCTCTTAGGTAAACTTGAATTATGGAGGTCAACCTTAAAGTCTAAAGGCTTTCATTTGAGTTGATCTAAAACTGAATATATGGAATGTAATTTTTGTAATAATAGTTCTAGTAGGGGGATTGTGATTTTAGGTGATCAAGTCATTAATAAAAGTACACGTTTTAAATATCTTGAGTTTATTGTTCAGAATGATGGTGAAATAGATGGGGATATTATTAGTAGAATTGAAGCTGGATGGTTCAAATGGAGAATGCATCGGGCTTGTTGTGTGATAGAAAGGCCCCCCTCAAACTTAAGGGAAAATTCTATAAGATGGTGCTCAGGCCTGCAATGCTTTATGGTGCAGAGTGTTGGCCATTAAAAGAGAAGCATAATATTAAGTTAAGTGTTATAGAGATGAGGATTCTCAAGTGGATGAGCAGCTTTACTCTTATAGATAAGATATGAAATGAATATATGCATGAAAAGGTTGGAGTAGCTCCAATGGAAGATAAAATTAGAGAGAGTCGCCTTAGACGGTTTGGTCACTTAAAACGGCGGCCTTCCGATGACCCGGTTAGAAAAGTAGATGTATTAGATTTGACTTATGTTAAGCAGGATAGAGATAGATCTAAAAAGACTTGATTAAAAAATATTAGAAATAACCTTTCTTTATTAGATTTAAATGAAAATTTAACTTTTAATAGGGCAAAATGGAGAAAAATGATTCATGTAGCCACCCCACATAGTGGGATAAAGGCTTGATGTTGTTGTTGTTGTTCTCTTAGATTTTAGAAAGTTTTAGATATTAATTTGATTGGATTTTGAGTTGGAATTAATCAAATAGATATGTAACTGTCAAAATTCAAAACCTAATAATTAATATAAACCCATAATCTCATCAAGAGGAGATCAGGTGATCGATATCATCCCTCTATTATTATTCACAAAACAATAATAGTGCATGATCAAGGGCAAAATTAATCATTATTTTATTGATAGATGCCTACAAATGACAAAATTTAAATTTAATTCTTTCATGATACCTATAGCTCCATTCAGTTTTCTTCAATATTTGATAATTAACCATTCATTAATTATGGTTTGGTGTGGTGTAGGAAAGGGGGAGATGCTAACATGCTCAGAAGACCTCAACCAAGACTTATTTCATGGAGTTCTTGGAGGAGTAGGCCAATTTGGTGTCATCACTAGGGCTAGGATTGCCTTAGAACCAGCTCCCACTATGGTAATTTGTTATTATATCTTCAAACTAAATATTCATTTATTTAGATTTTATTTGGCGCAACTTTTTCCTACTTTTTAAGACTTCGTTTGGGACGAATTTCTTACTGCTTGAAGCAGCTTTTTATACAAAAATTATAATTTTTGTACTAAAAAGCTGCTTTGAGAAGTAATAAAAAAGCCGTCCCAAACGAAGCCTAAATCAAATTTTAATACAAATTTTTTTAAAATTAAAAATTTTTACACTAAAAAAATTAATTTAAAAAAGCAATAAGAAAATTATTCCAAACAAAACCTTAATGAAGTACATTTCATGTTAAGTAGGCTTACCCATGGCATTTTAAATAGAAATATGCAATAATTACTGCATGTGAGAAGCTTTCAGCTTGAGTTTTAGCAAAGCTTGCATTAATTAATTGGGTTTAATCTTTATAGGAGCAGATTTTTTTTTTATTTTCTCTTCTCATTGCTCCCCTTAAGTTAATGTCATGGCTTATTTTGAACTCTTTTAGGGAGAAATTTAAGGGGGGAAGATTAAAGCTCCGTTTCGAACAGCTTTCTTACTGTTTTAAGCCGTTCTTACTGTTTTTTTAAAGTAACTTTTTAATATAATAATTTTTAATTCATAAAACTTTTGCAACAAATAATAAAAATTTAGTGATTTTGAAGAATAAAAAGATGAAAATTAACTCTTTTAAGAGAAGAAAAGGCTTGATTATGTTCACAACAAAGTTATTTAGCAAAATTTAGATTGGAGTTTTAGAATCAATCTTGTTCAGCTTAGAAAATGGGTTGGATGACAATGACAAGATGAGAATTTGTTTATAACATATCAAGAATCAAACATTTGTGTGAATCATGATAGTTCTAAAAAAGTAGGGATCAAAAAAGTAGCAGAGGAACACCATCATTTTTAGGTGAAATTTTCTCCTTAATGAGAGCAACCCAATGTCACAATAGCTCACCATATCTTCACCTATAGAGTTCACAAACATTTTGTGAAGTTCAGATATTAATATTTTCTTTGGCAAACTGCATGTAATGAGAGTAATTCATCGTGATACACTACCCCCTCATGACAAAAGCTTTCCAAATTTGATCTCGACAACACAATTGGCTAGCCGAAAGGAGAACATTTTTTTAGCTTGATATTACAAGTGCTAATGCAGTGAAACTATCATAGAAGCAAAAGGGGAAAATGAGGTAATATTATTATCAACACAAAGAAGGTAATTAAAAATATTTATGGTGGTGTTAGAAGAGTATTATGATGTATTTTTGGCATAATTGATAATGAAATCATATAAAAGCAAGCTGAAAATCTAAATTATATATAATATTATGCTCAAGACCATGCATATTGACCACTGTAAACTTATATTTGAGCAATTCACCCATTTTCAAGAGAACTTTTGCTACTTTTCAAAGCTTATTGGAGTTTTCAAGCCAATGCATTAATGGAGACTGTTAGAATTAATGCATTTGAAAGAAGAAGAAGAAGAAGAAGAAGAAGAATTATGATTAAAGCAGCTTATTGATTTTTAGGTGAGATGGGTCGCACTGGTCTACAGTGATTTCAGTATATTTGCCAGTTGTGAGGAGCACCTGATTTCCTTGGATGGAATGAAAGAGAGCAAGAAAGGATTCGACTACATTGAAGGCTTCTTCTTCTCAAACAGCAGTCATGTACAAAACTTCATTTCTCCATTTATGTCTGTAGAGGATAGAGAGCTCGTTGGCGCCTTAGCTGACGACAATGCCGGGATCTACCTCATTGAAGCAGCATTTCATTACAGTGAAAGCTCTGCATCCACTGTCGACCAGGTACATTCTCAATCTCTCTCTTGCACACAATCATGTGTTAACTCAATAGTATATTAAAAGAAGCCCTATTATGATGAAATTAGATTCATTTGGATAGAAGCATAATCATAGAACATAGTCATCAAAATTAAGTCAAATTATGATGATATATCTTCCATGTCAGTGTGGGCTCCGAAAATTCGGCCCTGGCCTCCACCCGCTTTGCTTTTCTTCGGGGGAGTTTTAACGGATTAAGTTCCGGGGTAAATTTTGGAAGGCAGATGGGTTTGTAGATAAGACACTACCCAGAGATTTCGCCCTCATTTTGAGGGGACTTTATGATTTGAGTTCTAGTTTCCTATAGGCGCAAGCCCCTATAGTGAATTACCCCTCTCGATCACGAGAGAGAACTTTCGATTAAGGCTGGTCATCAATCAGATACGTAGAAATACGTAGATCTGGCATATAGTAGCAGCATGAGTATTTGGTATGGGAGGTTTGAAGGTTGATATTTAAAATTTGAAAGTTCACCATCTTGCACTTAAAGCGGATGGTGGGGGAATAGATGATGGGCCCGATCAAGATCCCATGGTTCCGTCATCCCGGGCCATCGTGGTCCCTGGTCTACTTAATCAGAAGAGGTAGTCGACCCAACCTGACAGAAGGATCCTTGTCGGCAGCCATGGGTTGCTTCGTCCAAGGGGACCTTGTAGACCTGGGGTGAATGTTTGTCTAAGGGGACAAATTTGAATCCACCTTAGCTAACAGAGGGCTTTGTGCCCTATCGATCATATCTTATTGATTCATATCTCAAGGATTTGATGCCAATAAGGAACGTATTGGCTCTGGCCATAACCACTATCTCATGCTGCCATTTGGCGGCAAAACCACTCGGTTCAGAGGGCCCCGGGTCATAACTGTTTATCCTGCAGTGCCATTTGGCGGCGAAACTGCCGGTTAGAGGACACGTACCACGTCCTTACTAGCAGGAGATTGTTTGAGAATAGATCCTAGTGATATTCTCGACCAGGCATTGGCTCTTTGTGAGCTGAAATATTTTTCAATTTGTCCACCTCGGCAAACTGTTGCGGAGAGTGGATGAATTTTATGCTTTAAGTGGTTAATGGTTGGATTTCAGTTTTAAATATTTTGGAATTTTGATGATTTTTTTGGATTTTTAGGATTTGGTAGGATTTTTGGGTTTTGGATTTTGAATGGGTATTTGAGGTGGCATTTTAAAAGTATTTGTGAACCCCTCCGGTTGAGATCTACATTCAACACGGCCATTATCGGGGTGTTTTGGGGTCATTTTCATTTGAGGAGTGAGCCTTGTCGACTCTATCAATTTGTCGATAGAGGATCGAATTTCCCGTAGGTTTTGTGCCCTTGTGAGTGAATTCTCTTAATTGTAGGCCTTGAAGGCCTAATATGAATGTATAAAATAAATATCTCAGTCGACCCCGCGACTGTATATTTATTTGACAGTTCGAGTTGTGTCGACTCCTACCTACCTGCATAGAAGGATCGGGCTCGAACTTAAATTCACTTATTAACCCGCGCAGCATCCTTGGACGTCACGTGTGTATCAATAACAAGCTCGTCGCGGCCCATGCGGGTGTTCGGGGGTATTTTATAATTATTTAATGAACCTTTTCAACTCCTACTTACTTGCTTAGGAGGATCGGATTCAAATTTATTGACCCGCGTAGCATCTCTAGACGTCACGTGTGCTCCTACAACACACTCGTCGGGGCCCATACGGGTCTATAATTGCACTTGCCCCTTTTGTGTTCCAATGTGTATACAAATTAAGGTGCACGTGTGGGGCATTTTTGGGATATTTCAGTTGTGCAAGCAACTGCCATTAGAACATGTGCAACGTTCTATTTGGGAGCTCGTAGACGCCTTCTGTCTACTTATACGAATGTTGCAGATCTGGTGGTGTAGCATCGCAGATTGTAGGCGTTGTACTGGTTATTTGCCCGTTGTATAAATGTAGACAGTCGTGCACTACTTGTTATTTTCTGCAGGTGGGTTGTAGTGCACCAACAAATCTCGCATTACTGCAGAAGCTCATAGGAACTTGCATTCACTGCTCTCTTTATGCATTTTGCTGTGATCTTTGGCGCTTCACTCATAGGTGGCATCTAGTGTGTACGACGGGTCTCCTGCAAAGACCCGTAGATATTCGCATTTGTTGCCAATCACTCCCTTTTTTGCATGCAGATATCTGCATATTTGTTCTCGTTGGGCGGTCGTTGTTTGTAGGAGTATTGTTGATATACCACCCTTGCCTTTAGATGATATCCCACGTATATATATGTGCTCGCAAATGATTTATTTCTTCTGCAACATGTCTGTTATCACTGATTGAGAGGGTTTTTGTATCTTCACGCAAGGTTTGTGCAAACATTACACCTTAACTGCTGGCATATTATACTTTATAAAGTTTCTTCTAGCATTTTTTGGATTATAGACGATGCATCGCATACATCATAATCCTGTTATGTGATTTCGTCGATAAACTGCTACATTCGATAAAGGCTCCTTTATTTGTATTTTGATATCGATCACAGAGCGTTGCTACATTCACCGTACTTCTATCTTATGTTGTATAAGATAGATGTATTCATTAGCTTCACTGCCTGCAAGGTCTGATATATTTGCTTGAATGTACCTAGATGCATCACATCTTCGTTTTCACAGCATGCCGAATCTTTTAGGTTAGATTCTAAAAGCTTCTTAACTATCTCTTTGGCAATGAGTTTTAATTTACTATAATCATGGTTCTCCATATTAGCAAATGCATGGTTGTTGAAGAGCTGCAAACAGTTATCATCCTCTAAGCCCTCCAACATAAATACTTCTTTCTTCTTGTAGGGGATGGACATGTGTACTTACTACAACATTATTGCCAATGACATGGACAATTATCGTTGACTTTTGTATTTATCATGCGTTATAGAGATATGAGATTTCCAAGCTTTACTCATGCGTGTCATGGTAGACCTCTTGCTGTTACTCATGGATATTTTGTTGAGAGCATCATTGTTCAACGTGTTTGCTTGTTTACATGAGATTTAATGATTCAAAGTTTTGCATTCTAATGGCAATCCATCTATTATCATTCAAGTTAAATTCTTTGTGTTCACTTGAGCTCTTTTATATTTGTTCAAGTTCAAATTTAGTCCATTTAGTATCAAGCTCAAACTCCTTGTGTTCAAATCCTTTTGCATCAAGTCCCGTATGGTCCAACCCAAGACTTTGTTTGAGTTCAAATGTCTAAGTCCTTGTTCACCTCATTTCATGTTCCAATCAAATGCAAGTCCAAGTCCCCTGTAAGTGTTCAAATCTTCTTGTTATTTAGTTCAAGTTTGAATAAAATCCTTCTCGTTTGAGTTTTATTTAAATATTTTTTTGCTCATTTGTTTAAATTTAGTTCATTTGATGCTCAAATAAATGTCCAAATAAAGTCCCCTATTCTTTGTTCATTTGAGTTCTGACGCATATTCTTTGTTGTCCAAAATCAAGTCCCCTGCTGTCCAAAATTTGTTCTTGCTTGAGTGCAAATGTCCAAGTCCTTGTCTTATTTCAGATAAAATTTCGACAGCCTCCCGACGTCTCCCCTGTTTAGGGGAAATTTCAGGAGTCTGGCCCCCCCCCCCCCCCCGCCACGCTAGAGAAAAGCGTGCACGGGTGATGTCGGATGACACCGAGGCCCAATATCTTCAACCCCACCACGCCAGAGAAAGGCGTGCATGGGTCTTCGGGCACCTGTTTAAAAATGCACAGTTTTATATATTTATCCCCGCCACGCTTGAGAAAAATGTGCACAGGGCCCGCCTACCTCGTTGTAAGCACCGCACCGAGTTCCCTCCCACCACGCTAGAGAAAAGCGTGCATAGGGGGTCCCTCGGCGCGCTGCAAACATCGAAAATAGGACTTTATGGGGGATTACCCACTTCGTTGCTAGCAACACAACGAATTTCCTTCCACCACGCTAGAAAAAAGCGTGCATGGGTGGTCGTTCGTCGTGTTACAAGCGTCGAAAGCGGGCTCTCCTAAATTTGCAAAATTCTCTCTCTTTTTTTCTCTTCTTTTTCTTTTCTCTTTTTTTTTCTTCTTTCCACTTTTCTTTTCTTTTTCTTTTCTTTTTTTTTTTTACTTCTCCACTTTCTCTTTTTTTTTTTTGAAACTTCTCTCTCTTTTTTTGTGATAATGATAGTATCATTAATAATGTTAATTTGATACTAATAATAATATTACTAATATTATCATCAATATAAAATATTAATACCAATATTAATATTAATAGTGATATTAATATTAATATTAATACAAATAGTAATATTAATATCAATATTCAAAATGATACTAATATTAGTATTGATATTTACAAAATAATAATCTTAATATTAATATTAATGGTGACATTAATACTAATACCAATATCAATGTGACTAATAAAACATGCTAAAAAAAGTGATAAGAATGCTCACTGTTTTGGGTCTTAAGACGGGCTGAGCTTGGGCTAAGTAAAGTGGGATATTAGGCTTAGGAAGTGAGCTCTATTTGTGATGGAGAGTGTGAGGGAGCCGGCTAGGTTAGTTGAAGCAGAGAAAATACAAGGGTTTTCAGCTATTTGAAGTGGAGGGGGGCTCGTGAAGATTGGATGAGAGGCGTCGGGCAAGAGGAAGGGATCGGCTAGATAGGAGAGCTCCTTCTCTCGGAAAAATCGGAGGAAGCAAGAAGAATGAAAGGAGGTTGGAGATTGGAAGTTGGACGTATCGCATGGCTTGCGAAATGGACGGGGTCGATCGGAGCTTGGCAGTGGGAGAGGGGGATGGGGTCGGAGGTTCTGTCGCAATAGGCGGAAGAGTCAAAGATATCGGGTAAGGAGGAGTAGTTGCGGCTTGGGGAAATCGGAGAGGAGAGACCGGCTTCGGTCTGGTAAGAGCTTGGATGGGAGATTGGCGTCGAGCTCTAGACGTCGGACGAGTTCCGTCTAGGGCAGGAGATGAAGTCGGGATGTGTGATTCGGTTTGGCCTTGGGACTGGAGAGGTTTGCAAGTGGAGATCGGCACAGGATTTGAATTGGAACTGAGAAGGGGAAGTCGGAACCAGGAGGGCTTCCCGCTTGCAGCTTCTAGGATTGGAGGCTGGAATGTCGTGGAAGGAGAAGTCGGATGGAGTAGCGACTGGAGATTGCGGGAGTTTCGTGTCGGAAGGCTGCAGGTGGGAAGAGGGAAACTTGCAGGACTTTGAGCGCGTGAAAGTGTCGTGGGGGAAGAGAGACTGAAGGTTCTCATCCCTCCTCATTTTAACGACACAGCTGAGAGCAAGGTTGAGGCAGAACACGCATGAGATGGGACCTGAGCGGTGCCGTTTGCAGAGCTACAGGACATGGGCGGGATATCTGGCATGGATTCAGGATTTGGTTCAGGCTTTAGCAGAGGTATGATACTAATATTAATAGTGATATTAATATTAATATTAATACAAATAGTAATATTAATATCAATATTCAAAATGATACTAATATTAGTATTGATATTTACAAAATAATAATCTTAATATTAATATTAATGGTGACATTAATACTAATACCAATATCAATGTGACTAATAAAACATGCTAAAAAAAGTGATAAGAATGCTCACTGTTTTGGGTCTTAAGACGGGCTGAGCTTGGGCTAAGTAAAGTGGGATATTAGGCTTAGGAAGTGAGCTCTATTTGTGATGGAGAGTGTGAGGGAGCCGGCTAGGTTAGTTGAAGCAGAGAAAATACAAGGGTTTTCAGCTATTTGAAGTGGAGGGGGGCTCGTGAAGATTGGATGAGAGGCGTCGGGCAAGAGGAAGGGATCGGCTAGATAGGAGAGCTCCTTCTCTCGGAAAAATCGGAGGAAGCAAGAAGAATGAAAGGAGGTTGGAGATTGGAAGTTGGACGTATCGCATGGCTTGCGAAATGGACGGGGTCGATCGGAGCTTGGCAGTGGGAGAGGGGGATGGGGTCGGAGGTTCTGTCGCAATAGGCGGAAGAGTCAAAGATATCGGGTAAGGAGGAGTAGTTGCGGCTTGGGGAAATCGGAGAGGAGAGACCGGCTTCGGTCTGGTAAGAGCTTGGATGGGAGATTGGCGTCGAGCTCTAGACGTCGGACGAGTTCCGTCTAGGGCAGGAGATGAAGTCGGGATGTGTGATTCGGTTTGGCCTTGGGACTGGAGAGGTTTGCAAGTGGAGATCGGCACAGGATTTGAATTGGAACTGAGAAGGGGAAGTCGGAACCAGGAGGGCTTCCCGCTTGCAGCTTCTAGGATTGGAGGCTGGAATGTCGTGGAAGGAGAAGTCGGATGGAGTAGCGACTGGAGATTGCGGGAGTTTCGTGTCGGAAGGCTGCAGGTGGGAAGAGGGAAACTTGCAGGACTTTGAGCGCGTGAAAGTGTCGTGGGGGAAGAGAGACTGAAGGTTCTCATCCCTCCTCATTTTAACGACACAGCTGAGAGCAAGGTTGAGGCAGAACACGCATGAGATGGGACCTGAGCGGTGCCGTTTGCAGAGCTACAGGACATGGGCGGGATATCTGGCATGGATTCAGGATTTGGTTCAGGCTTTAGCAGAGGTATGATTTTAAGTCCACCCCCCCCCCCCCCCCCCCCCCCCCCCCCCCAATTTTCATTTCTTTTTATCTGATGTGGAGGTCAACAGTCAGATAATAGATTACAGTTTAAATATGCTTATTGAATTCATGAAATCACTTAAGCATAACAATTATACAGAAGCATGTAAGGTTATTAGAAATCATACATTATCGTGCATGTTAGTCAAATTGAATGGCAACACTATGTACTACATGAAAGGACTTATAAAAACATGGTAGTCCTGAAAATTCATTTACTATCTACAGCATCCAGTGTTCTAATCACATAAAGAGAATCAAACAGCATATTCTGTACACTTAAAAAGTGCACAGGAATATATGAATTATAATCAGATCATAGGAAGTTTAAGAATCTTGATAGAACATATAGGGAAACATGTAGCATTGTTCCAATACTTATATAACAAGTGTCAACAAACATATTAAACATTGCAAGGAAAATAAGATCATGCGCATGCCGAAAGCCCCCCCATGATTACAAGATGATACAAATAGTAGATGTTAGGTAGCTTGCATATCCCAAGAGAAATCAAATATTATGATCAATAATCCTCAAAATATTAATATTCTCATTAGATTACACGGTAAATTTGTGTAGAAAACGCATGCAAACATAGATCCCTCAAGATATAATCATGTAATAACATAGAAATATAAAGGAAATCATATATCATAACATTGTTTGAAGAAAGTCCATTTAAATCTCAAAACATAGATTAAATCATGCATTCCCTACACGATATCATGCAAGAGATGAAAACTTTGAAAACTAAATTAGGAAAACAACCTACCTCAATAGGAATAATTTTTCTAGTTACATTAACTCCTGAATCAATCAAAGGCCTTAAAAGCACTAATTTCTCTCTTTAACTCTCCTATCTCTCTCCTCCCTATCAATCTCTCCAACATTTTTAGCTACCATGGCGATGAAAAATGAAGGAAATGAAGTGAGAGAGGGTTTATAAGTGAGTAGCATTATCATAAATAACTTATAGTTTCAACCAAGTGTTTAGTAGCACAAGTAATCAATACTTGACATAATACAATTTATAAAAAATATATGTAAAATATTGAAATAATTTAATTAAAAATTTATTAAAATTAATTGTAAATTGAACCCCACATGACTCCATACATGATTGTATCAATTATATCATATCATAGTTCAACAAATCATATAACTCAGAAGAAACCTATCATAAAAAGGATTAGAGATTATATATACAATCACCTACATTTGAAGAAATTATAATGTGTCATGAATATAAGAGCTTCATGTTAATTAATCATGCATACGTATGCAGCACATTACACCTAAAATCAATATACACATGTAAACACTCATTACATGTGAGTTGTGTTTGATTATTACACAAGAACACAAGATCTCTATTCTGGTGAGTATAACAGTCTCCCCAACTTAAAATAAATATTACCCTGCATTTCCATATTAAGCTTTCACTTTCAAATTGCATAGTTTCATATTATCTAAAAATTCATACATTTCAAACTAATAATTGTCTAACAATTGAGACGACTAAAATTTTGTGAATATTGATCTTTTACTATAATTATAATAATAAAACTTTTCCTCATCTTATATAACATCGTCAGCTCTTGTTGAAATTTCTAAGTTCACTGATTTAACAATACATTGCCTTAACATTTTTCCTACTTTATTCCTCTCGTTCAATCACTTAGGATGCCTTGCTTTATTTTATAATCATCTCAATCTCATTCAAACAATAACTGATCAATGCAGATAATCATTTTTAATATTAAGAAAAAATTCACTAAATCCAAACTTGCATCACAACCTCTCTTACATAATAATCATCTCCTTCAAGACTTGTGTCACAATCCTGCTTGCGTTATAGTTACCAAAGCATCTAGACGTGCACTACAACCTCTCCTGGCCTAAAATAATCTACTTCAAGGCTTATGTGCAACCCCACTTATGTGGTAGTTGTCACCTAATCCAGACTTGAACCGTAACCTTCTCCTTCCAGAATTATGTTGCAATTTTAATTCTATTGTACTTGTCTGGTTCTAGGACTATGTCGCAAACTTGCATGCGATCTAGATGTAGTCATCAGCTCCAAAACCTACGTCATAAACCATAGCATAACCTTCACTACATCTAAACTGCACATCAACCTTGCTTGCACATTAACCTTGTCTAGCAAGACCTGCATCATAATTATCTATATAACCTGCTTCACAATAGTAGCGTGTGAGGACCTAAAATGATCCTCTCTCCTTTGCATTGTTTTAATTTCCCAAGGGTTGTCATGTACTGAAGTTCCTCCAGTTATTTGGAGGTGAACCATTTTTGTATAATTTTTATAAAAATAGAGGATGCACTTCAAGGCTAGGTCCCATGATTTTCTCTTCCAAGAGTTTTTTCCTGTAAAAATTTTTTTATCTCGCTTTCTTCTTTATTAGATTGATTGTGCGTGTGAAGCAAATAATAATAATAATAATGCATTGAGATTGATCCTTACTCTATTAGCTTAATCTTCCACAAGCAACAAGACTTATAAAAATTATGACTATAATTCAAAATTTTATTAATGAGTACAAACTTAGAGAGCGACTTTTTATCCACTTTTTGTCAAGCAAACTCATGAATTCAGTTCCCAAAATAGAATCAACCATGAGTTCTAAAAGAAGACCCACTTTTCAGCCATGTTTGAATTCATTTTCTGTCAAATAAATATCTGAACTTCATACGCATACTAATATCAAACATCTTACCCTTTAAACTTTACAGCAAGTAAAAATTTCCTAACTGCCGGAGCACCTTACATAGCATGGATCATATCATCATCTACTAACTTCTTAAATGATAACAGGAGATTGAAACAATTATCAGTGGCGTGATCAATGGCTTACAGGTCAAGTTTACCAGAGACCTCCCTTACACCATATTCATCGACCGGGTTCGCGAGGAGGAGCATAGGCTCCGTCGTTGTAACCTGTGGAACCTTCATCATCCATGGCTAAACCTGCTCGTACTCAAATCAAAGATAAACATTTTCAATGAGAAGCTCTTTAAGGGCATTTTCCAAGAGGAGAAGCCCTTGGGTGTCTATCTTCTTTATCCCATGAATAGAAACAAGTATAACATAACTATAAAAAAACTTTAAATTTTTGCTTTAAATGTCTCATACATCACTAATTTTCTGAATGCTATGACCAATTGCAACATGTAATTATTTTGCTGTAGGTGGGATGAGAAATGGTCTCTTATGTTTCCTGAGGAAGAAGAAATCATCTGACTTCTAATCACCGCTGATGCCAATGATGTGGAGCGAGTTTTAGGTCGCATTGAGGAGATCAAGAGCTTCTGTGATGAGAATGGCAATGGGACAAAGGAGTACACGCCATGCTACAAAACTACAGAGGAGCGAAAGAGGTATTTTGGATCAAAATGGGAGAGGCTGTGAAGCTGAAGAAGAAGTATGATCCTAAGGCAATTTTGACTCCAGGGCAAATGATATTTACTTCATCACTTCTAGACTGATTTCCATAGAAGCAATGCAGTGGGAAAGATGAATAGAGCTTTCAAATGACATCCTGTTTTTACTCCTGAATGGATTTAAGTATTTCTTGAGTATTATCTTAAGTTTTTTTTTTCAACTCTGTGAAAAGTGAGTTCATATTTTTTCATTAAAAGGTTTTTGAAAAAATTATCATTTTTAAGTGCATCTTTTCTTTATTCAATGGAGTTATGAGCTAATTCATGAAGCAACTCTCATTTTTATATAAGAGAACTATTATTTTATTCTATATTAAACATTATCAGCACAACTCACAACTGTACCAAAGGTAGCCTTAGACTGATTGTTATCTGTTTGATTTTTAACAGTGAAAAGTATTTGGACGTGAAATTTAATTAGAAGCATGTCTTCAGTACTGACGCTTGTTTAGTCAAATTTCTAAAAACATTGATTCAGAATGGTTAGTCCCGATCCATTCACATATTTATTCAAAAACTATAAATCAAAGGTCATAAGTGTGACTAATAAGTTCTCTTTATCACAATTTGTTTAAATGTTTGATGAAAATAAAATAAATTTATACCACAAGCTATTAGCAGTTGAACAAATTAAAGCTACTTTGGACACCACTCCTAAGGTGATGAGAAGAGAGACTGGATACACAAACTGAGAATCAGGATGGATCTTAAAGCATTAAGTCAATGAAGGCTATGGCCTACTCTAAAAAAATGTGGTCAAATGTCAATGGTACTTTAAACTATAAGTTATAGTGTACAACACATTCTTTTTGTTGAAATAATTATATATAGTCAACATCCATATGTTTGAAAGAAAATTATTAAATTTAAGAAAATGCAGAAAATTAAAGATTCATCAGCATATCACAACGACCAACCAAAGAAATATAAAAGAACAAAAGCTTCAACTGTAATGTATATAAAGCAGAAAAAGACAAACTGAGATGCAGCAGGCGATGTAAAAGACAGTAGTGGGTGGCCATGGTTATCTCCATTACATCACAGTTCACACTGATCCTAGCTAGTCCATGGCCACAGATTGCTTCTTCGAAGGAACCATGATCATGAGCCTGAGTGCTCTTCTTGGCTATAAAACAGTATAATGAATTCCAAAGGACCAAAGCAGAAGAAATTTCCGTAGAAAAAGCTTTCTAGGCTAGAAAAGAAATCTTCTTGAAAACATTATTCCAATTATTGCTAAATCACCACAAAAAAACAAGGACCCTTACAGTATAGTTTAAAGCAAGTGAAGCATCAATTCTGGGATGAAGATGCAGCAGCACCAGCATTCTGGTGCAGAAGACTGGCTGAAGGTTGTGGCTGTTGTGGCACCGGCTGTGGTGTCCGTGGAGGCAACATCATCTGCTGATATGGATGGTATTGTTGATGCTGGTAATGAGGCGGGGGAGGTGCCATATAAGCATAGGGCGGATAATAAGGTGGGTACTGGCCTTGCATCTGTGGGGGAGGCCCTGGATAGATCTGGGAAGAACCTTCTGCTCCTCTGGTCTGCCTATCTAATCCAGCCTTGCCATCACTCGATTCCTGAGAGGAGGGCACAGCCGCTCCCATCCTCTGTGGATCCATGGATGGGTAGAAGGTCCTCTCTGATGGCAATGGAGGGGGGATGTTGAAGTAATGCATTGGCATTTGCTGGTTATTATGCTCATGAGTTCCTGGAGGGTGAGGCTGCTGACTGCTCTGCTGCTGTGATATAACTGCCCTTGGGAGTAAGCCACCATGTGCCACAAGACTTTGGTGAGCTGCTTCATCATCTGCATTCTCCAACTCTGTTTTTTTGTACTTGGGGTTTCCCCCACATTAGTTTTAGGCGAAGGCCCTTAATTACAAGCTTGTTGGAGAGTTCCTCGGCGGCCTTCTCGGCTCCTTCTCTGTTGGTGTAGGACACAAAGGCACATGCACGCTGGGAAACCATCCTAATGGACTCAATCTCTCCATGGGCATAGAAGTGATCCCTAAGATCCTGCTCAGTGATTCGGGCATCAAGCCCGCCAACATAAAGTGTTTTTATGCTTTCATCATCAGGAGGAGATAGAGAGGGCATCTCGCCAGCCTTTCCCAGAAGTTTAAGCGCAACAGGATCATTCACACTGCAAGCATGGAGATGACATCATTGAGTAAGATCAAATGGATGCTTATTATTTCCAGCTAAAGAACACAAAAAATATAGGATGTTCACATTCATTTGACTTCTTAAAAGGCAAAATAAAATGGTCTGGGAAGTGATATTAAGCAGGTTACCGGGGGTGGGGGGTTTTGACGAATAGAGGACATATCACCTGCTTAGCATGAGTTTAAGCAGAATATGATCAACATTCTGCAAGCACGGGACTGAAAAAGATGAAAACCAGGGAAAATTTTTGAGTTAGGACGTCCTAACGCCAGTTTAATTAGAATGAGTATTTTAACTTGTGGATTGTCTTTGAGATGACTGAAATAAATACGATGTACGGGAAGGGGTAGTGTTGAGGGGGTTTGACAAATAGAAGAAATATCACCTACTTAGCAGGAGTTTAAGCAGAATAAGATCATCATTCCACAAGCATGGTACTGAAAAAGATGAAAACCAGGGAGAAGTTTTGGGTAAGGACGTCCTCACGCCAATTCAGTCAGGATGAGTATATTAACTTGTGGATTAGCTTCGAGATGACTGAAATACATATTATGTGCGGGGAGGGGAGGGGAGGGGAGGGGGTGGTGTTGAGGGGGTTTCACAAATAGAGGAAATATCACCTGCTTAGCATGAGTTTAAGCAGAATAAGATCATCATTCCCTAAGCACGGGCCTAAAAAAGATGAAAACTAGAGAAAATTTTGGGTTATGACGTCCTCATGCCAGTTCAATCAAGATGAGTGTTTTAACTTGTAGATTGGCTTGAAGATGACTCGAATACATCCAATGTGTGAAACCAATTAAGAGTTGTATTTCACTCTATTTCAAAGCTAATCTAAAGGCTTAATGATGTAGAACTAGATGCCTAAAATGGATGAAATAAAGACTATTGCACGATTCCTTGTTTAGAACATTAACGATACAATCATTAGCAAGTGAAACGATAAAATAAAACAAGAAAGGGGCGACTACGCTTAGGCCAAACAACTTGTTAAACACTTGGAAAATTAAATTAACTTAGAAAAGTAACAACATGCGAAGTAAATAGACTTTCAACCAAAATCGCTAATCTAACAATAAGATTAGAAACATAGGAGGTTAACTCAGTTCCTACGTTTACTAGGCTTAGTAGAAATAGGTGAATAAGATCATCATGAATCAATTCAAATCACAAGAGTTAGTTAAACTACGAAAACACGTGAGTAGGAAAATTAAGAAATCCTGTGTTCGTCGGGGACAAGGCCGGAATCTTGCTCCAGGTCAGCCATCCATACGAGAAGTTGCTGTTATTGGCTTTGGGAGGGGTTGGACAGCAGGAAAACACCTTTCCAATGAAGCTACAGCGAAAGGGGTCAGTGGGAGTGGACGGACAGCAGGCGGGCCTTCTTGGGCAGCAGTTGGAGACGCTCCAGGTTGAAGAAAATCCAAGGGAAAGTGCAGAAATTTCTGGCAGCAGGTTTGGAGAGCAGAAAATCTGAAGTTGGTAGGGTTTGGAAGTAGAGTTGGAGAAAAGAAAACAGCCAAGGTGTATGGGGAAGGAGGCGGAAAAGTAAGAAAAGGATTTTGAATTATTTCCAAGTGAAGGGGGTGATTTGTGGAAAAAATTAAGGAGGTGGGGGCTTTGGGGATTTCGGCCAAGGAGAGTGGGGCCGGCGGTTTAATGGGATAGGGAGGAGATTGGGAAATTGATTTGGGTTTCCTAATTTAGATTTAAGAAATAGGAAAGATTTAATTAATCCCTTTTATTTGAAAATTCAAATAGGATTTAATTAAGAAATTTTCCTAAAATAGATTTCATTAACTAAAAAAGATTTGGATTTCAAATCAATTTGATTTGAATCCGAAACCTATCCAATTTTTACTTAATCTAAATTAGGAAATATGGCATTGGGAGGGAAAAGAGAGAGAGTGGGAGGGAGCCGGTGGTGGGCTTTGGCTGGGGGTGGTGGGTTTTATGGTGGGGGTGATGAGACCGGCGGGTGGACGGGGAAGCCAAGGTGGCCGGCGGTTGAAGGCTTGTGAGGCCTAGACCGGCTAGGAGGAAAGAAAAAAAAAAGGAAAATTCAATAAAGGGGAAGAACCACGAACCTGGCCATCTCCAAGGTTGGTGGGTGATCAAATTCCCTCTCCCTAGGGATCTCTCTCCAAACACTCTCAAGATCTCACAAAGAGTTTAAGCAAGTGAAAATTTGATTATTTCTTCATTACATGAAAAGAGAACAATGGGTCTATTTATAACCTCGTATAATGACTCAAGAAAGTAAAAGACAGCAACGCCCTCAGGGCTTACAAATGACCTACCTTATGTAATGGGGTGAAAATGAAAAATACTAAAAGCAAATACAACATGACATAATAATAAAAAAAAATAAATAATACAACTCAGAAATATATCGACTCAATCGTGAGTCGGTAGATCGACGGCCACGTCTCTGATAGACCTTCCATGTTCTGATGTCCCCATCACTTAAATTTTCACTTGATGGAAAAAGCATGAGAACATTATAATCCTTTTTTTTCTGCAACTAGTAGAAAATCCACACAATCCATAAATGAACAAATGAAAGAAAAAACTTTTCAAGTTCATTTCAACCATATTATATATATATATATATATAAATATATATATATATATATATAAAAATATATATATATATATATATATATTTGCCACAATATATCACAAAAAGAATTCTCAAATAAGCTTGAGGGTAGTTGGATTAAAATGTGGGATGGAAATCATTGCTGCAAAGAAAAGTAATTTTTCTCATGCCGCAAGCATTAAATACATTGCAATTCAATAGATGTATTAGTCTATGTCAACCTTTAAAATGCAGCGATTCACTTTACATTAGAAATATCCACTTTTTATTTTCTCTTAAGATATAAACATAAAAGATTTTAGACATTAAAATAAAAAAAGAGAAATTCATTCCAAATGAAGTCCTTTGATTTCATTTCTCTAAAAAGAATCTAATTTCAAATAAACCTTCTCCTCAAAATTCATTTCCCATTTGAAAGTGCTAAATTTCATA